>CM070555.1:71069821-71669821 GCA_036346405.1 Phyllostachys edulis | reverse complement strand
AGCGTTATTCTTCTTCAGTTCTTCTACTAGTAGTACTAGTATCTCTAGCAGTAGGTCTTTGCCCGTTGACGTCATTGGTCTGTTCTTCTATGGCAAAAATCTCACAAAAAAATGACTTGTACTTCATGGGAGGGGCTACGCCCCCCAAAAATTTTTGTACAGCATTTCTAAATTTTTTGTATGTAGATTTTTTATACAGTATATATATCTAGTATAATATACAAACTATACAATAAATTACATTAAGTTATTCTCAGCAATCAATAGTCAATAGCCCACCAACACAAATAATATTTTGTGATACCGGTTGTACTAGAGACATGTAATTTGTTCCACTTGAATCTTTACTATGTTATTTAAATTTTTATATTGAAATATGTCATTTAAGTTCGCACCTTTATGCACACACGGCGCGTCTTTCAAGAGATATTTTGTAAGGTCATGGATTTATTCCCGCCCTCCGCCTTTCTGCATGTGATATGGCATCTTACGCGCGTGTGTGTGGTGGAATGTGTAAATATATGTTTTCCTTGTAATCATAAAAAAAAAGTTTGCACCCCATAGACGAAATCATGGCTCCGCCACTGTTGTACTTGCTCGTGAAACGTTTAGAAAACGAACGATTAGATACTGGTAAATCAGACAAAAGCGAGCGTCCGAAAAACATAGAAACAGAGACAGCGAAGGCCCCAAATTATTCCCGATCGCTGTCGTCCCCTTAAATGATCGCCCTCAAATGTTGTTCTCTGACAATAGTTTCGCCGGTGCTAGCTGAGGCTGACGCATCATTTGTCCGTCCGAAATTAATAACCGGACGATTCCAACTAATCCACACTTATACTCATCGATCCTCTCCCTAGTGGAACCTACAGTTTGATTAGGAACGGCACTGTGCAAGAGCAATGCTACGCGTACGAACAAACAAACGGACGGATTCGTCCGTTCATACGTTGGTTGGTAACACCCACTGCCGGTGGGCCTAAACCTGGTAGCCAGCCGGTGTTGATGTTGTACCACAGGTTGGCGCACCCGCGGTGAGGGTCACCAAAGGCCTGATAACGAATTCGCTCGTACGCGGAGTCTTTTTTTCCCGACAGGATATGTGAACGAGCTGAGTAACTACGGTAGTGGGCGTGTGGAATATTTTGGGCACGACTGTCTCGCGCATGGGTGAGTGAGTGCAGCCCGTGCCTAAATTGGCGGTGGCTCACGACCCCGCCATAAACGGCACCCTGCCGGGCCCCAGCCATCACGACCCCAATTATTCGGCAACAAAACCACCATCATCTAGTACACTCACCCTTAATCTCTTCCTTAATTGCGTTGTAAACTCCTGTGTGCCAGCTTAATTTTGCTCAGCTTTTTCTTTTGTGCCTTTGTTCACTTTTGCTTCGATTTTGATCTCAGAAACTTTTCATCCAATATGTCATGCCGTCCCATAAATTTGTGCATAGTGCTAAAGTGAAATGGTGCATGAACCAATCTAGGATACATGCATCTACGAAGCAATTAGAAAGACTGCAAGTTTCTTTCTATCTACATATAGTTCTGAAGAAAAGGCGTCGATTTGCCCGGAGTTAGCTAGGGCTTTGCCGTTTGCAGGATAGATTCGGTGGTCACGGATCTGTATGCAGGAGGCGTGTCGTTCTGACGATGGTAACCAGTAGCTGCTAGGTGGTACGTACCACGCCCTTCTCTTAATGGTTTCGGTTGTGGAATCGTATGGTCGATCGATGAGCTCACCTAACCACATATCTTGAGACGAAAGGCTTCCTCTTCCTTTTCCTTTTCTTTTTCATTCTCCTTCCGAGAAGATCATGGAAACGGTAGGAGAAGAGAGGCAGGGGTCCCAAAGTACATAGAAAATTCAAGACTTTGTCGACTCAGCTCTTAATGGTCTCGATACACATACTACGTACGTACTAATCCTCTCAACCTATATTAGCTACCACGTAGTCACGTACCAACGTACAGATCGAGCGTTAGCTAGTTCCATTAAGTTCTTGTATATGAACAGCTAGAACTCACCTGTCATCAGTCACTGTCCTTACAATAAGTGAAGAGGTGCTTTTGTTTTACTAAGGTAGTAGTAGTAGTGCTAGTACAAGTGATGGAGAATACTAGCAGTACTAGTACTGTGCTCAGCTCGAAGGTTACCTGCAAGCTAGGACAGTAGAGGCCAGTGTGTGGGACCATGTACATATCCATATGCACGCATGCCCTGCGATCTAGCAGTTAAGTTGGTTCAAAGTTGCAAATTTTATTACTGGATTGCGCAAGTACATGTACATGATACATGGTCCAGGCAACTACCTACCTTCAGAAAGCAAGCTAGTAGAGTAGCAATGAGTTGTGGCTGTGTAACCAGACGCTGCCATGGCCAAGATTGTTACTACTGTTGCCTGCGGGCACATGAATGGATGAATGAATGACGAACGTGCATGTATGCAGGATGCGGACCTTCTTGATTGAGGCGTTCATGTGCCACACCCACAACGCAGCCTGGCACACCCTTCACAACATCATCTGCGGCAGCGCCAGCAAGATGGACAGCTACCTCGACGTCGTCGCCGGCCAGCTCGCCTGCAAGGTGGCCGTCTTCCACGGCCGCGACGACGAGCTCCTCCCCGTCGAGTGCGCACTCGCCGTCGGCGCCAGGGTGCCCAGGGCCCGCGTCACAGTCTACGACAACAAGGACCACATCACCATCATCGTCGGCCAGGAGAAGCTCTTCGCCGCCGAGCTCGAGGCCATCTGGAGGAGCGCCGGCGAGTAGCGTGCATGCAGCTTGCTAGCTAGTGTGTACTCTACAGTGAGCGTTATGCAGTACGTACTATACTGATCATCATCAAACAATGCACATGACAGAGAAAGAGAGAGCGAGAGAAAGAAATTAATGGCCGGTAAAAAAAAAGAACGCAATAACGATTACCCTGCAAGAAGAAAAAGAAACAAGATGCCGCCATAGTAGGATGAGCAATTCTATCCTACCCTTTCTGAGAGTTATAAATATACAGTTGTTTCCTTTCCTTTCATTTTTTTTTCTTTACTCTTCTTCCTCCTCCTCTCATATAAAGTGTCCTTAATTATACAACTCTTCTGTATTAATTGTTTGATTGGACCAAACTTGGCATCTTGTCATCAACTCCAGACCAAATTGTACTCCTCATTCTTTTTTATTCTTTTTTACTTCACTTTTTTTTTGCGGTCTTTGATATACGATTTTGATCGCTGTTTTTTATAATTTTACATTAAAATATACTAATAAAATTATAATATTATGAAAGTGTTTTAACTATAAATCTAATTATATAATTTTTACATAGCTAATCTAAATAATTTTAAACCAATTAGTGGCCAAACTTTATAGCACGGATTCTACAGTGAAAAGAACGGAGGAAGTAATATAATAAGGACGTCAAAGCAGAATTGATTAAGCTGCAGAAGTTGGTTTCTGAGATGGATGTTTCGTACAATAGCATGAGTTGTGACGGGCAAGATTTGCACGATCGGGGCCTGCTCGGAATTAATTCGGCATATGTATATCTGATGGAGCGAAAGAGACTAGTCCCATTCCACCACCGACTCTGTCTGCGTATGCTTATTGTAAAGAGATAGACTCGGGAGAGATTGAGCAATCGCCGCACAAATCAGAGCAGGGCGCGTGTGTACTTCATATATGGCCAAAGAGGCAACAAATCAGGAATACATCAACCATACAAGGAATCCTAACAATCACCATTAGTTACTATACTTAGGAGATTGCGTACAAGGAATCCTAACAATCACCATTAGTTACTATACTTAGGAGATTGCCTAGGATACGATACTTGCTAACCACCCCCCCCCCTCCCCTCAGTCGAATCGGGAGGACTCCGGACGGTGAGAATGGACCGAAAATCCAAAAACAACTATGATGGCAGACCTTTCGTTATGATGTCGGCGAACTGCAGGGTGGACGGAACATGCAGAACACGAACCTGACCGAGAGACACATTTTCACGAACGAAATGAATGTCAATCTCGATATGCTTCGTACGCTTGTGTTGAACAGGGTTCGAAGACATATAGATGGCGCTGACGTTGTCGCAGAAAACGACTGTGGCTGAAGTGAGCGGGTGATGAAGTTCCTAAAGAAGTTGTTGAAGCCAGTAGCTTTCAGCAACGGCATGAGCGACCGCATGGTACTCAGCTTCGGCATTGGACCGAGAGACGATTGCTTGCCGTTTAGAAGACCAGGACACCAGATTGTTGCCCAGGTAGATACAATAGCATGAGGTCGAACGCCGGGAGTCTGGACACCCGGCCTAATCGGCATCCGAGTAAGCGACAAGGCTCTGTGTCGAGGAAGCGGTGAGGTGAAAGCCGAAGGCGACGGTACCCTTGATGTAGCCAAGAATACGCTTGACAAGAGTGAGGTGAGGCTCCCGGGGGTCATGCATGCAGAGACAGGCCTGTTGTACCGCATACGTGATATCCGGACGAGTCAGAGTGAGATACTGAAGAGCACCAGCCAGGCTCCTGTACTCGGTAGGATCAGCGACCGGCTTCCCATCTGAGGCCGAGAGCTTAGCGCGTGTGTCCACGGGCGTAGGCGAAGGTGGCGATCGACCATCCCGCACGATGGAGAAGGTCGGGCGTCTTGCTTACGAGACAAAAACAGGCCAGTCGTCGTCCGCATGATAGAGATACCCAGGAAGAAGTGCAAGTCGCCGAGATCGGTCATGGCAAACTCTGAGCCAAGACAACGAGTGAGACGACCAAGGAGAGCAATTGATGAAGCCGTTAGAATGATATCATCGACGTAGAGGACAAGGTACGCCATGTCGGTCCCGTGGTTGAGCACAAAGAGGGACATGTCGGAGATGGAGGCGACGAAACCAATGCTGGCGAGGTAGGAGGCGAAACGCTGGTACCACACCCGTGGAGCCTGCTTGAGACCATAGAGCGAGCTGTGAAGACTGCAAACGTGGTCGGGGAGCGAAGGATCAACAAACCCAGACGGCTGCTGGCAGTAGACCGTCTCGGTAAGGTGTCCATGAAGGAACGCGTTCTTCATGTCAAATTGCCGAATCGACCAGGAGAGAGACGTGGCAATGCTCAGCACAGTACGGATCGTCGCAGGCTTGACAATCGGGCTAAAGGTCTCGTCGTAGTCGATACCCGGTTGTTGTGAGCAGCCGCGAACAACCCAACGTGCTTTGTAGCGTGCAAGGGCACCATCAGCATGAAACTTGTGCTTGAACACCCATTTGGTTGTGACGATGTTGGCATTGGCAGGTCGGGGAACAAGAGACCAAGTGCGGTTGTCTATCAAGGCTTGGTACTCATCTGCCATTGCTTATCGCCAGTGAGGGTCCTGGAAGGCAGCATGATATGTTCGCGGGAGTGGAGACATAGCCAGAGTGACGGCGGAGAGGTTGAGCCGATCACGAGGGAAGACAAGGCCGGAGCATGCCCACGTCTGCATGTGATGTGAGCCGGTAGAGGGACGTGCAGTGGGAGGTACCGAAGGAGATGAGGAGCCAGACCCAGCCGGAGGTACCGCATGCACCTCTGCGACAGCCAGAATGGAGGGGGAGTCGAGCCCGGTTGGAGGTACTGCATGCACCTCTGCGACAACCAGAGAAGGCGTGGAACCGGGATCGGCCAGAGGTGCAATAGGCACCTCTTCGACAGCCCGTGGAGAACTAGACGATGAGGTTGGGACAGAAAACGGTGCACCGCTTGCCAATGCATGTGCAGAGCTCGCCGATGCATGCGCACCAGAGTGTGGCGTGAGCATGATGGGGTCCCCAAATTCAAGAAGAAAATCCAGGGATCCCATCGAGGAAGTCGACGAAGGTGTGCTGCGAGTAGCAAAAGGAAACACCAACTCGTTGAAAACGACGTGACGAGAAATGATAACGCGCTGGGTGGTAATATCAAGATAACGGTAACCTTTATAGAACTGAGGATAACCAAGAAAAACACAAGCAACCGAGCGGGGATGTAGTTTGTGAGGAGAAGTGGACGCGGTGTTGGGATAACAAAGGCACCCGAAAACACGTAAGTGGGAATATGTGGGTGGCTTCTTGTGGAGGGCTTGGTAAGGAGTCGAATTGTTTATGGCAGAACAGGGACGGCGATTCAACAAATATGTGGTAGTGGCGAGGGCCTTAGCCCAATAAACCGGCGGCATGTGGGCATGCAAAAGAAGCGTGCGTACGCTATTGTTGAGGGTGCTTAGAGCATGCTCAGCCTTGCCATTTTGCTGCCAAGTGTAGGGGCAAGAGAGACGCAAAAGAATGTCATGCTGAAGAAAATACTGGGAGAGAGCGTGGTTCACAAACTTAGTGCCATTGTCAGCCTGAATCGATTTGAGAGGAGTACCGAACTGAGTTCTGATATATACGTGAAAATGAACCAAAGTAGAATAAACATCTGATTTGCGTTTGAGGGGAAATGTCCAACAATAATGAGAAAAATCATCAACAATGACCAAATAATATTGAAAACCTGAGACACTAAGAATTGGAGAGGTCCAGACATCACAATGAACTAACTCAAAAGGTGAGGAAGACAAAGTAGTGGAACTACTAAAAGGAAGATGCAAATGTTTGCCAAGTTGACAGGCATGACATAGAGTGCGATCGAGCTTATTGCATGCAATAAGCAAAGACTTGTGTAAAGTGTCGAGGGTGGCGGCGCCGGGGTGCCCGAGACGCAGGTGCCAAGTAGACGATGGTGCAACGATGGAGAGAAGCGTATGTGCCGTGGAAGAAGCATGTTGCGTCACAAAGGTGTAAAGATCGCCATTGCTATTGCACCAAAGAATCTCGCGCCGGGTCCGGAGGTCCTTAATAGAAAAACCACGAAAGTCAAATTCAATGGTACATGAATTATCCCGAGTAAACTGTCGGACAGAGATAAGATTTTTAAGAAGGGAAGGAACAAGAAGAACATTGTTCAGAACAAAGTTTGTGGAGGATGTAGGAAGAAGAGCACTGCCGCTAACGGAGATCGGCATGCGGGCACCGTTACCAACTGTGACATATGAGGGATAGGGCAAAGGCATGGGCGATGTGAGCATACCATCGTTGGCGGTCATGTGTGTCGTAGCGTCGGAGTCGAGGACCCAAGGGCTCGAGGTCTGCATGGACAGACCGTTCATGGCAGAGATGAGACCGGCTTGGTCCCAGGAGGGCTGAGTAGCCATCTGCGGAGACACGTAGGAGGGGGCGAACGTCATGTGGTATGCCTGGGAATGCACCTGGGGACGCGAACTGAGGAGACCGGTGCCACCGGTGGCGGGACACCACTGCTGTGATGAGGGTGACAGACCCCATGGATTGATGCAAATCCACGGACCTTGTGGCTGTGGCGCAGGACCCCGAGGGTTAGACATCGACGCCTGCTTGCCGCGGCTCTTGCCGCGGCTCTTGCCGCCCTTGCTAGTGCGTTTGGAGCCGGAGGAGGCGCCGTTGGAGGACTGTGAGCAACTCGCACTGCATGCCGATGTCGTTGTAGAGGCAAGAAAAGCAGTGCCGCCGTCGACGGCAAGAACAGCGGCGTTCGCCATGCGCAGCTTGGCCATAAGCAGAGAGGAGCGAGTAACGCAAAGGTCGGAAAGGGCTCCTTGGCGCTGAGGATGTCCACTTGATTGCTGAAACGCAGGGCAAGACCGCGGATCAGATTGAGGACGAGCTGTGCGTCGGAGACGGCATGGCCGACGCCGCGGAGAGAGTCAGCGAGCGTCTTCATGCGCTGACAGTAGGCCGAGATAGACAAATCTCCCTGGGTCAGTGTATGAAACTGATTGCTGATGTAGATGGCGTGCGGTTCTTTGTTGTTGCGGAAGAGAGCCTCCACGGAAAGCCAAAGATTGCGAGCGTGTTGATTAGGCTCCATCGTGACATCGAGGATGTCGTTGGAGATCGAAACGTAGAGCCAGGAGAGGACAAAGTAGTCAGCCTGTACCCATGCACCGTCGGTCGGACGAGCAGCTTGAGGTCCATCAAGGTGGTGAAGAAGTCCGAACTTGCCGCACATGGTGGTGAAGAACTGGCACCACTTGGTGTAGTTCGACACGGTGAGGTCGAGGACGACGGGTACATGCGCTTTGACGGAGACGACGTTGACAGAGGGGCTTGAGGAGATCACCTCTGTGGAGAGGGAGGAGTTGGCGGTGAGCATGATGTCGACGGAGCCGGAGGACGAGCCCATGGCGCGCAAGGAAGAAGGGGCAGCGGAGGGTGGACGCCGGCAGTAGGAGAGCTAGTGGCGGTTGGGGGAAGAAGAGGCAGCGGAGGATGGACGCTGGCGGCAGTTGGGAATGAAGGCCGAAAATCGGGAACTAATCTAATACCATGTAAAGAGATGGACTCGGGAGAGATTGAGCAAGCGCCGCACAGGGCAGGGTGCGTGTGTACTTTATATATGGCCAAAGAGGCAACAAATCAGGAATACACCAACCATACAAAGAATCCTAACAATCACCATTAGTTACTATACTTAGGAGATTGCCTAGATACGATACTTGCTAACACTTATGTCTATGCGCTATCTTTCCTTTCCCTGTGACGTTTTTTCAGCGAGTGATGATGCCCGTATGGCTAAAACGCTAATGACTTTCTACGATTAATTCCCATTCGTTGTCTACATATCGATCTCCATTTATTTGCTGCTGGGGAGGGAAGGGTAGAGGATTGATTGCCTCTGAACTTTAAAGACCTCAAGCCTGCTTCTTCTTCGGATAAGTGAAAATGTACAAAACTGACAGGATAATCGCAACACCTCAGCCCATTGGAACTTAGAATAGGCCAATTTAGAGATCTCGCTTTATTTCCTATGGATCATTAGTTCATGGATGACCTTAGATTTCCATTTGCCGCGGCCAGGGAAGGACGGGATGATTGCCTCTGAAGTCTGAACTTTAGAGACCTGCCCACGCCCGCATTTTCTTCATCCAGAAAAGTCGGTACGAAAGTGTGAGGATGGTCGCAATTCTTCAGATCGTTGAAACTTGGAATAGGCCCAACATAACAGCCCACAGTTTTGTTCTCTGTTTTGCTTACCCATTTCTCACCCTTTTCATCTGATTCCTCTTCATGCCAAGATCAATAATATGCTAGGATTCAAATGGAACCCAGTCCACGAGCTTGGCCCAATTATCAATTGCTAGCCGGAAAGGACTTTTCTGCTTAGGCCTGGTGAAAAGATAACTTTTATGGGCGACCTCGTTGCAGAATCAGGGCCAACCCACATTGTCTCACATAAAACGAAAGGCACATTTTTTTATTTATTTTTCGAGAGGAACAAACTACAAAGCGAAGCATTGTTCAGCTATTTGGATTTTGTGCCCAATACTGGGCCGATCGGAACAATTTCGGCCCAGTCTCGCAGATGCCATATTGCCATGCAAAAACTGGTCCGCTACTCCGCTTCGAACTGTAATTATCGCTTGCCTCCCTAAGACAGCCCACCTTCTAAACGAGGTCCCTTGTCCGCAAAGCTACACTGCTACGCAGCTACAGCACACAAATTATCCAATCAGAACTTATCCGAGGGGCTATCCACAAAAACCCTATCCCCAAAATCCCGATTCCAAGTCCAACACCCGCGAACCACTCGAAGAAGAATCCCTCACCCCTCACTCCGACCATGGCGCGCGCTGCCGTCTCCACCGCGCCGCTCTCCCGCCTCCACTCGCCGCCGCCTCCCCTTCCCCACCACCCGCACGCCCATTCGCGCCTCCGCATTCGCCCCCAGCGCAAGTCTCTCACCACCGCCTCAGCACTGCCCCCGGCCGCCGACCTCCCGCCGCTCTCCCTGCCCGCCGCGGTTGCTGCGGCGGCCGCACTGGCGGCGGCGGTATCCTCTCCGACCCCGACCGCCGGCGGCGCGCGCAGGCCGAGGCGGTGGGCGGCGGGGACAAGGAGGCGGTGCGCGCCTACTTCAACTCCACCGGCTTCGAGCGGTGGCGCAAGATCTATGGCTCCGCGACCGACGGCGTGAACCGCGTGCAGCTCGACATCCGCGAGGGCCACGCGCAGACCGTGGCCGCGACGCTCGCCATGCTGCGCGACTCCCCCGTCCCGCTGGCCGGCGCTACCGTCTGCGACGCCGGGTGCGGCACTGGGTCCCTGGCCATCCCGCTCGCCGCGGAGGGGGCCTCTGTGCTGGCATCCGACATCTCCGGCGCCATGGTCGCGGAGGCGCAGCGGCAGGCGCAGGAGGCCCTGGCGGCGCAGCCAACGGGGTCGCCATTCCGCATGCCGCGGTTCGAGGCGAGGGACCTGGAGAGCCTGGACGGCAGGTACGACATCGTGGTGTGCCTGGACGTGCTGATCCACTACCCGAGGGAGGAGGCGCAGAAGATGATACGCCACCTCGCGTCGCTCGCCGAGAAGCGCCTCATCCTCAGCTTCGCGCCCAAGACGCTCTACTTCGACTTCCTGAAGCGCGTCGGGGAGCTGTTCCCGGGGCCGTCCAAGGCCACGCGCGCCTACCTCCACTCCGAGAGGGACATCGAGGACGCGCTGCGCGCCGCCGGGTGGCGCGTCAACAATCGTGGCTTCATCTCCACGCAGTTCTACTTCGCCAAGCTCTTTGAGGCAGTGCCCATCGCCGGCTAGGCACGGTGGCGCGTGCGTGTGTTTCGTTGTGCAGCTGTTTGTAGAGACGCAGTGTTGTGCAGGTTGCAGTGCGCGGTGGTGGTTGTTTGATTCTACTTGCAAATTTTGCTTCTATCTTGATGTAGGTAATGTATGTATCCAGTGCCGAATTCAGGATGAAAACTGAGGGAGAACTCTATTGTCGGGAGTATAACACAAGATAAGTATACCAAGGTATATCTACTGTCTTTTGCCATCGAAATGTCAAATTCATACATAAATAGAAAGAAATAAAGTGAAAATGTATAATACAATAATGTAGTATCTCGCTAATGGATAATGCCCCCATTTTTGCTTCTCCATTTTTGCAAATCTAAGAAAAATTCAACAAGTAACAACCAACACTGTATATGACAGTTTGCATTGCATTCATACTCTTACAACAAACCATGAAACCATAACACAATCAAAATTCAGAATGTACATCCAGTTGATTCATTTGCACCAACTCATCAATCTTGCATGAATTCATCCATTTGCATCAATTTGCACCAATTAGTAACAGCTATTCCCTGTTTTTACATGGAAGCAGATGATCCTATGTCCTATGGCATCAAGTTAATTTGATCAGATATTTTCTTGAAGAAACATAGTGAATCAATGTACTTGAAGAAATTTCAATACTGAAGAAATTCCCACACTTTCTAGATCATGAAAGGAAACAAGAACCGGTGACAATAACAGATCATGAAAGAATTAAGCAAGCAAAGCTAGAGAAGAGGAGTGGCTGGTACTGAGTACTGACGGTGATGACAACGGCGCGACGCCACCGCCGGACTTCTGGCCCAAGCCCTAGCCCCTAGGGTGAGCCCAAGCGGCTCGTCGACCTCCACCTCGACGGGCCGGACGCGGGATGCCGCCAGCCACCGCACAGGCACAGCTCCTACTCGTGTTGCCGCTCGCCCGGGCTGGGTGCCCACCGGCCACCGCACAACCCTCCGCGCAGGCTGCCTCCCTCCTAGTCGCCGCCGGCCGCCGCGGCCCTGCTCGCGCTGTTGCACGGCCAGGCGCCCACCGGCTGAGCAGTCCTCCGCGCTGGCCGCCTCCCTCCAAGTCGCCGCTGGCCGCCACCATCTCAGACTCAGAGGTCGCCTGCTGCCGCCACCCGCCGCATCTAAGGACTAGGCCTTCGGGTGCCAATCACGCCACCGTCTCTGTTCTTTACTCTGGCCTCTATGCTGTGTTCGTTCCCCACCCCTCCATTTCTTTAATTGGGCTGTCTGGCTGGGCCTTAAGCTCCGGCAACACAATGCCACGGCCACAACCACCCAATGGAAAGAAAACAGCCCACGTCGCGCGTTCTCAACCTCCAAGCTTCGCCCAGCCTCCAGCGCCGCCGAGAGACTCGCCTGTTCTGCCAACAGTGGACTCGCCGCTAATGTATCTACTAGTGGGTTAGCATGATGCTGATCTTTAGGCACTTGATTACTTCAACCAGAGAAAAAAAAACTGCATGATTTGTTGTTTTAGCCACTTGCCATCACTGATCCAGGCCGCTTCATGATCGCATCGCATCAAAACTTGGCAATTGGCATGGTCCTGTGAGGTTGTCAGTGTTGTCACTTTGATAATGCTAGCGACTAGCGAGTATGTGCTGCCTATTAACCGAAAGGAATAGATTGCTTTGTCCATCAGAAATTCAGAACCGCGAAGTTCTAGCCTGCAGATCAATACGGGCAGTCTCAGAATAGCATTCTTCTGCCAGTGCCACTGTTTCTTGTGCCTCGTTCTTAGTCAGGATCGATCAATCGATGCGCCGATTAGCTGCAAATGGAACAGAGATGGTGAGCGTGTCGAAACTTGGCAGCATGTGATGCTCGTAAGCTCCAAGTTATAATCCGCTTTGGGCTGAGCCTGAGCTATCCGTTGTAACAGTATCCAAATATCCATCGATCTCCCATGTTCTCCACCGCACGTTGCTTCCTCCCTGTCCGCCCCCAGCCGCACGCCGCCATCCCCTGCTGCCGCACGCCGACGCTCACCGCCGTCTCAGCCAGGCCACACCGCGGCGGCAGCGGCCCCCGCCGTAACCGCCGCTCATGGGACGACGGCAACGACGACGACGGCGACGACCGTATCGACGACAGCTTCTTCGGAGACACGCAAGATGAAGACGCAGAAGACGACGACGAGACACCGAGTCCAGAGCAACAACGACGGCCCGCCTCGCCGGCGCCGGAGCCCGCGGGGCAGCTGCGGGGGTCCGACGTGCTGCGGGCGCTGCAGAGGGCGGCGGCGGCGAAGGAGGCCAAGAAGAAGAAGAAGAAGAAGGCGGGGGCGCGGCCTGCGGTGCGGCGGCAGGAGAAGGGAGGCGACGGCGTCAAGGTACAGGCGGCGGGGGAGGTGAGGCCGATAGAGATAAGGCCCGAGTGGGCGCCGAGGATAAAGGAGCTGGAGCTCAGGGTGCAGCAGCTCGTCGACAAGTACCACCAGCACTAACAGAATCAATTCTGGTTAGGATTCAGAAAATGCACATTTGGTATTGCAGCCTATCTTATGTACGACCTCCAAGATTTTCAGAGCGCAATGGTTGTATTTGTGGCAGCGAGTAGTATTTTACTGCATCCCAACTCCCAAGCCATTGTCACCGTGAATCCGGCAACGTCGAAAAGTTCTTGCCTGCCATTTGATGATTCATAGTCTAAAAATCCAAGCTCATTTGCCTCCTATTCCAGTAGCACTTCCGTGAAACACAGAGTATGCAAGCATGTTTTGAAACTAGTTTATATGAAACTTATTGGTTCTAATTCCTTCGGATTGGAAGGGATTTTAGTTCAAATTCTGAATCATTCCAAAAGGATTGAGTCGGATCACAATGTATCTAAACAAGTCCTTTTGAGAAACAAATCACCGCACCAGGAGGCGCTTCCCACGATTTTAGGTCAATCGCAACTAGACGTGTGTGAATCGGTTCATGGCCGTTGGATCGCACAGAGCGGGAGCGGACGCCTCTCCTCCCTTCTTCTATCGGGCTCTTCGCCCGGATCGAACCCTCCCAACTCCTCCCATCCCTTCCCCTCCCTCGACCCCCTCTCCGTCGCCACTCCTCTTCCCAACGTCGCCGCTTCCTCTTCCCCTGCACCACCGCTATCAGCTCCCCTCTCCGCACCACCAGCTCCCTCTTCCTCGCGATACCAACTCCCCCTCTCCCATCACGCGCTTCCTCTTCCTCCACGCCGCCGCCTTCTCCTCCCCTATCAGCACCACCGCCTTCTCCTTCCCTGTGACACCACCTCCCCTTTCTCCACCCCGTCTCCCATGTCGTCGTATCCACCCGTCGTCATGCACACCACCACTGCATCCCATCGTACCCCGTCCACGATGTCACAAGATACAACCATCTCGCCATAACCTGCTGCATCAGTGCTTCAAGGCGAAGCGACGATGACGTGGATCCAACATCCAAGAGACAGTAGCGAGAAGGAGGCAGCCGCATGGGAGAGGATGCCGGAGGAGGCGACAGTCGCATGGCGGAGGGTGAGGTGATGGCACACGAGGAGGCGGCGATCCCTTCTCTCCTCCTCCCCGACTCTTATCCTGTGGCCGCCCCTGTCCTACTTCCCACCTTGCCACTTGGCGACACAGCAGGAGGCGCTTCTAGCGATTGGCCTAGATCCGTTCGCCCCATCTCCGCACCCCCAGAACCCTACGGTTCCCCCGCACACCGCTGTCGTCCTCGCCCTCCATCCCCAACCTCACCCCGAACCAACTCACTCTAGACCGTGTCGCCGCTGCCGATTTGTCCACCGGTGAGTTTATGTCTCTCTTTTAGTCATTCTCTACCTATTTTGTGTTTAATCTCTTCATCCACTCCTAGGATTTGAAGCGTGTTTGTGGTGGCTTGCCATGGCCCTCCCTGCAGTAAGCTGAGGCCGTGGTCGCTTCCGCCACCACCGATGTTGCCCTACGTTGCCTTGCTGAGCCGCTGCTGCCAACTAACGTGGCTATGGTTTAGTGGTTAAGGGTAAATCTGAGCGATCAAGCTTCAAAGTTAAAACCTATAGCTGTTCTCAGATGTTGTTTATTTTGACAGTTACAACAAATGTCCATTTGAGAGTGCATCTTCTTGAAGCCAAATTGTGAGCATCTTGGCCTTTTGCCTCTGCGGCGTAGCACGTTCTTTCATCGTAGTCTTGGCTATCTAAAAGCAAATTTGTACTTGCATTTCTGATTTCATCGGTAAATGGTCATTTTGAACCTGAACTGTTTTCTCAAACACATCGTGTATTTGAGTGACAAAATAGTTGCTACTACAAGACTAGTAGTACCAAGTATTAAATATCGAAATGGGAAAGCTTCACCGTCTCTCTCATCCCCAAAATCTCAAGTCAAGAAAGCGCTCCTGCAACTCCCTTGGTCGTAAGCGCGTCATCCTGCTAGCTCCCCACCGGTGCCACTCTGGCACCAACAACCACCTACGTCCGCCCAAAATCCGTACCCCACCACCCACTAGAGAGCCGTGCCTCTCCCGTCCCCCCCTCCCCCCCCCAGCTTGACCTAAATCCATCGTCGCAATCCCCAAATCGCCACCTGCAATGTCCTTCGTGGCCGACACAGCGCCGGATGCTCCCAGCCCCAGAGTGGATTTACTAGACTACGGCTCCGAGGATGATAGCCTAGGTTGTGCATGCCACTTGCTTTTGACGTCGGATCTAATCAGCTCCGAAAAATCTTCTTCGACAGACACCATTCTGTGCTCTAGCCGGCCCGTTTTAGCATCAACTCCAGCTAGGGAGGTGAGATGCGAGGGGAGAGAGAAGGGAGCCAACCCCAATGCTGCAAGTATGCACCACTCCATGCACAGCTACAGTCTGTGGCGTAGCCCCTTGACCCTCAGTAGCTCCTTGGGCAATCTCCCCCAAATCCACTTGTTGTCTTGTCGATCTGACAAAGCTCTTGCAAAGGAAAGTCTGCCGACTATTCTCCTCTCAGCGAGTGCGACTGAGGTGGGTGAGGGTAGTAATGCTGGTAGAGCATTTGGGCAACTGGATGCAAGTTCCCCTTCAATGCCGCTCCAGGTGAAAGAAAAGCATCCGTCGTCTACGTGGGTACAAAAAGCGAGGCTTGCTGCCTGTAATCAAGAAGCTCGAATGAATGCGCCGGGTGGTTGGAGAATGGCCGTCGGTCATCAAGACTTTGCTGGCAAGGCGAATTGCAGCGGCCAAGGTGGTTGGCGCAAGGTAATGCTGCGTTACTGGTGGTGAAACAAAGTTGGGATTGTGCTCCCGACTGGACGCATTAAAGGCGATACCAACAAGGCAAATCAGCAATCTGGCTTTAACCCCTTTGGCTCCGGTAGCTACTTCATATGTCTTGCCAAGGACCACAAAATAGCGCAATGCCGATTTCCGATCCGCTGCTCAGATGTAGAGCAAGCGGTCACCTTGCTCGTCTCTGCCCCCAAAAAACAAGCCTTCGGATTCGCAGCACACAGCCACAACCTTATCATCCACCCCCCGCCCTCTCTCGTTCCTTCTCAGAGCAGCAAGCTGTTGAAGCAACTTGCAGGTCACCTAAGCTCATGGACGGCTATTCGGCTGGTCAGGCTATCAACAGGCCGAGTGAGGGCTTCTGCGCCCACACCATCTATCCGGCCATGGAGGCGGAGCTCCTGCGCCTACGGTGCACGGCGGTCATTACCTCAATGCTGGGGCCCTAGCGAAACCCGCTACCGAGCCTGGTGGTGAGGGCCAATCAAGTGAGGCTTCGCATTCCGTTGCGGGACATCCATGTCTCGTGCTATTCTCAGGAGACCTTCCTCATCGAGTTTGACACCCAGTGGCAGCATGATATTGCGCTTGAGATGGAAGGGTGCTCGCTTGATGGCTATCAACTTCAGCTGCAGCCATGGGACTACAAGGCTGGTGCACACCGCAGCATTTGAAGGTACTGCACCCTTCTCTGCCTAAAGGGCGTCCCGCTCTTTGCCTGGCGACCTTCAGTGGCAGAGCGTGTGGAAGGGGGCAACTACCAGTTTGATCGGGTCAATGAACTCTCCCGGGAGAGGGAGCGGAGTGCCGCCATTTGGACAGTTTGGGTATGGGTGCGCGATCCGAATGCAATCCCAAAGACCACCCACCTCACATTGCTCGACCCACCGTTGGAGCCTGCCTAGGAGACGGACCTACCTTTCCCTGTTGGCGCCCCGAAGGAAGGCCTCGGGAATCGGGTGCTTGTGTATTTGAGCATCCTTGAGGATTACTCGCCACAGGTCTTTCACTCTCCTAGCAATGGCCAGGGCGAGAATCCGACCGAGCCGGACGAAGACTTCCCCACGAAGGAACACTTCTTCTAGATGGTCGGGGTTCCTAATGGAGTGGAGCGGCAACCAAGAAGGGTGCCAACTGACCTCCACTCTCGATTGGGACCAAGACGCGACGTCAGGGATGATGACCGCGATGATGGGGCAGGGCATGCCCAGTATCGCGAGGAAAGTGATCGGGCGCTTGGCAGGGGACCATCCGCGGCCCGTGGGGGATCCTCCAGCCTGGGGCTTCAAGGCCAGCGCAGGTCGCGCTCACCATACGGTCGCTACAGGCGCTGCACCAGTCTGGACATCGGTGTCGGCAACGGTCTACACGGCCGCAATCACACAAGATCACCAGCGCGGAGGTTCCATCTACACCAAAAGAACTAGGCCACTCCAGAGTCCTGCAAAACTCCTTTGGAGGGCTGGGCAACTCAACATGATCCTGATGCACATCATGGTGTAGTGGTGGCACCTGGCCTGCCACTAGAACTAGAGGTTCAAATGCCTGACCCGGAGCAGGGTGCACTAGACAACCATGAAGACCCCATGCTGTTAGAGGCCACCTTGGGGTGGAACCCTGCCACGGCCAACCAGAAGGCAGCAGACCACCCGGTCACCCTACCAACTGAATTGCAGCAGGAGGGATGCATTGATGTGGGGTGTGTGGAGGTTATAGCAGTGGAGACCCAGCTTCCGCTGGTGGCTACCCTCGCACATCCTCGTTCAGCTTTAGTTCTCGGACCACGAGTGCAGAGCCTTGTCAGCGTTTTGGAGGCCTCTACAGTGCGCCGCAGCAGCTGCCTCGCGGCAAAGAAGCAAAGCGGTACTAAGGTAGGAGGGGCGCGGCAGGCTTCCCTCCCGTTGGAAAAGCGATTCGACAACGTCTCTGGGACTCAGCGACTGGTCGGTGCGGCACAAAAGAAGATCGCCAACCTCTTCAGCACACCCTTGGACCCAGAAACCATTCAGGCCATCAAGGGACTAGCTGGAGTTGACGGCAAAGCACAGGTGGACCTCCCAGCCATGGGGCTTACCGCCGAAGACCTTTCGGTACTCGCCCAGGAGATCACAGCGGCATGAACACCGCACGTATCATGCCTGGTAACTTTAGGAGCATAACCGGCATGGTAACCTCATGTTGTTCGCACTTTGGGTGCCACCCATGACAGCATTCTGGATCATTATTCCTCTGCATCGCCTTTTCTCTGTTTGTAGGGCAGTGCTAGTGTATGGTAGGGTACAATGTCAGGATGGCATGGGAGTAGTGATCTTTTGCATTTGCTTTAGGTGTTGTGTATTGGACAAGCATGAAAATATACATGTGCTGTGTGTTCTAGCTCTGTTGTGTTTTTTCCTTCTATGTTGAGATGTTGCAAAATTTTAAACTGGAATGTGAGAGGGCTCAATGCCCCAGCGCGCAGGCATGTTGTTCGAGAATTGGTGACAGACACAGCATGCTCTATCTTATGTTTGTAGGGAACAAAACTTGCAGTGATAACACCCAGCTTGGCAACTAAGATTGCAGGTGGGAGGCTCCTAGGCATGGCTTACAAACCAGCCGATGAAACTAGGGGAGGTATATTGGTCTGTTGGGACCAATCGCTTATGCAAATAGATAATTCGATCATGCTCAATAAATCTATCACAATGAGGGTTAATCCGCTGGATGGTGCTCACCCTTGGTTCCTGACCGTTGTCTATGGCCCACATGAGGATCAGCACAAGCAAGCGTTCATTGAGGAAATAAAACATATCCATGATGGGATTGATGGGCCTTGGCTGATAATTGGCGACTTCAATCTTATTTATCAAGCATCTGGTAAGAACAATCAAAATTTGAATCGAAGGTTAATGGGGCGATTTAGAGCGGCGATTAACCACTGTGAGCTAAAGGAGATCCATCTTCAAGATCGCAGATTCACCTGGTCCAATGGTCAACGTAATCCAACTATGGAGATGATTGACAAAGCCTTCTGTAATCTACAGTGGGATCTGTCTTACTCAGATTGTGGACTGCGGGCACTCTCTTCCTCAATCTCTAATCATTGCCCACTATTGATCACTGGTGAAGAAAGAGCTAGATTACTGACGAGGATTAAAACATCTATGTATTATTTTAATATATAATAAAAGACCATACGTTTTCATGGTCGTAACCCTAAGATCGACGACCTCCCGGGTCGTTAGTATTCGAAGGTTACTTAATGGGTACCTCAGTGGGATGAGGCTTTGTGCCTAATCCCGACCGGATAACCGCCGTAAAATTATCGAATCGGTATTTTTATCGTATGATGAATGGAACACGTGTTATAATGCTCCAAACCATGCGATGGTACAACCTGAGACACCGACTATTAACCACCCTACGGTTAAGCTTTTCACAAGCAATCGCAAGGAAGTTAGCACATTGCTAACTTCTCTACCGCTCCGACCAATCGTAACGCTTCACCAGGACGCGTCTTCTCGTGAGTAATCGCCACCTCTTTGGAAGTTATTTAAAGGTGAAGCACAAGAGACAACGACAGAGACAAGAAGGAGACGATAGGCGACACACAAAACAAGGCCAAGGCAAAGATATGCATGAAGCTTAAGCGGTGGAATTAGAAGCTAGATAATCACCTTAGACTCATATTCTAAGTCCGATTGTCTTGCTAACATTCCTCCATTCAAGGTAATTCAGGTAGTACTTAGCCACATCTTGTAAATCCAGTTCATATAAATAAAGAGCGACCCCATTCCATTCCGGGATATTCCACGCCATTTTCCTCGTTTATTTTCGTAAGATCGGCGATTCGATCGTCGATACGGTGGCGCCGTCAGTGGGGAAGAAGGCGAAGTTTCTGAAGAAATTTTTTCTTTCGCCAAGAAAATCCTCGCCCAAAAACTCGCAATCGCCATGCGACTATGCCCGAGTTTGGGATGAGGAAAATCGTTCGATTTGGCGGACTACGCCAACCTCGACATGGAAGGATGTATCCGCGCCATGGAAGAAAATGGCAGTCATCCTCCTCATCCTCCTCCGCCGGCTCGCCGTCGCCGCGGCGTTAGCGAGGTCGACGGATGGATGAAGATGCGCCGCCACTACCGTAGCGCAACCAAGAGAACCGGCCGTTCCGACCGATTCGAATGCCGAGGATCTCTCAAGCGGCCTTTTTTCGGCCGTGAAACAGAAGAAGTTTCACCTCATCACCCGGAAAACTATATACCATTGATGAAATCATGGTGAAAGATACTCTCCTTGACTTCGCAATTCCAGAGTCAACCGTCACCGTAACGATGTCGATAAAACCTCCACCGGTCGTAGGCCATGTGGGGATGATCACACTCGAAGATACGATCGGCGGTTCATCGGATCGGTGAAAGACCTCGAGAAGTGCTCATCTCCGACCGATCTCCATCGTGGAAAATTTCGCGTAGCATCGACAAGCTCTCCATTAGTTACGATGGAAGATCAATCTTTGGAAGCACGAGGTCAACGCGATCGGAGATGAAGATCAAGATGCCTGCGGTCCTACACTCTCTACCACGCCATCACGTGTTGTTAGAGATGATCCGCCGCTAAGCACCAACTTCCGGAGGCAACGGAACTAATCGACGTCAATCGCTTAACTCGCTTTGCACTTTGCCCCACCCAGTGGTGAGCGACAGATCGAACAAATCCGAAGGTCGGGAAGGTTCAGACAGCGCACACCTACGACGAAGATGAACCACGAGACCTTCAGAATCAGCTATCTAAAACTTGCGGCGTATTCAAAACATGTTAAATAATTCCGATCCCGCTCTAGCAGAACGCCTAGTTTTAATACAACTCGTGGGTCGGTATCCAAATTCTCCAGACCATGCAATAAGCAAGCGTGCGAGAACAGAGGGTTCAGAAGTCGATTAGGACTTCGTCCCAACGCCTCCCTCAAGAGGGGACAAAGATGGTCATACCAGAGAGCGATCGATACCAAGACCTCATCGACGATTCCACCAAGGAGTCACGAGGAGAAGGCTATTTCAAGAGGATACTCCCCATCTGCCGAGAAGAACCACCACTAGGACCTAACGATCTCCGACATCGTTTGAACCAAGTGGGCGGTCGTGGACATCATATCAATGTCCACGATCGGATCGCAGACACCGGAGTTCCAGCGTTCCAATCTTAGGGATCGGTCTCCGGCCGACATAATCCGGCACCTTCCCGAGAAGACGCCATGAATCAATCCTGGTTGTCGAGCCTTCTGCGGGGCTCCAAGTCGTGCGTTAGCCTAGCCGTTCCGACCGCCCAACTTGGACAAATTCAATGGAACTCAAAACCCATTGAATTTCTCCAAATATATACCACCGCTTATCGTGGTCAGCGGTGGCGATGAGAATGTAATGGCCAACTATTTACCCACCGTGCTCGAAGGGTCCGCCTGATCGTGGTTGTTAAACTTACCGGCGGATCCATATATACTTGGGAACAACTCTGTGATCTTCGATTGCCAACTTCGAGTGCGTCGACCGCCTACAGGAAGGAGGACGATCTCCACGTAATCCCGGGGATCCGATGAGACTTTACGCCAATATATCAAGAGGTTCACCCGAGTTCGTAACTCTATACCCAAGTCGCAGAGTCCTCTCGTTATTCAAAGCTTTTAAAAGCAGTCTATGAATCGGCGGTTTCACGGAGGACATAGCAATGAACCCTCCAAGAACAACCGCTGAGCTTTTTGATATGGCGGACAAATATGCCATTTGCTAGTGAAGCAATCGAGTGGTGTGAAGCCATCGATCGGAAGACAAGATTCCCGGCCGGCCTCGACAAACAGAGAAAAGAACAAGAAGTCTCTCAAGAAGAAAAAGAACCGCAGACCGACGACAAAGAAGTCCTCGCTGCCTGCATAAGATCGGAAGGGCAAGAAGGACTATGCTTGGTCGAAGCAAAGCAAAAGTTCCGACCAAAGGATTCTGCATTTAATAAGAAGTGGTGTCCACTTCACCAAAGAGGTGGCATGATCTGCGCACTGCCGTGGTCTCGCGAAGAAATCGGAGGATTATTATGCGGGTAAAGGACCATTTCAAAGAATACAGAACATGGAGAAACGAGCTCCAAAAAGGACAAGGATGGCGACGAGGAGATGGAGTACCAGATCCCCAACACACACCAACATGATTTTTGGAGGATCTTCTTCATACGAGTCAGACGTCATCTCAAGGCCATGGAGCGGAGGTCAACCTCGTCGAATCTCCAACTGTAATCAAGCACTCGAAGTGGTCGGACACCGCAATTTCCTTCAAAGAAAGACGATCGCACCATCCCATCGACTCGATAGGGTAGGTTCCCCATCGCCGTTGAACCAACTATTAATAATTGTCGGGTTAATCGGGTCTTAGTGGATGGGGTAGTTCCTTGAATATATTATTTGTAGGAGCTTTAGAAGAAATGCAGTCCCCATGTCAAAGGTGAAACACATGAAATATGCTTTTCATGGCATAGTTCCGGTTCTACCGCTAAACCGATAGGACAAGTTTCCTTCTGGGTGACGTTTGGAAAACGACAATTTCCGAACAGAGAAGATCCCGCTTGATGTAGTAAACTTGAATCAAGATACAACGGAATCCTCGATCGACCAAAGATTAGCAAAATTCTTGATAGCCACGCATTACGGTTATCAAAGTTTGAAAATGCCGGGCCGAGGAGTCATCACAATTCGAGGAGATCGAAAATGGCTTACGATGCGATCGAAATCCTTTACCTTTGGTTGATGAACTTCCCACCGAGAGGTTAATCCGTCTCCCATGCGGTCAAGCACTCGAAGCCAAAGATGACGCCCAAACCATCCGACTGCACCAAGGAGGTACTACTCGACAAAAGCGCTTCTCCGGACAAATCAAAGTCGTCACATGGGTCAGACAACCAGATCCAACCGCCAAGAAGATTACGGTCGGGCAAGACTCGACCCTAAATAGGAAGAGTCGCCGTCTCCTTCCTCCGAGCAAATCAAGACGTGTTTGCTTGGCAAGCGTCCGATATGCCCGAGTCCCCGGAGGTGATCGAGCACGTGCTTGCTCTCGGCGATAAAAACCGATCAAGCGAAACTACGACGCTTTTGCACCCGATCGGAAGGAAGCAATCCAATGAGATTGACAAGCTTCTCGGGCATGATTTATTCGTGAAGTCAACCACCCACAAAGGGCTTGCTAATCTGTAATGGTTAGGAAAAATAATGGGAAATGGCGAATGTGTATCGACTTTACGATCTTAATAAAGCTTGTCCGAAGGATGACTTTCCCTTCCCCGCATTGATCAACTAGTAGACTCTACTTACGGGTGCGAGTTACTAAGTTTTTTAGATGCGTATTCGTGGTACCACCAGATTAGTATGTGTAAAGAAGATGAGGAGAAAACTTCCTTCATCACCCCATATGGTACTTCTTGTTATATTAAGATGCCATTTGGTCTCAAAATGCTTTGGTGCAACTTTTCAAAGGTTGATGCAAAAACTTTTAGTCCACAAATCGGTTGGAATCTAGAAGCTTATGTTGACGATCCGTCAGTAAAGACCACCAACGGCGACCACATTCCCGACTTACAAGAAACTTTTAATAACTTGAGAAGACATAACCTCAAGTTAAATCCTAAAAGTGTGTGTTCGAGTTTCACTTGAAAACCGCTTGGTTTCCTAGTTTCGCTAGAGGTATTGAAGCTAATCCAAAGAAAAATTGTGGCCATCGACGGATCGCCCTCGACCACGAAGAAGGAAGTCCAAAACTAACTAACAGATGTATGGCGTTAAGTCGTTTCATAGCAAGGTTAGGGAAAAGGATTACCTTTCTTTAAACTTCTTCTAAACATGGGAGTTTTGAGTGGACTAAAGAGGCAAACGATGCCTTTGAGGAACTTAAAAGTACCTTACAAGTACCGGTTTTAGTTTCTCCGAGACCGGAGAAACATTGCTAATTTACGTGGCGGCAACACCACGCACAATTAGCGGTGTCTTCGTTGTAGAAAGGATAATATCCAACGACCGGTCTATTACGTAGCGAAGTCTTACATGGACCAAAGGAAAGATACCCACAGTACAAAAGTTGCTCTATGGCCTCCTTATGTCTTCAAGGAAGCTAAGGCACTACTTTCGAGCCCACAAAGTGGTCGTACCTCACCGGATATCCCTTGGTCAAGTCCTTGGAAACAGGAATCATCGGGATCGAATAGCCAAATGGGCGGTCGAGCTAGGGCGTTCGATCTCCATTTCATTTCACTTAACAAAGAATAAAGTCCTGTGCAATAGCGTAATTCATTGCGAATGGACAAACCTCGAACCCACCCAAGGACCCGAGTACGAACACCACGACGAGTGGACAATGTATTTCGACGGTTCCTTGATGTTACAAGGATCGGGGTCGGAGTGGTCTTGATATCCCCATGGCGAACACATCAAGTCGCCATCCGATTAAATTTTCCGCCACCAATAATGTGGCGTAATATGAAGGTTTATTGGCGGGACTCGAAAGCTCGTTAAGCTCGCCGGATTCGCAGACATTAGTGAAAGGCGATTCTCAACTAGTAGCGAATCAAGTGGGAAAGAGTATCAATGCTCGAGTACCAAGATGTCATCTTATCTAGCGGAAGTACGAAAACTTGAAAAGCACTTCTTCGGTTTTCGGATCCAACATATTCCTAGAAAGGAAAACTTTCTGGCGCACCCGGTTAGCACGGATGGCCTCCACGAGGTCGACCGTCCCGCCGGAGTTTTTCTCGAGCAACTCAATTCACCCTCGGTAGTTGAGCCTTCCGAGAACATACATGATTCTTTGCAAGTTGAACAAACTAATCAAGGAAACATGGATGCTCCACAGGTCGTTGACAGTTGGCGCTGTCACGATCACGGTAGAGACTGGATGACATCGATCTACAATTATCTTCAACATGACACAATTCCAGAAGATGATGTAGAGGCTGATCATATAGCACGAAAAGCCAAATCATACACTCTAATCGAACGTATCTTGTATAAACGAGGATCTCATGGAGTGTTGATGAGATGCATATCTCAAACGGATGGCATTAGATTGCTAACCAAATCCATGAAGGCGCTCAGGAGCACACCATTCCTCTGAGAACCACAGTTTGTAAAGCCTTCCTAAGGCTATTCTCGCCAACTGCCCTTCATGATGCAAAAGAGCTTGTGACGAAGTGTGTACAATGTCAGTTTCATAGTCGATAAGTACATCAGCCAGCACAAGCCTTACAAACAATTCCTCTTTCTTGGCCTTTTGCAACCTGGGGACTAGACATTCTGGGACCTTTCCCAAGAGCACCGGGCTTGAATCCTTTCGTCATGATTGACACGTTTACAAAATGGATCGAAGCCGAGCCATTGTTAAAATAACAACCGAGGCCGCTAAGAGATTTCTCTTGAAAAATGTGATCACGCGATTTGGTGTACCCAACAGATCATCACAGCATAATGGTTCCCGCCTCTCCAAAGAATATTCCGGAGTTCTCGCGATGAACTTAGTGTCAAAATTCATTTTGCTTCATTGCACATCCGCAGAGCAACGGAGCAGCGATTGAGCGGCTAATGGTATCCTTATGCGGGATCAAACGCCGAGTATTCACCGCTTAATCAAACGGTCAGCGCTTGGGTTAAAGAACTTCCTCTGTGTTATGGGTCGTTCGAACCCACGACCGTCGTGCGACGGTGAAACTCCATTCTTTTTGGTTTATGGTGCCAAGCCATGCTTCCTCCGAACTCAAAATTGGCTCGCCGAATCGATCGTTTTGACGAAAATGATCGAGAATGAACGACGACTTCGACGACGCCGATTTCCTTGAAGAACGAGCGAAACCAAGCCCTTATGCGATCGGCGCCTACCAACAAGCCATGCGAAGGTACCATAGTCGTAAGGTGCGACCTCATGACCTTGTCAGAGGTGATCCGTTCTCGAAAAAATTGAGCCAAACAAATCGCAATAAACTTTCTCCTAAATGGGAAGGTCCTTACTGCGTGGTCAAGTAACCCGACCGTGTTCCGTGACGATCGGCTATGTCGATGGGCAAATTTTGTCAAATTCTTGGAACATCGATCAATTGCGTAAGTTCTATGTTTAATTTTCATTCTTTCATTTCTTTCAATTTCAATTTCATTAAATTCATTAATTAATTAAGAAGTGCAACCTTGCTTATATATATACACCTACATTCTCGTCGCTTATTATTGTTAGTCCGGTGGAGAAGACATTTTTCTCTCCGATATCCTTTTTAAGGATCTCTGATACTCTATGGTCCTAGTCGTGAGCATTTTTCTTCAAATGATTCCCACACGCGACTATACTCTTTTCTCAAAGAAAATGAGTAATCAGAGCGTCACACAACTAACTATCTCATGAATAATATGCTTACGATTCTGAAGATTATGCTTCATTATTTTAAGATTCGGTCTATTCTTGTCAGTTATCGGTCAGACACGGAAAGCCTCCTAGTCGAAGTCTCTCCTTTTTCGCGACGTGGTCCCGCCTAATCGAAGGAGCTTCCTAGCGACGGTTCTTTTCTTCGATCCTCGCTACCAATCGGATACATAATTTGAACACGTTTCAAGAAATGTGTCGTATGCCTTCAGGTCTTAGCATTAGTTCCACCAGATTATGGGACAATAGATATAAACAAAGTTCACTTATAATTTGTTGCATACATATTTGCATTTCTTCTTATGTCAAGTTTGGCAAAGTCTTTTTCGACCATATATAGTGTTTTTGATTGGTATTTCCATTATGACAAACAAAGATCTATAACTAGTCGAAATCATACTGTCCCGACCACATTTGATTTCCTAGTATTTAGAACGATCGCTTTTGTCTTATATGTCCAAACATACCTTCAAAACTCACATACATGGTTATGACCTCTTTTTATTCTCTTTCTTGGCTCACCGCTTGTACAAGAACGCTCTTCTACTATAAAGCGTTCGGGGCTAGGAAATATACGAGAATTTTAAAAAAGTCAAACAGATAAACAAAAGCTTTGTCAATGACATAAAAGGTAAGTTTTCATAGATATTCAAATATTTTTACACTTGCAGAACCTACTCTAAGAAATATTCCCACCTAACTCATCGCTTGTCGGAGATTCGACCTCCATCTCCTCTACAACTATATCTCCGAGTGGCCCGAGTTCTTCCATGAACTTGGTCGCCTCCTCAGTGGGCGATTGAAGTCATCTTTAACAGCTTGGAGATCTATGGAGGGTCGGAAGCTTTCGCTTTGCCAAAGCAAAACTAACTCCACTTGCAACGCCTGCTTTTAGGGCACGGCATAATTCGTCCGAGTAGTTTTGAGCGTAACTTTAAGGTCCTCTAGAAGTTGACCCAAATAGTTCATTTTCTATTGGATCTCCTAAGGAAGGCGAGCTTGATCCTCGATCCCATATCAAAGATCATCTTGTTCAAAGCATGAATCTTTTCATCAATATTTTGAGCAAGAGCCGCCTCCTTATCCCGCTCAAATTTCGTAGTTTTTACTCGCTCAAGATTTGCGCTTGCTCTGCAAAAACAAATCGCTTAATGAACACAAGCATAAGTGAAGGAAAAATCAAGCTTACGACATATTACCTTCATTTGTTTTGCTAAGTGTTTCATATTTGGTCGTTGCTTCACGATCAACCGGTCTTTAGTCAACTTGCTTCAAAGAAATGATCGGTCTTTAGCTTTATTTCTTCTTCAAGAAGAGTCATCTTGGCTTTCTCCACAACCTCCTCTTTTATTTTCTCCGGATCTATCGAATACGATAAGGAGAATAATTGTAGAGGAGCAAAGTATTGAACAAGAAACAAAAGTTCAAAAGGAAAAGTTCTTACTTTCCAACTCGAGTGCTTTTGCTCCAAGTCCTTAACTCATTGGGTCATCCTCCGATCACAAAGAAAGTTCTCGACCAAATGCTACACAAATAGCGTTCTCTTTCTTAAGTTTCTTATAAACTTTTTAAAGAAGAGCTATGAAGTGGTCGAGAATACTTACGAATTGCTTCGGTCATTATAACCAAAAAAATCAAATCGGTGTGCATCTTGAGTTGAGTATCCAATACTTTCGCCACGCCTCATCAAGCTCCTTATCCTCGATAAATCGGGACTAAAAGGAACTTGTTAGGTTGGAAGGGTTATCGGCGATGATCGGAACTGTTGAGACCTCTCGAGGCATCTACCTCCACGAAGGGGTTTCAATCACCAAAGGATCCAACTCACCGTTGTTCTTGTCACCGCCGGGGCTTCTTCGACCACTACTTCCTCGGGAACTTTGTCCCGAGAAGTGCTCTGCCTGAACTTCCACAGTGCCGTCCTCGGGAAGAACTCCGTCTGAAATGACCTAACACCGAAGACCTATGCAAACCAAGATGGGAAGTTCAAAATATCAAATCATCAAGGAATTATTAAAGATACATACTTATACGATCACTTTCATTTGTACATACCTTGTTAATTTCCGGATTTGACTCAAACGCCAGAGAGAAATCTGTGCCGCTAGCCTTCCTTTTCTTCTCTTCCAATTTTGTTTGGTTCGGACCGGCAAGGTTAGTTGAACCTCACATCCTCCAACAAGATGTCGGAAGCTATGTCCTCGACCGGTTCATCAAGGACCGCATTCCCGACTATCCGGCCTGAGGGAGTGGTTTCATCAATCTCCAGATCGCTTGTTTCAAGAATAACCGTAAGGTCGTGCACGACCACTCTAGAGTTCTGACCTCCGCAGCTACATTCTCATGCCCTCGAGCTTATCCACCTAAATCAAACAACAAATTTGATTGGGTGAAGAAATCCTTTATCTAAAAAAATTGTACATATATGATTCCAAATGTTCTATTACCTCGAGGATTCATCTCCTTCAAGTGCCTCGAGGCACGACTCGGTCGAAACTAAGGTGGGGCGTTGATCCTCACGAGATTGTATGATTCGCAATCCGACCGATCGCAAAAGTAGAGCACGATTGGAAATCTGGTGGAATATATGTATATACATGGTAAAAGGAATTTAATAAATTACCTTAAGCCTTGCCGCCTCCTTCAATAGGAGTTATGCTAAGATCTTGGGGCATTCACCTTTTCTCCAGTTCCCCACGATCACCGACTCGTTCTCTAACTTCCCCACTGTAAGAACTTTAATGTATGAAGAATAGACAGATTTTAAGGTAATACATTAATCAAATCAAAATACCGATCGAATTTATCTCAAAGACTTACCACCTTCCGAGGTAGCTTCATCACGATCAAGGCACCAGAGCAGGGAATGAGCCCGGAGCTTCAATGGGCTAATCTGACGAAAGGTGAAATCCTTCACCACATGCCACGAAGTCGGGCCCTCGACTCAAGAAGTCATAGATAGCATCCGCCCATCTTTTGACTATCCTCGCCTTCTTCTTGCCTCCTTCCATTTGGGGTTTTCACTTGCTCTAGTTCCGAAGCTAAGTAGAGGCCATCGTCTTCGTAATCGTCATGTAAAACCAAGATTTTTTTCATGACGACCACGAAGATTTCGCAGACATGAAGATGTACTCATCGGCCTTCCCGTCCATGAAGACGCAATGTGCATTCCCCAGAGCGCCTCAGATTTTGCCGCAGATTTTCCCATCACCATGCGGTAGAAATAACTAAAGAGCTTCAAGTTCGGTTGTATTCCTGTGTATGCCTCGCACAAATATGCGAAAATACTAATATTCGCGATCGAATTTGGGGCCAATTCACCAATTCCACCTCGTAATGTTCAAGAACGCGGAGGAGGAATTTGTGTACCGAGAGTCTCGGCCACATTCGATGTAGGCAAGAAAACAGGATTTCGCCATCTTCACGGCTCGGAAAATGCTCTCCGTCGCGGTCTCCAATTAATCGATTCCTATCTGGGAGCATTCCCATCTTCTTCAAGGCCTCGAGTTTTTCTTGCCCAATTCAAGGCAACCACTTTGTAATCTACTCCGACATGGCGAAAAACCTCAAGAATGAGTAGCAAAAGTTGGAGACTTTGTGGTCGGAAGAACAGAAAAGACTCGAGGATTTCTTGGCGAGAAGCTAAAGGGATCGAAGGAGATTCTCGAAGCATAAAAATTCTAAGAGCCCAAATGAGAGGAGATCTTATAACCTTCCGATACTTTCAAGGATTTCTACAAAAGTCCAACCGACAAAAAGCTTCTTTTTGTTCAAACGACAGAGGAACTCTTCGCTTCCCAAGGCAAGTTCTCAACTTTAAAGTGAACACATCACTTTCAGATACCACAACATTAAATGGGTTCCGCCTGATACGATTTCATCGGAAAAGGTATATACACGACCGCCCATTTAAAGTTCGGGGCTAGCCGACGAGGATTAAAACATCTATGTATTATTTTAATATATAATAAAAGACCATACGTCTTCATGGTCGTAACCCTAAGACCGACGACCTCCCCGGTCGTTAGTATTCCGAGGTTACTTATGGGTACTCTGCCTGATGAGGCTTTGTGCCTAATCCCGACCGATAACCGCCAGAAATTATCGAATCGGTATTTCTTATCGTATGATGAATGGAACACGTGTTATAATGCTCCAAACCATGCGATGGTACAACCCCGAGACATCGACTATTAACCACCCTACGTTAAGCTTTTCACAAGCAACCGCAAGGAAGTTAGCACATTGCTAACTTCTCTACCGCTCCGACCATCGTAACGCTTCACCAGGACGTCTTCTCCAGAGTAATCGCCACCTCTTCGAAGTTATTTAAAGGTGAAGCACAAGAGACAACGACAGAGACAAGAAGGAGACGATAGGCGACACACAAAACAAGGCCAAGGCAAAGATATGCACGAAGCCTAAGCGGTGGAATTAGAAGCTAGATAATCACCTTAGACTCATATTCTAAGTCCGATTGCCTTGCTACATTCCTCCATTCAAGGTAATTCAGTAGTACTTAGCCACATCTTGTAAATCCAGTTCATATAAATAAAGAGCGACCCCATTCCATTCCAGGATATTCCACGTCATTTTCCTCGTTTATTTTCGTAAGATCGGCGATTCGATCGTCGACAATTACCCAGAAGGTTCACTTTTGAAAACTACTGGCCGCTCATGACCGGGTACAATGAGGTGGTCCAGGAGGCATGGTCTCATTTGGTCCAAGATGTGGACCCGATAAAGCAACTGGTAACCAAAATGCAAAAAACAGCCACGACCCTTAGGACTTGGAGCAGATCATAGATTGGTGATGTCAAAACTCAGATGCATATAGCTCTTGAAGTGGTCCTTCGGCTTGATAAAACGCAAGAACATCGTCAGCTCTCTCTAGAAGAGCATGATCTTTGCGTAGCATTGAAGTTAAGAATCCTGGGATTGGCGGCCATCTAGAGAATGAAATGGAAGCAACGCTCTAGGCTGAATTGGCTGCGACTAGGAGATGCAAACTCCAAATTCTTCCACTCAAAAGCAAATTCGAGAAGAAGGAAGAAGCTAATCCATATCTTAAATCACCAAAGCAATATGTTCACACTCCACGCAGAGAAGGAGGAGGCCCTTGCCAAGCACTACACAGAGATTTTGGGTACTGCGAAACCAGCAAGTCAGATTTTCTCATGGGACATCCTTGGACTAAAAACGCTGCCAACCGGTGCCTCTATTGAGCTGGAACGACCATTCACAAAAGAGGAAATCAAGGCAACAATTAATGAAATACCGACAGACAAAGCCCCGGGGCCAGACGGGTACACCAGGCGTTTCTTTCGAGCAAGTTGGGACATCATAAAAGAGACCATGCTTTACGTGATCCAAAAAGTGTACAATCTCAACAATCTACACTTCAAGAAAATAAACATGGCAAACATAATTCTTTTACCAAAAAAGGACCAGGCAACCGAGATCTCCGAGTTTAGACCTATTAGCCTGATTCACAGCATGCTCAAGATCCTTTCGAAGCTACTATCCCTCAGACTCTCAAAGTATATGGACGATCTCATCTCTGCAAGCCAAAGTGCGTTCATTAAGAGGCGAACTATACAAGACAATTTCCTCTATGTGCAAAATATCGCACGAAGTTATCACCGGTCCAAGACACCGATGTTCCTACTGAAAATAGATGTTGCAAAGGCCTTTGACTCCATCTCGTGGCCATATCTACTAGACATGATGCAACACAGGGGATTTGGCAGTCGATGGAGGGCATGGATGGCAATGATGCTTGGCACATCAACTTCGAGGATTATCCTTAATGGCATTCAGGGACCATTGATAACCCACCAATGCGGAGTACGACAGGGGGACTGTCTTTCTCCTTATCTATTTATCCTTGCAATTGACGCCCTACACCGCATCCTCGAAGTGGCTGATCACCATAGATGGCTAACGCCACTTGATGGAAGATTAGTGAAGGCGAGATTGTCAATGTATGCGGATGATGTAATTATCTTCTTGTCACCAACTAAGCAAGACATAGATAATCTCAAAGAAATGTTGTGGGTCTTCGGCGAGGTAACGGGGCTCAACATAAACATTTCTAAAAGTGTGGTTATACCAATTCGATGCCAGTCGCTCCACCTGGATGAAATTTTGGAAAACTTTCTGGCTACCCAAGCGCAGTTGCCCTGCAGCTATCTTGGATGGCTTCTATCCCACCGCAAACCAAGGAAGGTATTGTTCCAACCTCTTTTAGACAAGGTACAAAATAGATTAAGTGGGTATAAGAGGAGCACTTTATCACGAGCAGGGAGGCTCGTGGTGCTGAATGCGGTCATCACAGCCATACCAGCGTACCATCTGACAGCTATAAAGTTACCGACTTGGGTCTTAAAGCAAATGGACAAACGTCGAAGAGCTTGGTTACGGGCAGAGAGGATATCTCAGACTTTGGAGGAAATGTGGGTGAATTGGAACATGGTCTCATCATCCAAAAAGTTTGGGGTGTAACGACCCTACCTAGGGCACACCCGAAGGTCCTCAGACCTCCCGGGAGGTCCAGAGGAGCCCCAGATGTCCCGAGAGGTCCCTTAGGACCTCCCCGGGAGGTCCAAGAAGGACTTCCCAGACGCCCCAAGAGGACATCCCTAGTGGGATCGCATGAGACCTCCCGAGAGGTCCGAGAGGACCACTCGAGGTCCGGGAGGTCCCGACCATGAGGTCGTTGGACCTCAGACCTCCCCCAAACTCCACGTAACCACTCGAGGGAGGTCCGAGGGGAACCACCCCGAGGAGATCGTGGGGCTTGGGGACAAGCCTAAAGCCCTCTGTGATCCAAACCAGCCCCCAGAGATCTTCGACTGGTTCTCACAGCAAACAAGTGATAACATAAACATCCACAAGACTTTATTAACAACAAAAAGGAGGTTTGTTTACAAGGGTTGCTTACAAACTCCAGCAACAGAGAGCACACAAACACAGCGGAAAGCAAAAGACATGGTCCACCCATTACACCACAGGTGACTGGCTGGAGGATGCAGCCTAATTGAGCTGGTCATCTTCATCATCATAAGAGTCTTCATCTGCTCAATTCATGAATCAAGCAAGAGTGAGCACAACAACCATGCTCGCAAGTTACACCCGTCAATTAACAGCATGACATGCATAGGTATATATCAAAGGACAGCATAATAGGGTTGATTTGCATAAAGCCAATTTTATTTCCAATACAAGTATTAAGTTGCAAGGCAGATTACAATAATTAAAATTTATTTTTTTGAAATCCATTTTCAGTTGGATAGCATTCATCATAGAAATGGTGAAGGATACCCTACTGCACAAGGCTTCCCGCCCACACCCAATTTGGTTAAACCACCAAAACCATTTTCAATATTTCCTTTGAAACCGAAACCAAGAGCTAACTTTGAGTGACATTGCCAGCATGTCCATGACCGTGGACACGGCTATTCGAATAGATTTATACTCTGCAGAGGTTGCACACTTTACCCACATGACATGAATTCTCTAGTTTGCTTGGCATCCGTCGATACCACCTCACACATCCTTTGGTGAGAGGTCTAGAGCATATGACAAGGCCTTTACAATGCATTGCTCCATCGCAGCCCACCCCCATTAAGGTTTCGCAATCCCCCCTTTGGGTAGAAACACCGCCGGGTTAATGGGGTGCCCCCTCTTATGCCAGGTGGGACTACAACTAGTCATAACACGACAAACCCACCACGTCCGCGGGATGAACTACGATAGAGCTTTGCAAATTAGTTAGCCAGGTCCCACGCCTCACACTGGAGACATGTGGTTGCACAGTTTTGGCATATCCCATTATAGGCTTAGCAAGTGGTGTCTCAAAGACCGGTCCTTAACCGACATGGGCGACAAACCTCAACCCTGGGGTGTCGGATCACACGACCCCCCGTGCATAGACATGCACCCACCAAGCAACCAGTTTCGCCCAAGCCAAAACCATTTTTCATTTACTTTGCTTTACAATCCTCCATGGCACACCAATGCCATGGCCATAAGTAAAACATCCATGACACACCAATGTCATGGCTGAAATCTCCATGGCACACCAATGCCACGGCTCAAATCATTTGTTTAAGTGATAGTTTTGGTCAAAACTCCCAAATCAAGATTTTGGTCTAAGCATTACTAAGCATTTCATTTTCTTTAAAGCTTCGGGTCCTTACTAATGCAAGAACCAGATTTACCTAGTGTGACAATGTGGTTGATTCAACATGGATGGGGGTCATACCAAGCAGTAGGTTTAACTAGGGATTGAAGGATAGGCATTGAAATACTTAGTAAAGTAGGCATGCATACATCTTTGAAAACGACATATGTAATTTGAAGTATTGGGTGCAACATGTTCAAAAGTGTAACTTGCCTTGCTCAAGATCTCGAGCTGCTTCCTCTCCCTCACTGAACTCAGGCTCCCCACGGTCTGGGCAATCTACACGTGAAAAACCAAATACTCAAACAAAGCTCAAACAAGATCCAAAGAACTCCAAATAAACTTAAAGACAAAACCAACAGAGAAGCTGGGAGGTCAAGAGGAGGTCCAAGGAGCTTTGTGGAGAGGTCCTGGAGCTCTAGAGAGGATGTCCAAAGACCTGTTGGAGGAGGTCCAGAGACTAGAGAGAGGAGGTCTATGGTGGCTCGGTTGAGACAGAGAGTAGAAATGAGGAAGAAAGTGATAAAGGAGGGCTCTCCCAAACTATATATAGGGGAAGTCATTGCACATGACTCAAGATAGAGTCAACAAGAGTTGGTAAATAGAACAAGGGAGTAGGCAAGGAATGTGACAATCAGTATGACATGAGTACTGCAAAAGGTGGGGGCATTTAATGTGATACAACATGCATTAAATGCTGCGGAGACTTCCTTGCTTAAGGACTTAGTCAAAGGTATAGGATAACTGGGTGTGTGACTGCCCAGTGGGGCAGCCAAGACCTGCCAAGGAGGTCCTGTAACGACCTGAGGAGGTCTTGTGGTGAATCGAGGGGAGATCCTCACCCACCGGGGAGGTCCTGACGGTTGGATCTCCAAAGGGGAGGTCCAAACGGCCAAGATCAAGCACACCAGAGGAGGTCCGCAAGGGCAAGGAGGAGGTCCTTATCCGCAAGGGAGGTCCTGACGGGTGGATCTCAAAAGGGGAGGTCCAACGGTCAAGATTTAAACACAAACGGGGAGGTCCACAAAGTAAAAGGAGAACCTCACCCGCAAGAGAGGTCCTGACGGTTGGATCTCCAAAGGGGAGGTCCAACGGTCAAGATTTAAACACAAACGGGGAGGTCCACAAAAGTAAAAGGAGAACCTCACCCGCAAGGGAGGTCTAGAACCGTAGGATCCAATCCAGGGGAGGTCTGAACGGCTAGGATTTCCAAGGGGAGGTCCTAACGATCGGATCTGCCAAAAAGGGGAGGTCTGGACGGCCAAGATTTCCAAAAGGGAGGTCTTGACGATCCAGATCCACAAGGAGGAGGTCTGGACGGCTAAGATCTCCAGGGGGGAGGTCTTAACGGTCCAGCTGTGCAAGGAGGAGGTCCTAGAGGACCCGGGGAGGTCTGGTGGGACACAGGGAGGTCCAATAAAGGTAAGGGGAGGTCCTAGAGGATATGGAGGGGTCCTGAAGGACACGGGGAGGTCAAAGTGAACAAACAGGAGGTCATAAGAAGCGGTGGTACCACCAAGTGCGGGCGGTACTACCGGGCTGGTGCCAAAGGGAACCTCCAGAGAAGGTTTCAAGGCTTCAAGCAACGAAGGATATTCAAGAAAACATGGGAAGCTACACAGGATTCCAAGGGAGCTCAGATGCACGCAAGGGTGGCGCAGACTTGGGGAGGTTGCAAGTCAGAGAGGACCCGAGAGGGAGAAATAGGACTCGGGGAGGTCTAAGCGTTTGGGAGGTCTAGACCTAAGGAGGTCTGAACCAGGGGAGGACTACACAGAGGAGGTCCAGACCCTTGGATCTAAACAAAGATGAGGTCTGGGCCATTAGATCTCAGACGAAAAGAGGTCTAGACCAGAGATGGGTAAAGGATGGACAGAGAAGGAAAGACCAACAAAACTCCAACAACTCAACAAACCAACAAGGAACTCTAGTTGAAGTTTGAATTAGTCAACTTAAATCCATTATAAATTTTCAGGTTAAGCTTTGAATTCTCATCAAAACAAAATGGTTCTTTTTATTTCGAAAATTCCAAAAAGACTCTAAAAATAAATTCAGGGTGTCACAAGGGGGCTGGGGGTTCTGGGTCTACAATAATTTAGCCGCGCGCTGCGTCTTCGATGGCTTTGGTATCAATGGAAGACGCCAGAAAAGCAATGGAATGGGATGCCGCTTCCAATAACAGAGACTGACCGAGAACTATTTCGGACATCATCTATCTACAACGATAACCATCGGCAACGGTGAAAAGGCAAATTTTTGGATAACCGTCGGCAACGGTGAAAAGGCAAATTTTTGGAAAGACAAGTGGCTAGGTACGAGGTCACTAAAAGAGCTGGTCCCGAGACTTTTTCGCATTGCGGCCAGGAAAAACAGAACGGTGAAGGATACAATGCACAAGGAAAATGGATAGCAGACTTGAGACTAAGAATTACTTGGAACTTACTGCGGGATTTTGTTCGAATTTATAACTTGGTTTGCCAAGTCACGCTGTCCCAAAATACGCTAGATGGCATCACTTGGAAATGGACGGCATCAGGTAACTATTCAGCAAAATCAGCTTACGACGTGCAATTCATAGGAGTGTTGGAGGCACCCTTCAGAGAGCTGTTCTGGAATATCTGGGCACCACAAGTGCAAAAATTTTGCATAGATTCTCATTCAGCATCGTCTGCCAACGGCGGACATCCTAGCTCGTCGACACATGCAAAATGATCATTGGTGCCCTTTATGTACAGACAACCTAGAAACAGTAATGCATCTGTTCGTCGAATGTTCCTATGCCAGACTTGTGTGGTCCTTAGTGGCTAACTAGGTGCAGCAGGATAACCTGAAGTCCACACATTGGACAATCCGGACAAAAATGGTGGATTGGTGGACTGACGTATTCCTATCAGGAGAGGAAAATTGCAAAAAAAAGGCCAAGCGTCGCTCATAGTGTTGACCCTCTGGCACATATGGAAAGAAAGAAATCAACGGATTTTTCAGCATCTCACGCAAGTGCCAACAGGGCTGCTGTTAATAATCAAGGAGGAAGCCTGGGCTTGAACGCAAAGCGGAGCGACCAAACTGCAGATCTACTTGCATGACAAAGGGCCAACGTAAGCAGGGAGGTCTTTAGGTAGAGGTAGCAGTGCTGGCCATTTGATGAATGGCCGATTGTAGGGCTATGCCGTTTGGCAATGCTTCATTGCCCCTGGGTCTTGTTTTCCTCTGCATAGCTGTGTGTGTGCGCGTGTGTTTTTCCTTTTGGTGTGTGTTATGGTTACAACTATATTTTTTTCTTCTCATTTTAATGAAATAACTAGCCGTTTCCTCAAAAAATAATATCGAAATGGAAAAGGTAGCTAGAAGTAATCAAAGTCTGAAAATACAACATGCCCACTAGACATGTAAACTAATCCGTCTGCGTCGAGATGGCGACTGAAGCACCACTCCCAACAAACTTGAAGCACGCAATTCAATCTGCAATCCTTTTAAAACTCTGCCTACCACGGATCTCAAAGCACTCCGTGCCAACACCGACACCCATTATGTCAACCGCCGCAACCCATGGAAAAACCGAGCCCAGCTCAAAACCATCGAACAAGCAAACAAAAAAAGTATGATGCGTGATCCTATGTCAATTTTAAAAATACTTTTATGTGACAACTATTCAACAAGAAAATTGAAATGGTCTTTTTTTGGTCCTGCTCCTGTAATGTGTAAGACTCAGTTTGAATTTCTTTAATGAAACTGCGGTGTTAACCCTTATTTAAAAAAAACCAAGAAAATTACCCTATACTGTAAAAAGGTGCATATTACCCTATACTGTAAAAATGAAGAGAAAAATTACATGTGGCTATGTTGTACTTCAACACAAGTTGCAGAAAAAACTCTACATTTCACCAAGAGTACACTAGAAATAAGAAATTTTGTTGGAAATCCTATTAACAAGTCCACTTCTACCATCTTGACAATTAAGCTTTACCGATTATCCTCGTCAATAAACTCTCCTTATTAGAACGAGGGAATTTGGTAACAATCCATTGAGAATTGCAATGATTCATTGATTAATAGTGAAAAAATCCTGTGAATTTTCTACCATCATTTTTTTTCTTATATCAAGGTTAAGCTGAACTTTTCGGTAGATCTACTGCTTTCTACCATTATTATGTCATTTTATTAAGCAAGTTAAGTGTAATATGCTTTTAGAAAGAAAAAAGAAAAGGGTGGAGAGCCGCGTCTCCTCTTCGTCGTCGGGCCGGACCCCAAGTTCCCTTTACCGACTAATTACGCCATCCCAACGTGCGGCTCCCCTTCCAAATCCATCCCACCACCGCCTCCCCCAGATCGCACCAAACAATGGCCGCCGCCTCGCCGCTCGCCGCGGCGCTCCTGGGCGTCCTCGCCGTACTTGCCCTCCCGGCGGCGGCCGAGATCCGGGAGACGGTGATCCGCGCCGACCCGCGCACCATCATCCCGCTCGACGAGTTCGGCTTCTCCCACCAGGGCGTCCTCGAGCTCAACGTCTCCGGCATCGCCTTCGACCCGTCGGCCTCCTCCGAGCTCGACCTCTCCCAGCTCGGCTTCTTCCTCTCCACCCTCGACGCCTGGGTCCACGTCCTCCGCCAGCTCCAGGACCTCGACGTCACCTGCGCCCTCCAGTCCGATCTCGTCAAGCTCGCCTTCTCGTTCGACCGCCTCAAGCCGCCCTCCAACCCCGCTGGCGTCGAGGTCGCCCGCTCCTCCTCCTTCAACACCGCCTTCCACGTCTCCGACCCGGGGCAGTACACGCTCGTCTTCGCCAACTGCCTCCCGGGGGGGCTCAAGGTCTCCATGGACGTCCGCTCCGCCATGTACAACGTCGACCCGGCCACCGGCGACCGCGCCTACCTCTCCGTGGGGGCCTCCGCGCTGCCCTCCGTCTACTTCCTCTTCTTCCTCGCCTACGCTGCGCTCGCCGCCTCCTGGATCGCCATCTTGCTGCGCAAGCGCGCCGCCGTCTTCCGGATCCACTACTTCATGCTCGCCGTGCTCGTGCTCAAGGCGCTCAACCTCCTCGCCGAGGCCGAGGACAAGTCCTACATCGAGCGCACCGGCACCGCGCACGGCTGGGATGTGCTCTTCTACATCTTCAGCTTCCTCAAGGGAATCTCGCTCTTCACGCTCATAGTGCTCATCGGCACCGGCTGGTCCTTCCTCAAGCCGTACCTGGCCGACCGAGAGAAGAAGGTGCTCATGGTGGTCATCCCTCTGCAGGTCGTGGCCAACATTGCACAGGTGGTGATCGATGAGTCTGGACCGTATGCCCGGGACTGGGTCACCTGGAGGCAGGTGTTCCTGCTGGTGGATGTGATCTGCTGCTGCGCCGTGCTCTTCCCGATTGTTTGGTCCATCAAGAACCTCCGGGAAGCTGCTCGCTCTGATGGGAAGGCAGCAGTGAACCTCATGAAGCTGACCCTTTTCCGCCAGTATTATGTGGTTGTCATTTGCTTCATTTACTTCACACGTGTTGTGGTGTATGCTCTGGTGACCATCACCTCGTACCGGTATCTGTGGACCAGCGCCGTGGCTCAGGAGCTTGCCACCCTTGCATTCTATGTGTTCACTGGGTACAAGTTCCGGCCTGAAGTGCATAACCCATACTTCGCGATTGACGACGATGAGGAGGAGGCTGCTGCTGAGGCACTCAAGATGGATGATGAATTCGAGCTATGAGGGCTAACAATCGTGGCCTTTTCCTTGCCAGTGCTGATACGGTTGTTGTATGCGCTTCCACAGGACAAATGCTATAGACTGGTATCTAGTCCATATCCTTTTTGTTTTTTATTTGAAGTTAGTTACATTTTGTCTTACTGTAATTGGGTATCAACAACCTTGTGTGCGTGTTAAGCAATGCAGCAGCTTGGATCTACCTTAATTTTATCTACAATCATTGAGATGAGCTGTTCTCTTTGTACCTCTGTAGCAATTGTTGTATCTAGTTGTTTACTCTGTGTATTTGATAAAAGAAGTTGACTACGATTCAGTTTGTTGATTCATATGATACTGATTGTATCTCTGAGCTCTGACTTAATCTAGAATCTAGATTACCTGTATGCCAGTATTGGTGCTCTTGTGCTGTAGGATCCTTTTGTTTTGCAGTGGGGAAACAAAGTTCCAGTCTATAATGGACTTAGAGCAGTTGAGTACTTAGTTTCCTAAGTTCAACACAGAAACGAAAGACTCTGGTGCATAGAGCACCATAGTATGTTGCAGATGCTGTAAATGTTGTTTGCTTGTGTAATTCACATGATTCTTACCTAGTTGCCTGTTTCATGTATGCATTGATTGCATTCTCCTTGCGTTTGCATATGCTTTGATAATATTATGAAGTTTTCACATAGAAGCGTCACATTGATCCTTGTGAAATTTGGTATCTAGATTCACAATGCTGCCTAGTTTGAGTAGAGTAAGCTTTAGTCCTCTCTACACTTGTCCACTTTTGGCAGTTTGTGTAGTTTGGCATTTCCATTTAGGACCATGATGAGGACACAACAACAACAAAATTGAACCTTAAGTTTTAAAATTTCATTAGGGTTAGGAGATTTTGACCTTTTAATTTTGTAAATAAGTTCTTATGGTCTTTGAACTTTCTCTGCAGTTTGCCCTAGTCAAAATACTCAGTCGTCTTGAATTCAATTGAAACTGCCATGCTTTATATAATTATATTAATATGTTTGCATCTTTTACTGCTGTTGGGTTTTATCATCATTAAAAGTTGAGCTGGGCTATGGCAAATGGGGACTGATGTTATGCTACATCTGACCGCAGTGTTGATTTCTCAAATGTTTGGTCCATTTATTCTTCAGCTCTTCACCCCGGCTACTCTCTTTTGTCCTTCTGTTCGTAATTTAGTGTACTGATAGCCTGATACACAGTAGTAAAGGCATAAATTTTTCTGAACTGGGTTCCCTTGCATACATAATCATTTGACTGGGTTCCTCCCTTACGTATACAAGAAAAATGATTGGGCTTTAACAAACACACAAGTGCAACGCTTCATGGAAAGCTTCAGTTGGGTCGTACACTCATATGTCCCCAGAAGACCTACACGCCCCCACGGCCATTGAATTGTTGATACATGTTGTGCAGTCAGCATAAACTTGAAAGAAAAATACATTGGTTCCCTGCTAGCCTAAAAACAAGGTCTGGGAGTTATAAGCTATTCCTAAACTCAGTTGGGAGTTTGAGGCTTTGTTCAAGTATTTCATCATTAGAAGAAAGAGCAAAGTTGTATTTATGTGTTTGAGCATCTTTGGTGGATGTGTTTTCAGAATTGAACTAAACAGGTGTATTGTTTGACAATGGTAGTAAAAGATGCTTTATCTTGTCTTAATTGAATCATCTTCTTTTACGTAGTTTTTCATGGTAGTGTTTTGCATCTTCAAATATGCAGTATTCTGATGTCTTTGAAAATCCTCCTGAGTTGGTCTTTGAAAATGAGTGTGTGATTTTAAATTTTGATCTGCTGGACATTGTTTACATCATCTAGAATGTTTGTCAACTTTGTTTTGTAACTAGGACTCGGAGACCAAATTGGAAACTTGGTCACAAGAGTTCTTAAATTTTTTTCTTCTGTATATTGAAATCGAACTTGACGGTACTATTTAAAATTTAAAATTTATGAAACTTGGCATCTCCCATTAGTGACACTGGATTATACTAGGGGCAGTTGATTCCTTCTTTTGGTCCTTTTAGGATTTAATGGGCGCGGGGCTTAGTTAGTAAGTCAAGTGTAGGCTTGGGCTTTATGGTTGGATACTATCATTGTCCTAGCCCAAGCTTAGTCCTGGCAGTGTAATTTTAGATCTGTCATGAACTTATCCTGAAGCCTGATGGATAGGATGTACTCCAGATGAGTACTCTACTTACATGGAACAACTACAGGATGTTTCAGTTGTAGACTTGTAGCCCACTCTTTTGCATCTGTTCAGGCTGAACCTGACTACTAGGAGTTTCCTTTTTGTAACCACAAAGTTAATTGCTGGTTATGACTGAAAAAAATACATGTACAGTTTTGACTGTTAATGATAAAATATGTATGGTGGGGGTCTAAAAGCTAGCTATATTGCTTTGGATCTACAAAAGAAGACATAGAAACAAGTGAAGTAGATGCAAGGATAACTGGAAGTCAAGATGCATTGAGTTGAGGCTAACTAAATATTTTTTGAGTGCCTATTTTATTGTGCAAATTGGAAGACAGTATGTACAATTTGAAATGAAGTGTAGTTAGAGAATAGCACTTTGAGTCTTGTACGAGAAAGCGCAGTTATGGTCTGAAAAGGTGTTGATTTGATCTCAGCCAATTATTATGAAGATGCAATACGTTGCATGCATGGCCAACTCTGCTACTAGTGCTGTGTGATTACTTCGTGGTGAAAATCAGTTGGAAAGTTATCCGTGGTTACTCTGTGGTGAAACTTGGTGTGTGCTTAGTATTAAATGTTCATATTGATTTCTACCCTGACAGGTGAAAAGGAAGAGTGTCTCTATCGAGCTTATTAGGACAAACCTTACTGCATCTTGATTATAATATAAGTTTGTTATGTCGTGTAGACAGGTCGTTTCCAAACGGTGGAAGCACTGAGTTTTGATCACTAACAAAGTTGGAGCAGCTTTTCAAGTGGACGGAGCTATGCGTTCTAAAGCCTCGGTTGTAGTTTACCTAGTAAATGATTCTTTTTGGCATGTTAACATCAAATCTTTAGGGAAGGTACTCCCCCATCCGTTAGTGCCAAGAGCTGATTTGGTGTTGAAAATTGCATGCTTATCTCGAAGAACCATGTTGCTAAAATAAACCAGGTTTGTTATTCCCTTGTGGTGCTGTGGGCACTCGCTAGTCTCTAGTCACTAGCAGTTGGCTTGGTCATATATGTTACATACATGGACAAATGTTAATCCTAGTATGGGCCCTCTTTTTACCTTTTCTGTCATGCTACTGCTTAGCTAGGGCAAGATTGCATGCATCTTCTCCATGAATGACTTTGGTGATGAGTCACAATCTAATTCCCAGATGGTGCTGCCTTGATTTGCACATGTTGGCCAGGCATGCTTGTTTCCCCATCCTCTGCACCATCTGCACTGGGAGTTGGAGTTGGTCTGAGCCCAGAGCTGCAAGTTGGACAGTCTTGTGAGCCTGCACGTAGGCCTCTCCTGATGGAAGCTGCCACTTTGCTTGTTCTGAGTCTGATGCCCACTACACTACACATGCCAAAGGAAAGGAGGAAGAGCCATTGCAGTGCAAGCTGTCTGATTCGTGGGAAGAAAAAGTGATGCATATATTCCTGTAGTTTACTTTCTTACGTGTGATGGAAGGAATGAGGAATTAAAAGTGAGCTATGGTGTTTCCAGAATCTGAAATCTGAATCCCCAGTTGTGCTGACTGACTGACTTTGGCAGTTTGACTAGAGGAGAGCCCCTTTGGTCCGGCTGCTATCAGCTGCAGCACCTGTAGATTAGGATGCAAGTATGTGAGTTACTTTACCTATCAGAAAGCAGGCCAGTTTTGTTATCAAGGTGACATGTGAGATTTTCGTGGATCAATCCTCTTATGAGCTTTAGCTTTGCTTGTTTGTGAAGCCAGATGCTTGTAGAGTTGAGGTCTTTTGACTTTCGGCAGGTAAATTAACAAAAGCGCTCAAGCGCAATGTTCTCTACACCATGTCAGATGTATGTGTAATCATGATATGTCACTAATATTTTCTCACTGTTATTTTATTTTGTCAAATTCATTTATCTGTTATCACTTATCTGCTGCATGCAAATGGTTGATCTTGCAATAGGCTCTCCGGCCTGCACCTGAGCACGACATTCCAGATTACTTACGTACCTGAACGAAGGTTCAGATTCTACTGTTGCCCATATCTGGAGCGACCGCTGATGATGTCAAGAGATGAACACTGAGAGCGGAAGTGGAAGGGAAGAATCAACTCAGGAGGATGAGGATCGCGTCGGGACGATGCGGATGAACAGTCACGTGATGAACAGTGCGTGAACAGGGTATGGCGCAAGGGGATTGGGTAACTCCCAATCCTTTTGCTGATTTTCTATTAACCTCTTATCTTCTATATATAGGAGTACAATCTGATTACAAATAGAAGGTATTATCCTTCCTTAACTAGGACTTTTTTCTGAAGGATATCTTTTTAATTTAAACCTTCCTAACAGCCATTACCTAAACAGATAAAACAGAATCAAAACTTCCTAAAGAGACAAAAGGAAATCACAATCAGCCATCAAGACTAATTATTTCGGCGCCAAGGGCCGGCTACCCTTTTCCTTCGGCGCCTAGGGCCGGCTGCCCCCTTGCCTTGGGTCGTCGGCTGTAGACGCGACCCTACATGATATCTCTCCCTCCGTTCACAAACAGCTCGTTCTCGAACTGAAAAGAGGGATAAGATGCCTTGAATGCCACAATATCTTCCCAAGAAGCATCGGCAACAAAAAGTCCCTCCCATTGAACGAGAATTTGCCACCTATCCCAAGACAGTCGTGCACGTATCACTGTGACCGGCGTGGGGATAACCCGACCATGTAGAAGAGGCGGCAATGGTGGCTGAGCTGCAGGAGGAATGCCTTCATACTTCTTAAGGAGATTCACATGAAATACGTCGTGTAGGTGAGTTGACTTGGGCAAATCCAATTGATAAGCAACCTCATTGATCTTCGAGAGAACGCGATACGACCCATAGTACTTAGGCCCTAGCTTCCCACAATGCGCGCCTGGCAAGGTGGCAGCTGCGTGATGGTGAAGACGAAGCCATACGAACTCTCCCACGGTGAAGTCAATGCTACGATGCTTGCGATCATAGAATTTTTTTGTAACACTCTTGAGCATGCCGTAGGCGACCACGTGCATCAGACAAAAAAGAGGTCGCGGTCCTGAAGCTCCTGATCAATGACCGACGTGCGTGCTCCGCCGGGCTAATAATCCTAAAAGGATGGTGGATCCCGCCCATACAGGACCCAGAACAGGGTCGTATGCAGAGCAGAATGGTAAGGGGTGTTGTAGATGAATTCGGCCCAAGGTAACCAACGGGTCCACTGCCGAGGATGATCGCCTGTAATACAACGGAGATACATAGTGATGACCTTATTGACCACCTCGAATTGCCCATCAGATTGGGGGTGAAATGTTGTGCTCATATTCAAGGTGATGCCACATTGGGCAAACAGGTCTTTCCAAAAATTTGAGGTGAAGACCGGATCTCTGTCGAACACAATAGAGACTGGGATGCCATGCAGTCGAACAATCTCTGCAAAGAACACACGGGCGACGGAAGATGCTGAATAAGGGTGTGCCAAAGGAAGGAAATGAACATACTTCGAGAATCGATCCACCACAGTTAAGATGACCGATTTCCCGCCCACCTTCGGCAAGCCTTTAATAAAATTCATGGATATGTCGGACCAAATGCAGCATGGGACCTCCAAAGGGCACAATAACCCTACCGGCTGAAGCTGCTCCGTTTTGTTGTGCTGACACACAGCGCAGGCCTGGACGAATGCCTGCGTGTAACATCCCAAATCTGGGTATGTGTTTCAAATGTAAAAAAATGAGTAGAAATTAAAACTTTTCTTGTATCTTGTAGTTTTTGAACTTTCTGTAATTCTTGTAAAGGAATGGTGGAATTCAAAAACTTAAATCTCCAATTGACTTCAGTCATGACCTCCTTGTTGAGAATCTTGTGTTCAATCTCTGGAAATATTTTTTCTTGGTTCTACAGGTGCTGTGTGACTCCTCTGAAAAATTTCATAATTTTTAGAAATTATTTGATAATTTTTGGAGGCAAGTCAAGTCAGTTGACTCTTGGACAAACCCTAGAATAAACCTTGAGGAATTTCTTGAGAAAAATGATGTGCATAAAAATCTCTGGAAATTTTATGCAAGGTTAATCCTGGAGTAAGGAACCTCCAGTCAAAATTTCAGAATTTTTGGAGTTAGTTTGCTATCTCTAAAAATCCCTCAAAGTTTTCAGCTCAAATTCTAAACCCTAGTCAACCTTGCTGTTTGGGTTCAAGTCTGACTCGAACCTAAACTCCTTTCTTGGTTCAATCCAACCACTTCCCGCTCCTGTGCCAGCCCGTTCAAACGCGCATGGATTCTGTGCCGTCCGATTTGCATCGGGTGGTCCTCCTCGCATGTGCCTTTCGGACCTTCCCATCGCTCTCGCAATCGTGGCCGTCCATCTGTGATTGGGCTGCTAGGATTGCTTGGGAGTGTTGGAGCCCACCGATCATGAGATTCCATCGGAGCCGTCCCCTTGCGATCTAGCGGTCAAGCTCCGTGACCCGAGTCATGTGGTTTGACTCAACCCTCTAACTCACTTGGGCTCGAGCCGCTTGGCTTCCTCTCTCTGACTTGTGGGGCCCTCACTCCTGGTCATCTTCTTCGTCACGCCCGTGCCTGTGCCAGAGCGCCAGCGCGCCATGGAGTGTGCAGCCGTGCCTTGTCCACTCCATGGAGTCCTGCAACGACTCTCAGCATTTATTGCTTGCCAGTCTTTGCCCCAAAATCTTCTCTTCACCTGCTCCCATCACACTCAGCATGTCCATAGCAGGCTTGACCGTGGTGGAGCATTGCCTTTGCTCCCTTCTTTGCTCTCCGGCTATAAGTAGCCCTTGAACCCCTTCTTGGATCCTTTTCCAGCTCTGCTCTAGCTTCCTCTCGGGTTACTTGAGCTCAAACACCAGAAACCCCCTATCACCATTGTCGGCCCGTGAAGCTTCTTCGTCGTCCCGGCGATTCAGTGGTTCCTTTTCAAATCTTTTCGCGTCACTTTGCGCCCCTCATCTTCTTGAGCTTTTCCCCTAACTTAATTTTGTTTGGCATTCATAGAGATTGTCAAATTTGGGGTTTGTTCAAATTCGGCCGAAGTTAACCCCTTTCTTCCTCAACTCCGGTAAGGACCTCCTCTCTTCAATTACTTGCTCATGGACCATCCTTGAGCCCTATTGAAGCTATCTTGATGACCCGGTCTTGTTATTTTTGCTCAGGCCATCATCTCCTCGTTATCTTCCTCAGCTCCGGTGCTGTGCTTCGTCGTCGAACAGCTCCGCCATCTCCTAACCTCTCCAAATAAGGTAGCTCCTAGTAGTCCTTAGTGGCTTGGGCACTCGCTTTTTGAACCGTCATGAGCTATTTTCGCTTTTAAGCTTTTGTTTGCTTGTCACCGCTCTCTCCGGCTCGCCAGCGTTCTAGGCCGCTGCCGCCGTGGAGAGTGGGCCCAGTGGGTGTGCAGGGCTATTGCGAACCCATTCCTACCCTTGGTTTGCGCCGGCGAGGTCCTCATCGCCGGCGGTGAGCCAATCCTTGCTCTCAGGTTTTGTCAGACGCGTGCACAGTCACTGTGCCGTTGTCGTTAAGACATTGATTTGGCTCATTAAATACTAATCATCGTGTAATCTTTGTTATTCATTGCTTAGTAATTAATGACGGTATTAACCGGGCCTTAAGTGCTACTGACCCGCGGGCCCGCGCCTTTAAACCACCCCCGTGCGCGTTAAGCACTTGTGCGTGGCCCACGTGTCATCGACAGGGGCTCGCGTCTTTAAACCCTCGGTAGCGTCGCGCGCCAGATCATCGTGGGTCGCCGATTTGAGATCAATGTTTCAGATTCGTTGGAACGTTCGACCACCGAACCTCGACGCTTATTTCTTAATCTACGGCTTAGATCGTGGGGGCGTTCGGACCATCGAACCTTCACCGTCAATCTAGATCCAACGATCTAGATCGCCGCGAACGCTCGCACCATCAACCACGGTACCGCCCATTTTAAGATCTACGGTTGAGATCTGTGGGACCTTTGGACCCCCGGACCTCCCTGTAGCGTTGGCCGTCCATTTTTTGATCTGTGGCTCAGATTCGTTGGAACGTTCGAACCATCCGAATGTCACCTTGATCTGAGTCATCCATCTCTAGATCAACGGCCCACGTTCGTTGGAACGTTTGGACCATCCGAACTTCTCTTCGATGTGGACCGTTGGATCTAAATCCAACGGTTGGCTCTGTTAGGCCTCCGTGCGCGCGCTATGCTCCATTCGCATAGGCCGTTGGATTCAATCTCAACGGTCCATGTTTTCCGCTTTGAGTAAGGTTGTTTAAAAAACCCAGTAAGCTTTATTTGTAAACTGAAAATTATATTAAACTTCAAAATTGTGTAACTAATTTGTTTTAGCTCCTTTTCGGTTGATTCAAATTTTGTTGGTTCTGGTTTTAACTAAGCTTTAATCTAAAAATGGTTGGAAGCTTAGTTTTGCTCCAGAAAAATTTGTTAGTAGATTTAATTCCTGTTTAGCTTTATTGGTTGCTTTAAAAATTCAATTAACTTGAAAAATGCATAAGTATTTCTCTGTAGCTCCTTTTTGAGTGAACTCAACTTTGTTGGCTTCCTCTGTTAGTAAGCTTATTTGTAGAATAGGTTTTAGGCATGCTACTATTTTTGTGGTTGCATTTAACTTGTGCCCTTTTTCATGTCTTTGAAAAATCATAGAAAATGCATCCTAGCTCCAAATAAGGTGAATCCAATTGTGTTGCTCATCTCATGTGGTGCTCTGTTTACCATAAAAATTTCAGGTGCAACACCTCTCTGGAAAATTATGCTAAAGAATTAATTTCGGATTAACAGTACCCGAGGGGAATTTTGCAGCATTTTTCCAACCGGCCAAAATTGTTTTGGCCATACCTTTAGCATAGAGTATCCAAATCAATTGGTTCTTGTTGCTAAATTCCTTAAAAATCATGCTCTACTTGCTGTAAAAATTTTGTGGCTTTTCACTGAAGTTGGTTTTTGAGCCTTTTCGGTGTTCTTCGTTCTTATCGGTTCTTTTTGTTCTTTCGTTAGGTGCCGACGAGTTCGTTGATTACGAGAGTGATCCTCTGCAGCATATTGAGCATCTCTAGTAAGGCAAGTAGTTTGATCATATCAATCCCATTACTTTTAAAGTCTAATACTTTGTTTACAAATTGTATGTATGCATGCTTTTGTGTCAAAGTTTATTTTCCCGATTAGAGGTAGCTATTCCTATTGCATGGTTGCCCTTAAATTGTTATCCCCTGCCACTAACCATAAGTTATTAATCTCGCCGGTGAATTAGAGCCCGGTGATTGAATTATGCTCTTTTATTGTCTTTACGGTGTCATGCTTAAAAATGATTAGCTACCGATAGAATTGGGCGGTCATCGACTTAGTCGATGATCTTGATCACACAAATCTTATTATTATTCCATTATGTCCAGCACTTTGTTCTTTGTTAATTTGTAAAATCAAAAACTGAAAATAAATTGTTATTGACTTGGGCACAATGAATGATGGTGTGATCTGTTGGGTGTGATTGGAATGGTGCCTAAGTCCACAAGGACCGAGTTACTTGTGTCACTAAGCCAAGCGATTATTGCGTGCTAACCACACGAGGGGGATATGAGACCTCTCTTGACTAAGTACTTTGGGGGGTGTTAATTAATGAGTCGCGTGGTGGGTTGTGCATTTGATTATATGCAACATGGGACAGGAGGAGAGCATCAACAACGGCTTGAGCTGGGCCGGTGTATCCTACTCTTCGTATGGGTCCTTGGTGAGAGCCGGGTAGGCATTTCGCTAAGGGTTAACCCCCATACGTACGGCTCTTAATTAGCACTTTCCATTGGAAATGTCTCGTAGGACTTAGCTGTGCCGGCATACCAAAGGAAGTGTGCTTAATAGCTTGGCAAAAAGACGGTCTGACGTGTGGGTACATTGGTACACCCTGCGCAGGTTCAAACTATTCAATAGCCTCGCCCTAGGTTATGTACATGCTTGGTAAGGTCGCAAGAACTAGACTGTAACCTTTTAATTAAAACTTGCTGTGGGTGATATGAATGGGTAATTCATGCTATTGTTGTAGTGGCTATTGGGTTAGTCACCTCCAGGTTGTCTTGTTGTTATTATTATGTATCTCGCTGTTATTTGAACATTAAAAACAGATTGCAAAAATTGCTTTAAATGTATTACATTATTGCAAATGAAAACTTGCTTTATGCTGAAAATGAATCTAGAGCCTTCTCCATTGATTAAGCCTGCATGTAGCTATGTATAGGCTGTTACACTACACGTAAGTCTTGCGAGTACATTTTTGTACTCATTTGCTTTGCTTAATTAATTGTTGCAGAGGAGGTTGATCCCCAAGGGATCGACTATCGTAAGACGGACTTCGGCTTTGACGACTAGTTGGCGGCCCGGTCGGTTGCCTTGTGGGCTTAAAGGCAAACCGTATGGCTTTTATTTATCGCCATCTTATGGCTTTTGCTTCCGCTGTTTATTTAGCTTTTTAGCTGTGTTTGTGGCCGGTTGGCACTTGCTGTAATAACTCTATTATGTATGTCTTTTGTTTAATTAAGTTCTTGCTTTGGTTCTGTACTTGTATGGAATTGATGCATGATTTTGTAAAAGGGTGTGTGTACCACACTTCTAGGAGGTACACATTGTCCCGAGACACGGGATATTTTGTTTGTGATGCTAGGGTAAATTGGAAGACTAAGCATTATAAGCTAAATACCCCGGGGTCTCACACTGCGCCACCGCCCGATCCTGAAGGAGATGGAAATTCTGGTGCAGGCGGTGCAGCGTCTTCTGAATACCCTCATGTGGACCATCATGGACGGCAGCCAGAACCGTTGAGTGAAGGGGTGATGTGGCCGGGACATGGGCGCGCTGGTGAAAGCACACAATGCCGTCCACCAAGGACCACGGCTAGGCAAGCTCGCCTATCTCGACGCAGCTACAGATTGTCGAGAGCTCGGGCTCTGTGAGCGTGGCTTGTCGAAGTTCGATGAATAAGGCGAACTGGGGGCCGGTGAGGGCGAAGGCGAGCCCCGGTTCCGCGTCTTTTCGAGAGAGCTTGTCGGCCACGATATTGAGGCGACCTGGCTTAAACTCAACAGCAAAATCAAAGCCAAACAGTTTGCTCACCCATTGATGCTGCGGTATAGTGAAAAGCCACTGATCCAGTAGGAACTTGAGGGCATAATGATTCGTGGAGACCTTGAACAGGCGCCCCCACAGGTATGGTTGCCAATGTCGCATAGCTTGGACAAGGCCAATCAGCTCGCGCTCATATACCGCTAGCTTGGCGTGGCGTGCGGCAATCGGGCAACTAAAGAAGGCGATGGCGCCCGTGCCCTGATGCAGCACGGCACCGAACCCCGTGCCCGAAGCGTCGCACTTGACCACGAACTGAGCCGCAAAGTTCGGCAGCTGGAGGACCGGTGCTGTGGTAAGTGCCCCCTTGAGTGCGGTGAACGCTGAGTCCACCTCTGCCGACCAAACGAAGCCCTACTTGCGAAGGAGGCATGTCAGAGGCACCGCAATCATGTCGAAGTCCTTGATGAAGCGCCGATAGTAACCGGCCAGCCCTAATAAACCGCGAAGGGCGCGCACCGAATGGGGGCGTGGCCAGTCGATGTCACCGGCCACCTTGGACGGATCCATGGTGACTCCCTCGGCACAGATGACAAGGCCGAGGTATGCCACCGAGGTATCCCCAAAAAGGCACTTGGACCTTTTGAGGAAAAGCTATTGTTGTTGGAGACATTGGAGCACCGCCCTCACATGCCGAAGATGATCTGCCCATGATGAACTGTAAATCAAGATATCGTTAAAGAACACAAGTACAAAACGACGTAGGTACGACCGAAGAACCTCGTTCATGAGAGCTTGAAAGGTGGTCGGGGTGTTGGTTAGCCCGAAAGCCATGACCAAAAATTCAAATAAGCCCTCATGGGTACAAAAAGCGGTCTTCTCCACGTCTTTCAGGGCCATCCGGACTTGGTGGTAGCCGGAGAAAAGGTCCATCTTGGTGAAGAACCATGCTCCCTTGAGCTCATCAAGGAGCCCCTCGACCACCGGGATGGGGAATTTGTCCTTGATGGTTTTATCATTCAAGGCGCGGTAGCCGACGCAGAAATGCCAAGATGTGTCCTTCTTCTTGAGGAGGAGCATGGGCACCGAAAAAGCCGAGCTGCTGCACCGGATGATGCCCTGCTCTAGCATGGCGGTGCATTGGCGCTCTAGCTCATCCTTTTGATTAGTTGGGTATCAGTATGGCCGAACCACCGGGGAGAAGGTGGATCCGGTGGTCGCGACTGCGTGGAGGTGGCAGGTCGCAAGGCGCATCAAAGACCGGCGCAAATTCTGCGAGTAGCTCTTCCATAAGATCTCCTGTGGCCAAGGTGGAGTGGAGGTGTGGTGATGGTCGGGATGGAGCCACACCACGCCAGATGATCTCCCGGTCCTGGCATTGGAAACACATCGTCGGGAGGTTGAAATCCCAGACAATCGGTCCCAAGGAGCGGAGCCACTGGACCCCAAGGACAATGTCGAAGCCGCCAAGTGGTATGTTGAGCAAGTCGAGGATGAAGTGTTCCTGATCGATGGAGAGGGGTGTCGCGTAGCACACCCCGCCGCTCGCCACCTTGTTCCGTTGGCCATGGCCACGGAGAGGCCTGTACGTGGCGCCAGGGTCAACCCAACCTTAGCGACGAGCTCCGTAGCGATGAAGTTATGGGTAGAGCCCGAGTCGATCAGGGCCATCAATTGGACGCCGTGGATCATCACTGGGAGTTGCATCGTTTGGGACTTGCGAATCCCGGTGAGGGCGAGGAGGGAGATGGTGGCGTCCGCGTCCACCTCCTCAAGATCGTCATCGTCTTGCTCAACCTACAACATAAAGATGCGTTTACAGAAACATTGGTGGCCTGGCACGAACTTCTTGTCGCAGTTGTAGCAAAGGCCTTTGCTACAGCGTTCCTCTATCTCGGTTGGTGTGAGGCGCCTGAACGGCTTGGCCGAGTCGGATGCCCCTATGGTCAGCGCCGAAGGTGTCGATGAGCCGACCCCGGATGCCCCTGAGGCGGCCGACCGTGGTTGGAGGGTTCGGGAGCTCGCTGGCCTGGTGAATGACGAGGGTGCTGCGAGTGCCTGGGGTAGCAAGGCTAGACGTTCGTAGGCTCTGGCGAGGTCCATGGCGACCTCCAGGTTGGTCGACCTTTGGAGTTCAACATTCGTCTGCAGGGGCTCGCCAAGTCCCGCCGTGAAAAGCATCACCTGCTGCTCCTCGTCCAAGTGGTCGCAACGAGTGAGGAGGGTCGATCGACAATGGGCGAGGTCGGTAAAGTGTTGCCAGTTAGGCATACCATCCATACGCTCCACTCGCATGTACCACAGATGTGCCACGCCTGTCATGTGGTACGTAGTGAGCCACACCTTATCTTCCATGGGTGTTTGTTGGGTGCGAAAGAATTGTTTGCAGCGGTTGACCCATGGAATTGGGTCCTCCTTGTCGTCGAAGGACGGAAAGTTGAGTTTGATATAGCGCGGCAGGTTCCGAGGATGCCCAGCGCCCAGGGCAGCGTGGTAAGATGGCGGAGGGCGAGGAGGCAATGCCATGGGGCGATGCGAGCTCTTACCGCGCGCTGTCTTGCTCGGCGGCTCCCCGGTTCTGTCCGTGTGGCAGCGTCTCTGTCTTCGCCGCCCTCCTCGCTGGAGGGCCGTCCTTCCATACGCGCCAGTCGTTGATCGTGCCAAGACAGACGATTGATGTTGGTCTCAATCAATCCGGCATACCGAGCGAACTGGTCGTTGATACTTGCAAGGGATTTCGCCGTGTCCTCGGCGAATTGGCACATCACCTGTTGGAACTCATCGTTACCACCGTTGCTTGACATGGTGGATGAAGCAACGGGTGGCTCTGATACCAAGATGTCAGGAGATGAGCACTGGGAGCGGAGGTGGAAGGGAAAAATCAACTCAGGAGGATGAGGATTGCACCGAGACGCCGTGGCGGACGCCGCGGATGAACAATTGCGACGAACAGTCGTGCGATGAACAGTGCGTGGGCAGGGTATGGCGCAAGGGGATTGGGTAACTCCCAATCCTTTTGCTGATTTTCTATTAACCTTTTATCTCCTATATATAGGAGTATAATCTGATTACAAATAGAAGGTATTATCCTTCCTTAACTAGGACTCTTTCCTAAAGGATATCTTCTTAATTTAAACCTTCCTAACAGTCATTACCTAAAGAGATAAAACAGAATCAAAACTTCCTAAAGAGATAAAAGGAAATCACAATCAACCATCAAGACTGATTATTTCGGCGCCTAGAGCCGGCTGCCCTTTTCCTTCGGCGCCTAGGGCTGGCTGCCTCCTTGCCTTGGGTCGTCAACTGTAGACGTGACCCCACGTGACAGATGAATGGTAGACGGACACCGTTGCCATGGCCCATATTCTTCCTGCTCATATTTGGTGTGGTGCTCGTTTGGTGAGATGTGGCTGGAAAGGAGCTTCGCAATAGCCAAGCAGAAGAAAGGAATGACGGTTCAGGCCATTGATCGTCGCTTCTTTCTCTGTAGAGTCTGTATTCAGATCAAGGTCTTGTTGAGCAAGCCGAGCAAATGCTTCTTCCCATAACTGCAGGTAACCTGGTAATAAATAGTACCATTTTTTTTTAACTAAGATTTTTACCTCTTCCTTTCCTTGTAGACCAATTTCTGGCAGTGTTAGTGTTCGGTGCTGCTGCGAGCAAAGCAGAGCAGGGAACTACGGAAAGAAGGTTCCGATGCCTTTTGCTTTGGTCTTTGAAAAGAGTCTCAAGTACTGTAAGGGAATCAAACTCAAGCATGGATCAATCATTCAGGGAATATAATTGTGAGGCATCCATCGGTAATGGTCGTGTCCACTAGCTAGAGCTAGTGTGATGGGTGTTACTACAAATTAAACGCCCGGTCTCCGAGGCAATCGCAGCGGCAACGGCAATGGCGATGGTGCAGCTAGCTGAGCGCCGGGTGCTGGCTGCCATGATGATTAAGGTGCTTGACTTTTGGAGATTACATGTCGAGAATCCTGGCCTTTTCGCGCACTTTGAAACCATGCACGAGTTAGGCCGTTAGCGCGCATGATTTCGTAGGCCACCCATGCACGCGCGCGCGCGTGATGCCATCCTGATGGCAAAAGTTTGTCATAACTCACGAGCTAAACATAGTATAAACTAAACTCGATTGCCCGGATTTGTTAATTTTTCGGTTATATATATATATATATATATATATATATATATATATATATATATATATATATATATATATATATATATATATATCATGTGGTCTGGGGCTATTCATGCTTTTGGTTGAACAATTAAAGTACGCCGTTTTACCTTTTCGTTTGGACTAAAATTAAAATGTCAAGTACAATGAGCAAATAAGTATGTAGTAATAAACTAGTCATCACGTGGAATGGAACTATTTGAGGGGACATTACTCTTTATTAGTCTTTACAAGTTCAATGCTCAAAGTACTGGTCATCTCGAGCTACTCGAATGAAGTACCCCACGGTTGAGCTAAAGAAATAAATTATGAGAACTCATGCATATGCTGGGAACTTTTTTTTATTTTATTAATGAACATTTTTAAAATTTTATTTTAAAGTTAATCTCTTGCGAACTTTATTTTCAATTTCGACCTCTTTGGTCACACACCATCTATGGCGTGACAAAACAACATTGTCATGCCATGAGATAAGTCCGCTAAATAGCACTTTTGGTCACGCCACTGGTCGTGACGTGACCAAACAACACTGTCACACCACCACCCATAGCGTGACAAGAGTTTCCCTAGATACGGGCTGGCGTGATAGCGTTGTTTTGTCACGCCATGGGTAGTGGTGTGACCAAAGGGATCGGAATTGGAAATAAAGTTCGTCGGGGGTTAACTTTAAAATAAAATTTTAAAAAAGGTTAATTAATAAAAAAAAATCTATGCTGGGAGAGCTAGCAGAGAGTTCTGCGCTCACTTTTCAGTTAACTAATTAAACTCAGAAGAAGAAAAAAATCTGTCAGTGGAAAGTATAGTATGGACTTCCTCATATCTGACGATGGATCAGTAGATATTTATGCTGATAATCCAAAAGCAAATCCCTACGGCTTTGGGGCAGCACACAGGATACATCAATCAATGTACACATCCCAATATCCCATGGTCTATATGCTGCTGATTCTGGAGTGAGCTAGTAAGCGGCCTATAGCAAGAAAGAGGCAGCTGCACCGGCCGGCCCCATGCATGCATGCAGTTAATTAAAAACGAAGCAAGCATCCATAACACCACACTATCCATAGCTAGTTAGTGTTAGCTCGTGTAGAGTCAAAATCAGCTCTCCATGCCCCACTTCCATCGATCGATTATCCACAAGGAACAAAAAGAAACGAAACCAAACGTCACACACACACATATACCCTCCCTTCACCCCAAAAAGAAGGGGCAAAAAAGAAGAGCAATAGCAACGGCTTGTAGTGCAAGCGTCACAACACGTACTACCAGCCAAGCACCAGATCGATATCTATCTACAGATAGATAGATCGATCGATCATTTGCTCACTAACACATACTCGATCGATGGATGGATCGTGAGATTCCTATATTCCAAACCCCACCGAGAAATACTCGAGAAAGGGAGGGCAATTGACCCAACAAGGATGCCACATGTAGGCACGCAGCTCGCCCCTTCCCGGCCCCTTTTCTCTTGTTCTTTTGTTTGCCACATCACGATCGATATGGAAACACTACCACCTGCTGCTGACCGATCGTCTTGCTCACTGAGCCACCTCACCGGTCAAGTTACTGTGCCTCGGTGTCTCGTGGAATAACGGAATTCGCGTCTTGGCGTCGGAAAGCGGGTGCTGACATGGAGAGGCCACTCGCAGTCACAGACCAACCCTCTCGATCGATCTCGTACGTGTATGCTTGTGCTATGCATGGCCCAGTTAAGCTGCATATACACCTTTACGTATCAACGAGTTTTTGCCTAAATGATACTGTTGCATCTTTTTTTTTTTTTTTTTTGCAAAAGTAGCGGCTGCCGCACCATATTGCCGAAAATGTCGTTATAGACGTGCCGATACCCGACACGTGTGCAATACCGGACCTTCTGCGCTCGGATTTAATCTCCGCCTCACCTTCCTAGGCCAGACGTCCCTCGTGTGGACACGTGTACACCTCCGGTCGCCCGTGGCCCGAACAAGCTTGCCCGTGCGCACCTTGCCCGGACACCGCCTTGTCCTCACGCCAATGCCCCGGACGTGCCGCGTGTCGCTTGTCCAGTCACCCGTGGCACGAACAAACTTGTCTGTGCGCACCTTGCCCGGACGCCGTCTTGTTCGCACGCCGGTGCTCCAGACGTACCGCTTGTCGCTTGCCCAGTCGCTCGTGGCTTGGACGCCGCTCATCCGCATGCTTGTGCCCCGGAGTCTCTGTCCCTAGAACCAATGCTCCGTATTGCATAGAAGGCGCACATACGTCATCGTGTAATACACTTGAAGTGGTGTGATAGCTCATATTGTAAGCAGCCACATATCTGTGAAACCAAATTCTCTGGCCTGAGCTGCTGGAACCAGGGGGGGGGGCGAGAAATGGACAGAGACAGAGATAGGGAGGGGTCTCTCGCAAGGCCCTCCCCCTAGATTTTTTCCCCATATATGTGGGCCCTTCCTACACTCCTAGCCAGGAACGGCTACGCATGTATAAACTCAATTGATTAGTGGCGTTAAAGTTTGGAGCCTGCACAAAATTTCCACCCTTCGGTGGCAACAACTCGAGTAGTACACGTTTGTTCTTACTCATAGGCTCAAAGCTCCTACTGTCATCGAGACTTCACTACAAACGCGCCGTACTCATCGGTAGGATCTTATACATGTTTCATTCGTTTGTGCGCATGGCTACTCTCACAGTCTCACCGTGCCAACTCGCATAGAGGGGGAGCTAGCGTTTCACTGCACCTTGTCCAGTCGCCCGTGCCCCAGATGCACGCCCGTGTGCTTGCCTTGTGAAAATTTCACCGGTTTGCGTGATGATCGGTGCAAACCGACGAAATTTTCGGCAATACGGTATGGCACCTGCTACTTCTGCAAAAAAAAAAAACAGACGCAACAGTGTCATTTAGGGGAAAAAAACTCCATATCATCCGTTTGATCTTGTCGTTGCTACGTCCATCCATCCCATGATTACCTGTAGAGAAAGTAAGCAGGGATTACATGCGTTAGCGAGCTAATACAGTTACAAACCATTATAATTGCGCTCTAGAAGTGTGCACAGCCTCCACTAATCCAACTCCCCCAAAAGGAAGCAGAGCAATTGCGAGGCCGAGAGCGAGATATCATCATGTGTGACAATTCAGTTTTAACGGTGCGCACTACCTGCCTCACCTCAACTAGTGACCGAGAGCACCACAGGAAGCTAGCGTTACATGCAGCAGATAGCTGCAGAAAAAAAAAGTTATTGTTGGAGTCTAGAACGACTAGTACATGTGTGCTCATCCTGGCTGGGACACTTGGAGCCGCGGGTTCCTTGCACTCACGTAAAACGTCGTCAGAGCGCACGACGACGCGCGCCGACGGCTGCTAGGTGGCCAAAATACGTGTGGATCCATGGATATTTCGATCGATCGTGCGTGCGCGCGTATGTTGCTGGGGCCGCGAAATATTCTTCCGTGCGTTACGTGCCGACGAGGCAGGGACAAATATACACCTGACTGCGATAAAGCACATGTTCGGTCGCTACCGTCGCTACAGTGCCGAATCTGCAGGACTCGGCTCGGCTAGCCAGCTGATCCTCTCCTCTATCTAGCTATCTGTCGACCTGGCCGTGCTGCTATCAGATGTTGTGTTTGGGTTCCAGCTAGCATGTCTCGGTAACCGGAAATCCTCGCCTGATAGATTGATCTCCATCACCAACACCAACACCGGCTTTCGATAATTCGGAATCTGCATCCGATTTGTGACCGAACATTCACACTGGTTTTGACGTCGATATTCGTATTTTTCTTCCGGCTTAGAACCAGCATGAACGCTAGCGAGATAATCTATGTCTAGCTCTTGATGTTCTACAAAAGAGGGACAAACAATACAATGCAAAGTTCGCCGTTCCTAGTCGGTAATTAAAAGTACGTACGCTTGGCACACCGTACCCTATTCCTGTACAGCTATACGACTATAGTACTGTAGAGCGTAGACAGTACGCTAGCTCTAGTAATCACGATTCTGGGATGGAATCTACATACGCGTAACGGTTTGAATCACACGCAAATACGCGCGTACGTACACCACCAACCGCTACGTGCCGACTACAGACGATCGATCGATGTAAATGATCAGTAAAATACTGCGAAAAAGCGTTTTTCCGCGTCACTCAACGCGCAGAATCCACCGGCCGGTCGAGCCGATCGACCGAATCCTCACCTTTTTGGAAGAAGTTTCCATCAGATATCCAGATCGATAGATTGTTGCCAGTAAAACTTTGTAAACTAACTAGCAGTAGAATGGTTCGAGAGGAAGGACTCAACGCAACTAACCCTGCCCTGCGGAGCCGAATTATATGTATATGTATATGTTCTGAAATAGGTTCTGCAGACCACTTATTCTGAATCATATATCTAACATACAAAAAGATATATTCTATACTTAACAAACTTATCCTACCCCGTATGCACTCCCATTTACGTCCATCTGTGCTCTGATTGATCCAGAGGTAAACAACTAGTAATTATAATTAACGTACTATCAACACGTCCCGATCGAATTGAACTAAATTAAATTTTAACTCTAAGTCCATCTATCCATGGTCGTCGTTGGCTTTCCTATCGCCTTCACGGCGAGCCAAGTCGCTTGACTCGGCGCTGTTTATACTAGTAGATGCCAATTAAATCAGAAATCACGCCCATTAATTGATTGGTAGCTAGTCTGGTGGTGGTAGCGGGTCATCCACACAGTAGTGATAATAGTGGTAACAGTGGTGTAGGGCCCTTTTGAGGCCAGCAGCAGGACACATCAGATTGGCCATTAACAAATCGACACAACTTGCAATTAGCATCGGTCGTACAGCCATGGAGGCGTGTTTAATTTGATCAACTGGTACATAAGGCTAGCTAAGCTTGGCTGGGAGGCCTCTCCGAGAAGAAACCATAAATTTTTGCAACTTGCTGCAGGATCGGGCGCAGCAGCTTATAGCACTTCAATACTCTGTTTAAAAGTGCAAAGCACATATTTGCTAGTTGCTACCCTCTCCCCCTCCGAATACATGTCATTCTAGCTTAGAAATTTTGATCCTAAATACGTGCCATTCTACGATTTTGAGATAACTTATATCATTTTTCTTTTGTATTCCCCTCCCATTAATTGTCCATAGCTATTTTCAAGATCATTTAGTACTAAGGATTAGAGCAACGCACATCATCCTATTAAAGAAGGGTAATATGGTATTTTCTTTGCACCCTTTAGAGTATGTGATAATAAGATAGGCAATTTTGCCTATAGCTTTCTTCATATCACTTGTAGACAAAGACTAAAGACAACTCATACAAATGATATGTGAGACACTCGCTATCTTTTTAGTTGTCTTTATAGAACAAACAATCTTTTAATGCTTTCCTTGTGCTATAGTCGGCTACATGATTGTAGACATCATCTTTCTTTCTTTTATTCTCTTTCATCCATGTCAGCAAAAATCCTACGTAACAATGACTATATACGACTAACATAAGCCTATTGTACATGCTCTTAGTTGTTGTGCAAAATATTATAATGACATCTACTGAGAAACGGAGGGAGTACTACATAGTCAATAGTATGTTCAGTAATATATGTTGCTTTACGATACATGACTTCGTGTATTTAGATATTTCTTTCGCAAGAAGTGTAATTTAGTTTTTGAAAGAGGGGTAATTCCTTATTGCCACTGAAAAAAATCCTCCTCGAAATATGTCATCCCTCGTCTCACTCACATGTGAGGAAATTCCAACTTTGGAAGAATTAACATAGAAACACTACTCAATCACTAACTAAATAGCCATTCCTCGCAAAAGAAGGCTAATTAACTGGCCATCTTCCATGCACAATACTAGTGACTAGTTAAGTACTACTCAGTAGGTAATTATAATGCGCGCGCGCGTGAGAGCAGATGAAGCGGCGAAGTTGAGGTGAGACAGGAGTCACGAATTGATGTACCTCCAAACGCAGATGGGCGCTGCACGGCAGGCTTGGCCAGGACGCCACCTAGCTAACTAACAGCCTCAGCTCGGCAGGCGTGTTTGCCTCCGCGACCGCGCGCCCCCGACAGTTTGGATCGACCGTGCCGTAGTTGCCGGCGCGCGCGCGCGGTGTACCACCCCACTGAAAACAATGTGTGCTAGGATGATATGCGTGCACGGTACCAAGCAAGTCAGAAAAGGAGGGGTTGCACGGTGTTAACGAAATATACAATAGTACAGATAACCGTTATCTATAGCAACTTTTTATATCACATGTAAACAGTACTAAAGACAACTCATATAATGGGTTGTTGTGATATTGTCGGCTACAGGATTATAGACAACACACAATCTTTTAATGTTTTCCTTGGTTCTGGTGATACAGTCGGCTACATGATTATAGACAGCTCATTTCTCTCTCTTTATTCTCTTTCATCCACGTCAACTTAAATTTTACTAGCAGAGACTATAGACAGCTGATGTAAGTTTATTGTACATGACCTAACGGATGTTAACGCTTGTGCAATTGTGTTGGCATGTGGCCTATCCAGTCGGAAGGTGCCAGCCGGCCTCGCTTGTCACTGTCTCCGGGGAATTTTTTACTGTTCTGGCTCTGTAGCAAGTTTTAATTTCAAAAATAGCCCTTATTCGTCATAATTTGCAAAAATAGCCCTACACAAGACTCCTATCATGCAGGTCGTGCAAAGAAGCACTGCCTCGCTGCATCGGCGCGGCGGTCGCTTACCCCTGTCATGATCAAGGCAGTGGTGACCACCCTGCACAAAATCCGAATTTTTGAAAAAAGAACGAAAAAATTGAAAATTTTAAATTTTAAATATTATTTAATTATATTTGATTCAAAAAGAATATCGGCACTGAGATTTGTAAAAAAAACTTTCATTAAGATAAAAGTAGGGTTTCCTTTTCAGGGCATGGAGATAAAGTAGGGTTTCTTTTTCTCCGAAATCAGGGTTTCGTCGCAATTTAAGCGCTGTTTGTAGTAATTTCAAAATATAGCAAATGAGTATAGAAAAATTACGAAACTTTTTGTGGAGCCTCCCGTCATAGTGTTGTTGCTTTGTATAATTTTATTCGTTTAGAGAAAGGATGATTGATAAGCATATCAGATGAGGTATAACCTTGATGATGTCGTCGAAGCAAACTATCTGCTGAAACACTTGTTGTCTTTTAGAAGTTGGATAAAAAGGTATAAGGACTATTGGAGTCTCTCCCCGATGAAGTCGTCTAAACGTATACGCGTATATAGGCAGGCAGTCGATGAAGTACTTTATGAAGCTTATACAGAATATGATTGAAGGGGCTGAGAACACTCGTTTTGATGATGAAGATGCCCCAAAACATGGAGTCTGTCCTCGATGAAGTCGTCTGAACGTATACACGTATATAGGTAGGCAGTCGATGAAGTACTTTATGAAGCTTATACAGAATATGATTGAAGGGGTTGAGAACGCTCGTTGTGATTATGAAGATGCCCTAAAACATGGAGGATTCGATGTCGGTGCGAATGGTTCTTTCTGGGATCCACTAGAAGAGGCATACTTGCAATATAGGCTTGCTTTGATGGCTTAGTGGAGACATGGAACCAGAACTACATTAGAGTCTGCGGACAGAAGCACGTTACACGTAGTGACATGGCATGATGGTTCGGCTAATTGCATTAGTCATCCTCGCTACTACTACGGTACACTGCGACACAAGCATCCGGACTATATAAGTATACATGCCTTTAGGAGATAGTAAAAAAACATGGGGGGTAGAACTGGGGACTACTACGTAATGACCTGATCTACTGCGTGGACCGGGGCTATTTTCCCTTCCTTGCTAGCTCGGCGTTGAACTCCTCGCCGGCCTTTCCCTTCCCCTTGTCGCGGGAGTGTCCACGTCGGGCTGGTATGTCGAAGTCGTCCATGTCCTGCGATTCCATGATGTAAGTGCACCGTATAGTGAAAATCATAAGAATGATGTAAATTCTTTGTAACTCACGTCATGGATACGGATTACGCCTGGGTGACCGGATATGCTATGGCGGCCGGGCTCAGCCGCATGAACCTTTCCCTTGCCCTTGTTGCAGGACTGTCCACGTCGGGCTGGTATGTCGAAGTCGTTCATGTCCTGCGATTCGATGATGTAATTGCACCGTATAGTGAAAATCGTAAGAATGATGTAAATTCTTCGTAACTCACGTTGTGGATACGGATTACGACCAGGCGACCGGATACGCTGTGGCGGCCGGGCTCAGCCGCATAAGCCTTTCCCTTGCCCTTGTTGCCGGACTGTCCACGTCAGGCTGGTATGTCGAAGTCGTCCATGTCCTGCGATTATATGATGTAAGTACACCGTACAGTGAAAAACGTAATAAGAATGTAAATTCTTCATAACTCACATCGTCGATATGTATTACGCCGGGGCGACTACTGGGCTCCTTCGGTGCCTCCTCAATAGGGTCCGGTACGTAACGTTTCCACCGCACGAAGTTCTCGGCCCGCACCGAGTAGTTCAGCATATACTTCTGCTGGATGAATGCCCTGTCGTACATCTCCGGGCCGTCGATCCACTGGAAGAAGTGGTAGCGCATCTTGGGCTGCCATTTCGTGGGGATGAAGTTAAAAATTTAAGGAATTCAACGTTGATTTAAAATCGTCGCGCGCAAAGAAACGCTTACGGGTGGTGCCCGCGACGTAGTACGCCCGGGCGGCGGTGTCTGGGTGTGTGGACTGAATGATCTCTGCTGGTTCGCCACACACACACTGCGGGATCAAAAAACGTGGTGGTACTGGAGCATCTTTCATTGAAAAATCTGGATATTTTAGCTGTTTGCTCTTCTGCTTAAGCCACTTTTGTTTCTGCGACATCCTCGCGTAGAAGTTTATCGAAGAGTGCATAGCTGGGTATGTATTGTGTAGTGTTGTGTAGTGTTGGATTTGGTTCAACCCTCTTTTATAAGCCCCATGGTTGGCATGGTGTGGTTAATTTCATGCAGAGTCATGTCTTTTAGTTCTGAAAAGCTGAGGAGATACATTGTTGTCATGTCCATCTGAAAAGCTGGCGAGGCATAGTGTTGTCACTGCGCAAAGCTGCCCCGTGTAGTCTTGTCACTGCGCAAAGCTGTCTCCTTTGGACTTATCACTGTGCAAAGCTGCCCCGTGTGGTCTTGTCACTGCGCAAAGCTGTTTCCTTTGGTCTTATCACTACACAAAGCTGCCCCGTGTGGTCTTGTCACTGCGCAAAGTTGCTTCCTTTGGTCTTATCATCGCATAAAGCGCTTCCTTTGGTCTTATCATCGCATAAAAGCTGCCCGTGTGGTCTTGTCATCGCGCAAAGTCGTTTCCTTTGGTCTTATCATCGCGCAAAGCTGCCCGTGTGGTCTTGTCATCGCAAGAAAGTCTGTTTCCTTTGGTCTTATCACGCCCAAAGTCGTCCCGTGGTCTTGTCATCAGACAAAGCTGCCCATGGCTATAAAATGCACAGGCATCACACATTAAGTGCAAAATTTAAGTATCAAATATATTAGGCCTCCTACTACGCGCGGTAGGTGACCTGCCCCCTCTGGGGGGCGGTGTCATGCTGCGTGTCGACTTGTCAGTCGCTGTCTGTGTACGTCGAATCTTGGGGCCGCATAGCATCGTTTTCGCACAAAGCTGCTTCGTTCGATCACGTCGCGTGCAGAGCTACCCTCGGTGTGGGGAGCGGTAGGGACCTGCCCCTCTGTCACGTTGCGTCTCCGGTGCTCGGCTATTTAAACACGCGGCCACACACTCGCTCGATCGTACGCCAACGAATCCGTCCCGAGTGTTCATGAAGTGTTCAAATCTTTCGGTAACTTCTGCAAAATCAGCACGAATGAATTGCAATACTGAGTTTTGTTACTTTCATTTGAAGCTGCAATTCTTTCGTAGAACACAACATGTCGGTTTTGGCAGAGGACCGACGAAGCTGTCCCAATGGTTCAAGATATTGCAATGCAAATTGCTGCCTTCCAAGAAGACTCCCGTGGTGTTGCTGCAATTCGTGCAGTGGCTCGAGCGTCCGATCAACCAATGCAAGACTCCTGTGGTGTTGCTGCAATTCGTGCAGTGCCTCGAGCGTCCGATCAACCCATGCAAAATGAAGAGAAAAAAACTTCAAACACTGGATGAGAGGATGGAAAGAGTTGAGAGGATGCTTCAGAAGTTAGTTAAGATAGTTAGTTTTGCGGTCTTTCTTCTTTTATATCTTGTTCTTGCCAAGTAGAATGTCAGTTCTAATGAGATTGTACTGTCCACTATTTATCTATGCATCGTAGTCCTTGATGAATGAGAATAAAATTGTTCTACTGATATAGATAACGAAGTACAAGTGTCCAATTACATTCCAATTACCACACTCTGCTTGGATTACAAATCAGTTAATGAAGTACAAGTTATAACATATAATAGACTTCTAATGTTACTACCGCTCACGCTGCTCCTCATCGCTCTCACCATAGTACCTGATCGTCCTTCCGCCGTGTTCTCGCTCTCGATGAATTGCTTCTGTGGAAACGTCAGCCTATCAGGAGACCGTGGGTTCTGCCGCAGGTCATAGCAGGGCTCCTCAACCGTTGTGTCGGCGTACAAGGGGGGCATCACCTGTGGGAGTGGCATTGAGAACAAGTCTGTGATCCAAGCAGTAGGATCCGTGGAGGGGCACCAACTCGGCTCAGCTTGCGGGATGAACTGGGTGAACTGCTCGGGGTACGGTTCACCTTGCGGGGTGAGTGGCGCAGAGTACATTGTGTACCCGGACTGATACCATAGTGCCGTATCGCCTATTAGAAATTGTCCAACAGTGTGTGGCTGCAAGGGAGAATCTGGGAGAACATCCGCCGCGGTTCCGGGTTGCACGTCTGTGCTCTCCGGAATGGCCTCTTTGTGCCTCTGTGACGACGACGGCACCAGCGTAGGGTCCCTCCGTGACAAGGACAAAGATCGGCGTGAGGGTCCCTCCGTGGCGACGACAGCGGAACAGAGGGTCCTCCGTGGACGCATTTACGGCGTCGGCAGAGAGTCCTCGCGGGCAATCGCATGACGATCCGCCGCCCATCTTCTTCTGCGCCTACCGGTCGACTTGCTCGGACGGGAAGATGGAGGGGGCGAGGGTACGCGACAACGCTCTGTCCGATGCCTCAAGTCAACATCACTGTGCCTTCTACATCTCATGTTACGAATGACCTGCTTAACATCATCAACAAGCGTCTTCATGACCGAAAAAAGGCGTTCCATCAGTTTGTTCAGACCCGCCGAGTTCGGTGGCGCGACTCGATAACGCTTTGTAAACGGTCTACCTGCATGGTTACCGAACAAACAAAATTTTGTTAGTTAACCCTATTTCGGAGGGTGATTAATCTACTACGTACTCAACGTACCGAATCATCATGGCGTGCTGCACGGTGCGGGTCCAACCCCAAGTCCAAGCGTTCAGCGTGGCTAGGATCTGCATGTCGGGGCGCGGGGGGGCGCCTGTCAATCTCGTCCGCGTGTGCCGTACGTACCACTCCAAGTACCTATCGTAAGTCCCTTCATCGTAAGGCCGTGCCTCCTGCAAAATGGAATCAATGGGCGTTTGCCATGCATCTATCCACGGCTGCTGCGTTTGAAGCCAGTCATCACTCTTGCGGCCCTTCTTCGTCTGCCTGAAGGTGGAACAAAATAAATAAATTATGGTACCGACATAACATATGACTAAAGGATCTACAATATTATTAAGCAATGCAATGCACTTACAAGTGACTACGCCTCGCAAGCGGTCGCCCTAGAGCAGGGGGATCTCCTGGTGCAGCTCGAACTGCCTCATCACCCGTTGTGGGTTGTACGGCTCAACCATGTGGGAGAACACCAAATGACAAGTTGTCCTACAGTACGCCGCATCCTGGTGGCATAGCAAGCTCAAGCCGTCGGGCGCTGTGCCCTGCACGTGGGCATCCGTCCAAGGAGCCCATATTATGTTGTCCTCGTGCAGGGCCTCGAATTCATTGTAGAACTCGGGATATATGCGGCGCGCTTTCTCCCTAGCCCACCCCAGTACTGCCATAGTCCATCGGGATCCCGTGGAAGGCCTGGATCCCATGGTCAGGCCTTCCACGGGATCCTCGTCGTCCGCCCCACCATAGAAATGATGTGTGCGCGAGTAAGGGTGGACTAGGGTGTGGAAGTACGGCAGTCCGACCGCGAAGTGCTCCCACGACCACAGCTGTAACAGCGTGTGGCAACCCGAGAGCACGGGCTCTGTTCTCGTCTGTAACGCGAAGCGTCGCCAAAGTCGCGATATTTAAGCGCCGCGATCTGGTGAACCCCAATCAGATTGCGGCACGTCCTCATCGTCGGCATCCACGATGGACTCCGCAAGGTGAATATAACTCGGGTACACCATGTCCCCCTGCGTGCTAGGGAACATGACCCACCTGAATATAAACAACAAATATGCAATAAGGTGGCATCGAACCACCTCCTCCGTTCGTCATTTGGGCAATACATGAATCGTCGCACCAGCGCGTGGGACGCCTTAGACCTCTCGGGGATAGGCTGCCCAAGCGATGATTGAGACGCGCCTTCCATCCAAATGACCTCGGAGGGGAACAATCAGACGCCCTCAAGCGGCGGCGGTAAGGAAGCTGACGTCTTGTAGTGTCACCGTCATCTCCCCCCACCGAAAGTGGAACGTGTGGGTCTCCGGCTGCCAACGATCAACCAGGGCGGAAAGAAGGAAGGCATCAATCAGGAGGTTCTGCCCCATGTTCAGCATGCAGGCGAACGCAATCAGCTCGGATTGATGAAGCATCGAAACATACCGCTCGTCCAGTGGCCAGGTCTCCCTCGGTCCCCGTGTCACCAGAGTTGGTGGCCCATCGCCACCGATCCAAGCGTGACAGCGATGCTTGCCGTCCCATGCCGCCTCAAGTAGGGGTGGTAGAGTACGTGTCATTGCTGCAAATAGAGAAAAAGCAACAGTTAGCGAAATCTAAGTACGTACTTAATGGTAAAAATTGCAATAAGAAAAAAAAATACGTACTTAGCTAAACTAATCGGAATGCGCACTGCGGCTTATGATATCTACGTGAAATGATGTGACTTGATGCGATTTAAAGGGTAAAAACGAAAACCGCATGTAGTCAAACGGCTTTCGGCAAAAAAGCAACGCTGCACCTGCGATAAGACGCACACGTTAGCCCGTCGCCCTTCTACCATCAGCGCTTGGGGAAGAAGCGACTGCCGCACCCGGCCGAGGGCGGTGCTGCAATACCCGATGGCGAAGGGTGTCGCTCACGCCCTCGGTACCAGTAGAGTACTGTAGGGCTATTTTTGCAAATTATGACGAATGAGGGTTATTTTTAAAATTAAAACTTGCTACGGGGCCAGAACAGTAAAAAATTCGTCTTCGGGAGTGTTGTACTACGACCTGGAGCGCATGTACACACGTGGTACGTACATTAATTTCAGTGTGCAACGATCGAATTGATCAATAGCTGACCTAAAAAAACAGATCAATAGTAACCTTAATTAGGCCATGGAGGGTTGTGCTGATATTGAAACTGTAGCTTAAACCACGAGGTGCTGTAATACATATCTTTATGTTTGAAGGTAGAGTTATAATTATCATACAACTCTAACATCTATAAGTTGTAATATTTGCCAAACTATAGCAACTCTAGCAGACATTGATTACTTACAATTAATCATGTGTCACCAAATAAACGATGTACATACGACATCCCCGGAGGTGACATGCCGCTGGCAACTAGATCTATCCTCCCCCGGCCCTCTACCAATTCCATGAGGGCATCTTCAATAGTGTATTTAATGTAACGTGGGTCCCAGTTATTAGTAGGAATCGGTTCAATACATTAGAGAAAAACAAGCTCAGTTCCTAGAATGCTTACGTAGCATGACTTTGAATCGACATCGGTTCAATACACTAAAGATGCTCTAAGGGTTATTACATAAAGGTACAAGTGATGTTAGAACATTGAAGTGGATCGGAAGCCAAAGAGGGGAAGGGTAAGTATGTATCTTTTTTGAACTATGCTAAATCTAACAAATTTAGAGCAACCTAGAAACTACTTCCAATTTAAGTGCATATGGTTTACTGATGTGTTCAATCAACCCCTAAATATGCTAGTGAAGTTTTGCAACCTAAGTTCCACTCCTACACAAGTCTAGTAGTCTAGGAATTGAAAGAACAATAATTTAAATGTGGAAACGTAAAAAGGGACACTACTACAAAAAGGCTAATCTTGGATGCCTCATCACAGACGGTTGACCAAAACCGCTCAGATTATATGCAATCACGACGGTTTTGGTTTAGAGACCGCTGCGTACATCGGCGCGCTAAAAAGCTGCTGCGTGAAGAGGTAATATCACGACGGTTCGTGTTGAAAACCGTCATGAAGTATCACGAGCGGTTCTTGTTAATAACCGTCGTGATAATTCTACATATCACAAACGGTTCAACAAAGAACCGCTCAGGAAACATCGAGACGGTTCTTAATAATAACCGCTCGTGATATTACCACATATCATAGACGGTTTTTGTTATAACCGCTCGTGATAATATCGCTCTGACCAATCGTTTTCTTCTTCGTCGCCATCCGCCGGCTCCCGATCGCGTCTCTTCATCGCATCGATCCGCCGGCTCTCCGATCGTCTCTTAAATCGCCTCACGCTCGAATTTATACCTTGTTTTATAAAAGGATCATCGCCATCGAAGATGATCATCCCTACATACTTATAAAAAAACAGAAATAGCTGTCTCTTCCTTATCGCCGGTATTGATGGCCTACCTAGCCGCACTGTACGAGCACCTCTCTCGCTGTACGTTGAACCATGTTGTGGAAGAACACTATTTCAACAGTGTCTTCACTCCTACGTCGGCTGAGAATTTGCCGGAGCAGGTGACGGTCACCTTCCGCCGTCTTGACATCCTCCTCCGCCGTGTCTTCCGGGTGATCTCCCACTTTCGACGAGTTTACCGCGTCATCGACGTGGTCCTCCAAAACGACGTTGCACGTCTCGGGAGGCTTGCCGTCACTTGATCTGCAGTGTCGAGGCGGCAGAAGCATGAGTCGACGTGCCGAGACCCTCAAGCAAGGGAAGAGAGCCTATGGGCTCAATTCTTCTTGGTTCAACACCGAGGGTCTTGGAGACACTTTCGAGCAAGCGCGTCGTGAGTGGGCGATTTCGAGCTTCGTTCACGATGATCGAGAACCGTCCGTCTGGCGCCGCCGCCTGTGAAGTATTGAAGACGGAGATAGCAACATACCTCCACCACTAGAAAAACTTTGTTTAATTATAGGTTTCTACTTTTTTAATATTTTTGTAGCGATTGGCCTTATTGTTTGGCCATATGAAAATTCCAAAATGAAAAAAAGTTTGGAGGTGAAGTTAATTACTATATTAATTATATGTTGAATTATTAATATATATATATATATATATATATATATATATATATATATATCAAAGACGGTTTTGTGAAAAAAAATCTAGTTTGGAGGTGAAGTTACATTAATTAATATTAATTATATCGAGACGGTTTAGTGGAACAAATTAATTAATTATATATATATCCGATATATGTATGTATGTATGTATAGTTAAAGCAAATTTTCAACATATTTAAATGACAAAATTGACATATAAACATGTAATTTCTTCATGTCATGTAAGTGTATATACAAGATAAATATACTTGAGAAAAAACCATTTCATAGACGGTTCCTTATGGAACCGTCTGTGATATAGGTCATATCACGGACAGTACTATTATGGAACCGTCAGTGATAATTATCATTGACGGTTCCATAATAGAACTGTCTGTGATAAGTCTCTTTATTAGTAGGAGCTTGGCCGCTAGGGTTTGCGCTCGCTCTAACTCGCTACTCCCAACGCATTTACTCTCGTCCGTTCCTCCCCTTTCGACGCCGCCACCCGACCCGTCGCCGTCGCCGCAGGTTGTGACACCACTCTGCACTGCACAAGATCGTACGGTAGTCGAAGTGTCTTGTGCAGTGTCAGGGTCGTGCCACAACTACGGTGACGCCGCCACCCCACGTGTCGCCTGCGCCGCCATGGCTTGGTTCTCTGCCGGCCTCTTGCGCTTTGGACCTGGCGGCTTTGTTTTCCCATCCTCCTCTATTCTCCTCTAGATCTGTTAGCTTAATGTCTTTTGTTGAGTTTGATTTTTATGCTTGAGCCTTAAGTTGTGTCCCGATGTTTGTGTGATTTATGCAAGGTGAAGGAGATGGATGAGGTTGTCTTTGGTGGTGGGTCGCCGCCGTGGTTGCATTTAGATTGAGGTATCACCCTACCTTACTCCTCTCTGTCTCTACCCCTTGCTCTGTGATGAAAATGGTTAGTGCTCTGCGATGGATGCCGAGGGCTACTCTCGGTGTGGTGGGTTTGGACACCCTTGGTCTTGTTGTCTTGCGATGAACCGCTTCAATGATGTTAATAGTCGATGCTGAAATTGAATTGATAATTAGTCCATATTAATAGTCCCTTGCTCGTGATGTAATGATGTCAATAGTCTTATGCTGAAATTGAATTGATAATTAGTTCATATTAATAGTCCCTTGCTCGTGATGTAATGATGTCAATAGTCTTATGCTGAAATTGAATTGATAATTAGTTCATATTAATAGTCCCTTGCTCGTGATGTAATGATGCCAATAGTCTTATGCTGAAATTGAATTGATAATTAGTCCATATTAATAGTCCCCTTGCTCTGTGATGTAATGATGTTAATAGTCTTATGCTGAAATTGAATTGATAATTAGTTCATATTAATAGTCCCCTTGCTCTGTGATGTAATGATGTTAATAGTCTTATGCGGTCTCTCGCCATTCATTTCACCTTTGTCTGTGTAACTGTGTTCATGCCGGTCAAGTTCTCCTACATCTTGCGTCCCAGGTATGTCCTACCATTCCATTCATAATCTCTTCTCTATAAAGTCTCCAAGCAGTGGCTGCTTCTGCCATTAAAACCGGCATCATATATACATTATATATATATATTGTTCGTAGTTCCCACCACTTTCGGGGTCATTATATATATATATTGTTAAGTAGTTCACCACTTTAGGAAGTCGTCCACATGACATGAGAAGGATGAGACAGTATCCACGGGCAACCTCATTGAGCCTCTGCAAGTTTAAAAAGTATGGATGCAAGGAGAGCGTCAGGACATCCAATTACCTGGATGTTGTCGATAGCTAATTGGACATCGCTCTGTTCAGAAAGTGACGTTGATCTTGTGAGTACTCCGATTGGGAAGTGGCATCATCTATCAGCAACCAACAATTCTTAAGCATGTAATTGTCTTTAAACCCAACAAGAACACCAAGCAACAAGTTGAGAATTCTTTTGAAATATGAGAATGGTTGCTTGGTGTTCTTGTTAGGTTTAAAGACGATTACATGCTCAAGAATGGTTAGTTGCTGATACATGATGCCACTTCCCCGTAATACCAACAAGGCCCACGCCACTTTCTCGAACCTAGGTCCAATTACCTATCGACAACATCCGTAATTGGATGTCCCGACGCCTTTGGCATCCATATTTTTTAAACTTGCAGGGTTCAATGAGGTTGCCCGTGGCTACTGTCTCATCCTTCTTATGCAGTGTGGACGATCCCCAAAGTGGCTAAGAGACTACTTAACAATACATATATATATATATATATATATATATATATATATATATATATATATATGATGCCGATTTAATGGCACAAGCAGCCACTGCTTGGGGCTTTATAGAGAAAAATCATCACAGATGGTTTCAGCCACAAACCGTCTGTGATAAGTACATATCACGACGGTTTGTGGATGAAACCGTGCGTGATAAATACTATCACGACGGTTTTAGCCACAAACCGCTGCGTGATAAGTACTTATCATATCACGCATTTGTTTCATCCACAAACCGCTCATGATAGTACTTATCACGAGCGGTTCTCGATAATAACCGTCTGTGAAAGTATGCATCACAGACGGTTGAAAACCGTCTATGATGGCCTCATGTCATCACTGACCTATAAACTCAGACGGCTCACGAAACCATCTGTGATGACGTTTTTGAACCGTCTGTGAATACCTTTTCTATAGTAGTGGGACAAGAGACAACTAAATTTTTTACCGATGTCTTGGATATTCGACGATCTCTCCTAATCCTCGTTGGAGCACTCTCACAAGAGTATAACTCCTACTTGAGCCCGTGCAAGGAATATCAAAGCAATCAACTCATGATAGTCCTCTTCGGATAAGTGGGCTCCAAACCTTCACAACCCTCCCAGTGCCTTCCACAAGCTCATCTTTGGAAGATCACTAAGAGCACGCCTCAAAGCAGTCTAGGAATCACCGAATTCCAAAAGCAATAAGCCTAAGGGTGTCACTTGAATCCAGCAAGATCAAGTAACTAAGAGTGATGCACACTAAGGCCTAATCTACTCTCTCACACTCAAATCTCAACTTGAAGCTCTTGAGTGCCCTTGAACTTCTCAATATGCAAGACACTATTTTGGAGTCACAAGAGTGCTAACTTGAACGTCCATAGTCCACTTATATAGCCTCTCCATTAAAAAAAATAGTTGCTTGACACATTTTCTGAAAAGTGTCTGCAGACTTGGATTATCCACCTCAGTTCAATTTTCCTCAGTTCCAACGGTTCAAAAACTAGCCGTTAGGCTGACCCGGATCATACACCTTGAGTAGGATAATCTGCCCGAGCCAGATCATCTGGCTGAATCGTATCACCCGCCTCAGTGAAGACACTCCGTGGAACCTTTCTGGATAATGATACAGGTCAATGGTACACCTTGACCAGATCACCCGCCTCAATGCTTCACTCAAAATAATCCTCAAATTAGGAGAAGTCCTGTATCTGTATAAAATCCTCGTGTCTTTTTCTGTGTAGTTTAACTCAAGGAGAGTCCCTAGCATTCATTTGTAAGATCGATAATAAACGACAAAACCCTTCTGGACCAATGGCGTGTCTCGGGCCATTTCATCCGCCTCTCAACTTTTCCAAAAACACTCTCTCTAGACAGATGATACGCGTCAATGGTACGCCCCAACCCAGATAATATGTCTCTATGTAAAATTCTATAGGCACCAAAAACACCCTCTTTGGACTAATGGTACGGATTGACCCGGATTATCCGCCTATGTGAAAACTTCCAAAAACATATAAAACACCCACTTTGGACAGATGGTGCGCCTCGATGGTACGTCTAACCTAGATAATCCGCATTTGTTAATTTTTCTTACTAAGCTGAATTTTGATCTAAACTTTGAGATCCTAACAACCACAACTTGATTCTTGGCATTCTCAGACTAAAACTGATCTAGAAAGACTTAGTGTGCACCACAACTAGTTACTCAACCTAACCAACGTCAAACTACTAGCCTTGAACCCTCTTAACAGTACGACCAAAGCAAAAACAAAAACTTATCAACTAAAATTATCCACACTCGACTCCTTGGATCATTCCTAGCCACAAGGTCCTTACATGATTTGCCATAATTCGCATACATGGGGATCAATCCATGAAAGTCCAATAACAACACATATTCATCATCAAGACCTAACTAATCTTAACACACTTAAACCAAAGTTAGTATTAGTGATTTAGCACCCCACCCACCCACCACACCCAAAGCTAGAAAGATGGATAGACAGTTAGAAAAAGAAGTTCACCTGTGTCCTAAGCAGGGCCTAAGATCGTGAATTTTAAATTTGCTAGTAGAATGTCGACAAGGCATTCACTTTTAGTTGGGGGATATGCGTGGCCATTTCGATCTTGGGATTCAAGTCAATTTGTGATTCTTGGAGCTTACCGGTGGAATATATATGTATTGTAATGGATGTATTTGAGTACCGCAGTGGATATTTGTTTGTCGCACAATATACTTCCATCTAAGCACACGATCATTAAGAAGCAAAGTCTAACTGGTCTTTAATTATTCTGAAAAATATGCTGGAATTATTTTTGGATATACCACATGTGTTAATTAATTATTTTGACGTACAAATAGGTCGGCATAGTAAGGATGGGAAACGAGTCGTCAATTCATCATTTAATAGACTTGTAATAATTGAAGTCTAAATTAAGATCGACCATAGTTCTAGCAAGCAACCCTTATATGTGCACATATATCTCATTTTCTATAAAGTGATCGTCGATGATTTAGTATCGATCTTATGAATGAATGCTGGGGGTTCTTCTAGAGCGAAACCATACAGAAAAGGACGCTAGAATTTTATACAAGTTCAGGTCTTCTCCTGAGAGAACAATAACCCTACTTCTGTGTTTGCTGTATTGATTGTGTTTACAACAAGAAGGAGTCACTAAAACTAGGGTTTAATCTTCTTGTCTCTCACTTCTCGTTTGTCCCTCCTTCCTTTGTCCACCGACTTTAGTCCTTATATAGCACATGAATGGGTGACAATTGTCTACGTCAAGAGGCATCTTGTCGTTTGATGCAATGCGCACGTTTAAGGGTGGTTATTGTCAAACACGCATCCCCCCACGTCACCTTGCGGTTATGTCAGAAACAGAGGTTTAATATGTACAGTTATCTCAAGAATAACAACACATATTAACCACTGTGTGTATTAAACACAGCGCAGAAATATCTCTAGTCGATCGGGCCCGCATGTCTGTAGATTTTATCGACCATAGGGTGGTCGTAAATGATCTGATTGTAGTAAGACTTACAACTATAAGGTAATCATAGTAGCACTTGCGATAAATAGGTGGTCGTAGAAAAACTTACGACCATATAGGATAATTGTAGTAGGACTTACAATCAATACGTGGTCGTAGAAGAACCTACGACCATATAGGGTGGTCGTAAAATAGCTTACGACCACTAGGTGTGTATGATCTCTTCCTTGTTAATATTAAGGAGTATCTTTGAAGGTTATATAAAATACATTATTATCTATAGATAAATAACTTAATTAATTGATGATTATTATATCATCGTCCGTGATAATAAGAAACATCCTATAAAAAGAAAAATGTGCAGGAAAGCATGCATATATACAATCACTAAAGAAAGGGTTTTTTCTATGTAATTGTGGTCAATTAATTAGATAGTACAGTTTGAAACTATATAGTCAACACCCGTTGTTCTCCTGTGACGACTTATGTTAGCAATTAGTTTCAAAGATAATTAATTATATTGATTGTAGTCTCCATCTTGGGCTTTTTGCTCTTGAAGGAAAAAAAAGAGGGAGGCAAATTTGCACAAGAGCACTTACAACTGAACTGCAAAATTATGCACATTTCTTCATCGTTATGTAGAACAAGTCAAAAAGCTAATGCTTGCTTGCTTGCTTCTCCAGTAGCCTTCTCAGCTGGCTAAGCTAGTACAACCAAAGTTATTTTTTCCTTGTCCACCTTTAATATGAGTCACAATATCTTGAACCTTAAAATAAAAACATATCCTTTTCTGTTGCTGTTGCTGATGCTGTTATTGTTGTTGGAGTGGTTGCTGTGGTGGTTATGCTGGCCATGCCAGACATGCTAGCTTGATTTACCCCGGCCCCGTGATGCAAAGTAGTTTCGTCTGTGCTTTTCCTGGAGATTTTTAAGGTCGTGTGTCATGGCTCCGGATGTTGCCTTGCCTCCTCTCCTTTCTCGCCCCTCTTATGCACGCCCTCCCTCTCTCTCCTCCATTTCTTCCCTCTCTTTCCCGGCCGGGGACCACAGCTCTCTCTCTCAAGGTTGGTGGCACTTCCCTAATCTTGCGAAACTAATCCCACTAGGCAGTGTCACTAGCTATATATAACCACCTCCATTGTAACTTGTTTCCTTGTACCCCATCACCAGCTTAACTCCCTCCCTCCCTTCCTTGCAAGCTTCCTAGCTTCTTTCTCAATGTCGGTCGACGTTTGAAACACACCAGACTAGTTAGCTAGCTAGAGCATTGGACTCTAGCTACAATATCTAGCTTGTTCCACCTTTTAGTTCTTATCTTGTCGTTTTGATCAGCACGTTGTACTCTTTGAGCTAGCTAGCTGCTAAGTACTAGTGATCGATCGAGAGCATGAGCATCTCGGTGAACGGCCAGTCCGTGGTGCCGCCGGGCTTCCGGTTCCACCCGACGGAGGAGGAGCTCCTGACCTACTACCTCAAGAAGAAGGTGGCCTCGGAGCGCATCGACCTCGACGTCATCCGCGACGTCGATCTCAACAAGCTCGAGCCATGGGACATCCAAGGTACATACACCCAATATAGCACAATGCTGCGCACTTGCATGTACTACTAGCTAGTACCAGTAGTAGTTGTAGGTACAACTGCAATTAAGATGGTGAATTCACACGAGCGCGCGGCGTCCGCCATGGATATCGCAGAGCTTTGCAGGATCGGGTCGGGGCCTCAGAACGACTGGTACTTCTTCAGCCACAAGGACAAGAAGTATCCGACGGGGACGCGGACGAACCGTGCGACGGCGGCCGGATTCTGGAAGGCGACGGGGCGCGACAAGGCCATCTTCACCAGCTTCAAGCGTATCGGCATGCGCAAGACGCTCGTCTTCTACAAAGGCCGCGCCCCGCACGGCCAAAAGTCCGACTGGATCATGCACGAGTACCGCCTCGACGACATCCACCCCGCCGCCGCCGACCCCGGCAACCACCCCTACTACTCCTCCGGCTCCTCCCCAGTACGTACGCATGTACATATACTGAAATATTACTGACACGATTCCATATATACGTACGTCGCATGCACGCCGACAACGTACGTCGCCGACACTGACAGGCAGGTATCTTGGAGATAGCAGCTAGCTAGATGTCTGTGTCTACACATGCATGCAGTAGAGTACGTACACATATGCAGCCACTGTACACGACAAAGTGAAGATTACGTTCAGACATTTCTCGTACGCGACGTAGTATTAATTGTTTAGCTAAGGTGATGGCTAATTGGTGGTTGGAAATGGGGCATGGTTTGCGAGTGGGAGTGGCGCTTTCACTCGCTGTCAGAAAAGGGGAAGAGGGTAGTGGGTAGGTTCAGTACTTTTGAAGGAACAAATTGAGCTGCTACAGCTAGGAAGAAGGCAGGCTAGCTGGGGCATACGCGCGCTGGTTGAGGTGGTTGGGTGCGGGCATTTTGGGGTCACGGCAGCAGGAGAATCTGCGCACCAGCAAGATCATCAAACACATGCCCCGTGCATGCGACCCACCCAACCCAATCTAACCCAACCCGTACGTACTTGACGGGGCCGGCCGGGACACACACACAAAGATGAAATGCTGCTACTGCTACAACCCTAACTAGTGGATCAGAACACTAGTGAGTAGTGTGTTGTGTATATGCATGCATGCATGGCCCAATTAACGAAGGGAACAGTGGACTTTTGCACGCGTAGACACCAGCATATGACAAACCTCCATCTCTTTCTGGAGGTCAACACCACGTGGGGCTAGCTTTTGAGCTGGCCGGCTCAGCTCATGGGAAATCTTGCATATGATTCTAGGCTAGCTACTATTGCTTCTTTATGTGCGAATGGACCTGCAATAACTAGCTTTGGATGCTTCGTTAAGTCACCTTTAACCCTTTATGGAAAATCCAACATCATGACACACTGGACTCATCTAATTAAGTCACTAATACTTGTAAGCATTCACACACTTAATTAATGGATTGGTTTGTTCGTCTTTTTTTTTCTCATAAAAATTAATGTCGTACGTCACGGTTGCTGTACAGATGCGTGGCGTGGCCGGCGACCAAGCGGCGCAGGACGAAGGGTGGGTGGTCTGCAGGGTGTTCAAGAAGAAGAACCTCGCGGCGCACCACGGCCAGAGCAGCGCCGCCGCCGTGACGAGCCACTCGACGGCCAAGCTGGCCGCCGCCATGGAGAGCAGCCCGAGCAACTGCTCGTCAGTGACCGTCAGCGACCACGTCAAGGCGCAGATGCTGCACTCCGCCAGCGACGACGCGCTCGACCAGATCCTCCAGTACATGGGCAGGTCGTGCAAGCAGGAGACCAAGCCTGCAGCACTGGATCACCTCACTACTACGACCACAGCATGTCCTAACAGTCTGTATGGAAAGTTCATGAAGCTTCCGCCCCTCGAGCACGTCACCGGTGGCGGCCTCCTGCCGAACCCAGCCGAGTACTCCGCCGTCGACGCGTCGGCGATCGCCGACTGGGACACGCTAGACCGGCTCGCGGCGTACGAGTTCAACGGTCTCTCCGACGCGTCCAAGAACATGGCCAGCTTCTTCGACGAGCCCAACGCCACCTTCTCCTCTGTACATGCTGCCGGCGGCGCCGGCGACGGCGACCTTTGGAGCCTGGCGCGGTCGGTGTCGTCGTTACACGCGGACTTGACGATGAATAACTTATAATTATGGACCGAGACATGGCGTATGCATGCACTACTAACTCGATCTACATGCGTGCGTGCGTGCGTGCGTGCATGGTCGGTATTGTACGTACGCACGTGTACGTAGGTGAATAATTCCTAGGGAGACAAAGCGATGTAAGACTCAAGATTGGCCCCCTATACACGACGAGATCGTGGATCGATCGGAGCTGTTGATGATGTGAAAGAAAGGAGGAAAGAATTAAAAGGACGGTGTGGCAGGAGAGAACATATGTATTATTATTGTACCTATAGCTTATTATAAAGCCCTTTTCTAGTGCAGTGAGGTGTGATTTCTTTTCTTTTCTGATCATATCATGCATCACCGTGTGCCGTGCGTGTATTATTGTGATCGACATCCATGGAATTGAAGGCGTTGGATCGCGGAGGCGGGTTGAATAGGCGCCACATAAATAACAGTCTTTTGGCTTTCTTTTGCTTTAAAAGCATGTATAATATATAGACATATGTCAGCCGTCTATAGTCATTGTCATGTAGGATTTCTGCTGACGTGGATGAAAGAGAATGAAGAGAGAGAAAGATGTTGTCTACAATCCTGTAGCTGACTATAGCATAAGAAACAAGAAAAGCATTAAAAGATTGTGTATTCTATAAAGACAACTAAAAAGACAGCAGCCGTCTGTATCATTGTATGAGCTGTCTTTAGTATTGTCTACAGGTGATATGGAGAGTTGCTATAGACAGCAGCTGTCTATATCATTGTACATGCCCTAAAGAGTTTATGGTTCTATCACTCTAATAGCTATGCAGGAAATGGCAGAGACTGAAGAGCCCGATGTAGATCTAACTTAGATTTCAATTGACGATTATGCAATTCTTCGTCATGCAAATTAGTTTGAAAAACCAGCTGATTCAACGGACGCAAGGTTTCACACCAGATTCCAGCAACAAGTTTATGCTCGACTGCATAGCTATCATCATCAATTTGCTGATCACACATATATAGATTGGGCACATTTGGAGAAAATTGACCGGTTTGCTGGAGCTTTTCATCTATTTCAACGAGCTGGTCTGGAAGAGATAGTTGGATTAAGGTGTGACTACAATGAAGAAGTGATTCAACAATTTTATGCTACGCTCCATGTATCCCCATATTTCGATCTTTTAATATGGATGACAGGGACTCAACGTATGCAAGCTACTAAAACTGAGTTTGAGCGAACTCTGAGGACATACTCAGGAACACAAGAGAAAATCTATGACAAATGAGCACTCAGAATCCAAGCATGGCATCAATTCTATGATGGAACTGTGAATTTTGTGCCTGGAAGAATTGGAGAACTTCTTCCTTTGCCGAGCTTGATCAACCGGATCATCAATCACACTTTCTTCCCTAAGAGTGGCAACTTCGATGTTATTCAAGGTCATGCCTGGAACATTATAGAGAATATCATGAATGGAAGAAAGTTCAATGTTGTTGATCTCATCATTAGAGAAATTGGAGCTTCCAAAAATAATAGGATCAAAAGAATTTACTTTGTTCCTTATATCATGTCTCTTATCATGAGGAAGGCTCAACTCTACGGAGGACGTCCAGGAGTTCACAAGCCCTATAAGCCAAGAGACGGAGGTCCAATTCAAGCAGTTATTCCCCCCTCAAGTTCAAGAAAATATTCCAGCTGAAGATCAAGTCACTTTATCTCAGATTTACTCAACAGTTTTGGAGCTTCGCACCTCGCAGCAAAGATGGGAAAATGCTCAAACAATCTTTCACAATGAAACGAACAATCAGATTATTGCTTTGTCAGAACAGATATACTCTCTTGAGCAAACTTGTTCTAGGCCACTTCAATTTGGTCACCGTCCTCGTCCTGTTGCTCCATCTCAAGATCCTCCTCCAGTTCCATCTTCTCAGGTTCCACCTCAAGACCCTCCGCAAGAATGATTCCTTTTGGTTCTTGATGCCAAAGGGGGAGAAATTAGAGGAAGAAGATTGAAAGATTAAGGAGGAGAGAAGATCAAGATCAAGCATATCTTAATATATATCCTATATTAAGATATGTTTGAAACTATGTGGTTTGTAATAACTTTATGATGTTTAAAGTACTTAGAACATGTGTGCTTGTAATAGCCTAGTTTAACTTGTTGCATCATGACTTTCGATGGTTATATGATGTTTATTATCTATCTGTGGAATTTGTGAATTCAAGCATCCTATTTATCATGATTATTATTTTTTCTTGAATTATGAATGATTCATGTTCCTCATGTTTAATAAATAAAGAAAACTCCGTCAAAATTTTTTAAAAAAAATTCACCAATGTGCACGACAATCACTTCTTGAATCCCTATGCACATCTTTAGGGGGAGTTTTGTTTATTTATTAAATGACTTTGAATGCATCTAATTCTTCATCTCTTTTGAACTAGCTTCAAGAATTATTTGCTCTTTCAAAGGTCAAAACTAGAATATACAACTTAGTATATATTCAAAATCTTTCAAATCATTCTTATCGTTTGGGTTGTCATCAATTACCAAAAAGGGGAAGATTGAAAGCATCTAGGCTCCTAAAAATGGTTTTAGTAATTAATGTCAACAATGTTTTAAGGGACTAACTTGTGTGTTGAGATGCTTAAAGGTTAAGTCCTAAAGGTTGAATGTTGATATGGAAATAGCATTGCAAAGGTGATAAATATCAACTTGGCTCAAGCAAAGATATCTTTTTATATAATGATTCTTTTATAGTATTTTACCGGTATCGGTGTTTAGAGAAAAGACCGGATTTGTAGGCTAGATGTCATACTATAAAGAAGGATCAATAGCTAGTAGCTTGAGGGTCAATTTACGTGCCATCTTGATCAACTAAGAGTCATGCATTGCATTTGTTCTTTTGCCGTACGATTTTTTCAGAGATGATGTTTTTCTTGTGTTTTTTTATACTATGAAAATCGGTAATACCGATATAGCCGAGCGGTATTACCGTGATACCGTAATACCGGTTTATAGTTGGCGGTAATACCGCAACTTTTTCGTAACAGCTATAATAGGCGTATTTAATGAACAACAGTCAACTGTTGATCCTCGACTGCGGTAATACCGGGCTTGAACGGAGGTATTACTGCAAATCCCGAATTTTTCAGGAAGTTGATTCAGACGACTAGTTTTGTTGGTGGGGGTTATAAATACCTTCCCACCTGCCTCTAGCTCAGAACTATTTGAGCATATTCACTCCAATTGAATACCCTTGAGCTCTTAGACACTCGCTACTACTCATTTGCTTTAAATTCTCATTTTGAGGTAGTTGAGAGCATTCAAGTGCATTGCATCATTAGTTGATCTTGTTGGCATTTTTTTCCTCAAGCAAACACTTGGTTTATTACTCTTGGTACTTGCCGGCACCTAGACGGCTTTAGAGGAAGTTTGCGTGATGAGCTCTTCAAAGAAGATTGTGAAGAGTCCTGGCAACAGATTGTGAAGTGGTGTTGTGCTCACCACCTCCGAAGAGGAGAAAGAGCAACTCTAGTGATCGAGGGTTGGAGCTTAATTCGTGGAGCCGACTTGATTTGTCCAAGTTTCACCTAGCCATTGCCCATCACGTCCACCACCCCGCAAGCCTCGGTCATCTTCCGACGACACCTTGATCGTTCTAAACCTCAGGTCCTCTAGCTTCGTCCTGATCTCATCTACCTCGCCATGACGTAGCTCTGGGTGCTACAACCATCACAAACAAGCAAACTATCATATAGCACCGCACAGCACACAAAATCATCATTTGACACAATTGATGAGTCAAGAACACATACATTTAAAGCTTCATACCCAGAAGCGTCACTTTATCTCAAAATGTCTTTGCTCAAACTATGCCTTCCATATGCATGGTTCCTGTCCATCTTGCTTGAGTTCAACCATCTCACCCAGCATTCATGACCGTTCTGGACCTTAGTTCTCCTAACCAAGTATCAGTCCTCCTCGCCATTGACCATAGTTGACTCAAAGCCACCTACTTAACAATAGAGCAAGCAACTGATTCTGGACACAAGTTCTTCGCAACTTGACTCACGTTAGTGAGAGTATAATGCAAATATATGCACCAATCCAAAGCACCTAGGACCAACCTTCAAAATTCAACTTAAGACCACAACTCACTGCGCCCTGAAACACCGCAGTCGGTCTGATCGCAGCCACCATGCGGATCAAACTGCCCAACTGCACCTGAAAACACCCTCTCTGGACTTTTCAGTAAAACTCGATATAGTTATAGGTCCAGTCTCCAATTCCGATGACACCTCATGCAAACACATATCAAAACAAGCTTGCATAAGTTTTTGGTGTCCATTCTCCAAAAATCCGTAAGGCCGGTCTGACCACTTGCCACATGGTGATCATATCGCCCTTCAGAAAATCAGCCCTAAGTATTAGGGGCCAGTCTAACCGGCCATGCATGGTGGCCATACCGCCCATGCACAATAGTCATACCTGTTTCGCACAGACAACAACTCTAAAATTGCAAACTCCCTAAAATCAAACTCAAACTTCGACAACACATGCACAACAAAGTCAAATACTCATCACACGCCACAGGGTGACCTCCACATGTTCTCTCAATCTCCCCCTTGATGAGTTATTTGACAAACACCCAAAAGGCAAGAATTTGAGTTTGGTTTTTTTGAAAAGATAGCAAGAAGTTGCAGAAACCACACATGGTCCATTTTAAAGAGAAAGAAATGAGCATGACCATGTGGGCAAGAAATGGAGTGGAGCTAACACCTAGAAAGTGCAAGTTTCCCTCAAAAGCTCCAAACCACTCCAAAAGCCTCAAAAGAAGCACAACCTTGCTCATGGCTCAAAGAAAAGAATAATTGCTCACCATAGCCATTTTCTTTCCAAGGAAAGGGACTCAAAACCCAAAAGAGAGCAAATCAAATGCAAGAAAGCCCCCTCTCACTCAAATATCTCACTTTAGCTCCTTTTGTCATTTTTAGATTTCAAATCTTGAATTTTGCAACTTATGCCCAAAAATGCAATCTCTCCCCCTATTTGCTACAATTCATTTGTAAGGGCAAGTAACAGCCAACGATCTCTCCTTTGCACATTTGCAAGATTTTATCCTAAAATTGTATCCTTTTGCTACAAACATTCACCCCCTTTTGGCAATCAAGTCATCAAGGGAATCCCCCCCTCCCTAAATTATGCATGAAACTACATGAAACAAGCACACAAGAGAGAGCATGTATGCAAATGAGTGGCTTTACATTTTCATATTTAATTGCCATAGAGCTTTGAGGATTATCCAAAGTGAAGCATAATACCACTTGTATTAAAACAAGCAAGAATTGCCACAAAGCCATATCAAGCTTGAAAAGCTATTAAGGCGATATCTAAACATATATAGCCAAGTTAAGCAAGATAGCATAAGATGAAGCAATCAAATTGATTATAAGTTATGAAAGCTTCACAATTAGCAAGTTCGACTAAAGGTATCCAAATATGAGTCAAGCCATGTCAAAAAGTCTATGTGAGATCAAGAAGGTACAATTGATTATTCTAGTATCCTATAAGTTCCTAAATGAACCACTTTTCTCAAATACCTCAAGCAACTATACCTCTAGATAGTACATGTTGAAGTTGTTTAAAAGTCTATCTTAATAAAGTATGTCCTGGACTAGGAGTCATCCACAACTACCCCCTAAACTTCAACCAAGCGACAAATCCTGAGGTTCGTACCAAAGTGCAAATGACAAGCAATCCCCATAAGATCGTTTAGATCATCAAACTATCTCTAAATTCATGTCAAAGTGTAATGACAAGCAGTCTCATGAGAATAGTTTGGCACAAAATTAAGCGCACATGAGGAGCAAAATAACTTGCAACACTTAATTCATATTTTGCACAAGATTATGAGCAAAGAGCTACTCCTGAGCCCATAAGCAATATACCTAATCTGAGCCACAAATTCCTAGTAGAAGTAAACTCATGATTCGAGAAAGTACTAGCATAGCTTAACTAAAGTTCAATCTAGATTCAAGATCAAACAAAGCATTTCTGACATAGCATGTATCATATGTGAATCAGTAAAGAAGCAACTTGCTAAACGATTCACAATTGTGAAACTCCCCCTGCAACCAACCAGACCCATGCAAGATGCAATGAAGAACAGCAGTACAAATTACTTGTAGAAGTAAAGCTCACATAATCATAATCGATAATGAGGCACATGAGCATGTATAAGCATAACATGAAGATGAATATATATCAACAACACTACATGCTCGCAAAGAGATGATAAAGCTCAAGGTATCCATAATCCACACTAAGGCACAAAACCATGTAAGCATAACTGACATAGAGCGGATCATGGATATCAAGCAATTATATGGATATATAGAGCAAGACATCAACAAGAGCATGATAATAGATATATCAACAACAACACATGTTCGTGATGACACAACAAAGCTTATACATCCATGGAAATAGTGAACAATAAGCTAGCACCTGAATATATAAGCAATATACACGCAAAGGCATGACAATGATTACAACAAGGGTAACACATGCCGATATGATACAAGTGAGCATGTATATAAGCACAACATGCCAAGAGTGAATCATCATAAAAGTAACAGCATGAGAGTATAATATAGCTCACAAAGTAGGTGAAGAAGTCATACATGAAAGCACATGCCTATTGGTGGCTATCAAAGGGAGTGGAGAACCATCAAATGTCTTGATCACGTGATGAAGCAAAAGACTGGAACCTATCAAGCCTATGTTCTCCAACCCATGTCCCCGGTACCTACATATGAGAAGAACAAGGTTCCATGTCTTGGATCCCGAAGGGTTAGTGAGCAAATATTTGGCAACCTAAAACATGGACACACAACCACTAGAAGCAATTGAACCATTATGAGAGTTAGCATGATGCAAATGATGGTTCATGCAAGAAGATCTGACAACATCCTTAGAGGCAGACACGAATGGACACCTCGATGGGGAAAGCGAGGACCATTTCTAGGAAAGCAGCGAAGACCATGCTTGGAAGCACGATGACGAGAGCCAACAAATACACCAAAAATAACTCATAAGACCTCGCCATGGGTGTGCATCTCGATGGAGAAAATAAGGTCCACCACTAGAGAAATGGTGGAAATCCTGCCTTAAGACGACTCATGGACTAAAGCCAAAACCATGAAATCCATGTCCACGATGTCATCCAACACAAATAGAAAAGGTGTCAAAGGAATCATCAACAAAACGAGCCTTCATGCTAGACTCATGAGTGTTCATGCCATGAGAAAGACTATGCACATTTGGAGACTTAGAAGCACGAACTCGACGCAAGAGTTTTGCACACCAAAAGCAAAAGTCCACAACGTGCCCATTGTTCTCAAAAAATGATTAATGGTGTAAAAGTCTACTAGGAGACATATTTCGAAAGGACGAAATACCATTGTCGCTCAAAAGAGAAGTCCCATGGTACACAATTGAGGAACCACCAATACTACTCGCCCTCATGTCGGCACTAGGCTCACACATGCCATGAGAGGGACGATGTGTGATGCTAAATTCCTGACCACACATTGGACGCCCATGTTTGACACGGTGGAAGCAAAACTTAACATTGTATCCATCTTTCTTACAAAAGGTGCAATTGTACTTCTTTTTGGGAGATGTAGTACAATGTGAGGAAGAAACACCCTTATCTTTAGAAGTCCCTTGGACAACACCAAAAGAATCACAAGAAGCATCACTAGCAAAGCAAGAATGATTCAAAGCAATAGCACAGGTGCCAACAGCAAGCGACTCACGCGCAACACGAGAGGAATCCAAATCTGATTGCAAAGAAGCAAACATAACTCTCGAAACATCAATCTCGGAATGGAAAGAGACACAAGAGTCACAAAACTTAGCGTTCATATCATCGCACACTCTCTTCAAAGAATCAAACTCATTTCTCAAGGTAATGAAAGACGTGCAAGAGATTAATAATGCTTTCCTATTAAACATGTAATTCAAAGCATAAATGTTAATTTTAAAACTAGCACAATTCTTACAAGTGACTAAATCATCCATAAGCAATTTTGCATACTCTAAGCACATGCTATAAGGGCTAACTCTAGTCTCAACAATTTCGGTCATATCCATCTCTATTTGCTCAAGACATGTGGAAAGGGCTCTATTTCAAATTTTCATTTTCAGACCTAGCAATATCAAGTTGTTCTACATATGTAGAATGAGCCAATGTCAAGTCACTATTTTCAGTAAGCATGCTAGCACAAGAATCACACTCATTTCTAGCAAAGGATCTAATATGCCTATTTCTAACTTAGCACTCTCAAGCTCCTGATGTAAGACAACACAAGAATCACATGGCATAGAAACATTTGATTTCAACAATTCATTTTCCTTTTTAGTGCGAACACATGAACCACAAGGGTGAGTTCTCAAATAATCTACTTCATCACGAAAGCACTCTATCGATGATTTACTATTGATCTTACGGAATAAATGGTGGGAACACAGTACTGGAGATCATGCAAAAGGAGACATGGGCTTTTTAGATAGGTTCAAGCTTTCTCTAGAGAGAATAACAACTCTACTCCTGTATTCTTGTATTGAATGTGTTTACAAAGTGAAACAAACCACCAAAACTAAAGCTAATGACTTCTGAATTGATCACTTAATCATCTTCTGAATTGAATAGTCAATTGTCCTCTCTCCTCTTTTTATCCACCGACGTCGCCCTTTATATAGTTCTTGAAGGGGTGACAGTTGTTGTGCGTCAGGAGATGTCTTAATGGTTGGCCGATTGCGCACGTTGGCAGCGGTTATTGTTAGAGAGACACTCTCCTATGCGCTTGTTATGTGGTTACACCGGAGATAAAGAGAACTACATGCGGTTATGTCAGAGATAAACAACACATGTATTAACTACCACACGTGAATGAACGCAGTGTACATAGTTTCTAGTCGATTAGGTTTACATGTCTATGGGTTTGATCGACCATAGGGTAACCGGGATAGACATTAATCTTCCCTTGTCATTGTAGACTCTAACGACAAGGGGTATCTCTGATGGTTATTAAGAATACCATTATTAATAATAAGTATTATAGATAAATAGTTTCATTAATTGAGGATTATTAGATACTCATCACACTCAAGTTGAGAATTCAAAGTGTTCAAATGATCATTTGTAGTTTTCAAATTTCTATTCTCTATAACCAAGGACTCGCATGACTCACAAGGCATAGGAGAACTCAACCTAGTAATTTCACCAAGCATATCATTCTTATCATTCTCTAGATTATTCACTTTCTTCCTAAGAGCGCACAAATGTGAGATGAGTTTCTCCTTGATCACCTTGCTTAGCTAGAGTAGGGGATCATCCTCGATTGCCACTCCGCACAATCCAACGGGCTCTTTCTCCTCCTCCTTGGGCTCCAAGTGCATCTTATATATTCATGAAACTAGGACAATCAAAACCAAAGAGATCACCACAAATATCACACAAGACTTTCTTGTCCATCTTGCACCTTGCTTGAGTCCAACCATTTCACTCGACATCCATAACCGTTCTCGACCTTGGTTCTCCTAACCAAGTCCTAGTCCTCTTCGTTGTTGATCATAGTTGACTCCAAGCCACATGTATAACAATAGACCAAGCAACTGATTCCGAGCATAAGTTTTTCGCAACTTCACTCACATGAGTCCATAAGAGTATAATGCAAATATATGCACCAATCCCAATCACCTAGGACCAACCCTCGAAATTCAGCTCAAGATCACAACTCACTACACCCTGAAACGTCATAGCCAGTCTAACCGTAGCCACCGTGCCGGTCAGACCGCTCAATTGCACATGAAAACACTCTCTCTGAACTGTTCAATAAAACTCTATCTAGTTTTAGGTCCAGTTTCCAATTCCAATGACACCTAGTGCAAATACATTCTCAAACAAGCCTGTATAAGTATTTGATGTCCATTCTCCAAAAAATTCATAGGGCCGGTCTGACTGCTTGCCACTTGGCGGTCATACTGCCCTTCGGAAAAACAACCCCAAGTCTCAGGGGCTGGTCTAACAGGCCATGCATGGCAGTCAGACTGCCAATGCCCAATGGTCTGATCGACTCTGCACAACGGTCAAACCGGTTGCACACAGACAACAACTCTAAAATTACACTCTCCCCAAAATCAAACTCAAACTTCGATAACACATACACAACAAAGTCAAATACTCATCACACACTATAAGTTGACCTCCATGTGGTCTCACAGAAGGTGCAAGCCAGCCCTAACCTGTGTGCGCTCAATTTCTTTTCGTGTGTTTGGATGGAAATCGTTGTCTATCGTGCCGTGACAAGAGGAAAATAGTTCAGAAAAGGCAGATATCTTGGGGCCCTCCAGCTGTTTTGTGTAGCTATTTGGAGCCGATGCCAAAAAAGAAAGAAAAAGAGGAGATGTGAAGGCGGACCACCAAACATTGATTTTAGCTATCTTGTTCGGTCAGTGTGTTGAAATATTGTAGATGTTTCGACAGCCTCGTGCCACATGTACAAGTATGATCTACTTTTATCGCCGTGTCGCGGTCAATTGATAGCGTTAAAATCTTACGCGATCTGGGTTTTGTTTCTTCTCCATACCTTTAGCTTTTTGTACTGCTCCTTGATTTAGCCAGGGAGAATTGTTAAAGAGCCTATCACGTGTATCATGGTTCATGGATCCATGCCTTGTGGAATTGATCGATGATGCCTTTTTGTGTGCTCCGATCGAGATCTGATCATCAAATTATTGTATGGCATATTTGTATGCATGCATGATGGAATTTGATGATAGGGGCATTTTTTTGCGGCCATGCATGGTAGTGGACAGTGATGAATTCACCAGGATTGGTGTAGAACCAACCAAGTAACTAGAAGAGTATGAAAATTGTAGGTAAAAGAGTGACATATACCTACCAAGGCTAGTATTTGCATCGAAATTTATTTTCGGTGGATAGAGAAAGATTTACATGCTCATGTATCCACCTCGTCAGATGTGCAATCATGTCTCATGTACTTCGGCACATATATTTTCTTTGCAGCATCTTGATACTAGCACTGACATACTTGGCCCAGCCTGCAGTGCAATCTGTTGTCTGTGGAAGGAACCAAAAGCCATTGCACTTCGCATGCTTGTTGCACATTTCAGACAAGACAGTCTTGCTTGCAAGGGGAAAACATTGAACCTCTAGTTAGTTCCGTGTTAGTGTTCTCGAGCATAGGACGAATAAATATATCAACCATATGCATATATATTACTCCAAGCATGAGAATCTAAATCTCCAAGCTCGATATATTCGCAGTGTTATTCTAAGACTAATTCACAAGGTGCCAAAGAAAAAGACAACACTACCTAAACCTCCCAAGTACGAAGAGGGACAATTTATTCCTTCTTTACATATAGCACGCTAGAATCGAAAATGACGACGCGCCGACACCATCCCTACCAAAGGTAAGACGCGGCAATGTTCTTAACTAATCAATTTCACGTGAAAAACGTACTTAATTTGGAGAATCAAAGGATCATTTGTTAGCCGGCACCTAAATGTGTCCTTCACGATTCCAATATTGGAGAGACAGCTTAATGATTATTGAAAGCATGAGTTTGTTTGTTTTTTCTCCCTCTAGTGAAGGATACTACTCCTAAACTGGTTGTTAAATACTATATTTGGCTGATTAAGATGATGAAGGCGCGCTGAATTTAATTTACAGTTTTATTTTAAAGTTCGAATGTTCTTTGACTCACCAGAAGGGACCCCCAGCAACTACTAGCATATACCATTGCAGGCCATCTTCTTTACTTGCTCACCTACTCCTGCATTTGCCCTTATTATGTCATCGAGCAAGGACATTCGATCCGAAACGACAATATATTATGGGCCACTACATAGCCTAGACGGCTGATGCATCAAGTACCTCGGAAGACAAAGCTATATGTAGACTGTAGTGTAGGGAACAACGCCAACGATCGCAGGGTGTCTATCTCTGCACCAGCCTAACTGAAGTCTACGAAAGGCAAGGCATGGCGAGGCGAGTGACGCACCTCCTTCTGGCGACGCGGTTCATGAAAGGGATCGATCCAGGTGTGTGTGTGTCGACGACGGATGGATGGGATGGACCGAGCTGGGATGTCCGTTTCACGGAGGAAAAGGACGGGTGAGGCCTGCAAAGATGACTAACGGACGAACCTTATCGGCGGCTGCCGTGTCGCTGTCGCCCGTCTACCGGTCGAGACGGCCTGCGCGCTTGGGAAACTCTAGAAGCACACCGAACTGATCAGCTGCGGTGGTAGTGTTTCACATCTGCCTCTGAGAAATTTGTGATGGTTAGTACTACTAAACCGAAACAGATTAGAGGTGATTAGACCAAGACAAGACCGAGTCGGCATAGGCGTCTCAGAAAGAATATTCGGCCGAGGAGGGCCAATTTTGGGTGGCATGCCTAATCATCCACGCGCGGGCGCGGCCGAGGCGGACGAAGTGGGCTCGTCTCGTGGAACGCGCTAGACCTGGACGGGCCGAGAAGCGGACGGAGTCGGCGCATTTCGTACGGCCCAGTTGCCCCGAGTTGCGGAGGAAAAATGGACGTGCGCCGGCTTGGCACGGCCGGGCGGAAGAACAGCAGCCTAGGCGTATTGACAACGCGCAGCACGGCCGGAGGAAGCTTACAGCCCACAACTTCTCACGGCTGAGGCGGGCAAAATAAACAAACGCTGAGGTGCGAGTGTGGAACGGCGCCGCTCAAGTTCTGTGTGGCAGGCCGGCAGAAAACGTTTGTGCGAAAGTGCGCGCATCACGTACAGGCAGTCGTTTTTTTTAAATGGCCCCGTTCTCCTCCAGATATCAAAACAAAAAATAACACCGTAGGCTCATCGACAGACGGCACGTGTCCTCGTCCGTACCACAGATACGCTGACATCCTTGTTATTAATTAGTCGTAATTAATTAATCATAATTAGTTAGTCCTGATTGTTTAGTCGTAATCAATTTAGTCGTAATTAATTAGCTGTATGACTATGAGTCCCCTCCCGAGGAGCTCAAAGGAGGGAGACACGTGTCAGAAATTCCCTCCTCTAGAGCGGAGACGAGGGCGTCCGCACACCTATGGTACGGACGAGAACACGTGTCGTCTGCCGACGAGTCTGCGATGATATTTTGGGTTTTAATCTTCAAAGAAGACTAGATTTGCTATTTTATATGCAACAGTGCCATCTAAGCTAAAAACTCGACGTAAATACTAGCTCCGAGCAAAGGCAAGCCCATGTAAGCTGTTCTAAGCACTCACACACACAAGGCCACACAAAAAAAACATATAGGACAAGGACGCTAGAATCAGAATCCGACCAATCGGGGCAGGACACATCAATTAATGTATATCACTAGATCTTCTTCCTCTACATAGCTAGAATGAAGACGTACAGATGAATCATACGAATTGGACGCGAAAACAATGATCAATGAATCAATGGGATGCCTCATTTTGTCCATGTCTGCAATCTGTATCTTTCTACAGCCTCCAGGCCACGACTAACAGAGCCCGGACACCATGACTAGGACGATGGCCATCAGCAAGCTTTCCACACACCGCCACCTCTTCACCTACGGAAAAGGAGCATGCACGAGGGAAAGTGACACATATTACATAATTCAAAAGGCAAAACAAAAGCATTACTTGTAAAGGAGGGCTAGTATAAATTACAGTGCACTGATATGCTGGAACACAGTACAGCAACTTTACTAGTGGCAATCATGATTGCTCACTTGATGAGCAAATCTATAGTTTTTTAAAATAAAAAAAATGTAAGCATGATCTAAGAACATGACATCTTTCGTTCCTTCCGAAGTTGCCATAGAAAATTTGCTCAATCGCTAGCTTCACATACTAAGATCCGTTTGAAACGCCAATGGGTTCAAAAAAAGAGAGACCAACATCGTGCCCCTCAAAAAAAAGAGAGAGACCAACACCATGTAACTAACTATAGTACTCCGTATGAACCTAGACAGAACTGCATAATTATACTTTTCTTCTGTCAATCTAAACCACAATGAAGTTAATCAAGAACCACCGACAAAGTTAACGATCAACTAACTATGCGTTACTACGTGTAATTACGTACCTTGTGTGCGGCCGCAGACACGGTGTAGTATCCAGTGCCGGACCCTGCACCGTCCGCCGCGCCGGGCCCTTCCGTCACCACCAGCCCGGTGCCACCGCTAGTGCCATTGCCATTGCCGCTCCCCTTCCAACCTCCGATCGTCGGCGCCTTGACGCCGACGTCGTACGCCGGCGTGCCGTCCGGCTTGAACAGCCCGTAATGCCGCTCGGACGCCGGCCCGGGCTTAAGGTCCTCGTTGAACAGCGCGAACACGTACACCTGCAGCGCCTCGCCGGGCGCGGCCGGCGTCCCCTTTCCCTGCGCCACAAGTCGCATCAGGTTACCGTTGTACCTCGCCGCGTTCTCCGGCGTAGCGCCCACCTCGTCCTCGTCCCCCTGCGACGGCCACCCGGTCTCCGACACCCGTATCTCTACCGACTTGCCGTAGTTGGCCTTGCATATCGCCGCGCGCACGGCATCCACCTGCGCGTGCAGCATGTTGTCGTAGTGCAGCCCCGTGGCCGGGTCGACGACGCCAGCATTGGACTCGAACAGCACGTAGTTGAGGTTGACACTGTCCGGGTCGGCCTTATAGGCGAAGTAGGGGTAGGCGTTGATGAGGAACGGCGAGTTGGTCTTGGCGAGGAAGCCGAGGAGCGGTGTCATGAACGGGAGGAGGTCGCGGCGGAAGGCCGCGGAGGACGGTGGGAAGGAGGAGGACAGCACAGCGAGGGAGTGCGCGGTGGTGACGGCCACGCGGGAGGTGAGGTTGCAGGCGGCGAGAGCCGCGCGAAGCGACTCCATGGCGGGGAGGAGGGAGCGGAGCATGGTGCTGTCGTTGCCCGTGAGCACCTCGTTGCCGACGGTGACGACGGAGATGGACGTCGCCGGGAGGTGGGGCACGATGTTAGCGTTGACCCACGCGGCTGCTGCTGAGGGGTCGGCGGCGAGCCGGGGGACGAGACGGTCCGGGAGCCCGACGGTGAAGTCAGCGCCGGAGCCTGCGAACGCGCTGAGCACGCGCGCGTCCGCGTCGTAGAGTTTAACTTTGGTGGCTTTCAGCGCTCGAACAAGCACGGCTGCCGCCTGCGGCGGTGGCAGGTTATCTGCGACCTGGCCATAGTTCACCCCCAGCGCGGGACCACCCGCTGCCGCCAAAGCCGGTGCAAGGACGGCAACGGCGACGGCGAGCAGGAGCCGAAGCACCATTGGAGCGGTGACCCGGAGGAGTGGAATGGGAGGAGCTCTTGACAACGTTGGAAAGGAATGTCTATTTGTAAGGTAAGGTAATTGAATTTTTTTTTAAGTATAAGTTATATTTTTTAATCTATTGAATTAACGTTCAATCACATGGTACATCAATTTTTACATAAATCAAATAATCACAAAAACTGACTTAAACTTCAAAAGAATAAGGTGACTTAGAAGGAGGATTTTAGGATTTGTTATTATGAATAGATGGATTTTAGAGTTTGTCTCCCATATGTCAATGATATAGAGCCTTAGGACCCATATACTATAGACACATGAAGGTAAATTCTGAAATCTATCTACTATCAGTGACAAATTCTGAATTATCTTGACTATAGCAAATCGTTTTTTTTTGTTTCGCCGACGTTCGACATTGCGAAGGTGTCGTGTCTGCCGTTGGTAGGGTGGTCTCTCTCTTTGATCACAACCGTACATTTCGCTTGCATAGGAGTATGTGTTCTTGTGTGGTCGTCGTCTTGCACACGAATCACGATGCTGGTTTACAGTTTGGAGATGGACATGTCGAGTTTGAAATCAGTCAAAACGGGACATGGAGTGTGGGACAAAGGTTTTATTTTCATGACATGTCGGTTTCGTCAGTTTTGAGAAGTTTGAAGGCAAAGTTATAAGCTCACGCATGTGGATTCTAGTTTCTGATGGAGCAGTAAGAACAACATTTATCTTTGGCATATGTTCTTTTCTTGAGAAGTTTGCACTTTTATTTTGTTCTTTCTGCAGATCATTAATCAAGCTGATCAAAGAATTGACTTGAAGATATTCAGGTTGTTCTCAGAAGAGAGGGGGGAAAGCGGATGCGTTCACCGGTAGTACTTAGTATTGAAAGGTGTTGTTTGTTCCCTAGTAGGAGCATCCTCTCAGGAAGAAGAAAACAACTGAACCTAGCTACTGTAATACATACTCCACCATTTGCCAGATCAATATTGTTGACGATCAAATCGTCGATCTTACGAAAAAAAAAAATGGCAATGCGTTCTTGGGACAGAATGAGACTGCACTTTTATTGCTATGAACTAGTTATTACAGGGGATGCCTTCTGTAAAGCAGTAGACTAATCCTAATTATACTGAGCGTAATGCTTGCTATATTGCAGAATCAGACTTGAAACATGAATTTAATGCCGATTGCTATGCTCCAATCCCCTTTTTGTCTGACGCCCACGCTCCTTCTTTAAGTAGCCGTTGAAGAGGTGACAGTTGCTCCTAGAAGAGGCGTCTGTTGGAAGTACCGCGAATGGTCAAGCAAGGCAACGGTTGACAAAGTATCAACCGTTTGGCAGTTGTGTGTCTATGAAACACACAACCGTAAGGTGGTTGTTGTCAGTATCTTTGGATTATGAAACGTCGCGTGGTATGGACTAAATATGACATGTGTTCTATTCATCACACGGTAAGAACATATCCGAAATTAGATCCGGATGCTAGTTCATTGCTTCTACGAGCAATCATCTGGTCAGGGATTGGGTGCAGGACATCTTCCGACTAGGTTTCCCACGATGTAACATCTGGAATCCTTACGACCATGGGGGTCGAGAGCTTTAGGGGTTACGACTATGAAGACATGTGGTCTTTTATTATGTATTAAAGTAATACATAAAGATTTTAATTCTCGTCGGCTAGCCCCCGAACTTTAAAAGAATTAGCTATGTGAACAATTTCTCCCAATAAAGTCGTATCGGGGTAGACCCTCATTTAATGCTGTGACACATGAGGTGATCTGTATTCACTTTAAAGTTGAGGAACTACCTTAGAACTAAAAAAGTAACTCCTGATTGCGGTTAAAGAATTGTGGCTATAAAATCCCTTAGCATGGGGCTTAGGGCTTTTACGCCTTCTGTTTTTCCCTCGACCAACTTCATCTTCTTGCTAAGAATCTCTTCCGACCCCCTTTGTTCCTGTCCCCCAAATCCTTTTCCGACCACAGTTCTAAACCCAACCATGTCGGATTCGATTATCAAGTGGCTGGTTTCTTATCTGAGTGACAAGAAGCTCAGGGCATTGGAGGAGATCGAGATGCTTCCGAATAGGAATTTGATCATATGGAGGTCAGCGGCTGGAGAACGCTTTCCGAGTTGTGAGGAAGGGGAAATCCCTATTTTCCTCGCCTACATCGAGTACGGACTGAGGTTACTGGCTCACAAATTCCTTTCTCGGGTCCTAGAGTATTATGGAGTCGAGTTGGTGAACTTGGCTCCAAACTCCATCGCCAATATCAGCATCTTCGCTTATCTATGTGAGGCATACTTGGGGATCCGACCAAATTTAAAGGTCTTCAGGTATTTTTATTCGATGGCGAAGTCAGGGAAGTCGGTGGCTGGACCTGGGGACTGTTCGCTGCGTCTCCACGACGGAAAGGCCGATGAGTACATTCAAATGTACTCAAAATATTCATGGTTGTGATGGAAAAAGAATTGGTTCTATATGACGGTCATGAAAGATGATGGCCTCTACTTCATCGGCAAGAGGGCGAACAAGAATATAAAGTGGAGGTCGACCAAGAAGAAGGAAGGATGGGTCGGAAATGTGGTTGATGCCATTCAGGAGCTCAGTGCTAAGGGATTGACTACTTAGCACGTGGTTAGGGACTTTTCCTTACACTGGATTAATCCCTTGAAACTCCGAGAGCATTCCCTACTCTGGAATATTGGTAGTGATGAAGCAATCAAGGACTTAAAGGATGGTATGTCTTGAAAGGCTCCGACCAATATGTTTTTATGTAATTGATTATTTTTGTCTTAACCTTGAAATCTCCTTGTCTTCTTGTAGTCCTCTCTTCTGATGAAATCAGGGAGCAGATTAAAATGATTTGCGCCGGGGAGCCTGATACCAAGGCCGTTTTCCCGGGCATTTTGGCTATTGTCTCTGAAGAGGAGAGACTAAGAAGACTTAAGGTAAATAATCACTCATTCTTTATCTCTTGTATATCCTCTGATCTGCATATAATTTTGCTCTAATATGTGGGCGGTCGGGTTGAGGTACACTAAATCCAGCAAGGATTCTTTTTATACCGTTGTTCCGACCTATTCTTGTTCAGAGACCGCACAAGACGATGGTCCTCTGGAGGTACGAAAGAGCATTTGCAGAAAAAAGAACATATAATTTGGATGGAAAATTACATCGTCTGATTAAAACTTTGAATTGTAATTCAGACAGTAGAGAAATAAAGCCCGCAGACCGGAGTTGCGAAGGTCGTTGGCTCCAGGACAACTGGCCATTATGTGACAGTTGCTACCGTGGCAACTGTGCTGGATGCCGACGAGTCTACACCCTCTGATCCCATGGTCAGGGATCTTATTCTCGACCAGCTGGTCAAGAATATTGTTTTCGACCTTCAATTGGTGGATGTGAGGGGTCTAACCAACCCTATTGATTCGGGATCGGTGAAGTCGGTTGAAAAGAAGAGGAAGGCGAGCGCAACATATTTTGCTCCAGCGCGCTTCAAATTAAAGACCAAGAAAACGGCTGGGTACGAATACATGAAAGGTCTTATGCAAGTAATTACCTCTGGTGCCTTTTTGAGTCTTGACCTTCTTTTCTTCTTATCGTTGTAGATCCTCTGGTATTCCGGTTGATAACGACCAGAGCACCCTTCAAGAGAAAGAGCCTGAAGAGGTCGAGCCAGCCCCCGAGCAGGTGGCAACACCAGCTCAAGAACCCATGGTGGCTCCGACCACACCTGTAGAGGTGGTGGTTCCAACCCCACCTGTGGAGGTGGTGGTCCTTGAGGAATCTCAACAGGTTCCGACCCCCGCTGAGAGTTCTTCTCGCAGAGTCGTCTTTCCTCATCACTTCTGAATCTTCAAAGACGAAGACCTTAACGAAGCGTGGGGAAGAATTTCGGACTGTCAAGCAAAGACGAGTTCCGACTCTATTTTTGCTGAATATAACGACATGGCAATCGAGGTAATCTTCCACGACCACTTTTAATATATTTTCTCTTAGAAAATACCTAAAAGAGTTTGCTATTTTTTGTAGCATTTAGTGAAGAATATCGCTGTGGTCGAAGGACTGACCTAGCGAATAAAGCTCTTGGAGAAGAAGAACTCCGAATTAGATAGTAAGCACTCTTTTAGTGTCTTCTTCCCCCCTTCTTTACTATTTGGCTCTTTTTCTTTTAACTAACTCTCGCTTTTATCATGTTTGATAGATTTGGAGAAGCTTAAAGAAAAAGTTATGGCTAAAGAAGCCATAATTACCAAGCTTAAAGAAGAATGTCAGAACAAGGACCAGTTGATCGAATACCTAACGACCAGACACAACGAGGTTCTTGAGACTATTGAGAAGAAGTGCGAAGGTATCTGGTCATAAACTTGACCAGTATGCTTCCTTTTTCTAGTTGTATGTACTTATCTTTTGATTTACTCGTATAGAGCAAACTCAAGTGTTAAAGAGAGCAGAGAAAGCTCTTGAGTTTGAGTGCGGCAAGGAGGCAGCCTTTGGGCAAAATCTTGAATAAAAGGCCAAAAAGTAAAATATTGTAATATTTTGGCAATTGTAAATAAAACTTACCTTTTATCATCAATGAAGTCTTTGTTTTGTCTTCCTAAATTCGCTGGATACTCATATATTTTCTAGCTCCCAACTACTTGTGTTAGTAGAAGAACTTTACTAAAGAAGCAGTAGATGAAGAAAATGAGCAATATTTATGACCACGGTACAGAACATATGCTGATTATGTTATAAAAAAATGATCTAAGCATCACTAGAAAATCAGTGTGGTCGGAACCAGCGTGTGATTTCAACTAGTTTTAAATCATTTACATAATCGAAATACTGTGAAGTATCTTGTGTGGTTGGAAGATGGATAAGACTTGTATTGATTGATAAGAAAATATGCAAACATGTATGCAAAAAACGACAAGTGAACTTATTTATATATCTTATCCAAAACTAGTCGTAAGGGTTGCTAAGAACTAGAGACTAAAAGAAACACTTCGTGAAACGTGTTCTTGCTCAAGTTCCGACTGGCAGCGAGGATCGTAAGAAATAGACCGTCGCTAGGAAGCTCCTTCCAGTGGGCAGGACCACGTGCGGAGAAGGAGAGACTTCGACTAGAAGGCTTTCCGTGTCCCGAACAGTAGCCAAAATAGGAGTGCAACAGATTATTGAAGATAAGAAAGGTAGTCCCCAAAATCTATAGCATGTAAAGTACTATATGTATTTTTCATGTATGATGCTCTTGTTACTCGTATATTTCTTTAAGAAAATAGTGTTGGTCGCGCATGAGAACCATTGTCTGAATGGTCATGACAAGGACCCTTACAACGTTTGACTCGTAGGTCGTAGCCATAGAGTAATAGAAATCCTTAGAAAGGATATCGGAGAGAATTTGGTCTTCTCCAACCAGTGAGGCAACAATAATATACAAACCAGATGATAAGATAGACATATGGACAACATCATTCGTCGAAAAGTAAAGGAAATGCATCTTTATTAATACATAGAAATAATAGAAAATACAATTATACAAAGAACTTACGTAGTTGGTCAATATTTCAAGAGTTAGACAAAACACGCCCGTCGGACAAAGCTAGTCGTACCGAACCAGGTCGGGTGACTTCGACCATAGTGTATGAACCTTCCTATTTGGGAGAAAGTTTATTGCGATTAGCCTGGTTCTGAATTCGTCGTAGAACCAGATCACTTACAACTAGGTTGCGAGGTTGCACCTTATGACGGTGGTACCTTCGCATGGCTTGTTGGTAAACTGTTGATCGTATGAGGGCTTGGTTTCGTCGTTCTTCAAGGAAATTGACGTCGTCGAGTCTTCGTTGAATCTGATCGTTTTCATTGAAACAATTAGTTCAAGCAGAGCCGAGTTTCAGTTACGAAGGAAGCATGGCTTCAGCACCGTAAACCAGAAAAAATAAAGTCTCACCGGTCGCACAATTGGTCGTGGTTCGAACGGCCCATAACACAGAAGGAAGTTCTTGAACCCAAGCTCCTAACCATTTAATTAACTGGTCGAACACTCGTCGTTTCACTCTTTGCATTATGATACCATTGGCCCGCTCAACTGCTCCATTGCTTGCAGAATTCCTGAAAATTTCCGCTAGAGAATTGGGTACCGTTATCTGTGATTATACAACTGGGTATACCAAATCGTGTGATCATGTTTTTTTGTGAGGAACCTCTTAGCAGCTTCAGTTGTTGTTTTAACAACTGGCTCGGCTTCTATCTATTTTGTAAACGTGTCAATCACGATGAAAAGGAATTCAAATTCCCCGGGTGCTCTTGGAAAAGGTCCCAGAATGTCTAGTCGCTAGGTTGCAAAAGGCCAAGAAAGAGGTATGGTTTGCAAAGCTTGCGCCGGCTGATGTACTTGTTGACTATAAAATTGACATTGTACGCACTTCGTCATGAGTTCTTTTGCATCATGAAGGGTGGTTGTCCAGTAGTATCCTTGCCTGAAGGCTTTACCGACCAATATTCTGTAGAAATGATGTGCTCCACAAACTCCTCTATGAATATCGGATAGCAACTTAATGTCATCTGTTTGAGATATGCATCTTATCAACACTCCCTGAGATCCTCATTTATACAAGGTACTTTCGATCGGAGTGTATGATTTGGCTTTTCAAGCCATACGATCAGCCTCTACATCATCTTCAGGTATAATGTCATGCTGAAGATAATTGTAAATCGACGCCATCCAATCTCTACCGTGATCGTGTTGTACAACCTATGGAGCATCCATGTTCTCATGATCAATTTGTACAACCTCTAGTAGAACATCTATGTCCTCAGAAAGCTAGACTACTAAGATCGAATCGAGTTGCTAGAGAAAAACTCTAGGCGGGACAAGTGACCTGGCGGAGGCCATCTGTGCCAACTGGTCTGCCAGAAAGTTTTTCTTTCCTGGAATGTGCTGGATCTAGAAACCAAAGAAGTGTTTTTCGAGTTTCCGTACTCCCGCTAGATAAGATGACATCTTACTACTTGAGCATTGATACTCTTTTCTGACTTGATTCGCTACTAGTTGAGAATCGCCTTTCACTAGTAATCTGCGAATCCCGAGCGAACGAGCTGCTCGAAGTTTTGCTAGTAGACCTTCATATTCTGCCACATTGTTTGTAGCAAGAGAGTTTAACTTGATGGCGTACTTGATGTGTTCACCAGTAGGGGATGTCAAGACAACTCCAGCCCTAGAGCCTTTGAGCATCAAGGAGCCATCAAAGTAAATTATCCACTCATCGTGGTGTTCGTACTCAGGCCTTTGGGTGGGTTCAGGGTTTGTCCATTTGGCAATGAATTCTGCTATTGTTTGGGACTTGATTGTTGTTCGTGAGATAAAATAGAGGTCAAACGCCCCAAGCTCGACCGCCCATTTTACTATTCGTCCTGGTGATTCCCCGTTTCCAAGGACTTGACCCAAGGGATATCCCGTTGGTACAACCACTCTGTGGGCCTAAAAGTAATGTCTTAGTTTCCTTGAAGCCATAAGGAGACCATAGAGCAGCTTTTGTACCCGTGGATATCATTCCTTTGGTCCATGTAAGACTTCGCTTACGTAATATACTAGTCGTTAGATGTTTTCACGTTCAACAACCAGTACACCACTGAATGTTTGTGGCGTTGCAGCTACGTAAATCAGCAATATTTCCCCCGATCTCAGAGAGACTAAGATCAGAGCACTCGTAAGGTACTATTTAAGTTCTTCAAAGACGTCATCTGCCTCTTTAGTTCACTCAAAACTTCCGTATTTCTAAAGGAGTTTGAATAAAGGGAGTCCTTTTTCACCTAACCGTGCTATGAAACGACTTAGCGTTGCCATACAACCGGTTAGTTTTTGGACTTCCTTCTTTGTGGTCGGAGGGCGCATCTGGTCGATGGCCGAAATTTTTGCTGAATTTGCTTCAATCCCTCTAGCCGAAACTAGGAACATGAGAAGCTTTTCAGACGAAAACCCCGAACACACACTTAAGGTTATACTGTCTCAAGTTATTGAAAGTCTCGTGTAAGTCGGAAATATGGCCGCCAGCGTTGATGCTTTTTACGACCAAGTCATCAACATAGACTTCTAGATTTCGACCTATCTAAGGATTAAAGGTTTTCTGCATCAACCTTTGGAAAGTCGCACCAGTGTTTTTGAGACCAAATGGCATCTTAACATAACAGTAAGTGCCATATTTGGTGATGAAGGAAGTTTTCTCTTCATCTTCTTTACTCATGTTAATCTGGTGGTACCCTGAGTATGCATCTAAAAAACTCAACAACTCACACCCCGGAAGTGGAGTCTAAAAGTTGATCAATGCGTGGAAGGGGAAAGTCATCCTTCGGACAAGCTTTATTAAGGTCTGTGAAGTCAATACATATTCATCATTTTCTATTGCTTTTTTCTAACCATTACAGGGTTGGCGAGCCACTCCGAGTGGTCGACTTCATGAATAAACCCAGCCTTGAGGAGCTTGTCGATCTCCGACTGGATTGCTTCCTTCCGTCGGTCTGGAAACAAGAGCTTCGCTTGACCGGTTTTTATCGGTGGAGAGCTAACACAGGCTCAATCACCTCCTGGGGACTCGGGCATGTCGGGCCTTTGCCGAGCAAATCGTCTGATTTGCTCGGAGGAAGGAGATGAGCGACTCTTCCTATTTGAGGTTGAGTCCTACCCCGACTAGTACCTTTTGGGCAGACGTATCAGCGTTTCTTGACCCAGATGGAGTGTTGGCACTTTTCAGATGAGTGCTTTTACCGAGTGGTACCTCCTTGGTTTAGTCAGAAGGTTTTGGTGCCATCTTTGGTTTCGAGTGCTTGACCTGCATGGGTGACGGGTTAGTTTCCCTGGTCGGAAACTCATCGGCCAGTTCTAAGGACTTCCGATAAAATGCATAAGCCATTTTTCAGTCTCCTCGAACCGTGATGACACCTTTCGGTCCTGACATCTTTAGCCTCTGATAACCGTAGTGCGTGGCTATCAGGAATTTTACGATGATTCCATTGTATGCGGTTTTGAAATTGACCACATCTAATGGAATCTTCTCTGTTCGGAAGTTGTCAGGCCTTCTGAACATAACTGGTAGGGACAGCTGACCTATCGGTTTGGCGGTAGAACTAGGAACTATGCCGTGGAAGGCATATTTCACAGGTTTTACCTTGGACCTCGGGATTTGCATCTCTTCCAATGATCCCACAAACAAAATATTTAAAGAACTATCTCCATCTATTAAGACTTGATTAACTTTATAATTGTTAATAGTAGGTTCAACTACGATAGAAAACCTACCTGGTTGAGTCGACGGGATGAGGCAATCTTCTTTGCTGAAGGAGATTATAGTTTTCGACCACTTGGATGGCTAGATAGTGATCAGAGACTCTGCAAGGTTGACTTTTCGCTCCATGGCCTTCAGATGACGTTTGGAATTGTACGAGGAGGATCCTTCGACGATCATATCGACCGTATGCTACGACTCCTGGTAATCCATCTCTTTGTCGCCATCTTTGTCCTTCTTGGAGCTTAACTCTCTGAGCTCTGTTATGTATGGGAAGCGCCCTTTGCCTGAGTAGTAATCCTTCAGTTTACTTTGCCAGGCTCGGCAGATGTGTAGATCATATCCTGCCGCTTTGTGAAGTGGACACCACTTCTTAGTTTTCTTGAAGTCACTGGTCGGAGCCTTACCTTTGTTCCGACCAATGAAATCTTTCTTACCCTTGGTATACTTCTTTGGAATCGCAAGGACTTCCTTGTTGTCGGGCTTGTGATTCTTCTTGTTCTTGAGAGACTTCTTGCTTTTCTTCTCTTGCTTCTCCAGACCTGATTGGGGATTTTTTTCCTTCTGATCGATAGCTTCGTACCATTCGATCGCTTCACTAGCGGCTGCATACTTGTCCACCATATCGAAAAGTTCGACGGTTGTTCGTGGAAGATTTACTGCAATATCCTCCGTAAACCGACGATTCCTCAGCCCTGCTTTAAAGGCCTGGATGATAGAAGATTATACGATATCTGGGATAGAGTTTCAAACCTGACTGAATCTCTTGATATATTATCGAAGAGTTTCATTAGTCTTCTGCATCATCCGATGCAGATCATCCTCCTTTCCGTGGCAGCCGTATGTCCCTTGAAAGTTGACGATCAGAGTATCGCAGAGCTGTTTCCAAGTATAGATAGATCCAATCGGTAGGTTAAGCAACCACGACCAGGCAGACCCTTCAAGGGCCGTGGGCAAATAGTTTGCCATCACGTTATCGTTACCACAGCGGTCTTGATGGTGGTAGAATAAATTTGAAGAAATTCTAATGGGTTTTGAGTCTCATTGAATTTCTCTATGTTAGCTGGTCGAAACTTGTCTGGCCAACGAACAGCTTGGAGACCCGCCAAAAATGCTCGGCAGCCCCTAATGGAGTCGTGGCGCCTTCTCTGAAAAGGAGCCAGATTATAGTCAGTCGGGAATCGGTTCCTCAGATTTGCATATCTAGGATCTAGTGTCCCAACCCGGTCATGGACATTATGATGACGTCCTCGACCACCTACCTGGTTTAGATGATGCCTGAGGCCGCCTGAATCAAGCGATCGTTCCTCTTGACGAGGAGAAGGAGTGACTGCTGTGAAGAGCCGTCTTTCTTCGTGGTTCCCTGGTCAGAACCTACGAGGGGATTTTGGTGTTGATCGATCCTCTGCTCGACCATGTTGTCCTCTATTGAAATAGGAGCGCTGGGACGAGGTCATCGTGTGACTTTGTGAATTCCTCTACTCCCGGTACATTTTTGTACGCTGCATGGTTTGTTGGAGGATCTCTGACACCTGACCTGCAAGCTGGACATAACCTGGAGTTCCCGCTAAAGCAGGGTCTGAGTTATTCAAAATATCCTGAACTCGTTGCAGGTTTTGTATCGTTACCGAAGGTCGTGGCAGATTTCCGCTGCAGTGGGCGTCCGATGAGTCGAGTTTTCCCTCGACCTTCCGGTTGGCCCCGCCTGATTCCTTACTCCCGATGGGGTAGGAATAGGTGAATTAACTGATGCACGTCCATCAACTTGGTTGCCTCCGGTAGTTGGTGCTTGAGCGCCCGTACCATCTCCACTAGCAGGTGATGGTGAGTTAACCTGTGAAGGATCGTGCAAGGCATCCGGATTGGTATCTCTAATTGTGTTGATTTTGTTGCACCAATAGTGATCTTCCGAGGAACTCCCATCGTAGCTAAGGGAGAGCCTCTCAGCGCTTCTGCAAGGAGCTTCCATGATGGAGAGCGGTCGGAGATTACCGCATCTGGCGGGCTTTGTGGTGGACTTAGCCTGATTCAGCGTACTACCGATCGTATGCTGAGTTTCACCATGCCCACTTGGCCAGCGATCGGTGATAGCTTCATCAATACCCTTACTAGATGTCGCTTGGCCCCCGAAATACGTAGGAGCCGTTGGAGAATACTTGTTGCCCATGGCAATATCGAGAGTACATGGACTCTCTGATTTCCGCGCTTGGCTCCCATTGCCGCTTCTGTCGGTCGGATCGACCGGGCTTGCAAAGGTGTTCGGACGTTCCGAACTGGTCAAAACGAGCGGCTCCTCTGAGAGTGACAGTGTTGTTGGCGGCTGGTCGATTTCGTCAATCTCTGCGATACATGCGTCTATGTCGAGGTTGGAGTAGTCTACCAGACCGAAACAGTTTTCCTCATTCTAAGTCCCCACCATGTTCACATGAGCGATAACAGAGCAAAGGAAATAGAAGAGGAATGCTTGAGCGAAGTAATCTTCAAGAACTCAACGCCTTCTCCCCCATGGACGGCGCCAGCTGTCGACAATCAAGTCGCCGATCTTACGAAATGAAAAAAGGAAAATGGCAAAGAGTTCTTGGGAGAGAATGTGACTGCTCTTTTATTGCTATGAACTGGCTATTACAGGGGGTGCCTTTTGTGAGGCAGTGGACTAATCCTAATTACATTGAGCGTTGTTGGTGTTTTAGAACCGATCTTACGTAAAGATTATTTGATTCGGGGGGTCTCCTAGAATGGAATCACGCAGAGAGATTGACACGGGTATTTTTATACAGGTTCAGGCCTTCTCCAGAGAGAATAACAACCCTACTCCTGTGTGTGTATGGTATTGAGTGTGTTTTGTACAATCGGGAGAAAAGACTAAGGCTATTACAGAAGATAGTGTCTAACTGTCTTCCTGATCGCTTGTTGTCTCCTCCAATCCGTTCTCTTCCCCTCTCTGATCGCTGCCTTTATATAGTCGTGAAGGAATAGCCGTTTTCTCCTGTGAAGAGGCGCCTCATCAAATCCAGTAACGGGCGCATGTTTGCAGTAATCATCGGATGGTAACCCCTTCACGTCGCTTTGGCGATTACTTATCGAGATAATGGGGTATTACGTGCTATTACTTCGTAGAGTAACAGCGTATGTTGACTGCTTGGATTCTTTAATCAATTGGACCCACTCGTCTGTATGTTTTATTGATTATAAGGTAGTCATGGCTGACCTGGTCGTAGGAGAGCTTACGACCATGAGGTAGTCGTAGAATAACTTACGACTGTATAATGATCGTAGAAGAACTCGTGGCTGACTTGGTCGTAGAAGAACTTACGACCATGAGGTAGCCGTAGCAAGACTTGCGACTATGGGGGCGGTCGTAGAAAAACTTACAACCACCTGGTAGGCTTCTCCCTTGTAAATATAAGGGGTATACCTAAGGATCACATGACATCATATTTACCCATAATAAGAATTATAGATAACAGATAAAAAGAGGATTATTAGATCCTCGTCAAGCGTAATTCTTGCTATATTGCAGAATCAGATTTGAAACATAAATCTAATGCCGATTGCTATGCTCCAATCCCCTTTTCGTCTAATGCCCGCGCTCCATCTTTAAGTAACCGTCGAAGATGTGGCAGTTGCTCTTTGAAGAGGCGCCTGTTGGAAGTACCGCGACTAGTCGGAGCAAGACAACAGTTGACAAAGTATCAACCGTTTGGCAGTTGTACGTCTGTGAGACACACAACCGTAAGGTAGTTGTTATTAGTATCTTTGGATTATGAAACGTCGCATAGTATAGACCAAATATGACGTGCGCTCTATTCATCACACAGTAAGGAACATATCCGAAATTAGATCCGGATGACAGTTCATTGCTTCTACGAGCAATCATCTGATCAAGGACTGGGTGCAGGACCTCATCCGACCAAGTTTCCCACAATATAATCTCTGAAATCCTTACGACCACATGGTTGTGAGCCTTAGGGGTTACGATCATAAAAATATATAATCTTTTATTATGTATTAAAGTAATACATAGAGACTTTAATTCTCATCAAATACAATAAACGCAATATATCAGCGTAAGGATCATGGGAGTGTTCTCATTGAATGCTTTATTTTTCAGTGAACAAACTGCAGTGCAGAATTCGGCTACATATCTTAATCAAGCTACTACAACACTCGCTGCCTTGAGTTCAGACCAGCGCATTATTATTTTCATACTACCTGCCATTGTGCCGACTAACCTGGCAGCAATCGAACTTTGCTTATTAAATAATATTTTTTTGAAAAAATATATATTAATAACCTCTTGCCAATTTTATTTTCAATTCTAACCATTTTGGCCACCCCAGTAGAGCTACGAGGTATCGGGTATGCACCGCATACCTGCAATTCCATGTACACGCTGCTCGTTAAGTAGAGTGCAAAAGGGTGGCGTCGGATCGACTACGTGTGAGGAACATGGACACGCGCTCATTAAGTAGATAGATTAGAGCCACCCATAGCATAGGATGTTTAGGATTATTGATGAGCATCTTTCTATTAGCAAGCTGCTTTGTGTGCATTTAGTCCAATCTCAGGTTATGATTCATGCTTGTGGTCCTTTCCATTTCACTTCTAGCCAATCCTCACTGTTCTTGATAGTAAGAGGCATTTTGTGGTAGACATGCATTTTATTTTTCTTTTCTTTTTGTAAAAAAAGAAGATTAAACAGTACTAGTATATGTGAAGAAGTTCACACGGCGAAGTACAAGCCGCCGGCATCCTCTGTCTCCGCGTAGCATGTGAAGATGCAAAAAAACAAACAAACAAATCCGGAGGCGGGAGTGCGCGCGGCACAAATTAAGCGATCGAATCCGCGTAACAACGACGGCTTCAACTGTACAAACACCGGTCATCCCATTCCGGCGCCGCCGCATACCCACAATCCCCACCATGGCACGGCGCCGTCGGCGGGTAACAGCTCACCGGAGCAAGGTCCACCGTCGGGTACATACCGCTGGCCGGCTCCCCCACCGTCTTCGGTTCTCTTTTATGCCTTATTTCAATTATCGGTGTGGCTTTTGAATTATTTATAGTATACTTAGCGGATGGTTTGAACTTAATCCATGAATTTAAGCCCTTATTGTGTTATTCAGTGCATATATACCGAATCATGTTGTCAATTTTACAATTATTACCGATTTACTAAAATGAATTTACCGAATTGTATATAAAAATTTTTGGATGGCATACCCTTAGACAAAATCCTAGATTCGCCACTGGCCACCCCACGTGTCACATTAGTCACCACAATGTGGTCAAATTCTGCCACTCTATCACCAGTGGCGTGACGGTGTTGTTTGGTCAAGCCACCACTGGTGACGTTGCAGGAAGTGTCATTTAACTATATTTATCCTGTAGTGTGGCAGTGCTATCTTAACACATCACCGGTGGTGGTGTGACTAAAATGATCAGATTTAGAAATAAAGTTAACGAGAGATTCGTAATAAAAATAAATTGAAAAATGGGTTACATAATAAAAATTGTTCACAGCAATCTAAGTGGGAACAAAATATCTCTGGATGCCACATTACTCGTAGATAAGATTTAACTTTCCCTCACTGCTTTCTCTTGCTTGAGGGCAGCTTCTCTTTTCCCCAGCCTGGTCCCTTTTTTTCCAGCTGCCCTATGATCGAGATGAGAGGAAGATCACACTCGAAAGCAAAGAAGACAGGGGAAGGGACGGATGACTCCAAAAGAAAGTAAAGCATCACGTATAGTGGTAAAAGTAAAGTACCACGTATAGTGGTCACCTTTAAAGTGATGGTGTGTATCGCGGCCTTTACTTAATTTGCATACCGATCTATCAGAATTCAGAATTGCCTTTTCCTGACCCGATTCCGTGTACAGAATATCAAATGATCGATGCATAGACCGGAACGGCATCAACTTACGTCGTGTAGGCTGACAAAAGATGCTGTGCTGAGATCGAAAGTGAATTTGAAGTTACGGCCAGTTTAGGACTTCACGGACAGTAGAACACTAATATATAGGCATATAGCACGGCCTCTACACTTTTACAAGGAGGAGTGCCCGTTGAGAGCATATACAATACATGATAGTCTAAGTGGTAATCTCATCCTCTACCTAAGAACAAACCACTAAAGACATCACTCAAGCATCTACCCTTCCAATGCATGGTAGTTTTAATTGGGGCCTACAAAATCTAAAGACACCATCCAAACGCTCAGCCTTCCGATGTATGGTGTTTTGACGGTTGAAGAATATAAATAAATAAATGCATGCAATTGTGGAAAATATTTTTTAATTGCATAAAAATGTTTGAGGCAGTAAAATTTCGAATGCTACAGTATGTATATATCTAAAAAAAATCTAAACAACAACTAATTATTTGTATTGTGGCTGAATCGACCCCAAATGTGTTCCACCAAATCCCCTTTGAGCCCCAACCTGCTTCCACTAGCAGTCGGCTTTCTTAGCGTTACCCTCGAATGGATCAGTGGAATTGTTCAAAAGAAGTTTTGAGGATGGCTAAAGGAGCACTAAGTATGCATCCATACATGCTAATTTGCAGGTCACTGAAGCTCACCTACTAGTGAATAAAGTATGCACTGCTAGTTCATAACATCCTCCAAGACATTGGCTATTATATGCACTGCTAGTTCTTAACAAATACACTATAATTGCAACAATACGAAATGCTACAGCAGAATGAACCATTTCAGGGGAACACAAGATCATTGCCACACACTGATCAGGAAATTCAATTAGTGTTTATTTGCAAACATGTAGGTGCCACTGAATAAATGATATCTCTAGACAAATTATTTTAAATTACAAGTAAACATTAGAACAGAAGGTGAACTACAATATCATTGCCACACACTGAACAGAAGGTTGACTACATCCAGTAAAAAGATCATTGCCACACACTGATAAGTAGAAGGAAACATTAGAACATCAGTAAGAATGCAAAGCTACTACATCCAGTCAGAAGAAGACTGAAACTAGATCATTTTAGGGGCTTACCAATGTGAGGTCCTCTTCATGTATATAGTACATCCTCATGAGGAAGTTTCACACCTACCAAAAATATCATACAGAAAGTACCGAATCATACCGGTCAACTCGGTATGAGATACAGGTTTTCTGGAGTTCAGTTTTTTTATAATAAAAAAACCGGCTGAAAACCGAAATCGTCGTTACGCGCAGATCTGGGCCTCTGGCTCGGGCGCTCGGCCCATATCCACCAAACAGAGCCCAGCGGAATTTGATTTCGCTCACGGGAATTGTCCATGCAGCATCCACCAGACAGAGCGAGCTCGGGCGCTCGGCCCATCCACCAAATCAAATATTGCTTGACGCTAGCTAGGAGCGTGACAGTACATGCTGGAATTGTGCATGCTGCATGCACTTGCATTGCAGGCTTGCAGCAGCATCACTGCAACAGGCAACAGCATGGTGGTATACTGGTATCGCTGCTGTGCTGCCTCCTGCAGGCTGCAGTGGCAGTGGCCGGGAAGCCGGCTGGGCCGGGCACTTGGCACTCCCCGGCTTGCCACAACGGCGCAACGGCCTTACTCATTCGTAATTCGTGTCAATTTTAGTAAATATTTTTTTTAAAAAAATCATATTTACCGAGCTAATAACACCGTATTTACCGAAAATATCGAACGGACACCCTATGAGGAAGCACTAAATCTAAGAAATCATTAATGAGAAATGACTATACATATCACTATTAAATGATATACCACTACCACTTAATCTCTTTCAAAACATTTAAGTAGGAGTTAAGGGGAAAAAACTTACAATAACTGCACTCTCAATAGAAAAATATATTAAAACGGATAATCTCATGGTCATAGACAAATTATAAATTGCATTCCATTGGTAAACACAGTTGTGGCCTTGGCCGCTTTGGAGAGTAGGCTGCACTGAAGTTTTCAACGGGAGAGGATGTTGGGAATACCTTGTCAACCGGATGGCGCCACACTGGCAGTATTTGCTACTTGCCAAGTCTGCTCGTCTGAGTGTTGAGAACACGTGATTGTCAACACAGACAGGCTTCTGCAGCCTGCAGGAAGGCGTCACAGCTGTTGGAGCAGTCTAATGGAGTAATGGGCTTAAAAGAGACCAGATTTTATGGGCATGGCTCTCCCGGCTTGGCCCGTCGTTTAACATTTGGATAGCCCGATCAAATTGGTAATTTTACTCAAGTTGGGCCTCCATTATGAATTCTACTTGCCTGAGTTGCCTCTGTTCAGACTCCAGACCTACACACCGGGACAAGCAAGACCAGCTCTTAGCATAGCAGGCCAACTGCTACACATTAGTACATAACTGGACTCCCTCACCCTTCAGAAGCAAGTGTATCATGAAATTTGAAGCCAGATAAAAAGGCTTGGAAACTCCCACAAGCTCCCTGCATGGCTGCATCTTCACGACATACGCAGGCTCATGGCAAATCGCAACAGCCAAGGAGTGACCAGATGGCCTACATACTGACAAGACAAGCAGGACACAACCTCTTTTTGTGTGCAGCTTACTTGGGAAGCATCTACCTGTTTATCATATTATTAAAGTAATAGAAAAAAGACAGCACATTCGTTCTCAAGAACTAGAAAGATAAACATCTTTGATTATGATGTACCTATATTATAATAGTCTAGATTAAAAAAAACATGTCAAACATAATCCATAAATAACTAAAATTCGAAATAAAAATAAAATAAAATTATCAATTTTATTTTCACCTAGCTTGCTCTGATCCCGAGTCTCTCTCTCACTCCCGAGCTTGCTTAGCTCGCTGCCTCGCTCCACGGAACAAAGCAAATCTAGCTACAAAATGGCCCTGGAGAACGGCGAGAGCAGTTGGAGGCGCAGACGGCCACGGTCACCGGAACAAAAAATAAAATAAAATTAGTAATCTGATTTCGATACGAATTTTAAAGTAAAATTTGTAAATAATTGTAATTCGAAATAAAAATTAAACAAAAAATAGCAATTGAATTTGTAATTAAGATACATATGCGTACCGGTACATATATACTTGATTCTTCCCTTTTTTTTCCTGTATCTCTAGCTGGTGAATTGTGTTCATGAGTTGCATCATGCATGCCATGCATGGGGCAGCGGTGAATTCGTGTGACTCGGTTTATGGTGCCACGCTCCGGCTACATTTGGTCGGCTGTTTGAAAGGGTGCTGAAAGTTATGCAACGTATAAGGGTATGTACAATGGTATAAACAGTTATTGTCTATAGCAACTCTCTATGTCACATGTAGATAGCACTAAAAACACCTCACACAAAGGGTAGTATTTTTACTTCTCTTTATAGATCACACAATCTTTTAATGTTTTTCTTAGTTCTGGTAATACAGCCGGTTACAGGATTGTAAACAACATATTTTACTCTCTTTATTCGCTTTCATCCATATCAGTTTAAATCCTACTTAACAGAGACTATTGATAGCTGATGTAAGTTCGTGGTACATGAACTAAGAATCTTGTGAAATCGATTCATCTTTGCGCACAGAAAACTTGAACTTCCTTGTTTCAAATTTGAGTGCGGATGGCTTTCTTAATTTCCGTTTCTGCTTGCAGCTAGCTTAATTTCACCGTGAATTTTAGGCGCTTCTTAACCCTGCATTTAAGTTTTATCTTATTCAAGCTGCTTGCCTTTGCCACGAAATTATACTTACTTTTACAGTATACTATATAGGATTAATCAGAATACAGTGTAGTATGAAATAGTGATTTCTAAATGCTGCCTCGCGTATGTATGTGCATTTCGCTCACGCCAATGTGTCAGCGTTCAGCACACGTAAAACCAACCTCCTGCCCTGCACGAAAAGTTCAAACACCTACTGGCATCCAGTGATGTCCCATCGATCGATGTCGTCTTGCAAGCTCCTGTTGCCTGGATAGAAAGAGTGACTGCGACGTCTCGTATCATTACCTAAGGGTAATCATACTTAGATATACGGATTACTATTTTTTTTGCCCAGTAAAATACTGTTCCAACGAATAGTAAGTTATTTATCAGAGTTGACGCAGCAGAACAATAAAATAGGAACTGCTCTTTATTACAACAGTAACCACACAAGTCTAGGGTTCTGAATACAATTATTTAATTACAAATGGGAAAACACTTCCCGTTACTTCCTGCTAGGTTCCTCCGGCAGTCTACTCGACCCACGCGTCGGAAGGGGCGATCACCTCGCCCTGCTCCTTGTACCCAACGCCCTCGTCACCTACGGCCTTCTCGGTGCCTGCAAAAATTCCTCATCCCACTCGGGATAACTCCCGGTCGGATTAGGAGCTAAGCAAGGAAAGAGATAGCAAGAGTGAGTACTATAGTGTACTCAGCAAGCATTAATAGCTAAAAATGCAATTGATGAATCTACCATTCGTCCTTATCAAAATTCCTACTTCTGCTTTTATTCTGAAAGTAGTTTTCAAAACTTAGGTTGCAATTTTTCTTCTGAAGAGACTACTTGATTATTCAGAGAGAAGAAAGACACCTGGCGGTTCCCGTAGACTCCAATCCAGGAGACTGACATGAATTCATGATTTGTTATAGCACTGCGCAGGCTTGTACCACTTTACCCATAGCAACCCTAAACCCTAAATGAGCCAGGTCCCCAGCATTTCCTTAGATGCGGGTTCGAGTTCAGAATATAGAACGTTTTCCAGGTTACGTGATTAAGTCTCCATCCATTACTTCCGTCGGTGCTGATTTAATCACGCTGTTGACCTCGTCATACACCGAGTTCCAGTAATGTTGGTTGAGGCGGCTATCATCCGTGCTCAACACTCCACCTTGGGGCGGCTCTCTTCCGTGCCCAACACTCCAATGTGACCCATTGTGGAGAATTTAATTACGTAAAAATGTAACATTTCTGCCTGTCGGAACGGAAAAATAGTTGGTACTGAATTACGGCCTCTGACCGAGTAAGAGTTTTGTTTGTCCTTATATTATAACCACCCGTAAAAAGGGACCCACCTCTTACCTCATCATTGCCGTGTTTCCTCACCCGGGTCCCCTTTTACCAACCTGGTAATATTACTCTACTTTCATTTCATTCCTCACTTCTCAATTCTTCTCATTTCTATCATCTTTCTTATCTTTTTCATCTTCATCTCATTTATTCGATTTGGTTTTTGAGAAATAGTTTTGATGCAATATATATAAGATAGAGCAAGATACGATTTATATTTAATATAGCTATGTTAATGAACAATGTAGTAGCTTGCCTGCGGAGCTGTAGAAGAGATTGTCGTTGATGAAATTGATATTAGCTACTCCTGTTGGTTTACCCGCTGCAATTTATACGACGGTGTGAATAATAAATACATAATTAGATACTTAACCATGATATGTGCGACTATGTGCATACTAGTCATATGGTTCTTTTCGTTAGCGGATTTTAATTTAAAAACAAATTCGAAATCCCGATAAGTTAGCACTCCCCAACTATGGTCGTTCTACTATATCGATTCTAGGGTTAGAATTGCCAATACTCAATTTTAACGCACGAGAGAAGAAAATAATGTACGTGATTGCATCTTATTAAGTCTATCAAATTTTGTTTGAGCACACACAGCTATTTAATTCTCTAAGCAAACCTAGGGTTGATTAGTGTAATTAGTCTAGTAAGATTACCGTATTCTAACCTGTCAGATTATAAGCCTAAATAAATATGTTTGATATCCTGAAGACTAACTTTTTGATAACAACAATTTATGGTACTCTATCTGATTTAGTTGAACAATTATCTAGTGCCAACATTTACTAAATTTAATACAAACCTATATTGGTACCCAGAAAGCTTAATAAAATTTCCTAGAATTTAAGTAATTTATTTTATATTTTTCCTGAAATTTGCTAGCATCTTAATTAAATTTTCTAACACTAAACCCTTAATCCTAATCATCTAATTATCTAATCTCTAATCCTTAACCCTACCTAAATCTTTCTCTATCTCCCTTATTTCTCTCCCGGCCGCACCTCCCCTTTCTAGCTCCTTCCAATGCTGCTTCTTCTCTTGTGGCTCCAGCCGTGGCCAGCCTCCTCCTCCCTCCTCCTTGCTCGGTGCCGCCTCCTTTGGCTCTCGGCGCCTCCGGCCGCCTACTCCTGTCGCCGCCCTTGTTAGGGGCCAGCCTTTCCATGTGTAGTCCTCTTCTCCTGCCTTGCCCACTCCCTCTGGCGCCGCCGCTCTAGGCCCGGCCCGGCTCAAATCGCTTTGCTCTACTGGTTCGGCTCCTGCCACACCGCCTCCTCCGTTGGTGCCGCCCCCGGCTTGGCGCGGACAGGCCAGTGCACCGCCGACCACGCCCTCCTACTCCGCTTGCCTCCGGCCCGGCGATGGCACCCGTGCTTCTCCCTTCAGCGCCTCCCTCTACGCCACTGGGCCCGACCCGAGCATCCCTGCATCCGAACTCCGTTTGAGCCCATTCAAATTTCTAAATTCATCTAAATTCGAGATCTATTTATCTGAGATTTTTATTTAATTTTTGGAGTTTGTTTTGCCTTTGTTATTTATTTGTTTTGTTTATTTGCTTTCGTTTGCAAGTAGACGTCGATACTTCGGGAAGATTTGAAGAAGAAGGAGCACCTCAAGAGCAAGATCAGTACTTAGACCTATTTCAAGGCAAGTTATACCTTTGGTCATATTGAACCCAGTTTTCAAAATACTTTGATTCAAATTATTGCATTTACTTTAAAGTATTTATTTAAATGCTTTTGGGATTAGTTAATATCCAATTTGTTATGACCACCTTGTCTAATTGTATGTCATAATCTTTTGTCACCCTAGATTGGTTTATTTAGTTGGTGCTATCGTATTACCAATGTGGGTTGGTTAGATGCGAGTAGATTGTTTAGCCATGCTACGAGTCATCATTTCATGTGAGTCGCAATAATAAACTTGACTAAGCGACTATGGAACCATTTGATAAAACTGTGTGTACTATGTGTCATTACTCGTTGATGGCATGTGTTGCACTTAACCAACAGGGTGGGAAAAGGTTTTGGACGGGGGCAAGTGGTCTGGTATACTTTTATGGTGGATCTGTGTTGGCGGGAATGATAGGCTAGAATTTGGAAGTCTTGCCCCGGTCAATTAAGGACTTAACCTTGTACGCCATTGAACTGGGTCTTTCGTACAACCACATGCCTGGTATGGGATGGGCCTAACTTACTAAGTTATGGATTCTTCACATTGATTACTCGGGTTGTAGGTTAGCTGTGTCGGATTAGGTGGAGGTGTGTACTACCAAGTAGTCGCATCGTAGGGCGGTTCACCGTTTCCCTGTCCAACGGTGTGCGTCTGTGGCGGCTAAGCATACCGGGATTGTCAATGTCGAGATAAAGTTTCTGAACTGTTTTGTTACGGGTAGTGCTAGCTACACTAGTTGTATCTTGTGGGTAAAGTGTACAACCTCTGCATAGTGTTAACCAATCTATTGAATAGCGCGTCATGATCATGGACATGCTCGGGATTTCACACGAGGTTAGATTTTCATGAAAACCTTGGGAAGGGAGTGTGTGACTTAAGTCATATGGCTATGTGAATAACTTGTTTAGGCTATGTGTCTTTGTGAAATAAAAGCTGTCAAATTATTATTGTCTATTTGTTTTGAATTATGCTTTCAATCTATTACTTGTATTCAAACGCAAATCTTGCATTTACGCAAAAGAGCCACGAAGCCATTCCTTTGGATTAAGCCATCATGTATAATTGCATTTCTGTGGCATGACTTGCGAGTACGGTTGTGTACTTATGCTTATTGTAAAACATGCAATAGAAGAGGAGGAGTCATCGCCTGCTTTCGAGGAGGAGTTCATCGAAGGTGCTTGATCGTAGGGTCTTGATCGGTCGGTTGCTTGTGGTGAATTGATGGGATTCCAACAAGTTTTTTTTTATTTCATGCTATTTTATTTCTTTGTTAGCCCTGCGTAGCTTAATAATTGTAAACTCGACCATAAGGTCAAAACAATTATTTGTTATCAAATTACTCGTTTATGTTATTAATCATTTGTGTGGATCGATATTCATCTGTGTTGACACTGTGTGCACTAGCTTGATCCTGGACTAGTGCATTATACACAGAGGATCCAGAATTGCATATTTTGGGTCCCGACAGAGGTGGTATCAAAGCCAGGTTGACTGTAGGGCTTACCCTTAGATCGACCATCTTAGAGAGTCCAAATTATTTTCTAAAGAAAAAATTAACTTGCAAGATTAAATGAAGTGCTTAACTCCCCTGATGTCTCTCTCGACTCAACTATTGCTAGAATCTTTTCCTCTCCCCGCTATTTTAACTTGGTTCCCATCCTCCTGTCTGTCTTAACAGATGCTTCATACCTACGGTGAGCGCAAAGGCGAACTTCCTGCAGGGCTGTGGAAGCTGTTGCAGGTACTTGGAGGCTTTGATCGTCCCATATATCGTGGCAACGAATGGGTGGTAAACGACCGAGATCGTGGAGTGATCTGCCGTCTGACAGTCTACGCCAGGAAGAACACTAAAACCAGCCAACCGTTGAACATCTCCGTCAGAAGGATCACCTTCGCGCAAGGAATTCAAGAGTCGTCACGCCTGGCCATCCTCAGAATTTGCCACATCTACGCGCGAGAGCTGCAAAATACCGTCTTCCGTTACCATCCCAGAGATGTAGCCGTGGATCGACCAGCACGCTACCCGTCTACGGATGGAGAAGACAATGCCACAGTGGTGCACCTCGCCCAGTTCGCAGCTGCTCAAGAGGAGTCGCTGGAGTTAGTCGCCACCGAGCTGGAGTGCGCCTATGAGACCCTGCAAAGAGCTGAAGAAAGGGTCGCCATGTTGGAAGAAGCCCTCTACGGTCAGCACGACCTTGAGGAGGAACAAGAAGAAGAAGATCCTAATCCTGAAGAGCCGGAAGAACCAGAGGAGGACCCTAGAGAAGATCCTGAGGAAGATCCCGAGGAGGTCCCAGAGGAGCCAGCAGAGGCCGCAGAGCTGGAAGAACCAGCTATACATGTCGATCCCAGGCATCGAGATCGATTCATGAGATGCCACTCACTTCTGTGTCTCTGACGAGCTAGAGCACCGTCGTGGTTGTGAAGGCTACCTTAGCGGCTGAGTTCGCTAGAGTTTTAGTTTGTCAGGCTTAACCAATTTCTTTTCGAGTCGCCCTTCAGGCGGTAGTTTGTGTGCTTAGGTTCGTCATTTTTTTTCTTGTGTGCAGGTATGAGCTGCAAAAGCCCTTAGGCATTGTAACAAGCCATACTAAGACCCTTAATAAATAAAGGTGTTTCATTTGGTTTTTCTTGAACTGTGTTTGTTGGGTTTAATCTACCCCCTAGATTAGTTCTTAACTCATCTTGTACTTACTATCTTATCTAATCCATGGAGCTTCACCAGATGGTTCAGACCCGCCATGCCGCCGCAAAGTGGATCTGGAACCCAAGGATCAGAAGGCAACGAGCAGACCCCTGCGGGAGCAGTACCACCACAAGCACCCCCTCTTGACTTGCAGAACTTTGGAGCCTTCATGGCAGCACAGACACAGATGATGTATACTATGATGAATCAATTGCAGAATATGAGCAATCAGAACAACAACAGCAACAATCATCATAATAGAGCCCCAGTCGCTCATGGTCATCATGGGCCATCCAAGCTTGCTGAATTTATGAGGACATGTCCTCTAACATTTTCTGGTAATGTTTCACGAATTGAAGCTGATGATTGGTTTCGGGTCATTGAGAGGAAGCTGCTGATCACTCAATGCAGCGACCATGAGAAAGTTCTGTATGCTACTCACCAGACGGAAGGCATAGCTGCCGAATGGTGGGAGAATTTCTGCGCAGCACATGAGACACCGCAAAATATCACTTGGAAAGAATTTTCTGCAGCATTCCGTTAGTATCATGTACCTGAGGGAATAATGGATCTGAAGAAGGATGAATTCCGTGCCCTGAAGCAAGGAGCTATGTCAGTGACTGACTATCTGAATAAGTTTTCTCAGCTAGCTCGCTATGCTCCAGAGGATGTCGCCACTGACAAGTCTCGCCAGAGTCGCTTCTTGAAGGGTTTGAATAATGGACTGCAAATCAATCTGTTTGCTCATACTTTTCCAGATTTTCAGGAGCTAGTGAACAGGGCATTGGTTATGGAAGATAAACGTAAGGAACTGGAAGATAACTGCAAACGCAGGATGGCTCAGCAAGTGAGTCACCAGTCGCAGCAAAAGGCAAGGACAGTTCCGCAACAGCATAGTCGAGTCCCGCCGTAGAGTTCATTCAGGACGCCTTCACCAAACTCAGCACCTCGTCTAATTGTTCAGAACTCTCGCAGCCCAGCACCGACCAATCCCAACTCAGGGAACAACAGGCAGCATGATCAGAGAGTGTGTTACTCTTGCCGTCAACCAGGACATTTCGCCAACCAGTGTCCACAAAAGGGGACAATCACTCCAGTGCGCTTCAACCTTGGAGCTACATCCGCCAAGACCCCAGCACCGAGCAACCAAGGAGTTTCTCAAGGTATCGGTCAACCAGGAGGAGCGCCTCAGTCTGTGGTCAGAGGTCGTGTCAACCACGTCACGCTGGAAGGAGCTCAGAAAGCACCGGACGTCGTATTGGGTAAGTTTCTAGTAAACTCAGTACCTGCATCAGTTTTGTTTGATTCTAGAGCTTCGCATTCCTTTGTTTCTGGAGTTTTTGCAACTAAGAATAACTTAGAAGTTATGCGCCTTAAGCATACTCTGTTAGTCCAGTCGCCTGGAGCATAGCTAAGTTCTAAAGTGGGATGTTTAGGGGCTAAGTTACTCATAGCTGGAGTTGAGTTTCTAGCCAACCTCATTGTTTTAGACACCCAGACCTTAGATGTCATCCTTGGCATGGATTGATTAACCAAGCACAAAGCCGTGCTAGATTGTGGCCGAAGAGCCGTTACAATCGAAGATACTAAAGGAAACATGGTAGAGTTTCAAGCTACCTCGGTGCGTGATGGACATTTGGTAGTCAATAGTTTTAAGGCAGTTGCTTTGGAAGATGTGCATATTGTCAGAAATTATCCAGATGTGTTTCCAAAGGAATTACCCGGAATGCCACCAGACCGTGACATCGAGTTTGTCATCGATCTAGTGCCTGGAACAGCACCTATTTCTACCGGATGCCAGCCGATGAGTTAGTGGAAATGAAGAATCAAATAGAAGAACTTCTGGAGAAAGGTTTTGTGAGACCTAGTTCGTCGCCATGGGGAGCACCAGTTTTGTTCATCGAGAAGAAAGATGGAAGCATGAGGATGTGCATCGATTATCGATCTCTTAATGAAGTCACCATCAAGAACAAGTACCCATTGCCTTGGATAGATGATTTGTTTGATCAGATGAAAGGAGCCGGAGTGTTCTTAAAGATTGATCTGCGATCGGGTTACCATCAATTGAAGATTTGTCCTAAGGATATACCGAAGACCGCTTTCTCAACGCGGTACGGACATTATGAGTTCTTAGTCATGTCCTTTGGTCTGACTAATGCCCCCGCCTATTTCATGAACATGATGAACAAAGTATTCATGGAGTACTTGGATAAGTTTGTAGTTGTGTTCATTGATGATATCTTGGTTTACTCCAAGTCAGAAGAAGAGCATGCTGAGCATTTGAGATTAGTCCTAGCGAAACTCATAGAGCATCAGTTGTATGCAAAGTTTAGTAAGTGTGAGTTCTGAAAAAAGGAAGTTGATTTCCTTGGTCATGTGATTACAGCCGAGGGAGTAGCCGTTGACCCCAGTAAAGTCAAGGCAGTACTACATTGGGAACAGCCCAAGACTGTCACTCAGATTCACAGTTTCTTGGGAATGGCAGGATATTATCGTCGTTTCATTGAGGATTCTCAACTATTGCTAAGCCGCTTACACAGTTGTTAAAAAAGGAGAAAAAGTTCACTTGGACCCCAGCCTGTGAAGAAAGTTTTCAAGAGTTGAAGAAGCGTTTGACTTCAGCCCCAGTGCTAATTTTGCCAGATGTTCGCAAGGATTTTGATATCTATTGTGATGCTTCGCGTCAAGAATTAGGATGTGTCTTGATGCAAGAAGGAAGAACTGTCGCTTATGCGTCTAGGCAATTAAGGCCTCATGAGGAGAATTATCCTACCCATGATTTGGAATTAGCTGTCGTAATGCATGCTTTAAAGATTTAGCGTCATTACCTCATCGGTAATCGCTGTGAAGTGTACATGGATCATAAGATCTTGAAGTACATCTTCACTCAGTCGGATTTGAACATGAGACAGAGAAGATGGCTAGAGTTAATAAAGGATTATAATTTCGGAATTCATTACCATCCCGGTAAAGCCAATGTAGTTGCAGATGCTTTAAGTCGTAAGAGCTATTGCAACGCTTTGGAAGTAAGAGAGATTTGTTCAGAACTTCAAGAGGAATTTAAGAAGCTGAAGCTAGAAGTTGTATCTGAAGGATTTATAGCCAGTCTAGAAGTGCAGTCTACTTTGGAGAAGCATATTCATGAAGCTCAAACGAAGGATTCAGAGTTTGAAGTAGAAGGAGATACTTCGGGAAGATTTGAAGAAGAAGGAGCACCTCAAGAGCAAGATCAGTACTTAGACCTATTTCAAGGCAAGTTATACCTTTGATCATATTGAACCTAGTTTTCAAAATACTTTGATTCAAATTATTGCATTTACTTTAAAGTATTTATTTAAATGCTTTTGGGATTAGTTAATATCCAATTTGTTATGACCACCTTGTCTAATTGTATGTCATAATCTTTTGTCACCCTAGATTGGTTTATTTAGTTGGTGCTATCGTATTACCAATGTGGGTTGGTTAGATGCGAGTAGATTGCTTAGCCATGCTACGAGTCATCATTTCATGTGAGTCACAATAATAAACTTGACTAAGCGACTATGGAACCATTTGATAAAACTGTGTGTACTATGTGTCATTACTCGTTGATGGCATGTGTTGCACTTAACCAACAGGGTGGGAAAATGTTTTGGACGGGGGCAAGTGGTCTGGTATACTTTTATGGTGGATCTGTGTTGGCGGGAATGATAGGCTAGAATTTGGAAGTCTTGCCCCGGTCAATTAAGGACTTAACCTTGTGCGCCATTGAACTGGGTCTTTCGTACAACCACATGCCTGGTATGGGATGGGCCTAACTTACTAAGTTATGAATTCTTGACATTGATTACTCGGGTTGTAGATTAGCTGTGTCGGATTGGGTGGAGGTGTGTACTACCAAGTAGTCGCATCGCAGGGCGGTTCACCGTTTCCCTGTCCAATGGTGTGCGTCTGTGGCGGCTAAGCATACCGGGAGTGTCAATATCGAGATGAAGTTTCTGAACTGTTTTGTTACGACTAGTGCTAGCTACACTAGTTGTATCTTGTGGGTAAAGTGTACAACCTCTGCATAGTGTTAACCAATCTATTCGAATAGCCGCGTCCGCGGTCATGGACATACTCGGGGATTTCACACGAGGGGTAGATTTTCATGAAAACCTTGGGAAGGGAGCTGTGTGACTTAAGTCATATGGCTATGTGAATAACTTGTTTAGGCTATGTGTCTTTGTGAAATAAAACTGTCAAATTATTATTGTCTATTTGTTTTGAATTATGCTTTCAATCTATTACTTGTATTCAAACTGCAAATGCTGTATTTCTGCAAAAGAGCCACATAAGCCATTCCTTTGGATTAAGCCATCATGTATAATTGCATTTCTGTGGCATGACTTGCGAGTACGGTTGTGTACTTATGCTTATTGTAAAACATGCAACAGAAGAGGAGGAGTCATCGCCTGCTTTCGAGGAGGAGTTCATCGAAGGTGCTTGATCGTAGGGTCTTGATCCCAGTCAGTTGCTTGTGGTGAATTGATGGGATTCCGCTGAAGTTTTTTTTATTTCGCTGCTATTTTATTTCTTTGTTAGCCCTGCATGGCTTAATAATTGTAAACTCGACCATAAGGTTAAAACAATTATTTGTTATCAAATTACTCGTTTATGTTATTAATCATTTGTGTGGATCGATATTCATCTGTGTTGACACTGTGTGCACTAGCTTGATCCTGGACTAGTGCATTATACACAGAGGATCCAGAATTGCATATTTTGGGTCCCAACACCCTCCTACTCCGCTTGCCTCCGGCCCGGCAATGGCGCCCGCGCTTCTCCCTTCAGCGCCTCCCTCTACGCCGCTGGGCCCGACCCGAGCCTCCCTGCTGTCGGCCCGCTTGGCTCCTTGCGGGCTCCCTGCTCCCCTCCGGCTGTCGCCCCTCAGTCCTCCGTGGCGGCACAGGGGCAGCCACGCCTCGGCCCGGCCCGCTCCTCTTACCCTAGCTCAGCCCCATGGCGCCGATTGCACCATCACCCGCGTGTGGCAGCCTCTGGCCGCCCGCTTGCATTGCCTTGCCTCCCAGGCTTCTTACACCGCCACCTCTGGCCTCCCGGGTCCAGAGGCTAGCGCCTCTACTCATCTGAGCTCGCTCTCCTCCTCCTAGCCCTTGCCTGGCTCAGTCCTAAAACCAACCCGCTACTTACTGACTCCTCCTCTACACTAGCTCGGCTATTGGTGTTGGATTACTAAGTTGATTTATGTTGATTTGCTTATTGAGATCAATTCATTTAATTGATTGATGTTGTGTTGTTTACTAACGTGTGATACTTCATGATTATTGTGGATATCATGGGGATATGCCTGAGATCTTAGGATGATGTTACAATTGGCAATCTCATTAAAGGTTTGTCGATTCACGTATTTTCGGCGAAGTTCAAACTGCTGTCAGGCAAGTGGCGGTCTGACTGGCCAGGGGGCCGATCAGACCGGCTTTGAAAAATTGGTCAGACCGGCCTTTATGAGATTTTGGATTTTGGAGCTGGGCCAAAAATAGAGGGTGTAGACAAGAGAGTAGATTTTACTACTCTTGGTCTCATAATTTTTGGGGCTTCCAAGCAAAAGTTCTATTGGCTTGAAAATTCCAGTAGGTTTCGGATTTCCAGGAAGAAATTTTGGCAAAGTCGGTGGGTGGTCGGTCAGCCAATGTGGCGGTCGAGCCGGCCGGGCGGTCGACCGCCAATGTAGCGGTCTGACCAGTTTTCACTTGTCTCATTGGCCAACTGGTGGCGATGATTGTTGGGTTAGGTCAGGTTCGTGGGTTTCATGGCATATGTGTTGCATGATGCATGTTTTGACTAACGTGGGTCAAGTTGTGAAGAATTTGTTCCCGGAATCGATTTCTTTGTCTATTGTTGTGCAGGTTGCTTGGAGGTCAATGACGGTCAACGGCGAGAATGATCGGGACTAAGCTTGGAGAGCTGAGGTCCAAAACAATCGGGGATGCCAGGTGAGGTCAATGGAGTTAAGTATGGCGCAAAAGGGATAAAGGTGACCGAACGAGCAGTTCGGTGCAACGAGTTGGATCAAGCAGCGCGGGGGGCGGTGCATGTGCCATGGTGGTTTCGGTGGGAGTCGGATGGGAGAGACTTGCCGACATGATGAGAGCTGCTAGATCAACCTACATGTGGCGAAGCATGGGAGGTGCTTCACGAAGATGGGACTCGGTCGTCGAAAAAGATCGAGAAGGGGTATTTTGGTAATTTTACCAAATATCGCCTTGGTGACCTTTTGCCAACCCTCGGCGCAAGACGGTGCGTGGAGAAGTGGATTAGATCAAGAGGAGATGAAGACGGTGCTTTAAAATACGTGCGTGTGTGACCCGTTTGTGTTGGGCCTTAACGGGAGCCCATTAGGGTTAATACTTCTAGAAGGTCTAAGCCTCCACTATAAATAGAGGAGGGAGGTGGCTGCACCTCTTTCAACCCTTTCTTTGTGCTTGAAACCCTAGTTTGCTTAGGGAGAGGAATAGTGGGGGTTAGGGTTCTAGAGAGTTGGATTTGATTTCGTGCTCATGTATTGAGTCTTTGTCCTCCATTGATGGAGTGGCTGTAAACCAATACTATATCAAATCAATCCAAAGAAAATTCCCTCAAAGATGAGTCTATTTGCTTTCTTTCTCTCTATTCGGTGATTTGTGGTCTTTCTTTGATCCGCGAGTTTTTGCTGTTTCTCTTGCCGTGATCTAACTTGCTGTGACATGTGGGAACCCATCTAGGATCATCTTGATCATCAATCACCCACGAGCAAGTCTCTAGATCATATTTCGATTTTGACTCGGTTTTGGTGCACACTTCGTTCAAACTGAAAAAGATAGAAACTTTGGCATGGATCTCTGCGATCTTTGATTGGAATAGGTTTCTAATATCTTAGAGAAGGTGTGTCTCAAATTTCGTGGAGTTTGGCCTTACGGATCAAAAGTTAGACCGATTTGAGTTTTGGTTTTCGGGCTGTTTTTTACTGTTTATTGGCCTGGAGGTCTGACCGCCATGTATTGAGAGGTCAGACCGATTTCTAGTTGGAGGTCAGACCTCCCAACACATTTAGGTTTTGAGTTTTTATGTTTTTGGTCTATTTGCTTCGCGGTTTTGATTGGATTCAATACAAGTCTTCCACTGTGCTTGTATATTGATCTTCATAGCTTTTATAGCTATTGGAGTAAAAATCGTATTGAATTCGATCGAGGTGAAAAATAGATCGTGCTCCTATTCACCTCCCCCCCCCCCCGCCTCTAGTCGCCTTTTCGGTCCAACAATTATGCATGGTATGGTGATGAGTTAGGCTACTGGAGACTTGGTTCTGGTGATGCTTGATGGTTGCAGACAGATTTGGGGGATGGTTCATCCTGGGTTCCCTGAGGTACCTCCCTTTCCTCCCTAACCCCTTGCTCTGTGATGTGATGTGCTGAGAGCTCCATGTTGATGCTGCTGTGAGATGCTCTAGATGTGGATGATGTGTATGTGTAGCAAACTGGGGTGTACTGAGTTACCTCTTGTTGGATTCTGGGATGGGGAGGAGGATAGTAGTGCCGGCTTCAAGCTAGTGCTCTCCTCTTCTCCTTTGTGGGTTGGGGCTTGCAGGCCGTGATGGTGTGGATGCTGAGCTCCTTCTCCTGGCTGCCTTGATGCTCTGGTTGCCTGAGCTTGAGGGTGGCAGAGGGAGGTTAGTGCTTGCTTGCCTTCGGTTGGGCTTAAGAAATGGGGAGATTGGGGTGTCTTGTGGAGCTTGTGAAGGGCAGAGGCTTATGTGGGGAAATATGCATGCTGGAGAGGGTGCCTTTGGCTGGGTTATCCTTTGCCTGTGCGGCTGGTTTATCCCTAGCCTGTGCTCTGGGTTATCTCCTTCCTGTGCATTGCCCTCTTTACCATTCTCCTGTTCATTTTTACCATGCTCTTATCTCTTGTACTGCTGCTGCTCTCACTGTGGGTTGTTGGTTATTTGGCTAGTGAGCTCTGGATGGAGAGTTTGATGAAATGTGGGTGTTGGCTTCAAAACACCCTATGAAGTTTTGTGCTGAGGGTGGGATAAAAGGGTAATGCACTGTATGACTCTAATACTGTTGAGGCGAAATGGAAAAGGTGGGTGTTGGGCTTTAAATGACATCGTGTGATGAAACCCTTGGAAGTAAGAGGTGCCTATTAGCTTAGGTTGGCTTGGTTATCTTAATCATCAATAGCCGATTAACTTCGGTTGATCAGGGTACTTCAGTGATCTAGGAACCGACTGACCTAGGTTGGTATGGGAAGCCTACTGGACTTCAGGCATACTGACGGCAATCTCTTTTTTATTCTAACTAATAACTATTGTCTTCAGTTTTTTGCTAACTACTTTCTAAGCTTTTGGTTGCACGAACTAGAAAGGTGGAGGATGATTGGATGAGATGGCAAAGAAGGCTTCAATGAAATGAATACAGGGACATCGAGTTGTAATTTAATTATCTTTTGCAATTTCCCTTGCAATTTGTTGTAACAATTTGATGTAAGATTTATATTGTAACAAGAATCATGTTTGTAAAATACTATCTTTGTTTTGAATACAGATTGCTATAATACTTTTAGGATTGTGATTATTTATGTAACAGCTAATGTATTGAGTTGACGTTGTATTGAGATTGCAATGCTTCTTGTTGACCAAGGTGTTAATTATGTGATTGATAATTAACTGAGATTAGGTTTTAAGATTGATTTAATGAAATTTTTACTTATGCTAATTACCGATTACTGCTGATTAGCTTAGTTTAATTACGCGGGTTCTCAGAGTGACTCCTCACATTTCCCATGCATATACTATAACTAGTTAAGTGCCCGTGCGTTACTACGAAACATCTTATGAATGTAATCATTTATCAATTAAGTAGATATAATATATCTCAATTTGTTAAGGTGCGCGGAGAGGAGGAAGTGAGGCCTATCCAGATCCTGACGATGGAAGCGGTGACGGGGTGGAGGCATGCATAGTAGAGCAGAAGAGTAGGGGTGGAGGCGAGGGTGGAGAGGAGGAAGCGCAGACAGCGTCGCAGGCGATGTGGGAGGGGAGGAGCAGAGATAGCACGATACGAGCAGATAATTTGTTGATAACGTGGCCGACATGTCAGTGATGAGAAACAGAGATGAGAGGGTGAGCAGAACAGACGATCACCGACTCTAATTTTTAAGCAATAGAAACACCCTTTCGCGGTGTGGAACAAACCTACAACACAACACCCGCACGACATGACAAAACTGCGCACGGTAACCGACCAAGCAAAAGCAAGCAGCGGCGCTGGAAAGCGCAGAGCCTTCCCTTCACCAGCCGTGCGTGCAACGCAGAAGAAGAAGGTGCCGAAACGGCGGACCGGAGCCAGCGACACGTCCAAAGCCCAGCCATCACACGAGCCATGCCATGCAGGCATCAGCAGCGGCGAGATCGAGGCGGTCCCCGCTGGGCCCGCGACGTGGCCAGATCGCCACCGCCCGCGTCGCCTGCCTGTCTTGCCCTGGCCGGGGACGCGAAGAAAGACCAAAAGGCGTTGGGTGGCGCTGACGTGCGGGGCAGCGGTGCCGTTGCGTGGCCCGCGTGCCATGGGCGCGTACCGGGGGGCGTGGCGCGGAGGTGGCGCACGGCGCGGGGGAACGGGTATTGGGGAGATCGCGAGGGGGACGAGAGGCCAGAGCCGCGCGCTTCACTCAACGGCGCTACAAATAGCCGGAACACCCCCATTCCACCATTCCCCATCTCAGAACTGAAGAAAAGAAGACTGCAGCGGTGTAGCAATACCATTATACCAGTGAAGACCACTCTGCGAGAGTGCAACAAAAACTCGAGGAGGAAGAGATCAGGTATTCTTCTCCTGTTCGAATTCTTCTGTTTATCATGCATGCCGTCCTTTACTTCCTGGTACTTTAGGAGTCGACACACCGGACGTTCAGATGTCGATACGTCTATGTGAGATCTTTGCCGGAGAGCCTCAATTGTTTGTCCGAAGTCGACTCGAGACCGAAGAATCAATGATCGAGATCTGAGCGCTTGTTAGATTCAGTTTCTCGGGCAAGCATGGGATGAAACCCGCGAATGATCTAGTTTTATGCTATGTTCTCGTCTTTGAAGTTTTTTAAGATTTTGTGTTGGATCTCTCTCATGGATTATGTCTATCGACTTTGGAGAAACGGATCAAGCGGGTTTATGCATGGTTTAAGACTCTCAAGGATGCCAACCAGAAAAGAATATATAGAATCAAAATACATAACCATTTATATTTTCTAGTGGAGTGGGATATAAGTCATTAGATGGTTTATATTTGTTTGTGGCGTGAATCGAGTCGGAATTGATGCAACTGCACGCTAGAAAATAGCAACGTTCAATTATCAGTCATAAGCACCCCGAATAATTTGAATCTGAACTCAAAGAGTTGTTCCTTATGCGCTTTAACAAATACCCAGACTTTGTTCCATTTGAAACTTGATTTTTTTGGACAAAGATCCCAGAAAACTTATGATTTAGATGTCCAGTACGAATTTGGAAATGATTTAGATTTCAAACGAAATTTAGTTTGCGACGGCGGGGTCAAGTTCAGGGCGTTTTTTTGTTGCCGGTGGCTGTTGTCATTTACTCCTTTTGTCCCGGTCTTCGTTTCTTTTTTCTCTTTTCGGCTTTGATCTCTTTTACGGTACACTCAATTTAATATCTCTTTCTTTATCAAATTGTTTAGATTAGCTAGGATTTAGTTATACTGCAACTGATAGTATGAGTAGTAGAATTGTAATTGCCCATGTGGGATCACATGACACAATAATAATATTTTCAACTCTAGTTGGAAAAATCCATAATACCCTCAAAAAAATTTATAAATACAAAAAAGTATATTATATTCTTAACAAATCAATGATCAGATTTGATCTATACTATCACCATATACTACTAGTAGATGTACTGTAAAATGTCTCTTGATGTATCCTTCATTAATTCAGTTCAGTCATCTTTCACCACAGCTAGTCAACCTTGTGCACCATGGCGGCTCTGGCCACATCCCAGCTCGCCATCTCGTGCACCGGCTTCGGCGTCACCGACAGGTCGTCACCGTCGATGTTTCAGCATGGTTTCCAGGGCCTGAGGGCCCGGAACCCGGTGGACACGCTCAGCATGAGGACCAGCGCGCGTGCAGCTCCCAAGCAACAACGGAGGGTGCACCATGGGAGCCGGAGGCTCCACTCCGTCGTCGTGTGCGCCACCAACGGCATGAACGTTGTCTTCGTGGGCGCCGAGATGGCGCCCTGGAGCAAGACCGGCGGCCTCGGCGACGTTCTTGGCGGCCTCCCGCCGGCCATGGCTGTAAGTAGCCACCCCTTGCATCGTGTTCTTGATTCCTGTATGTGTAACGTGCCGGTGTGTGTGCTGTGCAGGCGAATGGACACAGGGTCATGGTCATTTCTCCCCGCTACGACCAGTACAACGACGCCTGGGACACGAGCGTTGCGGCTGAGGTGTGTGATAGGATCATAAGAGTAGCTTGTGATGCTTTACATTTCGCAAGATTTTAACTTAGTTTTTGTGGTGCACCTGCAGATCAGAGTTGCGGACAGGTACGAGAAAGTGAGGTTTTTCCACTGCTACAAGCGTGGAGTTGATCGTGTGTTCATTGACCACCCATCCTTCCTGGAGAAGGTCAAGTTTTCGTCATCTCTACCATGATTTCTTTCTTTTCTAATACTGAAGATGGTAAAGAGTTTTTCTGCATTTAGCATGCAGTAGCAGTGAGCTTTCTTTTCGCTAAAATTTCAGGTTTGGGGAAAGACCGGTGAGAAGATATACGGGCCTGACACTGGAACGGATTACAAAGACAACCAGCTACGTTTCAGCCTTCTTTGCCAGGTGACTTACTTGTAATTTTTTTTAGGAAAGTACGTACTTGTAACTGATGAGCATTGCAACTGCAGGCAGCACTAGAAGCACCTAGGATCCTAAACCTCAACAACAATCCATACTATTCTGGACCGTACGGTAAGAACATTATATAGGTAGTACCTTTTGATTTGAAGAACTTAATGTTTTCTTTGAAGTAATGTATGATCAGACTGTAATTTTCTACGTGGGTACGTACTGCCATACAGGGGAAGATGTCGTGTTCGTCTGCAACGACTGGCACACCGGCCCTCTCCCGTGCTACCTGAAGAAAGATTACCAGTCCAATGGCATTTACAGGAATGCAAAGGTCCCCTCCCCTGCTCACAATTATCTCCAAGTCCATGTTTCTACACGCCATTCTGTCCAGAAACTGACTGTTTGCACCTTCGTTAGGTTGCCTTCTGCATCCACAATATCTCCTACCAGGGCCGATTCGCTTTTGGGGACTTTCCACTTCTGAATCTCCCTGAGAGATTCAAGTCATCGTTCGATTTCATCGACGGGTATGTGCAATTTGCAGTGTTCGACAGTTTGTTACTGAGGTGATTATGGCCTACTGTTCAATCTGGTTTACAGCTATGACAAGCCTGTGGAAGGCCGGAAGATCAACTGGATGAAGGCTGGAATCCTGGAAGCTGACAGGGTCCTCACCGTCAGTCCATACTACGCCGAAGAGCTCACCTCGGGTATCTCCAGGGGATGCGAGCTCGACAACATCATGCGCCTGACCGGCATCACCGGGATCGTCAACGGCATGGACGTCAGCGAGTGGGATCCGAGCAAGGATAAGTACATCTCCGTGAAATACGACAAAACAACCGTACGTGAGCGTGCACAAACATCGATCTCTTTGACACTGCGTTAACTTTTTTTTTTCCAGTACCGATTTTTTTCGAGTTCTAGTACTGATTCTGACGAGGCAAATGAACATGGTGGTGTACTGCGTTTCAGGCCATGGAGGCGAAGGCGCTCAACAAGGAAGCGTTGCAGGCGGAAGTCGGCCTTCCGGTGGACGGGAAAATTCCCCTGGTGGCGTTCATCGGCAGGCTGGAGGAACAGAAGGGCCCCGACGTCATGGCGGCCGCCATTCCGCAGCTCATGGAGGAGAATGTCCAGATCATTCTTCTGGTACGCAACCATGTCAACTTTTACATCACCTTGTTAATAATCCATTCAGAGAAGTTTGTACTCAAGGACACATCATATATATGCTTTGATCGTTGTGGGGATGCAGGGCACTGGCAAGAAGAAGTTTGAGCGCATGCTAAAGAGCGCCGAGGAGAAGTACCCCGGCAAGGTGAGAGCCGTGGTGAAGTTCAACGCACCGTTGGCTCACCAAATCATGGCCGGAGCTGACCTGCTCGCTGTCACAAGCCGGTTCGAGCCCTGCGGCCTCATCCAGCTGCAGGGGATGCGATACGGAACGGTACAATATATGCTCTTCGCATTGCATTCTTGCAAGTTTTTCACACGCTGCAATCTTGAAATGATGCATAAACGTCTCGTATATATATATATGATTCTTTCAGCCCTGCGTCTGCGCCTCAACCGGTGGACTCGTCGACACCATCATAGAAGGCAAGACTGGATTCCACTTGGGCCGTCTCAGTGTCGACGTAGGCTCTTTTGTCTTAGTCTTCTCCTTGCAGCTCAGATCAATTAAGCAGGTTGCTGTATGCTTGTATATATGTATGGTGTAACTCTTGAAAGAACTTGCTGTTTCATTTTCCTCCCAGTGTAACGTTGTGGAGCCAGGTGATGTTCAGAAGGTCGCGACCACCTTGAAACGCGCCATCAAGCTCGTCGGCACGCCGGCTTACCAAGAGATGGTCAGGAACTGCATGGCTCAGGATCTCTCCTGGAAGGTAACAACAGCACAAATCTGCAAAGATCATACTACACAACAAGCTAGTCTTTTGCCTCTAGCTTATGCTCATGTTGGTGATGGTGGTTTGCAATGCACGCAGGGACCTGCAAAGAACTGGGAGAACATTATTCTCGGCATGGGGTTCGCCGGAAGCGAGCCGGGTATCGTAGGCGAGGAGATCGCGCCGCTCGCCAAGGAGAACGTGGCTGCTCCTTGAAGAGGACTCGGGGCCTCCAAAATCCAGCTTCCTGCAAAACCAAAAATCGTGAAGCATCTATATGGTGAACCAGTATAGGCTAATAAGTTTGAGGTTGTGTTGCTTGTTAAAAAAAATGTTTAGGTTGTGCTTGAGAGTGTGTATTGAAGTATTGAACCGTGCATTTCAGTGTGGTATATTTCGAATAAGTAAAGAATTTATTATAGTAGCTATTAATCTCTGTATGTGTTTTGCGGTGGAGTTATTGCTTTCTGTCATGCTTGTTAGAACGGTTTGCTATTTTTAAGTTGCCTGATTTTTTCCAAGCCATTTTTTTGTGGTCATTGAATTTGTATGGAGATTGATATGTCATATAATTGGATGTTAATCAAATGGATAAAAAAACCCTGATGGATGCTACTTTATGACCTTGTTTGAAAACTCCTTCAAAAAATTCCTCACCTGGGTTGGTGTTATCTCCCGACAAACAGACTGTTGAAAGTAGTGATTCCAGGGATGGGGCTGTAGCAACTAATGACAATCCTGCAGATTCAGCTGAGGGGGATTTGCTCTTAGAGGAAGAGACTGACTTTGGTAGCTCTGAGGAAGTTAGTGAGTTTAAGGTTCAGGCTGTGGATGTTACTAATGAAGCTGCTGGCCTTTGCAAGACACCTCTTGAGGGGGGTTTGGCAGGGAATGGATTCTATCGAAAAAGAAAGGGGGAACTCACAAATTTAAAGAACCTCCGATGGTACATCGAGAAGCAATGAGAATCTGAGGATCAAGGCATTCCTATGCAACAGGAGGCTTCTCTACTTAAATCCATTCAGAATCTGGAGACCCAAGGTAAACCTCAAACTAATCCTTTTACTATTCTTAATGATATTTCTGTTGAATATTTAGAGAATGTTACTTCTTCCTGTGACATTGTGCTTGGATCCAATGATCAAAGTGCAAAAGAGATAATTTCTGCAATGCAAGCCCAAGAGTTAGTAAGGGCAGCTTTAGCCAAAGCTGAAGCTGAGTGACCTCAAAGAAAAGTCCACGCATATTACGGTGAATGAGAGTGTAGAAGGGAAAAGGGGTGTTGATGTCTGCATGGATAAGATGGATAATGAATCCAAAGGGGTGTTGGGTTTCAAAATGAGCAAAAAGTTGAGAAGCCAACCTGGCAGAAGTAATAAGAGCAAAAATAGATCATGAAAATTCTCTTTTGGAATATTAGAGGTTTTGGGAAAGCTGCAAGGAGGAGACAGTTGAAAGAGCTTATTCAGAGAGAAAAGTTGGATGCAGTTGGGATTCAAGAGACTTTCAGAAAAGATTTCTCCAAACATGAGTTGGATGCTTTGACAGGAGTTCATAACTTTGGTTGCGTTTGGACTCCTGGTTTTGGGCATTTTGGTGTTATGTTACTGAGGGTGAATACCAATGTGTTGGAGATTGAAGGGGGTGATCAAGGGAGGTACTTTGTGAGCTTGGCAGTAAGGCATAAGACTACTAACTTCAGATGGGAGCTTCTGGTTGTTTATGGCCCTGCTCAACGCTGCATGTCTCAAGAGTTTTTGGGAGAATTGGACAAAAAAATGTCAGGATTCAGTCCTTCCTTTGGTCTTAGGTGGTGACTTTAACTTGATTAGAAAGGCTGATGACAAAAGCTCTCAGGGGGTGAATTTTGCTCTGATTGACAATTTTAATGATTTTATTGCTGATCATAAACTTCTAGAGATTGTCAGGAGGGGTTCTAAGTTTACTTGGTCCAATAAACAAGAATGTCTCACTATGGTGAATTTGGACAGAGTTTTGGTCTCTACTGATTGGGAACTCAAATACCCCTTTTGCTCTGTTGATACCTTGCCAAGAATAGGGTCAGACCATAATCTCATTTGTTTGTCTTCAGGGGTGGATGAGATTAAACGTAGTGGGAGATTTTATCTCAATAGGAGTTGGCTAGATATGGAGAACTTCAGAGATGTAGTGAATATAAGATGGAAAAAGATCTGCAATAAAATGCCTGTTTTGATCTATTATGTGGATGGCTGGAATGGAGGCCTGGCTTGCCTGAGACAGTTTATTAAAGGCTAGGGTGCTAATGTTAGTGGGTTATACAGGAAAGACAAGAAATTACTTTCAGACCAGATTAGTTTTTTTGATCAAAAAGCTGAGAGTGCTTCTCTTAGTACTGAGGATTGGCTGGCTCGTAATAAAGCTGAAGAAGAGTTGGAAAGAATTTTTGAGTTTGAAGAAAAGGACTGGCATTAGAAAGGTCAGGTAAAATGGATTATCCAGGGTGAGGCTAATACCAATTTTTTCCACTATTGTGCTAATGGAAGGAGAAGAAGAAATTTTATCTATTCTTTAGAGGATGAAGGGGGTGCTTTTATTAGATGAAGGGGCTATTAGAGAACACATTTACAAGTTTTACAAAAACCTCTTTGGGTATGAAGTTAACCAAAATGTTCATTTAAATTCTTATTTCTGGGATCCTGCTTATAAGGTTTCAGGTTCTGATGGTGAAAGCTTAGTGCAGAATTTTTCTGAAGTTGAAATCTGGAATATTATTAAGAGTTTAGCAGGGGATTCTGCACCAGGCCCGGATGGGTTTCCTTCTTGCTTCTACAAAACCTTTTGGGGTCTTTTAAGACCTTATTTCATGAACATGGTTAAAGATTTTTTTTAGGGGAATCTGGATTTTAAGAGGCTGAATTATGGGGTGATCACTTTGATTCCAAAAGTGACAGATGCTAACAACATTAAACAATTTAGGCCTATTTGTTTAATGAATGTGAGTTTCAAAATTTTAACTAAGGTGTTAGCTGTTTGGCTGGGGAGAATTGCTAATAATATTATTAATGTTTGCTAGACAGCCTTTATCAAAGGGAGAAATATTCTTGATGGGGTGTTATCTCTTCACGAAATCCTGCATGATTTAAGAGCTACCAAGAAATCAGGGATTGTGCTTAAACTTGACTTTGAGAAGGCCTATAACAAAGTGCAGTGGAGCTTTCTAAAAGAGGTTATGATTGGTAAAGGTTTTTTTTTCCCAAAAATGGATTGATTGGGTTATGTCCACTGTCCAGGGAGGTAAGGTCAGCATTAATATCAATGGATCTGTTGGTCCTTATTTTGCAACTCATAGGGGTTTGAGACAAGGGGACCCTCTGCCCCCTTTGCTCTTTAATCTGGTAGCAGATGCTCTAGCAGGTTTGGTTGACAAAGCTCAAAGAAAAGGACTGTTAAAAGGGTTGTCCTCTCACTTAATTGCTGGGGGGTTCCTCTCTTACAATATGCTGATGACACTGTGCTGCTGATTGAATGTGATGATTCTTATGTCTTGAATCTTAAGTTTCTTTTGTACTGTTTTGAATGGATGTCTGGACTGAAAATCAATTACCATAAGAGTGAGGTCTATGTGATTGGGGTGGAGAAACAAGAAGCAATCCGTATTGCCAATATGTTTAATTGTAAACTTGGGAAGTTACCCCTCACTTATTTAGGCATTCAGGTTGATTTAAGGAAGGTGAATAAGGGGACAGGAGAGAAGATTATCTCCAAACTGACTCACAGATTGGATAATTGGAGAAACAACTTGCTCTCTGCTGGTGGAAGGTTGATCTTGGTCAATAGCTGCTTGAGTAATCAGCCTATGTATACTATGGGGTTTTATAGATTGAACAAAAAGATTCATGACAAGATGGATTCTATTAGGTCCAGATTTTTCTGGAGGGGTGCTAATGACCGTGCCAGATACCATATGGTGAAGTGGGAGGCATTTTGTGCCTAAGGATTTCGAAGTGCAGGGTTACAATTCTAGCCTCATGAATGATTGCATGCTCAGTAAATGTCTTTGGAGAATTAGTAAGGCTGATAATGAAATCTGGTTTCATTTATTGAAAGCTAAGTATTTCCCTCATTGTGACTTCAGAGACTCCTTAGATTCTCGAGGGTCTCAGTTTTGGAAAGCCCTTAGTAGAATTAAACATGTTTACAATTGAGATGTTTCTTACCATGCTGGTAATGGCAAAAGTATTTCTTTTTGGAAAGATGTTTGGTTGGGTAATTGCCCTTTCTATATCAGATTTAATAGACTTTTTAATATCTGTCTCAATCCTGATATTAAGCTTGCGGACTATATGGTTCAGGGTGTGTGGAACATCTTGTTTGTCAGGAATTTTGGTGTAGAAGAGGAGGGGGCTTGGAGAGATTTGAAAGATTTAATTCAAGGGGTGATTCTAACTGGGGAGAAGGATAGGACTGTCCGGTGCTTGGAAAAACTGAACCATTTCTCTGTCAAGTCTCTTTTTAGACATATTGCTTTTGGGGGTGTTATTGATAAGAGACTTCAAAAAATCTGGTCTAGTAGAATTCCTTTGAAGGTTAAATTTTTTTTGTGGCAACTTTACTTAAACATGCTTCCTACTACTGACCAGCTAGTTTTGAGACATTAGAAAGGTGATATCAATTGCTGGTTATGTGGAGTGCTTGAAGATCTTAACCATGTCTTCTTTAATTGCTTAATGGCTAATTTTGTCTGGACATGCTTCAAAGAGGCTTTTCGGTAGAAGAGGCCTCCGGAGTCTTTTGATGATTTCCATCTAAGTTGGTTGGAGAATAGGGGTGCTAACGATTATCATCTTGGCTTACTCAGTTTTGCAGCCTTTGCTTGGACCATTTGGAAATGCATGAACAAAGGAGCGATTGAGAAGTCTTTTACTAAACAACCACTTGCAGTTGTTTTCAATATTGTATCCTGTTTGCAGTGTTGGCACATCCTTCTCTGAAAAAATGACCAGAAGAATCTTCATAGAATGATGGAGGTGGCGATCGACTGGATCAGAAGCTTTAGATCTCCTGGTGCTTGACTCTTGGCGTCTTTTTTGGTTGTTCTAGTCATGTTCCTGAATGTTGTTTAGCTTTTGCTGCTGTGTTTCCCTCAATGTTTGAGAGATGTGGAATTTGTGAACTTGTCGTAGGTGGTTTTATCTTGACTCTGGTATCCCCAGTTTGGTAACTGTTGGACCTTGGTTTGTATCCTCTATTTGCTTTCTATATAAGTAGGGAGCCTCTCCTTTATTGAAAAAAAATCAAATGGATAAAAAAGTGTCTTTTGGTTAAGAAATTTTCAATCATCTTAAAAATAGACATAATTTTTTTTAAAAAAAAAATGAATGTTCTCTGGCATGGCTCTTTGTTGAAGCATATTGTCCCACCTTTTCTCACCAGCTCAAGCTTTCGGGTGAACTAGTTGATGCATGTAACTCAATATATAGTATCAGAGTCAAGAGGACATGAGTTTAAGATCTTGCAAACATAATATTTTAATAATAATACAGCCCACTTCGAGTCCAAGTCGTAAGCCTATTGCAATACCCTGAGTTCAAGACCTGACAAACGTAATATTAGAAAGAAAAAAATTGTGGCCTGGCCTACTTCGGGTGTACGTCTTAGACCTAGTGCAATACCCTTCAGTATAATAATTGTAAGTTAACTAGGACGTGTCTCTATGTATGTATAATAATGTATTCAACGCTCTGATGTGTGTTTGGGGGGTGGGGGATAGGTTTTTTTAAATAATCTATTTTTTATTCGGAATCACAGAAATAATACCACTTAATTTTTTTCAGAAATAATCTCGTGTCGCCGTACGATTGGGCAACTTGGCCTAGTCGCCCAACCAATCCGCGACACATGTCCAAATCGCCGAACAAAGGGGCGACTTGACGGGTGTAGCTCCAAGTCGCTAATCCGTATGGCGACTTCTGCTAATCGTCCAACCCTATGGCAACTTCGTCCTAATCGCCCAACCACCGAGCGACATGCTTTAAGTCGCCCATCCACTGGACGATTTAAGGTAATAACTACCATATTCAGCAAATCCGATTGGAATAATTGTGTTATAATAAATATTACATTCCGTATATATTACATTTAGGAAATCTTATTGTATGATGGTTTTTTTTTAAAAAAAATAAAAGTGTAGCGACAAGGTTGATTGGTCTGTTTGTTATTTTCGTAGAATATGAAGGGTACGAAATTTGTCAGACTCGCGATAACATTTTTTGATCGTCATATATTGTTGTAGTGCGCTAAATTTCTGAAGAATTTTGCGAGGATGATTATGATGGTATTGAGTCGTAAGTAGGAAGATAAGTGATATTACGATGCGCCAGGGAATAACACAGGGCGACAGTTGGCTGGAGGCACCATTTTTGTATTATTTGATCTTTTTTTACAAACTTTTGAAAGTTAATCCCTCTCGAACTATCCATAACTTAAAAGTAGAGAATCTATATGTGAACCATATATAAGACCATCCTTTTTACTGAGCGTAAATACATATATGGACTGAAAATCTTTTTGTGGATTGATAACCTTTGACACTTGAGCGTATGTATCCTTCATAAACAATATTTCCAGGCCTTGCCCAGAAGTGATACATGTTATTGGATGACTTTATAATGATGCTGGGAAGAACACGGAAGAATCGAATGCGAAAAGACGAGGAGATTTGATATTGCGAATTAAAATAGACTTTATAACGAAGCTAAGAATAACACGACGCATAGGGTTTGGTTACGTGCATAAGAAATAGCATCATACATGTTGCAACAAACCGAAGTACTCCTGCGATACATATGCGCCTTTTTGGAATGGAAATAGATTCGACCTTCGACGGGGGACTAGTACAGAATAGTCTGACCTACTGCGTGGACCAGGGTCATTTTCCCTTCCTTGCTAGCTCGGCGTTGAACTCCTCGCCAGCCTCTTTGGCCTTGGCCGTGAGCCTTACGCTCCCTGCGCCTGCACACCTCGAGATGAGCTTTCGTCTCCCGACGTATGCACTTGCTTTGCTTGTGGGTGCGGCATTCCTCCTCCCGGATCTCGTGGGATCTCGTGGCATCCCACTCGTCGAAGTCGAGAGACCACTGGTCATGTTGGTGGATCTCTTGGTCGATCCACTTGCGGTAGCAACATAGCAGATCCGGGGACTACAGGTAGACGGGAGAGGTTGTTAGTGCGTACTTTGAAAGATAAATAGTACGGGAACACACTATACCTGGTCCTTACCGGCTACTGATAGTTGCTCGTGTCCCAACGTCGGTCGGGATAGTCACTGGAGTAGTTCGTGCAACCCTATTAACGCATGTCTAGGTTAATCCGGTGTTTAGACTTGAAGAACTTGCATGGGTCCCTGCAATAACAGAGGGACGGTGTCTCCCCCTTTGGCAAGTGTTGCGGCGAACGCTTGGTAGGAACGTTCTGGAAGACGCTGCTGCTACGGGGGGGCCTCATTGCGGAAAGCTGCCGGCCTGGCACGCGTCTCTTGTTCAACCCGAGCCGCAGCAACCCTTGCTCGCTCTTGCCGGGCACCAGCAACCCTTGCTAGTTCGCGGATCCGGTCCCATTGCCTTTGCCTGTCGTCCATCCCGGCGTGGTGAAAGAAGCTCTGGTATAGTGTTGGGTTTAGTTGTGTAGTGTTCTCTCCCGGATCTCTTCCACCTCCTTTTATAAGCCAAAGGGTTGGCATGGAGTATTGTCCTTTGGTCTTCTCGCTGAAAAAAGCTGTCTAGTTAGGTCTTGTTACTGCGCATGGCTGTCTCCTTTGGCCTTGTCACTGCGCAAAGCTACCCCGTCTGGTCTTGTCACTGCGCAAAGCTGTCCCGTCTGGTCTTATCACTATGCAAAACTGCCCCGTCTGGTCTTGTCACCACGCAAAGTTGTCCCGCCTGGTCTTATCACTGCGCAAAGCTGCTCGTCTGGTCTTGTCACTATGCAAAGCTATCCCGTCTGGTCTTGTCACTGCGCAAAGCTGCCCCGTCTGGTCTTGTCACTGCGCAAAGCTACCCCATCTGGTCTTGTCACTGCGCAAAGCTGCCCTGTTTGGTCTTATCACTGCGCAAAGCTGCCCCATTTGGTCTTGTCACTGCACAAAGCTATCCCGTCTGGGCTTGTCACTGCGCAAGGTTGTCTCCTTTGGTCTTGTCACTGTGCAAAGCTACCCCGTTTGGTCTTGTCTCTGCAAGCTAACACATTACGCGCTTTGTTAGCCTCCCCCCGCGGGATATAAAATGCACGCCCCACGCTCCGAAAGTAGGACCACTCGACCCTTAAAACCGTAGAAAGAAGAACCTTCTCCATCATACAGTAACATACCATGGCAGACGTCGAGGGACCAGTCCAACCAAGGTCACCAAAGCAAGACCTTCCCCTCGAAAGGAGGGAGGACTTCGGCCCTAACTACCGATTGATGCCGAACAAGCGTGCTCAACCGGTATGGCCGAAATGCGGACCTGAGGAGGAGGCATGTCGCGAGTCATGGGCGCCCCTTCGATGGCGGACGATGTTTCTTCGATGCCTACACTCGGGGTACAATTAGTAAATAGTTTGGTTCATATTCTTGCTATCTGACCTCCATGTTAACCATCCCTTGTAGCAGATGGCGAAATGCGACTTTATCCGCTGGATCGATCCTCCCCATGAACGACATGTTACGATGTACGTGGATATATTGTGGCACCGAATCTTTCGGTTGGGCGCGGATTGACAATCTCAACGAGCAAAATGATGACCTCCGTCAGCGAGATCTTTGCTTGAGAGAAACGAGGAGGTCGTGAACATAGGAAGTTCCGATGATCCCACATGCTGTTATGCGAACTATAGCTGCATATGTGTGTGCCACTACAACGACGGCCAACCACGTCCAAGGCGCCCCCTGTACAACACTCTATGTGGGTAGTGCGAGGCACCTTGTACCATTAGGCACGGACGGAGAAGCTTGTACCTCGGTAGTCTCCCCTTCTGTACGCAATTATGTTCAATCTCATAAAGCATGTATGAACGAGTACTGAAAACCAAGCTATTCCATACCAGACATTATCCGCTACAATTAAGACGAGATATTGATACTTTAAATAAAGTTAAAATTTGCAATTACAATACAATTAGTTTCACAGTGCTTACAACAACTAAAGTACTGACTGAAGTACAAGTTACAACATGCTAGCAGTTCTAATACAAGTTACTTTGTGCCGGTGTTCCTATGTGTCGGCAGGCGCTTTACAAGTTCTCACAGTGTGGCCTTCCTGGCGACAGCGACTGCAACGTCTACCCGCCGCTCCAGCTTCCCATTCGTCCATATCGTTCCTAATGCGACGACTCTACCGACAGCCCTTCCCCCCTTTCAACAGGTCTAGATCCGGAATCCAAGTCCTCTGTGCAGTATCCAACGTTGCAAAGTTGCCCACAACCCTGAAGCCTCTTAGCTCGCCGCACCACGCCTGTTGCACCCTCTCCTTCATCAAGTACTCCGATATGAAGTTCGATGGGTCCATGTGGATGGTCCCACACACGACGAGGACATGAGAGCATGGCTTGTGAAGGAGCTTTAGTTTGTTGCATGTGCAGCTAGGTTCATTCACATAGTCTCCAAGGCATACCTCATGGGTAACAAGAGACCGAGCCGTCCCGAATCCGACTCTGTCTCGAAGGATCATGTCGAATCGATGCTCTGTATTGCCCATTACGAAGACCGTGTGCGACTTAGCCTTCTCGGTCTTGGCCTACATGTATGCTGTAATCTTCGAGCAGTACGGTGTATGTGGGTTGGCTACATGAAGTACCGTATTTACATGCCTTTCCCTGAAATATCCGATTGTACTGTGCAGAACGTCTTTGACGATGGCGACGAGAGGTTGAGAACGAAGGCCCCTAATAACCCAGTTGTACACCTCTGCAAGGTTAGTGGTCATTATACCATAACTTGCACCGTCCATGTCGTGTAGCAAGGACCACTTCTTCACTGGCTCAACCTCAATCCAATGAGAGAAACACCTGATGTCCCTCAAGGTCCTCCGCGTCAAATGGGGAGGATGGAGCTCCCGTAGTGGTGTGAGGCGTTCGGGTTGCACTGCCCCATGAATGAGGGGACGCTTGTTCCTCTCGACGACATGCTTCCTGGTGTGCTCGTCCAACATCTCCCACAACGCATCGAATTTACGCTACTGGTTCTGCATAGCAAGCCTCTTGAACAACTTCATCAATGGTTGCTGCCTGAACTGTTTGAAGAAGTTGCCCCCCAGATGGCGAATGCACCATCTATTCCTCATGCCTGGCCAAGGGAATGGCTCATCGGGGTCTTGCTGAAGTTTTCGGATGGCCTTCATCATCCCGGGGTGGCGATCATGGATTATGCAGACATCCAGACGTGCCCTAACTACTCCCTCCTTCAGATGTCGAAGGAACCACAACCAGCTGTCAAAATTCTCACTTTCGACGAAAGCGATGGCTAAGGGTAGAATCTGATTGTTGCCATCAATGCCAATTGCTGTCAGGATCATGCCTTAGCATTTTCTAATTAGAAATGTCCTGTCTACTGAGATCACGGGCAACATGTGTTTGAATGCATCGATGCATGGACCGAATGCTAAGAAGGGCCTCTACAATACCATATAACCTAGCGGCGGTCTTTTGGATGGCTTATCCTTCACAGCAATGTATGTGCTCGGGTTCCTGTCCTGTAGCACCTGGAGCATACGAGGAAGGTTGTCGTGAGACTCCTCGAAAGAACCGAATCTCCTTTCCAAAGCCTTCTGCTTAACACGCCATGCCTTCGCGTAGCTAATCTTGTACTTGAATTTTTGCTCGATAGCCACCATGATGTGCTTGGCCCCCAGATCCGTCTTCTTCACTATCTCTCCGTACATCACATTAGCTATGAAGGTGGATGTCGGGTTGCGATGCCTCGGCAAAACACTACTGAGCAAGCAGGAGTGCGCCTCCACCTTAGCGACAATCCAATGAGTCTCGCACTTGCGTCTCTGTGCATGCACACGCCAGGACACCAACACCTTTCCGCAGACCACGATTATCTTGCTCTGGGCCGATTGAGAACACGAAACGTCTGCTGCATGGACAAGGCCCACAGCTTAATGGCATCTTGCTGTGACCCCTTATCAGCAAACATTGCACGAAGCCGAACCTCTGTCCCATGGTACTCCCTCGGTGATTCATGCGCGTCGCCACACAAAAAGACTCTCAACGTCCACCCTATTCCATTCCTGCGGGATGGGACCTTCGTCCTCCTCCGTCCGAGCTGTCAAGTCATCGATCTCTATCTGACGCACTATGCTTTCAACATGCTCCCCCGCATCTGTTTACGCACTAGGCTGAGCGTGCGGTGTGTGATATCCCTCTTCCGCCTCAGCAACATGGATCACCGCCTCCTCTTCTGCCTCCGCAACATCGGTCACCTCGTCCTCTTCTGCCTCAGCAACATGGGTCACCGCCTCCTCTTCTGCTTCAGCAACATGGGTCACCACCTCCTCTTCTGCCTCAGCAACATCAGTCACCTCGTCCTCTTCTACCTCCGCAACATCGGCCACCTCTTGTTCTTCATGAACCACGCGCTGCGCGCCCGAGCTGCTCTCACCAACCCAACGATAGCTGTCGGCAGGGCCTCCGACGACTCCCTTCAGACATGGTTGCACGAGTACCACGCACTCGTAGCCACGGTGCCTACAGCCTTCCAGAAATCCCTTCCATGCAACCGTGCGCATCACTCTACTAAACTCCCACCGAATGTGCATGGGAGACCAACTCCAAACCCCTTGTACAACGACACTCCACACCTCGGGGTCCAAGGAGAAGCTTATGGTGAGCCAATGTAGGACATCTCCGATTCAGGCATTCTCCAGGTTCGGGTGTACCAAAGTGACTTGCTGGAAATCATTTAGGTCAACACCGTACGAACCTTCACGAACCGTACCAACACCGTAATGCACTTTCAATCTTGTGGGCTCCGACATGACTAATTTATCACTGCAAATATTACAAACATTGCAACTAGTGATTTCTCGACATACATTCCCCATATACGTGCTAAACAAACAAGTAGCTACACATCGCCTATATTCGGCCGAGAACAAGAACAAACAAGACTATTACCTTCACGCGGAGACCTTCTCTTCGTATCAACGAGCTTCATTCGTCTTTCTCTTTCACGTCTCGAGCTCCTCTCCTCCCAAACCGCCCTCTCCCGAGCTCTGCTCCTCCCCTTGTGTACCTCTCCCAAGCTCCTCTCCTCCCCTTGTCTCCCTCTCTCGAGCTCCTCTGCTTGTCTCTCTCCCTACCTTCTCCCCCTTTTATCCTCTCCCGATCTGCTATGGTTGTCTGCTGAGAGAAATGGCGAAAGAAACCATGACGGGACCTGGTCTGGCTTTCTATATGATCGTGTAGTCGCTCAACCGTTGGATGACCTGGCAGCAAGTGCTGGCCCAAGGGTTGAGCGACACGTGGACTAGTCGCTCAACCATTGGACGACTTGGCAGTAAGTACTGGCCCAATGGTTGATAGTCACTAAACCATTGAACGACTTGGCAGCAAGTACTGGCCCAATGGTTGAGCGACATGTGGACTAGTCACACAAACGTTGGATGACTTGCAGGCCCAATAGTTGAGAGACACGTGGACTAGTCGCTCAACCGTTGCACGAATTGGGTAGCAGTGGGCCACTATTTCCTGCCACGTTGTTGAACGCTTCAGTGACTAGGTCACGAACGATTCGAAACTAATATATGAATAAGTAATAGAACAATGCTAGAGGGAACGCATAGATAACCATGTCATAGTAATTACGAATTAGAATACGTAAACACATAATACAAGTTATAGAACAATGGTAGAGGGAATGCATAGACAACCATGTCATAGTACCTACGAAATACAATACGTAAACCCCCATCGCCACTTTCCACGCTACATGACACCTCCTCCGTTATCGCCATGTCCCACACCCGGTCGCGCCACCAATATGCCCCTTGGGCTTCCGGCGGGGTGCACAAGCGAGGCCTAGACAGAAAGGCGCTCAGAGCCTGGCGATCCGTGCTCCCAAGAGGGTCCACTCCACCTGTGGCTGAGTGATCACTGGGGCCCGCTAAGCTGCGACCCGGAAAGAACCTCGACGGGTGCAGGCTCAACTGCTCCCTAGACCTCCCCAGGTGCATCTGCGAAGTACTAGTCCACGTCCTCGTGCGGGGAGAGCCTAGTTGCCGGCTGGAGGAACAAACCTGCATGGTAAATAATGTTAATCTCTATAATATATCGACGATCACAAACCGAGAAGAGAGAAGCGTGCTTCGTTGGGGGCCATGCGAGAAAGGGTCAAACCCGTCGTCTTGTCGAGCAATTCGGGGAAGAAAAATCTTGCCTGGCGCTCTCCGGTAGGTGTCTTGGAACGACGACGGTGGCGGTGGTTGTGGCGGTGCGTACCCACGTGCCCACCCGGACCCTCCAGCCTGCCAAGGCGTAGGCGCAGGCAGGGCACGTGGACGTGCTCCTCTTGAACCTCTGGCCGGGTCAGGGGCGTGGCGGCCTCGGCGTATCTTGCCGACGAGGCCACCTCTGAACCGACACCGACGACGTTAGGGCCCGCGCATAGCTCGCCGCCTTTGTAGGCCCGACGAACAAACTGCACTAGCTCGTCGCACGTGACCTCTGCACCAATGCCGATCCTATCCAGGATCTACTGTCTGTCCCTGGCAACACCCACGTTGATGTCTGTCTGCAAGGAGTACATGAAAGCGTCAAACCTATAATTCAGCTAACCGTACTCAGACATTTTAAAACACGATTTTACGTACCTCGATGTACACGTTCCACGCGAGGTGTACAGGGTACGTGTGGGTCGATGCTAGCACACGAGCGGGGGAGGGTCGACGACATGCACCAGCCTAGTGCGTGCCTACGAGACGTACCAGTGAAGGTACTCGTCGTACGCACTGGGGTCGTACGGGCCGTCCTACGGCACGCAATCCTCGTAGGCGTTCGCCCACTGCGCCACCCACGGCTCCATCTTGGCTAGCCACTACATTCTGGTGCCACCCCTCCTACTATGCCTACGAAACGTGCCACTGCAATTAGAAGCCGTTGTAACAGAACTAGCAAAAACATATATGAACAAATGTTGTATGTAACACACACGTGGGTTGAGTCAGGCACCCTAGTCCCGACGGGAACTGGAACAACCTGGCGGAGGCCGAATTGGCGTATCACCCTATGCACCGCGTAGTCCTCGATGAACACATCGAAGACGAGCTTCTTCTGTGTCCGCTAGTACGCCCGGTCGCACCAGCACAGTGAAGACAGCCCCCCGGGAGCACGGGCCTCTGTCTCCTGATCAGAGTACGTTTCCCAGCGCACGTCGCCGGTGGTGAGACAGTCCAGCTGCTCCACAAAGTGCTCGTACACGTGTGACTGCGTGTGCTACTTGTACTGTGAGCGAGCAATGGTTACAAAGGATGACTGTAATACAAGCAAGTAAAGATATAGGGAAATGCGTGCCGTCTCTCGGACCAAAGGGACCCTACGGTCGGCGGTCCATCGCGCGTCCCATGGTACATGTCCACGCCAGATGGATCGAGTCTACCAAAATTTGTCACGAGAGAAAGTGCTCGAACAACCACAGTGCGGAGGAGGAGGGGCACTGTGAGGATAGATCGCGGGCTTAGATCCTCTGACGCGTCGCACATGCATGATATGTCGCAGACAATCTGGTGATCGGTGATCTCTACCTCCTCGCCGTCGGCGATGGCCCTCCCATACCCCATGAGGCGGGCATCGACGGAGTCACCGTGGGCTGTAATGTGATGCCAATTTGGAGAGCCATAGCGGTATGCCTCGAGGTGCATGACATCCGGTCGGCGGTGGGTCATGGACCACCATCGCTCGACCTCGTAAAACGAATAATTAGTAAGCCCGTCATATGGCTAGGCCTCAATGCATCGCTAAACATGGAAAATAGGTAGTATATGTACCCAGAACTGTGAAAGCCACCGCAAGGGCAGGCCATGTCATTTGTCGCTCACGAGAAGTCGGCATGACCTCCCGTACGCAAGAATGCTGAAACACCTTGTGAGCGTCGCGCTAGTCGACAGTCGTCCGATCGGAATCTGAGGGCTCCGCGATAAGCGGTAGAAGCGACATCGCGACATCTGCGAGTAGGGCCATCTCCCGAATGGGAGGTGGAAGGTGTCGTCTCGGGCGCCACATCCCACGAAATTGTCGGGAGGCGACGGTCGAATGAAAACCGTCGTGACCGCTCCGGACCGGCCTGGATCTCCCCGTCGTCCTCGACCAGACCGCCGTCCTCTTCGGTGGCCTCCACCATCCGCATGAGAGGTAGACGGCCGGCACGGCTCAGCCTACAAAGCACGAAGAAGTAAGCCACGTCATCCCCGCGAACCGGATGTGGCACCACGACAACTTCATGCGGTCTTTGCTAGCGTCGACCAGCCGGTCAATGCAGGCCATCAAATGCCAGTCTGAACCACCAGAGTTGTGAGCCATACCTACAAATTAAGAAATTAAAAGCATTAATATTAATTAAGCATTTAAATTATATTCTAATAGCAAATAAATCATATTTGGTATGTTCTTAGTGACACCTAAACACTTTGCTCGAACACAGTGTTAATACATATACAATTTCATGAAACCCACGTGGTAAACACGTAATTTTTCCTACAAAAGGCTATATTACATTAAACACCTGTACCGGCTGCTATGGATTACGAAATATTTAAAACATCATCGTTACTATGCATATTTATAGTGGGTGAAGCTTTCAGGAAAAAAAAAGCAAAATTTCACATGTTTGAGAATCCTACGGGTTTGGAACTATGTATCTGTGATTTTTTGTCTTAGTATTTTATAATTCCTTAATCCAACAAAAACTATAAAGTAAATGTTATCAATTCTTTATTGTGCAAATAAATACATGTATTTAACATTCTATAAACTAGCATTTGCGAATGCACGAGTTATCGACATGTTTATATAATAGAAAAGTAACACGTTATCATTCATCAAGCCCGGACACAATTAGCGCAGCACACAGAATAGTATTACTAAATTTATTTTCACCGACTAATTTTTCCTCCATACAAACTTCTAAACTAATTGTATTAATCATACTATCTCTAAACATTTACTAACAATATGTCACTAGACATGATGTTGCTCGCTAACCTACCATGGTTACTAATTAATCATGCTATCTCTAAATATTTGCTAACAATATGTCACTACACATGATGTTGCTTGCTAACCTACCATGGTTTCAAAAATACACTTGTACAAAATAATATTACAAACTCACCGTCGTAGTCGTCGATGCGAAGCGAAGAACTTTTTTTTTCCTCCTCTTCTTCCTCTCCTCTTTTTCTTTCCCCTCCTCCTTTCTCTCCTCTTTTTCCCTCTCCTTCTCCTTTCTTTCTTTTCTTTCTTCTCTTCTCGGCTCGGGTCGGTCACTGGAATGGCAATTGTTCGGTCGCGCACGAGGTTTTATAGCCACCCCAAGTCACCGTACGGTTAGGCAACTAAGGTCCAGCTTTTGACCTAGTCGCTCCACCGTATGGCGACTATGTCCAGGTAGCCATCTCATTGCACGACTATGCCTCAAACCGTTCAATCGCCAATGCATTAAGCGAATTTGACAAGTGTCGTCCACTTGTTTGGCGACTAGAGTAAGTCGTCCAACCGTACAGCGATAAGAGGTTATTACAAAAAAAAAATTTAAACGGTATTATTTCTATACTTCTGAATATTAAAAATAGATTATTTAAATAAAAAAATCGGGAGGGGCGTGGCGCAGTCGGAGTGGGAACAATTTTACGGTCATCATCACTTGACCAAATGAGCGGCCTTGCGCTGCGCAAATCTATTCCTTGGCCAATATTGACGGCCGTGGGTGCCCTCCCTGGCCACTTGAACTCGCCTGATCCAAAGAACGACTCGTGTTCGGTCGTCACTCTCTGATCAATGTGCCCGTCTCAGTCAGTAAAGATGGCCAATAATTTTTTGCCCTCCAGTAAGTAACCATGAGTTCCACACTGTTCCATGGCATTCACTTATCGCCTAAATTAAGCTTTTCTCATGGATAATCCACAGTATCTGAAACTAAACACATGACAAAGAATACCAAAAAGGGGTCGTCTACTTACCCGAACGTGGCAGGCTCAGGCACCTTTTTTTTTTGCACCGGTAGTAATTCTAGACTACTAATACCTTCTTCTGGCGCAGGATGCAGAACGCATGTGCTGGGTCTCGTGCATCTCAATCCACAACATCTTAGTAATCGTGAATTGGATTCTATCTGAAAAAGGAATCAGAATCGACGGAGGAGAGTAATACTGATACGCTTCGGATTGGCGACGCCTATAGATAGCGGAACACCCGTGTGAGAGACCTTCACGCCTAATTAACCACAGCGCCAAACCGCGGCTGCAGTACAGCGCGTACTGCTCCCTTCCCCTGGTCGTCCCGTGCAAGTCACCAACCGGTGCGTCGCGTACGCTGTCGGCACGGCGCGCATGGACAGGATCCTCGCCATGTCGATCGTCGGCGCGGCGCCGGGCAACGTGTTCGGCCCGGCGATGAGCGTCGGCGCGCTGGAGAGCTTCGTCCAGGGCGGGCGCGGCAAGGTGGGAGGCTTCGGGGTGTCAGGAAGCGGTGCGGGGCCGGCGGGTAAAGGCCGGGAGGAGGAGAAGACGGCCGAGGGAAGGAGCAAGGAGGCGACGGGTGGCGCTGCTGGCCGGGAGGGCAGCGAGGGCGACGCGCGGTTCGATCCGGCGTTGGGTGGGCTGCGCTGCTTCGAGGCCATCGCTCCGTATTGACATGATCTCGTCGTGCCGGTGTCTCCCGATGTGCTCAAGAACACTGGCACGGTGCTCTGCTCTTGTTCTTTTAGACTTGTTTCTTTGGTGCTGTGTTAGTTTCGGTTTGCTGTTTGTAGTGGAAGAATCGATTTGTGCGATCGGTGTTCTTGAGTTGCAGTAACAATTAACTTGCTACTCGATTTTGATTCGTTCCTTTGCTTTCGTGTTAGAAAATTGTAACAAAACGCCTTTAAAGAAAGGTAGAAAAATTACGCGCTTTTCTTTTTCTAGTAGTTCTGTGTATAGGAAGTGGTACTACTTGCACTATTCAAACTGACAATTTTATTTTCAAAAGCAAATACGTGTAATTTGGAGACCATACGATACTCCGCTGTCAAAATTTGTGAAACCTTCAAAATACAGGCTAACTATAGCACTAGATTAATTGACAGCCTGCGATCACCTCAAGCCGATCAACTTGGTAGATACCGAACTCTCCGATTGGTGGAATTCGGTCGTCCGGGCAGCAACTCCAAGCAAAGCGAAAGAGACGAAATCGCTGATGATCTTGACTTGTTGGCAGATTTAGCTTGAACGTAATCGACTCATTTTCAGGAACGAATACTTATCCCCTCAGCGGGTGATCGAGATAATCACGGAGGAAACCCGTTCCTGGAGAACGGCGGCCGCTAAAGGCCTAGAGCTCATTTTACCTCAGTCCACTCCTAGTTTTTTCTTTCCAGTTACTGTTTCTATCTTTGTAATTTTGGCTTTCTGCTTCTTGTACATTATGATTTATGGGCACAAGACGAATGACGATGCGTGTTTTATGTGTGGTTTGGGTATGGTCTATGGGCAAGAACATTGCCTACGCGTATATGCTGCTCTCCGTAGTTACAGGACTGTAATTGGATTAGGCTGCAATTACGGAGACAGTAGTCTGTGTGTACCTATCCAGCTACTATGTATCCTCTTTCTCGATTTCTCAAAACAGCTATTCATCCTAGACACTACAAGCTCCATGAGTGTGTGCATGAGCGAGTGTGAGAGAGCGCGCGGGCAAAAGCTAGTTAGTACTCGATGAACATGAAAAGGGGGTCTCTCTCTCTCGCTCTTGCAAAATGGTGGGTTTGCAATAAGAAACATATGGTTGCTTCTAACGTAAAAATTGGATTGGTTTGCAGGTTGTCAGGGGCGGAGCCCAATAGACCCACCCGATGTCACAGGACACCGGGTCTAAAAAAATTTTAATAGAGATTAACTCTTTAAAACCATGTGTGCACCCCCAAACAAAAAAGCTGTGAACCCGGGACTCTTCCGGCTCACCCGCGTGACGCGCCAACGGCCCAGACGCTCCACGCGCGGACGCGCCCATCACACTCGCCACTCGCCACGGCTCCATGCGGCACCAGCAGGCTCAGCGCAGACGCGCTAGCAAGCACCAGCAGGCCCAGCGCCATCAGCAGGCCGCATGCCCCACGGCTCCACGCGGCACGCACAGGCATAGCGAAGACGCGCTAGTAGTCTAGGGCTGCAGGCCCACGCGGACGCCCATCGCTTTTCGCTGATTTGCCACGGATCCGGCCATGCTAGCTGCTAGAAATCAACATAAATGATGACAACACGTACGTTGCACCATCAACCATGTCTCATCTTCCGTGGTGGTCGATGGAATTCTATACTGCTTTAAACTACGATCTGAAGACAAGATCATCGCCACAGTCGGTCAATTAATCTCTGTGATCTCATTCTGGCCATAGTCGTAGCCTGAAATAGTAGACTCTCCTGTAAAAATAATTTGCATATGAATACAATCTGCTGCCCCAATGGGGCTCTTATCCTTTTTTAACAAAAAGAGAGAGAGAGAGAGAGAAAACTTCCTTCCTCGTTAACTTCATCTCTGCACACCGTATACATGGATGCACCACACACACACTCTCTCTAGTTTAGCTACGGATTACTACTCGTACATGAATATAGTAAATGGTGCTATGTTAAGTTATTAACTTGTTTAGTATATGGTGTTTGACGAGGATTAAAACCTCTATGTATTATTTTAAATGCATAATAAAAGACCATACGTCTTCATGGTCGTAACCCCTAAGACTAACGACCTCCACAGTCGTTAGTATTCAAGGTTACTTAATGGGTACCTCGGCCGGATGAGGCTTTGTGCCTAATCCCGACCGGATAACCGCTCGTAAAATTCTTGGCGGTGTTTCTTATCGTATGATGAATGGAACCGTGTTATCGTTCCAAACCATGCGATGGTACAACCACGAGACATTGACTATTAACCACCCTACGGTTAAGCTTTTCACAAACAACAAGGAAGTTAGCACATTGCTAACTTCTCTACCGTTCCGACCAGTCGTAACGCTTCACCAGGGACGTCTTCTCTAGGAGTAACTACCATCTCTTCGGAAGTTATTTAAAGGTGAAGCACAGAAGACGAAGAAGGCACAGGGCACAAGGCACAAGGCACAAGGGACAAGAAGGGAGACGATAGGCGACACACAAAACAAGGCCAAGGCAAAGATATGCCTGAAGCCTAAGCGGTGGAATTAGAAGCTAGATAATCGACCTTAGACTCATATTCTAAGTCGATTGCGGTTAAACATTCCTCCATTCGATGTAATTCAGGGTAGTACTTAGCCACATCTTGTAAATCCAGTTCATATCAATAAAGAGCGACCCCATTCCATTCCGGATATTCCACGTCATTTTCCTCGTTTATTTTCGTAAGATCGGCGATTCGATCGTCGGCAATTTGCGCCGTCCGTGGGGAAGAAGGCGTAAGTTTCTGAAGAAATTTTCTTTTTAAGCTCAAGAAAATCCTCGCCAAAAACTCTGCAATCGCTCATGCGACTATGCGGAGTTTGGGATGAGAAAATCGGATTCGATTGGCGGACTCGCCAACCTCGACATGGAAGGATGTATCCGCGCCATGGAAGAAAATGGCAGTCATCCTCCTCATCCCTCCGCCGCGGCTCGCGCGTTGACGTTAGCGAGTCGTCGGATGGATGAAGATGCGCCGCCACTACCGGTGGCGCAACCAGGAGAACCGGCCGTTCCGACCAGTTCGGAATGCCAGAGGATCTCTTCAAGCCCGGTCTTCTCGACCGGCGAAACAGGAGTCAACCGTCACCTGGTAACGGTGTCGATGAAACCTCCACTGGTCGTAGGCCATGTGGGGATGATCACACTCGGCATACGATCGGCGGTTCGGCGGATCGGTGAAGACCTCAAAAGTGCTCATCTCCGACCGATCTCCATCGTGGAAGATTACGGCGAAGCGGCGCAGCTCTCCATTAGTTATGATGGAAGCTCATCGGAAGATCAATCTTTGGAAGCACGAGGTCAACGCGATCGGAGATGAAGATCAAGATGCCTGCGGGTCCTACACTCTCTACCACGCCATCACGTGTTGTTAGAGATGATCCGCCGTCAAGCATCAACTTCCGGAGGCAACGGAACTAATCGGCGTCAATCGGTTAACTCGCTCGCACCGCCTCCCCCAGAGTGGTAGACGGACCGAACAAATCCGAAGGTCGGGGAAGGTTGAGACGGCGTACACCTACGACCGATATGAACCACGAGACCTTCTAGCTATCTACAAAACTTGCGGCGTATTCAAAACATGTTAAATAATTCGATCTGCTCTAGCGAAACGCCTAATTTTATTACAACTCGTGGGTCGGTATCCAAAATTCTCCAATGCAGACCATGCAAATGAGCAGGCGTGTCGAGAACAGAGGGGTTCAGAAGTCGACTAGGACTTCATCCCAGCGCTCCTCCTCGGTGAGGGACAACACGGTCATACCGAGAGCGATCGATACCAAGACCTCCTCGGCGATTCCGACCAAGGAGTCACGAGGGAGAAGGCTATTTCAAGAGGTACTCCCCATCTGCGTCGAAGAACCACCACCACTAGGACCTAACGATCTCCGACATCGTTTGAACCAAGTGGGCGGTCGTGGACATCATATCAATGTCCACGACCGGATCGGTACACCGGAGTTCCAGCGTTCCAATCTTAGGGATCGGTCTCCGACCGATTACAATCCGGCACCTTCCCAGAGAAGACGCCATGAATCAATCACAGGTTGTCGAGCCTTCTCTGCTGGGCTCCAAGGCGTGCGTTAGCCTAGCTTCCCGATCGCCAACTTGGACAAATTCAATGGAACTCAAAACCCATTGGAATTTCTCCAAATATATACCACCGCTATCAGGGCTGCTGGTGGCGATGAGAATGTAATGGCCAACTATTTACCCACCGTGCTCGAAGGGTCTGCCCAGTCGTGGTTGTTAAACTTACCGGTCGGATCCATATATACTTGGGAACAACTCTGTGATCTTCGATTGCCAACTTCGAGTGCGTCGACATACAGGAAGGAGGACGATCTCCACGTAATCCGGTAGGGATCGATGAGACTTTACGTCAATATATCAAGAGGTTGACCAGTTCGTAACTCTATACCCGTCGCGAGTCCTCTGTTATTGGGCTTTTAAAAGCAGTCTAAGGAATCGGCGGTTTACGGAGGACATAGCAATGAACCCTCCAAGAACAACCGTTGAGCTTTTTGATATGGCGGACAAATATGCCACTGCTAGTGAAGCAATCGAGTGGTGTGAAGCCATCGATCGGAAAGACAAGATTCCCGGCCGATGCGGACAAGCAGGAGAAAAAGAACAAGAAGTCTCTCAAGAAGAAAAAGAACCGCAGACCGACGACAAAGAAGTCCTCGCCGTTCGAGACAAGATTAGGAAGGGCAAGAAGGACTATCTTGGTCGAAGCAAAGCAAAAGTTCCGACCAGAGGATTCGGACACATAAGAAGTGGTGTCCACTTCACGGTGACGAGGGCATGATCTGCGCTTTGTCGTGTCTGGCGGAAGAAAGCGGAGGATTATTATGCGGTAAGGACCATTTCCAAGAATACAGAACATGGAGAAACGAGCTCCAAAAGGACAAGGATGGCGGCGAGGAGATGGAGTACCGGATCCCCAACACACGATCAACATGATTTTTGGAGGATCTTCTTCATCGAGTCGAGCGTCATCTGAAGGCCATGGGCGGGAGGTCAACCTCGTCGAATCTCCAAGCGTAATCAAGCACTCGAAGTGGTCGGACACCGCATTTCCTTGACAAAGATGATGCACCATCCATCGACTCGTAGGGTAGGTTCCCCATCGTCGTTGAACCAACTATTAATAATTGTCGGGTTAATCGGGTCTTAGTGGATGGGGTAGTTCCTTGAATATATTATTTGTAGGAGCTTTAGAAGAAATCTGGTCCCCATGTCAAAGGTGAAACACATGAAATATGCTTTTCATGGCATAGTTAGGGTTCTACCGCTAAACCGATAGGACAAGTTTCCTTCTAGGTGGCGTTTGGAAAACGACAATTTCGAGCAGAGAAGATCCGTTTGATGTAGTAAACTTGAATCCGCGATACAACGGAATCCTCGATCGACCGGCATTAGCAAAATTCTTGATAGCCACGCATTACGGTTATCAAAGTTTGAAAATGCCGGGCCAAAGGAGTCATCACAATTCGAGGAGATCGAAAAATGGCTTACGTGTGCGATCGAAATCCTTTGCCTTTGGTTGATGAACTTCCGACCGAGAGGTTAATCCGTCTCCCATGCGAGTCAAGCACTCGAAGCCAAAGATGGCGCCCAAACCATCCGACCGGACCAAGGAGGTACTACTCGACAAAAGCGCTTCTCGGACGGCGTCAAGTCGTCACATGGGTCGGACAACCAGATCAACCACCAAAGATTACGGTCGGGGCAAGACTCGACCCTAAATAGGAAGAGTCGCTCGTCTCCTTCCTCCGAGCAAATCAAGGCGTGTTTGCTTGGCAGCGTCCGATATGCAGAGTCCCCGAGGTGATCGAGCACGAGCTTGCTCTCGGCCGATAAAAACCGATCAGCGAAACTACGACGTTTTGCACCCGATCGGAAGGAAGCAATCGATCGGAGATTGACAAGCTTCTCGGCGGGATTTATTAGTGAAGTCGACCACCCACGGTGGCTTGCTAATCTGTAATGGTTAGGAAAAATAATGGGAAATGGCGAATGTGTATCGACTTTACGAGATCTTAATAAAGCTTGTCCGAAGGATGACTTTCCCTTCCGCATTGATCAACTAGTAGACTCTACTTACGGGTGCGAGTTACTAAGTTTTTTAGATGCGTATTGAATACCACCAGTTAGTATGTGTAAAGAAGATGAGGAGAAACTTCCTTCATCACCCCATATGGTACTTCTTGTTATATTAAGATGCCATTTGGTCTCAAAAATCTTTGGTGCAACTTTTCAAAGGTTGATGCAAAAACTTTTAGTCCACAAATCGGTTGGAATCTAGAAGCTTATGTTGACGATCCGGTCGTAAAGACCACCAACGCCGACCACGTTCTCGACTTACAAGAAACCTTTAACAACTTGAGAAGACATAACCTCAAGTTAAATCCGGAAAAGTGTGTGTTAGGAGTTTCACTGTAAACCGCTTGGTTTCCTAGTTTCGACTAGAGGTATTGAAGCTAATCCGGCCAAAATTGCGACCATCGACGAGATCGCCCTCAGACCACGAAGAAGGAAGTCCAAAACTAATCGGGCAGTATGGCGGCGTTAAGCCGTTCATAGCAAGATTAGGGAAAAAGGATTACCTTTCTTTAAACTTCTTCGAAGCATGGGAGTTTGAGTGGACTAAAGAGGCAAGCGATGCCTTTGAGGAACTCAAAAGTACCTTACAAGTACCCGGTTTTAGTTTCTCAGAGACCGGAGAAACATTGCTAATTTACGTGGCGACAACACCACGACGAGTTAGCGGTGTCTTGGTTGTAGAAAGGAATAATATCCAACGACCGGTCTATTACGTGGCGAAGTCTTACATGGACCAAAGGAAAGATACCCACAGTACAAAAGTTGCTCTATGGCCTCCTTATGTCTTCAAGGAAGCTAAGGCACTACTTTCGAGCCCACAAAGTGGTCGTACCTCACCGGATATCCCTTGGTCAAGTCCTTGAAGCAGGAATCATCGGGACGAATAGCCAAATGGGCGGTCGAGCTAGGGCGTTCGATCTCCATTTTATTTCACGAATAGCGATAAAGTCGAGCAATAGCGAATTCATTGCGAATGGACAAACCTGAACCCACCCAAGGACCCGAGTACGAACACCACGACGAGTGGACAATGTATTCGACGGTTCCTTGATGTTACAAGGATCGGGGTGGAGTGGTCTTGATATCCCCATCGGCGAACACATCAAGCACGCCATCGGTTAAATTTTCCCGCCACCAATAATGTGGCGAGAATATGAAGGTTCTTGGCGGGACTCGCGGCTCGTTAAGCTCGGGATTATGCATTACTAGTGAAAGCGATTCTCAACTAGTAGCGATTCAAGTGGGGAAAGAGTATCAATGCTCTAGTACCAAGATGTCATCTTATCTGGCGGAATCGAAAACTTGAAAAGCACTTCTTGGTTTTCAGATCAACATATTCCTAGAAAGGAAAACTTTCTGGCGGAACCGGTTAGCACGGATGGCCTCCACGAGGTCGACCGTCCCGCCTGAGTTTTTCTCGAGCAACTCAATTCACCCTCGGTAGTTGAGCCTTCCGAGAACATACATGATTCTTTGCAAGTTGAACAAACTAATCAAGGAACATGGATGCTCCACAGTCGTTGACGGTTGGCGCTTTATCACGATCAAGGTAGAGATCGGATGACATCGATCTACAATTATCTTGACATGACACAATTCGAGAAGATGATGTAGAGGCGATCGTATAGCACGAAAAGCCAAATCATACACTCTAATCGAAAGTACCTTGTATAAGCGAGGATCTCATGGAGTGTTGATGAGATGCATATCTCAAGCGGATGGCATTAGATTGCTAACGAAATCCATGAAGGTGTCGTGGAGCACACCATTCCTCTGAGAACCACAGTCGGTAAAGCCTTCCAAGCAAGGCTATTCTTGCCAAGCGCCCTTCATGATGCAAAAGAGCTTGTGATGAAGTGTGTACAATGTCGGTTTCATAGCCGACAAGTACACGGCCGGACAAGCCTTACAAACAATTCCTCTTTCTTGGCCTTTTGCAACTTTGGGAATTTGGACATTCGGGACCTTTCCCAAAAGCACCGGGGCTTGAATTCCTTTTCGTCATGATTGACACGTTTACAAAATGGATTGAAGCCGAGCGATCGTTAAAATAACAAGCGAGGCCGCTAAGAGATTTCTCTGAAAAATGTGATCACGCGATTTGGTGTACCCGATCGTATCATCACGAACAATGGTTCCCGATTCTCCGGCGGTCAATTCCGAGAATTCTGCGATGAACTTAGTGTCAAAGTTCATTTTGCTTTGCACATCCGCGAGCAGCGGAGCGATTGAAGCGAGCTAATGGTATCCTTATGCGAGGATCAAGCGCCGAGTATTCGACCGATTAATCAAGCGGTCGGCGCTTGGTTAAAGAACTTCCCTACGTGTTATGGGCGTTCGAACCCACGACGATCGTGCGGCCGGTGAAACTCCATTCTTTTTGGTTTATGGTCTTTGAAGCTATGCTTCCTCGAACTCAAAATTGGCTCTGCCGAATCGATCGTTTTGACGAAAATGATCGAGAATGAGCGACGACTTCGGCGACGTCGATTTCCTTGAAGAACAGCGAAACCAAGCCCTTATGCGATCGGCGGTCTACCAACAAGCCATGCGAAGGTACCATAGTCGTAAGGTGCGACCTCGCACCATCTTTGTAGGTGATCCGTTCTCGAAAAAATTGAGCTAAACAAATCGCAATAAACTTTCTCCTAAATGGGAAGGTCCTTACTGCGTAATCGAAGTAACCCGACCGAGTTCCGTCTGTTGGCTATGTCGATGGGCAAATTTTGTCAAATTCTTGGAACATCGATCAATTCGTAAGTTCTATGTTTAATTTTCATTCTTTCATTTCTTTCAATTTCAATTTCATTAAATTCATTAATTAATTAAGAAGTGCAACTTTGCTTATATATATACACCTACATTACAGTCGTTTATTATTGTTAGTGCAGTGGAGAAGACATTTTTCTCTCGATATCCTTTTAAGGATCTCGATACTCTATGGTCCTAGTCGTGAGCATTTTTCTTCAAATGATTCCCACAGCGACTACACTCTTTTCTCAAAGAAAATGAGTAATCAGAGCGCCACACAACTAACTATCTCATGAATGATATGCTTACGATTCTGAAGATTATGCTTCATTATTTTAAGATTCTGGTCTATTCTTGTCTGGCTACTGGTCGGGACACGGAAAGCCTCCTAGTCGAAGTCTCTCCTTTTTCATGCGTGGTCACCTTGCTGGAAGGAGCTTCCTAGCGACGGTTCTTTTCTTACGATCCTCGCTACCAGTCGGATACAGAATTTGAACACGTTTCAAGAAATGTGTCGTATGCCTTCAAGTCTTAGCATTAGTTCCGACTAGATTTTGGGACAATAGATATAAACAAAGTTCACTTATAATTTGTTGCATACATATTTGCATTTCTTCTTATGTCAAGTTTGACAAAGTCTTTTTTCCGACCATATATAGTGTTTTTGATGGGTATTTCCATTATGACAAACAAAGATCTATAACTAGTCGAAATCATACGCTGGTCCTGACCACATTTGATTTCTTAATCTTTAACGATCGGTTTTGTCTTACATGTCCAAACATACCTTCAAAACTCACATACATGGTTATGACCTCTTTTATTCTCTTTCTTGGCTCACCGCTTGTACGATGCGTTCTTCTACTATAAAGCGTTCGGGGCTAGGAAATATCTGAGAATTTTAAAAAGTCAAGCAGGATAAACAAAAGCTTTGTCAATGACATAAAAGGTAAGTTTTCATAGATATTCAAATATTTTTACACTTGCGAGAACCTACTCTAAGAAATATTCCCACCTAACTCATGCTTGTCGGAGATTAGACCTCCATCTCCTCTACAACTATATCTCCGAGTGGCTGAGTTCTTCCATGAACTTGGTCGCCTCCTCAGTGGGCGATTGAAGTCATATTTAACACTTGGAGATCTATGGAGGGTCGGAAGCTTTCGCTTTGCCAAAGCAAAACTAACTCCACTTGCAACGCCTTTGTTTTTAGGGCACAGGCATAATTCGTCCGAGTAGTTTTGAGCGAACTTTAAGATCCCCTAGAAGTTGACCCAAATAGTTCATTTTCTCTATTGGATCTCCTAAGGAAGGCGAGGCTTGATCCTCGATCCCATATCAAAGATCATCTTGTTCAAAGCATGAATCTTTTCATCAATATTTTGAGCAAGAGCCCCCTTATCTGCTCAAATTTGAGTTTTCTTTACTCATTCAAGATTTGCGTTTGCTCTGCAAAAACAAATCGAGTTAATGAACACAAGCATAAGTGAAGGAAAAATCAAGCTTACGACATATTACCTTCATTTGTTTTGCTAAGTGTTTCATATTTGGTCGTTGCTTCACGATCAACCGGTCTTTAATTGAACTTGCTTGACAAATGATGATCCTTAGCTTTATTTCTTCTTCAAGAAAAGCCGTCTTGATTTCTCGACCACAACCTCCTCTTTTATTTTCTCGGATCTATCGAATACGATAAGGAGAATAATTGTAGAGGAGCAAAATATTGAAGAAGAAACAAAAGTTCAAAAGGAAAAGTTCTTACTTTCCAACTCGAGTGCTTTTGCTCCAAGTCCTTAACTTCATTGGTCATCCTCCGATCACAACAAAGTTCTCGACCAAATGCTACACAAATAGCGTTCTCTTTCTTAAGTTTCTTATAAACTTTTTAAAGAAGAGCTATGAAGTGGTCGTAGAATACTTACCCAATTGCTGGTCATTATAACCGCAAAAATCAAATCGAGGTGCATCTTGAGCCGAGTATCCGATACTTTCGCCACGCCTCATCAAGCTCCTTATCCTCGATGAATCGGGGCGAAAAGGAACTTGTTAGGTTGGGAAGGGTTATCGGCGATGATCGGAACTGTTGAGACCTCTCGAGGCATCTACCTCCACGAAGGGGTTTCAATCACCAAAGGATCCAACTCAACCGTTGCCCTTGTCACTGCTCGGGGCTTCTTCGACCACTATTCCTCGGGAACTTTGTCCCGAGAAGTGCTCTGATCGGGAACTTCCACAGTGCGGTCCTCGGGTAGAACACAGTGGAAACGCAGCCGAACACCGAAGACCTATGCAAACCGAAGATGGGAAGTTCAAAGTATCAAATCATCAAGGAATTATTAGAGGTACATACTTATCGACCACTTTCATTTGTACATACCTTGTTAATCTCAGGATTTGACTCACGAAAGCGTGCAAGAGAAAATCATGCCGCTAGCCTTCCTTTTCTTCTCATCCAATCTTGCTTTGGTTACGGACCAAAAGGTTTATTGAACCTCACATCCTCCAACAAGATGTCGGAAGCTATGTCCTCGACCGGTTCATCAAGGACCGCATTCGACTATCCGGTGAGGAGGAGTGGTTTCATCAATCTCGGATCGCTTGTTTGATAACAACCATAAGGTCGTGCACGACCACTCTGGAGTCTCTGACCTCTGCGATTACATTCTGCGGGCCCTCGAGCTTATCCACCTAAATCAAAGAACAAATTTGATTGGGTGAAGAAATCCTTTATCTAAAAAATTCGTACATATATGATTCGAAATGTTCTATTACCTCGAGGATTCATCTCCTTCAAGTGCCTCGAGGCACGACTTCGGTCGAAACTTAGGTGGGGCGTTGATCCTCACCAGATTGTATGATTCGCAATCCGACCAGAGCTACAAAAGTAGAACATGATTGGAAATCTGGTGAATATATGTATACACATGGTAAAAGGAATTTTGATTAAATTACCTTAAGCCTTGCAGTCTCCTTCAATAGGAATTCTGGCTAAGATCTTGGGGCATTGACCTTTTCTCGAGCTCCCCTACAGATCATCCTGACTCGATCTCTAATTTCCCCGGAAAGAGCTTTAATGAAGAAAGAATAGATGATTTTAAGGTAATACATTAATCAAATCAAAATACCGATCGAATTTATCTCAAAGACTTACCACCTTACGAGGTAGCTTCATCACGATCAAGGCACGGAGCGGGGAATGAGTCGAGAGCTCAATGGGCTAATCGGCGAAAAGGTGAAATCCTTCACCACATGCCACGAAGTCGGGCCTGACTCGCAAGTCATAGATGGCATCCGCCCATCTTTTGACTATCCCTGTCTTCTTCATGGTTTCCTTCCACTTGGAGTTTTCACTTGCTCTAGTTCCGTCGAAGTAGAGGCCATCGTCTTTCGTAACCGTCATGTAAAACCAGTACTTTTTCCACGACGACCACGAAGATTTCGCGTACATGAAGATGTACTCATCGGCCTTCCGTCATGAAGGCGCAATGTGCATTCCCGAGAGCGCCTCATTTTACGCAGATTTTCCCATCACCATGCGGTAGAAATAACTAAAGAGCTTCAAGTTCGGTTGTATTCCTGGTATGCCTCGCACAAATATCTGAAAATACTAATATTTGCGATCGAATTTGGGGCCAAATTCACCAATTCCACCCCGTAATATTCAAGAACGCGAGGAGGAATTTGTGTCTGAGTAATCTCGGCCCACATTCGATGTAGGCAAGAAAAAGCAGGATTTCGCCATCTTCACGGCTCGGAAAATGCTCTCCGATCGCGGTCTCCAATTAATCGATTCCTATCTGGGAGCATTCCCATCTTCGCCAAAGCCTCAAGCTTTTCTTGCCCAATTCGAAGGCAACCACTTTGTGTCTGCTCGACATGGCGAAAATCCTCAAGAATGAGTAGCAAAAGTTGGAGACTTTGTGGTCGGAAGAACAGGAAAAGACTCGGAGGATTTCTTAGCGAGAAGCTAAAGGGGATCAAAAGGGATTTTGGAAGCATAAAAATTCTAAGAGCCCAATGACGAAGATTTTATAAACTTCCGATACTTTGAAGGATTCCCACAAAAGTCCAAGCGATAAAAAGCTTCTTTTGTTCAAGCAGACGGAGGAACTCTTCGTTTCCCAAGGCAAGTTCTCAACTTTAAAGTGAACACAGACCACCGTATACCACGACATTAAATGGGAATGCGCCGTCTGATTTCATCGGAAAAGGTATATACGACACTTCATTTAAAGTTAGGGGCTGGTAGCGAGGATAAAACCTCTATGTATTATTTTAAATGCATAATAAAAGACCATACGTCTTCATGGTCGTAACCCTAAGACTAACGACCTCCACAGTCGTTAGTATTGAAGGTTATAATGGGTACCACAGTGGGATGAGGCTTTGTGCCTAATCCCGACACGGATAACCGCTTCGTAAAATTCTTGAATGGTGTTTCTTATCGTATGATGAATGGAACACGTGTTATACGTTCCAAACCATGCGATGGTACAACCACGAGACATCGACTATTAACCACCCTACGGTTAAGCTTTTCACAAGCAACGCAAGGAAGTTAGCACATTGCTAACTTCTCTACCGTCCGACCGGTCGTAACGCTTCACGAGGGCGTCTTCTCCAGAGTAATGCGCCATCTCTTGGAAGTTATTTAAAGGTGAAGCACGAGAAGGCGAAGAAGGCACAGGCACAAGGCACAAGGCACAAGGGACAAGAAGGAGGCGATAGGCGACACACAAAACAAGGCCAAGGCAAAGATATGCACGAAGCCTAAGCGGTGGAATTAGAAGCTAGATAATCGACCTTAGACTCATATTCTAAGTCGATTGCGGTTAAACATTCCCCATTCGGTATAATTCAGGTAGTACTTAGCCACATCTTGTAAATCCAGTTCATATCAATAAAGAGCGACCCCATTCCATTCCGGGATATTCCACGTCATTTTCCTCGTTTATTTTCGTAAGATCGGCGATTCGATCGTCGGCGATTAAATTAACTTGAAGTAATATCTTATTCTTCTTGTCAACATTATTTTTAAACTCGACATCTCCTTCGAGAATCAACTTTGCTCTTGAAAAGATTCGCCAAGCTTTTGTTTCAGCTCCAGGAAACTCTCTTATTGTCGCTGATTATGGGCAGGTATGAAAACTAGATAATTTTAATTCGTTTTATTCTTTTTTTTTATATAGGTCATTGAGGTCGGATGATGTATTTTGCTAATGTCGACTGTCTTTATCCATGATTTCGCCCTTAGTTGCTTCACTTTACTACAATTAACAATATTATTAGTGAGTTTCTTTATGTTGGTAAGCATTTTGATCGCTACTTCTTTATCATTATACATTGATTGCTATTGGTTATGTTGAAATATTGATGCTAAAAGTTGTTAGATACATTACTATTTAGCAAGGATTTTTTTTACCGGAGGTAGCCGGTAAGGCCGGTTTGGCCGAAAATCGAAAATTTTCGGCAGAAATTTTGAATTTTTTTTTTGAATTTTTTGGATTTTTTATTAAAAAAATCAAATTCGAACAAAATTCAAGCAAATTCAAATTTTTGGACAAAATTCATCCAAACCGAGAATTTCAGAGCCAGCCTGTTGTTTTACTGGGGGTAGCCGGTAGAACCGATATGACCGATTTTCGATTGAAAATCGACCAAAAATAAAATCACTGCTATTTAGTATCATATTACTTCAAAATTATATATGTTGCTACACATACGATGAAATGGTGAACCCCGGTCATTTTTATTCTAGTTCCGCCCCTGCAGGTTGTTTGGAGAAGGATTACACAAACGCGGAGAAAATGGAGAGTTTTCTGCTAGGATACACAAAAGCCTCGGATGGTTCGTATTAATGGTCTGTTTGCAACGGCTTCGGCTTCGGCTTTTCGCTCAGAAAAACCGAAAGCCGTTCTAAACGAGTGGTTTTTTCCACCGGCTTTTCCCGCAGCCGCTGTTTTGTATTTACCCCTCAACTTCACATGTATTTGCCCACTTTTGACATCGCATTAAACCCCCTCCCGACCCAAACCTTAACCCTGATCCCAAGACGTGTCCACGAGCCCCGAGCCCTCCTTCTTCTCTCCGTCCGTGCGACGCCTCTCCTCTTCCTCCATGCAGTCTGCCGCCCTCCTCCTCCCATGTCGATCTCGCCGCCTCGGCTCACTTTGGACCAAAAAGCACATGAACTCACAGCACAAAGAAAGGATGGTATGGATAAGGGCAAGGGACAAAAGGGTCATACCCATAGTCAAGAGAGTGCCCAGCCGAAGCCGCCTCCTCCATAAAAACCATTTTCCTTCACAAAGCCAGCACACAAACCACACCAAGCTCACTGCCTCAAGCAAAGCTGAGCAAAGCCAAAAGCCTCACAAGCTCCTTCACCAACAAGAACAAACACAATCAAAGAATACACAGCACAAGCCTCCCATTTCTTCACTGCCAAAAGCAAAAACCCACAAGGGTAAGCACTACCAACAGAGGGCACAAACCACATCACCACCCACAGAGAGAGCAACTGGAGAATAAGAGCTCAAGGTGAAGAAGAAGACCAAAGGGAGTAGGCACGGCTGATCGACGGCTTCTACCCGTCAACAACTACTAGAACCAATGCCAGGCCAACAGGAGGGACGAGGGAGCACTAGCACACGACTGGCATCACCACCGTGGCCAACACTACCACTACCGTCCCATTCCCAAAACGAACTCAACAAGGTAAACTACCATTGCCCCCATATTCTTTTTACCCATCCGAAACCCACCATAAGAATCAACCATGGCACATAGAGCTCATGCAACACTAGTAGTATCACCCTTAGTATCCATCCACATCACAGAGCACCAACCCATTCATCCCAAAGCAATAACAGTAGCATGGTTCATAGCTCACAGTAGCATCACACACATCGCAGAGAACCTAAGGGCGACACGACCACGGCAGCATGGACACCATCACCACTAGTAGCCTCCCCAACACCCACCATGCATCCACAAACTAGCATCAGAGGAATGGATCAAGCCAACATGTAAAAACCGAAATAAAAAAAATGAAACCAAGCAATCCTTAATAACCGAATTAATAAAAGAGGGGGGACCAAGCCGGGGAGGAGCTAGGAGCGCGCGGTGCCGGGAGGAGCTCCAGCCGGAGCTAGAGCTGAGCGGGTGGCCAATTGCAAGGGAGAGAGGCACACGGGGAGCAGGGCGCACAGGCGCGCGGGCACAGGCGACATCTGGGGGACAGCGTGTGAGGAAGAGAGGAGGGGCGTACGGAGAGGCGGGAACAGGCAGTGGCGTGTCGGTCGGCGGCGGAGGGGCGGTGGTGTCATGAGCTTCAGCCGAAGAAAATCACCAGGAGGAGGATAAATGGAGAGGAGAGGAAGCAAGGAAAGAGAATGGGGATGGGGAAAGAAACGAACGAGGAAGAAGCAAGAACCAGGAGTGGTTTGGCCGTGATTGAAATGAGAGGAGAGAGAAAGAAGAGATAAGGTTGAGAGAGAGAAAGAGATGAAGTAAGTAAAGAAAATGAAGAAAATTAGAAACGAGGTGAAAATATAAATTTTAGGGAAAATTAGTAGTAGATTCCGCAGTAGATGTTAAGCCCCAGAATTATTGCGTGTCGACACTGTGAATTTATTAGACCGAATTAACTTTTCTAACCACGTGTGAATAAATAGCGGTAGATCTATCCGTAAAATTGAGCACCGCTAATTTTAAGTTTCGGTGCAATGTAAATATTAATTCAAAAAAAGGTTTAAGTCGCGTGCGAGTAAATTTCAGTAGATCGACCGGGAAGAAAATAAAATAAAAGAACAGGGAAATAAGAATAAAAATATTATAAAAATAGAAAGAAATAAAGGGAATACATACGTGGCATACCTACGAGTTTTAGACGAATCGCTAGAAGTATGGAATTTTAAATCATGTTAGAATATTTAACAGTAGATAGACTCATCTAAAATAAAAAATAGGGTGACGGTGTAAAAATAAATATGAGACTTTTAAAAATAAATAAATCACCAGTAGAACCTAATAAATTAGGCAAGTAATATGTGGAGTTAAAAATAATCTTATTGTGATTAAATAATTAAAATAAACAACACCGAGTTATTTAGACGAGTAAATAAACACATATGTACTTAAAGAAAATCAATTAGGTGTGTGTGCGCGAATAAAATTTGATGAACTTAGTAAAATGCGAGTACGAGTAGTATTTTTTTTTCATGCGATAAAAGTGAGTTTCGGCAACCTCGACCATAGAACGATTAGACAGTAGAATGACCACAGTGGGGAGTGCTGACGTAACGAGGGACCCGAAAAATGTTATTAAATTAAAATCTGCTAACAAAATATAATCCACTAACTTATGTACGCCTAATATCACCCAAAAGCAGGTAAGTATTTATTTATAATTTGTGCCGCCGCATAATTACAGAGGATCTAACCCCCAGCAGGCAGGCAGATTGACACGAATTCTTCGACGATCTTTTTACGACTCTAAAGGTAAGCTTATCTCTTGAACATAAATATAGTTATATTAAATATAAACTGTATATTACTATATCATATACTTATTGCATGAAAACTATATCTCAGAAATCAAATCGAATAAATGAGATGATAAGAAAATATATGAGAACAGAGATGAGGAATGAGATGAGAAAAGATGAATATTAGGCTGGTAAAGGGGGGCCATGGTAGGAAAGAGATAAGGGAAGAGGTGAGACCCTTTACATACGGTTAAAATATAATGACCAACAAAACTCTCACCCGGATCAGGGGCCGTAAATTAAGTGACAACTATTTTTTTGTTTCGACAGGCAGAAAATGTTACTTTGTTACATAACTATGCCCTCCACATCGCGTAAGGGTGCATTTGGTTGGGTGAACCAGGGTGAATGGGATGGGATGGTACAAGAAGGATGGGATGATCCTGGATGATATGATACAAGTATGATGTTTGGTTGGTGGGATAGGATAATACATGATTTTGTTTGGTTGCTTGGATAGGATGGCCTTGGATGGTTCAAGATGGTGTTTGGTTTAATGAATGAGGTTGTATACTTGTATTTGGATGGCCATAGTTTTTTCTTTTCTTTTCTTCCTTTCTCAAGAAAATTACATAAAAATTTAATAAAATATTTTTGAATTTAATTAAAGTTTATTTTAATCATTAAAAATATTTGGATTCTATACAAAACAAAAACAACATCGAGAAAAACCTAAAAATTCATAGTGCTAAAAAATGCATGAATTTTCTACGGTAGTTAGATGACGATTTTAGATGAATTTAGGTGAAAGAATTATTCCATTTGGAGTTAGCAAGTGAAAGTTGTAGTGGTTTGAACCTCTATTCAAACTCTATTCAACAACCTAAGCTAGGTTTGAATTTAGTTTAAACAAATAACACTTGAACAGCAAGGTTTCAAATTTTATTTGAGTATTAGCACATCCCAGGAGCCTTCCTCAATTATTTCAGGATTTTAGGAATTTTTTGCTATTTTATAGAGCACAGGTGCATTGGACCGTCCGTCGGAGGAGGCGTTGGATTGTCGAACGTCTCCTCCGACGGACGGTCGAGCAGACCCGTGCTCTATAAAATAGCAAAACAAATCCTAAAATAATTCATGGAGGTTCCTGGGATGTGCTAATACTCAAATAAAATTTGAAACCTTGCTGTTTAAGTGTTATTAGCTTAAACTAAATTCAAACCTAGCTTAGGTTGTTGGATAGAGTTGGAATTTTGTGTGGGTTGAATAGAATTCCAAAAATTTAGGGAAAATTATATTTAAGCATGATAAAATATTATAGTATTTGAATAAATTATTTTTACAGAGGTTTTTGTAAGGACTTAACTTGAAGAACAATAGAACATAGGATACATTATTAAGACAATGAGTAGTGGAAACATCATATTATTTTAGAGAAATACTAGGCAACGGTATACCGTTCCCTAGCCACCGAATGGTATAGGACGCGATTGTTATGTATTAATCCAACCTTGCATGAGAGGTAACACATGTAACCACATGATATGCATGTTGATGTGGTGTCGTAAAAAGGCCAGAGACAGAGAACTCTCGCTTCACGGAGAACGACAAGTCAGGTCGAGAATATCTTAACAAGGAGGCGCTCAGCAGCGCATTGTGCCCCAACTGCGGCGGCCCCGCCACCCTCGACGAGATGTCCTTTGACGAGCACCACCTCAGGGTCAAGAACACCCATCTCCGGGAAGAGGCAAGTCACATCTCACAATCACATGCATACATAAATCTTGCTAATTACATGCGCATCATGGTAGATGCTGATCTTCTTGATGCAATTCCAGATCGACAGGATATCGGGGACAGCAGCGAAGCACGTCGGGAAGCCGATGGTATCCTTTCTGGTACTCTCCAGCCCGCTGGCTGTCGCTGTCGCCTGCTCCCCGCCGGACCTTGCCGACGCCTACGGCGTCCAACCGAGCCTCGGCGTCGACATGTTCGGTGTCGAGGACCTCCTGCGGAGCGTGTTCGACGGCTAGCTCGATGTCGACAAGCCCATGATCATTGAGCTGGCCGTCGCCGCCATGAACGAGCTCATCCAGATGGCACGGCTCGACGAGCCGCTGTGGGCGAAACTTGATGAAACTGTATAAACCTAGGTGAAACTTGGCCTACACAATATGGAGAAACAAATGATACTTGATGAAACTCCATGAGACTTGATGAAACACGATGAAACTGCATGAGACTTGATGAAACACGATGATACTGCATGAGACTTGGGATGAAACAATGGTACTTTGGGATGAAACTTGATGAAACACGATGAGACTTGTGATGAAACTTCATGGAACTTCATAAGACTTGGGACGAAACTTCATGGAATATAATGAAACTGCATGAAACTATATAAAACTGGATAAAACACGATGATACTCCATAAGACTTGACGAAACACAATGAAACTCCATGTGACTTGGGATGAAACACGATAAAACTCCATGAGACTTGGGATGAAATAATGGTACTTTGGGGTCAAACTATATGAAACATGATGAAACTCCATTAGACTTTATGAACCACGATGATACTCCATGAGACTTGATGAAACTCCATGAGACTTGAGATGAAACAATGGTACTTTGGGATGAAACTATATGAAACTTAATGAAACACGATGATACTCCATGAGACTTGAGATGTAACTTCATGAAACACTTAGCATGAATCTGAGTGAAACTGGATGAAACACGACGATACTGCATGAGACTTGATGAAACACGATGAAACTCCATGAGACTTTGGTTGAAACACGATGATACTCCATTAGACTTGGTGAAACTCCATGAGACTTGAGATGAAACTTCATGAAACACTTCAAACATTAGCATGAATCTGAGTGAAACTGAATGAAACACAATGATACTCCATGAGACTTGATGAAACACGATGATACTCCATGAGATTTATGATAAAACACGATGAAACTCCATAAGAATTGGGATAAAACAATGGTACTTTGGGATCAAACTATATGAAACTTGATGAAACATAATGAAACTCCATTAGACTTTATGAAACACGATGATACTCTATGAGACTTGATGAAACTTGCTCTACACAATATGGGAAAAACAATGATACTTGATGAAACTCTATGAGACTGCATGAAACTAGATGGTTGGATGCTATACCGTTGGGAAGGGCTCCCAACGGTATAGCGTGCCCTAGCTGCTCCCATTATTTTAATGCTGTCAACATTAATCACCTTGCTACATTAATCACCTTGTCGTCATTAATCACCTTGAATGCAGACACAACGCGTTCTGGACCGCGTGGTTCCACCGATTTTGTAGAACGAGTTAGTTCAGCATATTTGAGGTATATTCCCTTGATTTGAATCATCTCGTCCTAGACGGCTTCGTTCCATTCCTCCAACCAAACGCATGAACCATAGTATATTCCGAACCATCCGATACAAGTACCACATGATTCATCCATCCAAACACTACCTAAGTGATTATGTAGGATCAAGATGGCACTATAGCGCTAAGTGGAGTGTTGGGTGAAGGTAACACCCGCCCAACCAACATTACTAGAACTCGGTGGATGACGAGATCAGCACTGTGACGATGTCGACACCGACGGAAAGTAATGGGTGGAGCATTTAATCACGTAACTTGGAAAGCGTTCTGTATTCTAATTTCAAACCCGCATATAAGGAAATACAGGGGAACTAACTCAGAGAGATCTCAGAATAGCTATGGGTAAAGTGGTACAAGCCTGTCCAGTGCTATATCAAATCATGAATTCATGTCAGTCTCTTAGATTGGAGTCTACGGGAACCACTAGGGGTCTATCTGCTCTCCGAGTGACAAATAGTCTTTTCAGTATTAAAACCTGTCACGTAATGTTTTGACGAGTTGTTTATTTTCAGAAAAAAAAAGAGATGAACTAAAAAAATGTGATTAACAATAAGATATGAGTCATCCGATGCATTTTTGCTATTAATACTTGCTAGGTATATTAGTACTCACTCTTGCTAGTATTCTCCTTTGTTAGATCCTAGTCCGGCCGGGAACTATTCCGAGTAGGACGAAAGACGTGCAGGTACTGAAGAGATCGCAGGAGGCGAGAGCGTTGACTACGAGGACCAAGGCGAGATGGGCAACTTATTCAACGAATGGGACGAGTAGGCGACAAGTGGAGCATGGCAGGCAAGCGAGGGGAATTTATTTCCCGTGTAATTAGATAATTGTATCAAAGACTATAGCTTTACGTGGCTAACTGGTTAATAAAGAACAGTTTCTATTTTATTGTTCTGCTATATAACTTTGATAAAAACTTACTATTTGTTATAATGGTGTTCTATCAGACATAAAAATAGTATCCGTATGTCGCACATCGAGCAAGGCTGAAGCAGAGATGGCCATGGAGAGGTTCTCGACGGCGCTGGTCTTCTTCGAGGCGCCCCTGGACGCCGCCTACCTCACGTCGGTGACCACCGGCGTGAAGTTGGTATCCACTAGGACCACTACCAAGCCCGGCGACGTGATGAAGCCGGCGGCCGCGGCCGCGGCAACGGAGGCTAAGGCGGACGCCAAGAAACTAGCCGCAGCGGCAGGCTGGATACGATCCGGGGTTCGATGGATTGAACTGCTTCGAGACCGCCCTTATGCACTAATTTGGGACATGTCGCATCGATCCGTTTCTTTATTTTGATCTGTACGTATAGGACTAACTTGGCTTAGGCTGTTGACACGTACGTACTGCTTTATTCGTTCGTTTGTGCTAGTATCTGATTTAAGGAGCATATGATTGTAGTACGTATTCGTTTTAATGAATTGAGGAAGATTTCAAGTTGATGTTGTTCCAATTTCTTCTCTCTACGTTTCTTTGTTTGATGAAACACCAGTCTGCGCCTTTGTGCTTGTCGGAGAGGAACAGTGTAAGAGACGGACGTACGTTGAATCTTCCTGTGTGTTGCTTTCCCACTGCGTGTATTCTTGAATTCGTCAACACGAAAAGTAGCGAGAATATCGGTTGAGGAGAGTCAGCAGACAACAAAACTATAGTCTCTGCTTGAGAAAAGTTTGTTTTAAGTGCGGCTGCGAAACCTGACCAATGACTAGGTCCCTTCGGTGAAACTGCAAATAATTATTGGGACTTGTATGGATAAGGACATGGAATGTTCGTGTTTCTTTTAACGAAGGCGAGTGTTTTTTTTTCAAACGAAGAGGCTGGAGGACTACGCGGCGGTGGCACGTCCAAGCCTGCGGGTGCAACAATTGTGCTGACAGATCGGCGGCGGCGGCAGGGATGGCGGAGCACCCACTTGAGGGAAGCCATGACGACACGAAGGCCACAACACAGAGGAAGAGCTCGTCAGCGCGGCGACCGAGTGCGGGACGACATCCATATCTAGATCTAGATCTTACCACCAAAGAGGGAAACACCGGTGAGCCCTGTGGCGGTAGCTCCACCCAAGATGACCATCGACAACAGCAAACGACCAGCCCAGGTAGGTCATCTCGCTGCCTTATCGTCTCTCCAAAAAGAAAGAGGATGGGGGCCACCACCGGTGCCAGAGCCGCCGCGGCAGTCGACGGAGAGCTGGAAGTGGGAGGCTCTGGGGGTTGTGGGCGTCACCTCGTGGGTCGCCCGTAGGAGCGATACGAAAGTCTTCTTTCTACAGCGTTGCTCTTTTTTTAGGGAGGGGCAGGGGTTGAGGTATAAAATATGCTTGCCCTGAAGTACCATTTTTTCTGCCAAACTCCACTTTGGTGAATGAGTAGTCCTACATGATCCTTGTATAAGGGGTTCCTAACTTAGCAGACTTTATTATGTTTATAAGCTAGACTACTACTGCTTGAATGTCCTATAGTTGTATGGGATCATGAGTTGCCCTGGTACAGTTTCGTGGATCCTGATGGACCCGGAGTGCCCCTGTCGTCCCAGACAACCTCCCCTCCAGATCTGTAGCAGGTAGGACCCTGCCAGCCTGGTCGCCGTCTCCTCTGGCGCCGGTCCCCATGGATCCCAAGGTCCAGAGTGCCTGTGTCACACCGACTCCTCACTCCAAATTTGCGGCCAGCGAGGTCAGTCGCCGTTAACCGGCTCTCCTCTGGCGGGCCCGTCTTTGTCTTGGCGGATGGCGGCAATTTGTGCATCAACCGGGAGGGACCCAGGGAGGAGGTCCTTTAGGAGGGTTGCATGTGGTTGGTGTGCCACCGGGGGTGACTTGCGGCCTGGTGGTGTGGTCGGCGGAGTCCTTTTCGATCTAGATCCACATCGACGGTGGTGCGAGGGTGGCGCGGCGCGAAAGCGGGCATGCCAATGCAGCGTGCACTTGTGGAGAGGGAAGGCTAGCGTGTCCTACAACTCCAGGTTCGACCAGATCTGGACGCGAGCCCGCATGGAGCCACCGGATCTTGCGAAGTGGAGCTCGAGGCCGTCAGCCATCTGCTGCTGCAATCGGCCGTGGAGTCTCTAGATGGCGATAACGTCAAGATTTGTCGAGCGCCGAGATGACAATCCGGCCACGTGGTGCCCCCAGTTGCCGCCGGCACCTCCAGCCATCGCTGGCCTACTGCAACCATCACCATTCCTCATCCCCTCCCTCTACGCTACCACTCGTCGTCACCCTAGAAGTCTACCTCGCTACCAGAGCCGAAGCCTTCCCGCATCATTCTTCCTCTTCGGATCTGCCGCTGTCCGTCCTTGCCTACTGGAGGAGGTCCAAACACGATCGCCGTAGAACGGTCGTTGAAGAGGTCTAAAGAGTTTGGACCCTCGTTTGTTGGGTCATTGTCCTAAGGTGCGGACCGACCATTTGATGGGTAGCGGCTGGGTCGAATTTAGAGGTAGGTCACCATCGGCATCCTCGTGGGAGGAGGAGAGTAGTTGGAGGTACCGACTCTCTTCTTCATGTCGTCCACGTCGTCGTCGAGTGGAGGGGTCGTTTTCCTTTCATCCGCTATAGTCTGCTTGCTGGTCGACTTGTTAGCGTGGAGTGCTTGTCGTAGTTATTCAGCCAAGGTGGTGCTTTGGCTTTTTGTGCCTTTGCTTCTACTCTTCTCTCTCAAGGATCGTGCGTTGGCGAACCTCTGCATGTCTAACTCGATAACCAGAAGCTTATGTGATAGGTGGTTGGGGGCGTCGTCCTTCCCTAGGCCGCAGGGCGTGGTATATGTGCGTCAGAGTTAGTTGGTGTTCGTGGTGCTAGCTGGTGTTTGCTCTAGCCTTGGTGTATCAAATTGCTTAGCCTTATGTTTCAGGGAGGGGGGAGGTCACTCCCCTATCTATAGTGTTTCCCGTTGTGCCAGTAGTTGCATCTTTTTGGTGTTTTTCTCCAGCTTTATTAATATAATGGGACTACCCCAGCCTGTTCGTTTCAAAAAGAATTTAGTTTGCCTTTTGAGAACGAAACATCAATAGACAGCAGCAGTTGGCGGATTGTTTCGTGTAGCAGACGAAGAGGCATGGCAAGGTGGGATGATGGGCTCGAGTGCTCAACAAAGGCAGAGACACCTTATCATCCTTCTCGAAAGCAGACACCGAGCAAGCTTCGGGGATAAGCATGTGGTGTGCGTGTCATCCTCCACCGGCAGACCAGTCGCCGCCCAAGTCCACAGAGGCAACGGCGATATGGCCTGCGCGCTTTTGATCGCTTGACCGTGCCAATACGACGACGACTCTGACTCTTCGACGTCCGATACGAGTGTTACTCCACCCCGCTTTCTTGTGAGCTGCCCTGACTTTTCGTTGAGAGCAACCTTTTTCTTTCACAAATCTAGTACTTAATTTCTTCCTGTCAAAAGGGGAGATGAATTCTGGATCATCTCTCATCCGGTAGGTACACCGGCTGCAGTACAGCGCCATTATCTCAGAACAGTATCGCTAACGGTTGGATTTGGCACACACAGTCCGAGAATGAATATTGCAACCGTGCTATGCAAGAGAGCCTATCCTCTCACTGTTCTCACGTGCAGCCATCAACTGGAGCCTGAGGTAAAACCGTGAAAGCAATTACTCAAGGGAGGACGATGTACGTGCCGTCTCGCATCATGGCCGGCCCTGCCTGCCCGCCGAACCGAGGCCCCGCAGCCGGCACATCACCGAGGAAATTGGCCGGCCGACGGGTGCGGGGCTGTCTGCCAATCGTACAGCACGGGCCGGTGGCCTGCCGAGCGCGACGCTAACCAACCAATCCGCGCCATCCATCCGTCAGAGCCTCACATCTGTCGCCTCGCCATAAGCAATCGCCACGCACGTCTCGTCTCACCGACGCAGCAGCAGCAGCGGCAACTCGATCTGTTACTTGCATTTTGTTCCGAACGGGAAGGAAATTTGTAAGTGGAAGGCCTCACGTGAGGCCTCCCCATTTTTTTCTATCGACATAATTAACGGCTGATGAGGTAATCAGATTTTCTTCCTTGGGAACGAGCGTGGCCGACTCGGCGGCAGCGGGCGAGCCCCGGTCAGCGCCACCCCCGGGACCGCGTCGTGTCGGCTGGGTCGCATCGCATCGCACCACACCGCCTCCGGCCCCGAGTTGTTTACTCGCCTCGTGCGCTTGCTTGCCGTGTGCCAGTCGGACTCGGTCCCCGTCCGCGTCGTACAAGAACTTTCCTGCCGCGTCACGGCTCCACCACCTCCGTTTCCACTTCCCTTCTCCCTCTTGCCGTCCCACGCGGGACCTCTATATAAGCGGGAACGCCGGGAGGGTAAGCAGCACAAACCGAACCAAATTCAGAAAGAGCAAGAAAGCAAGAAGAGAAGGATAATTGTTGCGTACAGCAGCAAGAAAGAGAGCGAGAGTTGGCCTTGCTTGGTGTGATCGTTATGGACAAGATCCTGGCTTTCTCGATCCTGAGCTCGTCGCCGGCGGACATCGCAGCCGGCGGGTACTGCACGCGCCTTTCCTGGAGGAGCGACGGCCGGAAGCAGGTGGAGCAGGCGCCGAAGAAGCAGGAGGAGAAGGCCGAGCAGAGCTCGCAGCCGGAGAGGAAGCGGGAGGCCAGGGCGCGGTTCGCGCCGGAGTTCGACGGCATCAACTGCTTCGAGTCCATAGTTTCCTTCTGAGTGGCTCTCTCGGCCGTCTGATCCATAGTTTTCCCTCTAATTTTTGGTTGCCCAGTGATGAAGAGATCTGTAATTATTACAGAGCTGTATACAGCAAGCAAGTGAATGAATGATCATACGCTCGTTTGATTTGTTAATTTTCTCTTTTTTTGAAACGAAGATCTGTTAATTTTACTTAAAAAAAATCTTTATGCTATGTTTTCGAGCCATAATTCAGGGCGTTCACCGTTTTGCATCAAATTGCTCCGTTATTGACTTCCGTGTACGTGATCAACGACCCGTTTTATTAAAAAGTACTCGTTTTATTAAAAATTTGTGACAGCGCGTACACGTTACCCAGAACCATGAAACTGACGCATTTGACAACGAGAATGGGACATCTGGCGAGTTGCAGTGTGGGAAACGTGCCCACTTCTGTTCGGATTAGGCGCGTCCAATTTGGATTTGCCTTTTCTATAGCTCTTTTACTGTATATTAAAATCAACGTGGGTCGTCTATTTTGTTGATGAGATTGGTTGAGATTTAGTTTCCCATGGTAGTATGCTAGTATGCGTAGTATATTTTGTAGGATAAAATTGTAAAGGAAGACATGACCTCAAGAGTAATTTTCACTAGAGGCGGATCCAGGGGGGGTGTCGGGTATGCACCGGCACCCCTAAAAATTGGAAGAACAGGAATGGATTAGTTCATCCGCACATGAGATGAGAGCAGCCTTGAGCAGCTACATACAACTAGATTTGGACAAGAGCTTGTAAAGCAGGTGCTCTTTAGAATTCAGGTTCAGAGTGGAAGCAGACAGGTTTCTGCTTGCGCGATGCAACTTTTAAGGCTCCTTTTTGGCTTGCCTTGCGCAGCTGCATTGTTGTATTCCCCGAGAGAAATTTCCCAGGTGCTTGAAACCAAACAATGGGGTCGTGACAATTAGCTGAGGCTGCCTGCCCGTGTCACCTATTATACAGGTCGAGTAGTCAAATAGCAACCATATTGTCCGCTAAAAATTTGGCATGTGTGGTTGTCCCGTGAAACAAGTCCAGTTAGGTTTGAGTCTAGGATGCCGCTGCTGTCTACTAACAAGTTTGCTGACAATGATCTGAACGATTAAGTTACGTTGAGTTTTTGCTGAGTGGTTAGTTCAGACGTCAGATAATAAGAATGACGCCATTGATGGCTGGGTGAAGAGCGTTGACGATAGGCGGCGACGAGACGAGGGTTGAAAGATTATTTTCCACGATAAATCCTATGAAAAACAAGTTGAAAAATAGTATAGACAATCAATTATTAAATGATTGTTTAGTCACATTTATCGAGCGAGTGTACAAATAATAGAATTATGAGTGTCAAATGTGCACACCCATCGAAAAATTTCTAGATCCGCCACTGATTTTCACAATTTTGTGGGCTTGAAGTCGTCTTCATGGTCAGATTGGGCGGCGCGTGTGGCGGAGCAGCGTGAGGTGCGAGGCGTCGTCTTCGTGTCCCGGCGGCCGCTGCGAGCAGCCTTGGCGAATCTTCCGGTGGCGCCCTGCTCGTGTACGTATCCACGGCACTACGGCAGAGGGTTTGCTACAACTTCATTGTGTACACGTATCCACGGCAAACAGCTTCATACGACCCCAAAGCGTGTACAAATCCGCGGCAAAGAGCTTGATACGGCAAAGATGAATACGGAACCAGTAATCCGGTCGGTTATACGTCCTGTTTGTTATCGCTGCAAATGACCATATGCAGTACAGTAAATTACAAAAAAGAAGCGGTTCCCAATTCCACTAGATGATCTAGCCGACCAGTGATTCAGTGGGTAGGGCATCAATTCCCACACGAAACAATTACTCCCAAAAATACGTATATCATGAGACCATCTTCAATGTTGTGTTTTAGCCGGTTCAAATGAGGAGAGAGAAGACATTGAATCGATTTAATACATTGGAGGGGTCGATTCCAACAAAAAAATGCATAGAACCGGACCTTACTTAGGAATTGATTCAAAGTATTAAACAACTTATATAAGTATCTCTACTACTTAAATATTGGAGTTTACCGTCGTCCGTCCTTCCAACTCACTTATGGTCCGTTGATCAAAAAGCACTATGATCGGATCGACCGTGCGGCGAACTTCTGCTATTCTGCTGCTTCCGAGTCGACAACCGCCTCCTACTCCGCCCTCCCTCCCTTTCCTCACGATCCCCACCGCCTCCCACTCCGCCCCCTCCCCTCTCCTCTCTCTCCCCGCAGCGGCACGATCCCCACCCGCCTCCCACTCCGCCCTCCTCCCACGATCTCCACTCGCCTCCCACTCCGCCTCCTCCCTCTCGTCTCTCTCCCTTGGCATGAATCTGCCTCCCATGGCGACATGAATCCTGCTGCCGCCCGCCTACACGGAGAGACCACGCCATGGCGCCCGCGCCACCGCCGCCGTCGCCGCGCCTCGAATCTGCTACTACCGAGCCTCTCGCCGAGGCGTGGCCTCGCCTCGCCTCCCTTACCACGCCACTACCACCACCTCCGCGCCGCCTTCTCGAGCAACCCCTACGTCTCCTCCGCCGCCTACCATCCCATCCTCCTCTCCCGACGGCGTCGCCGTCGCCACCTCCACCTCTCTTGCGCACCACGCCGTCATTGCCACTCGGCGCCCACACCATAGCCGCTTGCTCCAAGCACCAGCGCCTCCACCCGTGCCGCCATCGCCGCTCCACGCGCCCTCCACTTCTATCGAAGCGCCGCCACATACATCGCTTTCGTCGTGCGTTTGTTTCCTCAAGTCCGTCCGCTGCAAGCACGACGAGGGGCTCCTCCTCGTCAAGGTCTACTTCAAGCGTGCAGGCGAGCCCCTTGACCTCAAGGTAACGCTAGCGTCCCTACGCGCTCCCCCCTTCTATGTACCTCGCGAATCCCTTCGATTTGGCGGTGTGGAATTGCGTACTGAGATCTGGCTGCTGGTGTCGCAGGAGCACGAGCGGAGGTTGGAGCGGATCAGGAATGCGTTCGAGGGGTTGGAGGGATCCCATGTCTGGCCCTTCCTGGTGAAGATCGATCGGCTCGGTGGAGATCTTTATTCGGCCATGAGCATCCGCCGTTCGGTGGTGCCATTTCACTTGAATCCCCATCCCTACCCGGCCCGATCTGCTCCCGCCTCTGCCCCCAGGTTCTCTCCTCCCCCCAATCCTCCTACCATGGCCGCCCCTGTCCTGCAGTTCGAGAAGCACACGGGGGGTGGTGTTGAAGAACCAGAACGCCCACATCTTCCTCCGCAATGGCACCTCGCTCTACAAGCTCTTCCACGAGCTCAGGGTGGTGCTTGCCGACCGCTTCGCCGAGGCCTTCCGGATGGCCGCCAGGGCACCCATGATATGCTCTCATCAACGGGTCAGCGGGCACCGACGGAGCGGGCGGCGTCTGGAGCAAAGCGGCAATGAAAGTGTAGTGGATGGGCTTGTGTCGTTGATGTGACAACGGAGCAGCATCTCGCACCCTAGATGTCTTGACCGAGGAGGAGAGGGCCTGTGTCTCCTTGACTTGAGGTGAGCCATTCTCGCTGATTTGTGTTTGGAGCTCATTGTGTAGCGGTGCAATTTCATAGGTATATTGGGCCTTTTACGGGGATGAATTCGATAGTAAGCGCGTAATTGAAGAAGTACTTGACCAAAAGCGAGGAATTGTGCTATGTGGAGTGGTAAAATTAGAGCTCGTGGCAAGGACCGTTTGATCCTAATGCCTTCCTTTTGAGTAGGGCAAGTAGTTCAATGACAAAAGTTCGATCCTATGCACGGCGTTGAATGGCACATTGCGAGAGACGATTGAGCATGTGGCGGTGATGGCCAAGCAATGCCCGATCTTGGAAGAGATAAGGAATGCAACGGTGAAAAACCTAGGGATAGTTGTTATAACGGCTAATGATGACTTGACAAAGGAGCATTACCGTTCTTTCTTTACCAATTACTCGGGCTCTAAAATACATTCACACCATGGGAAAAATGTCACTTCGGATCATTGTTTTGCTTTAAAGATCTTAGGTTACACATATCATACAATATGTGTTCTTTTAGTGAACTTGTATTGAGTCACTATCTTAGATTAGATATATTAGTCATGTGGCCTTCTGGCTATAGTTGGTGTAATGTGTAAGATGTCGATGAGGATATTCATTTATTTTACATATACTAGCATTTATGGGATCACTATAGTTCTCGATTTATAGCGGCTGTTATCAATCGGTGCCATACTGGGTGGGTAGGGGGAGAGAGGCGGTAAATATATGGCTCCCTCTTGAATTCAAGATGCACTCTAAAACAGTTATTTTTTTAATTTTGTATTGGTAGGGAATGAACAACGAATCAGGTTTTTTTTAATAGAGAATGTGTCATTTCCTCATTATTTTAGAGATTTTGTTAAATAATTTGCTAATGACTTTGCATATTGGTTAGTTCAAATGGTATTCTGGTGTGCTGTAGTCTTCTCAACATCTCAAACTATCTATCTCGACAGTTCTTCCATCAAGGCATCAACAGAATCTGCATAGATATTCTGTGCAGATGTGCTACACTACTACTTTTGCCACTGCGATCCTAGGCGATACTAAGTCCATGTAATCGCTGCTAATGTTTATCACCGGACTTGAAGCCAAATAATATATTAGCAAATTCTAACCGCAAACTGAAAATTTGTGATTTTGGACTGCACGAGTTGCATTCAACGATATATTAGCAATCGCTAGTTTTCTTTAGTCCTTTCGTTTGGACTTGTTACCGTGAACCGATCATAATGATGACTCTTTGTTCATATGCCTGCAGATTATGTTGCAACAAGATGGTGCAGAGCTCGAGCTCTGTGGATCCTCCTTTGAAAGGTAAATTTTGTGGTGCATTATAGCATTCTCTTGGTTGAATTTTGATTCAAACATTGAGCTGAGACAAGGAAGTTTTCTTTCAGCCTTCGTTTCAGACTTGTTACCTGTGAACTGATCATAATGATGTCTCTTTGTTCATATGCCCTGCAGGATTATGTTGCAACAAGATGGTACAGAGCTCCAGAGCTCTGTGGATCCTCCTTTTCAAAAGTAAATTTTGTGGCGCATTATAGCATTCTCTTGGTTGAATTTTGATTCAAGCATTGAGCTGAGACAAGGAAAGGTCCATGGTGCTATACTGCTATGTCATGCATCAGATTTTTACCAAAGTAAGCTCCAAAAATAAATAATTGTTAACAATTGGAGCCTGCTTACCGAAGATGACTATAATTATAACTTATTGGCATGTATATTATAACTTCTGCTTGAATTTGTTACTTATCACAAGTTCTAATAGAGTGCAGGCCTTGAAGGTCAACCTTTAGTTTTGTACTGTATATCTCTTACAGGGAATACCTATATTATTTTGAAAAAAAATTAGTATGTCGACACACATGTTTATCATGAACTTTCAGTTATTGTGTGTTTATTTATTTCATATTGTATTATTGGTCAGATTGGTGAACTTATGGCAATGTTACTTTCGATGTTATCCTTGAACTAAGTGAACCTATAGCTATAACAAAAAAAGAACAAAATCTTCTTGTCACCTGTCCATCCCTGTATGCATAAACTATGCTATGGTAGTGTTCGATTTTTTTTCAGTAGTGCATGCATACATGAATGAGCATCCAATTGTATAGCCAGATCCAAACCTTTTATTTTGTTGAAAGCTTTAAGTTTAGAGATTAATCTGGTCCTTTATACACTCTATTCTAGAATGTCCTTTTTAAAATTGCAGCCATCTTGGAATATCTTGAGATTTACTAGATATGTTTTTTTAGTGTCTGTGTGTTATTGGTAACTCATTTTGGACATTTCCAACCTCTCGTGGGATATAATAGGTAACTATTGGATTTGTGACCGAGATGCAATGACTCGTAGATTTGTGGGGTTTTAGAGAGAAAGCGTTTGAAGTACATTATTAAACTTTACAAGTGGAAATATGAATGCTATCAATCTGAATCAATTGCCATGTTTAATCAATATATGTTGGCTTAATAGTAAGACAACCTTTCTGGTACTATTTAGGAACTTTCTATAATTTTCTCTCTATAATCTAATGTGGACAACTATTTGCATATTGCAGGTGGCATGAATAATTTTGTTCATCTACTTGTTTTACCACATCTACTTCCACTTTGATCAGGTACTTTGTTCCTCTTTGTTAATACATGGGTACATGACAAATATCACTCTGATGGTTCTGAAACTAAACTTGATCTTGTTTATTGACAGATCAAGCAGATGCATACCTGTAGCTGCATTGTGATATTTATTGTGCCCACAATACTACTCGTCATGAACACAATGTGGTTTGCCAAGATCTTGAGAGGCCTTAAGAAGACGCTAGCCAATAGGCATTGAAGAGGAGAATGGTAGATGCAAGCTCATGGACATCTACAATCATCCTTTTATACAGTCACGCACAAGTACATGTACTTCCTTAGTAAAACTGTTAGTGCAACTCATAGCGCAAGCTAAAGCCCTTGTACATAATTCAAAAATACGCTTAACGCATCCCAAAATTTTCCCTGCATATTCTACCTTGTACATACACATGTATGGTTATGGCTAAGGATGCTTTTATCTGTGCATCAGATACTTCGAAATCTCAAGTCTCAACAACTAAGGGAGTGTGGGTAGTGCTCATCAGATAGACCTCGAAAGGTTGAAACTTGAAATTTTGTTTCTACTTACCACTCTGAAGTGCAGCCCGTATTGTTCTAAGTTCGGACTTCAATTGCAATGAGTTCATTCACTTATTGCAACAAGTAAAGTTGGCGGTGGTACTTCATGTAAAACTCATCGGTTTCCTATCAGTATGTTGCGATGTAATTGTTATTACACTTTCACCATGCAATTTTGTTTAGTCTGGTAAAACGTTCAGAGCAAGAGCTTATTTTAATGGTCAAACAGTTTGAATACATGTTTTTTTTTGCAGTGGTTGGGTAAGGCAAGGAGGCTCAATTTGGCTATGAGCGGCACGATAATAGGACAACGATGCAGGCCGGGTGCGGTGGTAGAGCCACGGGTGCAAAACATAGACTGAGCTCAGTGGTGGAGCTGAGAGTATATTGTAGGTCGAGCATAACGACAGTTGACATTGTAGGCCGAGCACAACGACAGTTGACGAGTAGACATGCTGGGACTATGATTTTTTTTTAATCCGTAGCAAAGCACGGGCATTGAACTAGTTAAACAACTACATAGAAGAGAGTGCGGTTGAGAGATGATATTATTATTTTGTGGTTTTTTTAATGAAACATGGGTCCCATTTGTTAGTAGGAATCGGTTCAATACATTGGAGAAAAATAAACTCGGTTTCTAGAATGCTTATGTGACATGACTTTGAATCGACGTCGGTTCAATACACTAAAGATGCTCTGAGTGGATTCAAAGAATATTCAACTGATGATCTAGCCGAGCAGATGTCTTTGAAGCTTTGTAGGCAGTACACAATAACTAAGCAGATCGAGTGCTACACGTGAACTGATTGGGAGGCCCCGATTGAACAGGAGATTTCACTCCGAATTACCAATAATGAATACGTTTGTACATGTTAAGCATTCTAGACTCAATATCACAAGTTACCCCATCCAGAAAACAGGACTCTAAATAGCAGTCAGTCGGGGAGAGAGCTAGAAATTATTGCTAAGAAAATATGTCTTCTTGAATTAGACATGAATTCTGCAGTTAACAAACACCCTACGTTGACAAAAAAAATTATTTCAAAGATGGTGGAGGACATTGGCTGCATCTAGCACTGGAACTCTATCAAGGAGTTCTAAGAATTTGTTTGACTACTTACATTACTAAATTTCCTTTAACAATAATAAGCAGGAGTTTTGACCAAAAAGCTTTTGACGACAAGTAGCAAGTGGCTAGCAAAATATCATTCAGGTTTCCAAAACTTGAATGGATCTATCTAACATGTAATTACTTTAGCTAATAACATCAGTCACACATTAACTGACTTCACATGGCACATCAATATCGTTTCCTGAATGCATTTACTAAACTTGATATTATTGTAGTTTTCTACTCATGAGTAACCATCGAACAGTACGATTTTACACAATCTAGAAACATCTCGTAGTTACAAGGTAACTACTAATATTATTTGAAAAAACTGAAAAACCATGCCATTCGTTACTTAGCAAAAGTACAAAACAGTACGGCTACACTTTTAAGTGCAATTAAGCATCATCCAACATAAGTCATGATCATTTTTTAAGACATCAATTAACAATTTACAAATTTTCCAAAAAATAAGACCGCATGAACTAACCATCTTATCATCTAAAATGGCAACAAAAAAAAAATCCATGCATAATGCCTCACCAACCAAAATAAATAAATAAACAAACTAAAAATACTATTGAAATTCAGATATCATATTATCATCGTATAATCTAAATAATAAATAAACTTGCATAATTAATCAACCCCACCGAGATTCCATAAACCGGTAACATCTAAATAATAAATAAACTTGCATAATAAATACTATTGAAGGATTGTTGTTTCCGGAATTAGTTCCTGATTTGAATACAGAAAAGGAATCTGTCAACTCCAATCAACAATCATGTCCTTCCCCATGCTATCAACAAAGTGCAACACAGTTGTAAAAAAGATAATTATGTTCTTCAAAAGTTTGCAACAGTAGCCAAAATGGCTAAGGGGGGCCACTTTTACATGTTGGAACGCATAATGGAAAACTGCACGGTAATGAATGGCTACCTTGGATTTTTTAAGTGGAGCATAGTACTTGGAAAATCTCGTGTGAGAAACTATCATATGTTAAGTTAGCAAGGAAATAAAATTCAATCATCAGATTATTTGTAGGTCCAAATATAAATTAGAAACATGAACAACAATCCACATAATTGCTTGTGATCGCATTGCATGTTGCTTGGCCTTGATATGAAGCAATTAACATCAGCACATAGTTACATTTTCATTGTTCTGAAAAATCTAATACCCCAAAAAGTATTAACTTATTGCTCAATTGTCTTTCTGTGTTAGTCTTTTCGACAGCGAAGGTTTAACCAAGTGCTGAATTGGGCAATTAAGCAAGTTGAGAGTTTTGTCCCACAAAAGAACGAGAAATCTGCTCCTAAAAGAACACTATCTATAAAATTACCAAACCATAATACAAACAAGCACACACACGAAATTAAGGAAGTTTTCACAAACAACAACCCAATTCATGGTACAATCGAGGCATGCATGCGAGATGGAGTATATGCACAACAATTTAGTTAGTCAATTTCTCATAAATTAACTGTTCAAGATCCAAATCGAGCCTCACCTTGTTGAAGGCGGTGGCGAAAGAGATAGGAGGGAGGCGGACACGGTGTCCTAGAGGGAGGCGGTGGCGCTTGATAGGAAGGTGGCGGCGTTGGGGTCTCGGAAGGAGGCGGTGGCATCTTGGAAAGTGGCGAACGAGCGAAGGCGCGGGCTACGAAGGCGAGCGACGGTCGGTGGACACGACGCTACGATGCGACAGCAAGCAAGCGTGAGGTGGCGCAGGACGCGCGGACGAACAGAGATGCGACACGAGCAAGTGGGTGGTAGCATGACAAACAGGGAGGAAAGGTGCGAGCGGCACCAAGAGAGCAACGCGGTGGCCGAGAGGGAGCATAGCAGCGGGAAGGGAGCAGCATATCTAGCTCACTGTCATCGTCCTCTCTTCATATTTAAGTGTGTTCCGTGTACTCCACTTCTTCTCTTTGGCTCTGCTCTGCTCCAGCTCCGATTCTTTCTGGAGTCCAGTCTCTTCCTCTACTTTCTTAGTTCTTTCCAATGGATGTTGTACAAAAAATACAATCTTTGCTTTGGGCAATGAACATATAGTTAGACCCTTGTTACATATGTTTACATGCTAATTTTTGCTCTATGGAAGAAACATTCTTAGATTGGGTTCTTGCTGATAGGAAAAGAGCAAAAAAGAGCTGGATTTGCAAGGTATGCATCTGTCAAAAAAATTGTAAAAGAAGGCAGAGCTCTACCGATCACTATTAGAGGAAGAAAATAAGTTTTAGCAGTTTGGCTGCTATAACATGGAACAGGAAAAAGTGAGAAAACAATAACAACCAAGACCAAGCACAAGTTTTTTTTAAAAAAAGAAGACATGACCTTTACCGATCACTATTAAAGGAAGAAAATAAGATTTAGCGGTATAGCTGCTATAGGCCAGAACAAAAAAAATGAGAAAATAACAACGGCCAAGTACCGTCGGATCAATGTTTTTTTAGGGGGTGGGGGGGTGACATCTCATGGTATCGGCATATCTGGACAACCTAGCTCCGAAATCCGAACACTCATCCTAAAAATCCTAGGTCCGCCATTGGCGCCACTCCTTGCTCGATGACGCAGCGGCGAGGGGCGGCAACGTTGCGGAGCAACAAAGGCCAAAGGCGAGGGGCAGCCGCGTTAAGGAGCAACAACGGTGAGAGGCGGCGGATATATATATATATATATATATACACGCGTATCGTCGGATCAATGTTTTTTTGGAAGGCGGGGGGGTGACATCTCATGGTATCGGCATATCTGGACAACCTAGTTCCGAAGTCCGAACATTTATCCTAAAAATCCTAGGTCCGCCATTGGCGCCACTCCTTGCTCGGTGACGCAGCGGCGAGGGGCAGCAACGTTGCGGAGCAACAGAGGCGAGGGGCAGCCGCATTGAGGAGCAACAACGGCGAGAGGCGGCGGCGCTCGTAATACCTAAGGCGACAGCAATGGAGGGGAACGGGGATTGGATTAATTAGGTTGGAGAAAAGACCAACATACCCTTACAAAATAATAATTTCAAAAATAAAAATTCTGTTACGCCCTTCACAAATGAATGACCAGATTTTATTTATACTCCTCTCAAATGTACCGTAAAATTGATCCTTTTCTAAACACCTCTACAACATCAAGCCTAAACATTCAGCCAGGCTTTGGATGAACCTCCTATATTTTGCAAAGCAAAAGCTAAGCCACTCACTTTAGCTCCTCAAGCGATTCCAACACTGAATGAACTCGCAGAATGCGGCTTGGTGCAATAGTTTCTTGCGTGGATCGGAAATTGGACGCGGAGTCACGGATCCATTTGCTTAGAAAAGAGCGAGAAATCTGGTTCCATTTATGCAGGTAACTCTGTACAACACTACGACCCGTGGTCTCAATTAGCAACAACAAATAACACACACCGATCAATCACCAAACACAAAGTCAAATGAAGCAAGAATCATCACACGGTTAATTCCAAGTACCTCGTACTGACTAATGTGAAACGATGGTCTCGAAGCAGTCGATCCCGTCGAGCTCCAGCGCGAACCGCGGCAGCATCTCTTCCCGCGGCCGCTGCTCCTTGTGCTGCGAGTGCGAGCCCTCCTTATCCCGCTGCTGCTTCGCCTCAGCCGGCTGATCCCCCCGCCGCCTCTGTCCCGCCTGCTCGTCCGGCTTCCTCCTCCGCCACGACAGCCGAGCCCAGTGGCCGGCGGCGACGTCGGCCGGGGATGCGCTCAGGATCGAGGAGGCCAACAACTTGTCCATGACGACAAACTCAGGGATTCCTGGATTAATTGAGCTTTCTTGCTCGCTTTTGAGTTTTGATGCGCGTGGGCTTTGGACTTTGCTTTGATCGATCGATCGATCGCTTGCTTGCTCAGGTTGGTAATCGAACGCAGGGGAGCTTGGCTTATACACCCGCAGGAAGCAATGGCATAGTGGTTTCTTGGTCGGTTCGGTCCAGAATATTCGTGGCCGCTGTGTTAGCCGGGAGGCCTCGTGACGCACGCGGTCGCGTGGAAGTTACAACAGCTTCGCGCGCAAAAAAGAAAATTCTGACTTCTTGGCCTGGTGGTTGTGGTCCCCCACATGGCTGTGACACGGCATGTCAACTCAACCGGCGAATCTGAACGGCTTTGACCGGGTATTTGAGGAGCGCTTTTCGCTCACGGTCCCCTTCTGTCCGGGTATTTGATCACCTGCAGGCTGCAGAGATTTGTCTTTTTTTAGGACAAAAGACTTATTCATTACCAGAACCGTTTACATGAACATTTACAATGCAAGGTGGATCAACAAGACATAGATGACGACCAACATCTAGACTGCAAGCTAATTTAGCAACGTTATGTGCTTCTACATTGGAATCACGTCTTTCATGGCGAAAGTCCACTTTCTCGTAGAGGCGCCGACGCATTTCATTATCATTTAGGACTGACAAGAATCTGCAATTCTAGACAGTCTGATGCTACACACAATCTGGAGGCATTGCTATCCTCTGCAAGACAGCTTCATGGCAATCGATAGCTTCTAGAGTTCCTGGATCATTGAGCCCCTCCCCAGCAACAGCACTTGCCGCCACAAACTTGCCCGACAAATCCCTGCAAATAACACCAACTGTTCCTTTCTTATCTTACCTGTATGCGAAACTACTGCTGCATCCACATTAAATTTGAGATAATCCGCTGGTGGTGGCAGCCAATTGGGTGTTTTGTTGCACTTCTTAACGTTGCTCATTGGTATATACTTGGAATAATTTATTGTCTCAATCTCCTCCAAATAAGATTTGATAAACTAGAACTGGAACTGGAACATATTTAGTGGACTTTGAAAATTTTCTTCATGTATAGCCTTTCGTCTCGCATGCCAAATAGCCCAACATGTGACTGGCACCCTCTCCTGGAGACAAGTTTCCATATGGAATGTCGATGTTTTAATATCGATCTTATGAAATAAATGTTGGGGACACTATGATCGAGATCATACAAGAGGAGACATGAAGTTTTTTAGACAGGTTCAGGCCTTATCAGTAGAGAATAATAACTCTACTCCGAAACTAAGGCTAATGGCTTCTGTGGTTTGAACAGTCTATTGTTCTGTCTCCCCCTTTGCCCACCGATGTCACCCATTATATATCTCTCGAAGGGGTGGCAGATGCTATGCGCCAGGATACGTCTTGACGGTTGGCTGATTAAACCAACTATTGTTAGAGAGACACTCTCCTGCACGTTTGCCTTACAGTTACGCGAGACAAACAACACGTGCATTAACTGCCACACGTGAATGAACGTGGCGTACAAAGTCCCTAGTCGATTTGGTCTGCATGTCTGTGGGTTTTATCGACTATAGGGTGGTCGTAGTTGACCTAGTCGTAGCAAACCTTGCAATCATAAGATAGTCGTAGTACCTTACGACCATAGGATGGTCGTAGCAGATCTTACGACCACGGAGTAGTCGTAGACTCGTAGTCTTCCTTTGTCATTGTAGAATCTATCGACAAAAGGTACCTCTGATGGTAGTTAAGGATATCATTATCCATAATAAGTACTACAAATAAATAACCTAATTAATTGAGGATGGTTAGATCTCGTCGTCTACCCCCAACTTCAAGTGAAAATGACATGTCTCAAATCATTGCAATAGCAAGCCTTAACGCCATGTCGATTAAATATCAGCAAATGAATCATCTAATTCTTTGGCTATTTCACTGAATAGATAAATATATTGTCAGTGTGTGATTCATGCAATGTTAGGTAACGTGACACTTTGGCACTGGTCTGGGTCAATCAACACAGCGCAACACAATCTGGCAATCTCAAGTAATCATCCTTGCATATTCTTCTATGTCAAATCTTGATTTAATTTAAAGGAGCTCACCCACCTAAGTCAAATCTTGATTTAATTTAAAGAATGCTCAAAGAAATGATGCAATGCCATGCTCTATACTTTGACCTCACAACAGCTAGAGAATGGGGATGAATGGCTCTTAACCAAAAAGAACGAATGGTCCAAGCTCTGACATAAGAATAATGATAGCACTGTATGCTCGAGTAACAATTGACACATGGGTTTACATATATTCTGATCATTCACTAGATTCTGAGTAGCAGTAGCTTTTATAGATCTAAATGCTCTCTGGACTATTAATTAGATTGGTTCTACACTAGGATAGGCATAAGGCACATAAGTGATACGCTGCATAACTTATGTTAATTTATGAAAACCTGCAGCATCACCAGATGGATTGTTATGATTCTAAATGATACACAAGTCTTGGGTAAAATTTGTAAAACAGTGCATACAAGACACACTGAGATTAGACATATATTGCTTTATACTAGGTCACAAGTACTACACATATTGCATTCTGTTAAAAGGATTCACAGCACAGAGCACATGCATACATCCTAGACTACTCGCTTAAGTGAATACATTTTAAAAAGTACAAAGATGTGAGAACCCATGTAATTAAACTAAGCTAATCAGCAGTAATCGGTAATTAGTATAAGTAAAAATTTCATTAAACCAATGTCAAGCATAAACTCAGTTAATTTTAAATCACACAATCAACACAAAGGACTTTATAATTTGTGCAAACATCATGTCACCACACCAAAGTTTATAATTAATGTTACAACTTAATTACAACATCAATTACAAGAATGAATTACCACAGATACGATATAATTACAACTTTGTTTAAGTTACAAAAGAATAAATCATCTGCATACTCTCAGAACATTCTGCAAGAAGTCATTATCAAAGAACATACATCATTCTTTCAATCTCAAAAATACATCACAATATGATTTCATTTCAAGCAGGAGTAAAATATTACACCCAGTATTATTTACAAGAATCCATCCAAACAGAAAAAGAATAATAATAATACACTCTCTAAATTAATTACAAGAATGATTTTCAACAGATCACAATATAAAATACAATCTAAATACTTGCATTCATCTTGTTGAAGCCTATTAGGATATAAGAAGTGGCCGTCAAAATTCCCTGAAGCTCAGTAGGATTTCAATATCAACCTAGGTCAGCTGGTCCCTCGACCACCAAAGTATCCTGACCAATCGGAGTTAATCGGCCCTTGATGATTAAGATAGCCAAGCCAACCTAAGTTAATGGGCACCTCTTACTTCCAAAGGTTTCATTATACGGCGTCATCAAAGCCCAAAACCCACTTTGCTAAATTACCTCAACAGTATTAGAAGCCTACAGTGCATCACCCTTTAATCCCCCACCCTCAGCTCAAAGCTGCATAGGGTATTTTGAATCTAACACCAACATCTCATCAACCTCTCTCTACTACAGGAGAATCCCGAGTTCATTAGCCAAAGCACCTCTGGACACATAGTTGATAACCCAACAGCTGATGAGGGCAAAGAGAAGACAAGAGATAAGAGCATGGTAAAATGAACAGAGAATGGTAAAGAGGCGAGGCACGAAGGAGATAACCCGAGCACGAGGCTAGGGATAAGCCACCAAGCATGCACAAAGGATAACCCAGCCGAAGGCACCCTCCCCAGCATGCATATTTCCCCACATAAGCCTCTGCCCTTCGCAAGCTCCACAAGACACCCCAATCTCCCCATTTCTCAAACCCAACCGAACCGAAGGCAAGCAAGCACTAACCTCCCTCTGCCACCCTCAAGCTCAGGCAACCAGAGCATCAAGGCAGCCAGGAGGAGGAGCTCAGCATCCACACCATCATTGCCTGCAAGCCCCAACCCACAAAGGAGAAGAGAAGAGCACCAGCACGAAGCCGGCACTACCATTCCCTTCCCAACCTGAAATCCCCACCAGAGGTAACCTCAGTTTACCTCAGTACGCTGTACACATGCACAAACCTTCACAAGTAGAACATCTCACAGGGGCAACAACTGGTAGCTCTCAGTTCATCTTATATGCATCATAGAGCAAGGGGAGGGACTGGGTTAGAGAGGAAGGGGGGAGAATACCTCAGAGCGCAGCTTTGGTAGCACCACCATCATTCTCCTGATGCACGAGCATATAGGAATCCTCGTTATCACCTCACCTGACATGAACAAGAACCATCAATATACCACAAAATTTAACTCAAGCTTAGGCGAGAGCATAATCAGAAGAGAGGGGTGTAGAGGGCAGCGGGTCGGCGGCGGCCGTAGGCCAAGTTGCAGAGGGGGTAGAGGCCACGGGCGGCGAGTAGGCACAGCGAGAAGCGGCCCAAAACAATGCCTTCACTTGGCACTGAGGGGAGAGCAAAGACGGCGATCTGATTTAGGCGGCAGCAGCAGGCCGGACGAGGTGCCGGGAGGCGCGGGCCGAGGGAGGAGCCAAAGCGGCCGAGGCGGCCAAGGAGCCGAGCGGAGCCGGAGGGCCGGAGGTGAGCCGAGTGTAAGAAGCGGCGTGGAGGCTTCAAGAAGGCCCAAGGCGGTGCCATGTGAGAGGGGAAGGAGTCACCGTAGGGAAGCCAAAGGAGGCGGCCAACAAGGCGGCATGGCAGGGCCCTAAGCGGCGACGGCAGGGGCCTTGAGCGGCGGCGGGCAAGCAGGCAAGAACCAGGAGGCAAGCAGCAGACCAGAGAGAGAGAGAGAGAGAGAGAGAGAGAGAGAGAGAGAGAGAGAGAGAGAGAGAGAGAGGATTGAGGGATTTGTGAGATTGGGGAAGAAGGGGAAAGAGGAGCTGGTTGGTGGGGTGTCGGCTGGGTAGAGATAGGGTAGAAAAGAAAATAGAAAATGGGGAAAAGGAGATAGAGGAAAGGAAGAAAAATTAAGAAAGAGGAAAATTTTGTAGAGATTGTTGTAAAATTCAAAATAAATAGATGGATTGAATTAGTAGTATAATAGCAATTTTCCTTTGAGTCACTAGTAAGTTAGGTTATTTAATCCGCATTAGAATATTTGGCAGTAAAACAACCGGTAGGAAATAAAGGCGAAAAATGTGTATAAATTAATTGGAAACTTCATATTTGAGTTGGTCGTTGATAGAATTCCCAAAGTAAGTAAATAAGTAATTTGAGGCGTTAGAAATAATTTATTCAGGTAGATTTATTTATTTAGCACCGGCATAAAATCAAGTTAGTCGTTTAATTGCCACGTAAATTTGATAAACTTAGTTATGCGCGAATAAATTTGATAGACTTAATAAGATGGGATCACGTATAGTATATTCTTCTTGTACGCTAAAACGTGAGTATCGGCAATCCTAACCCTAGAGCCGAGATACGAGAACGACCGTAGCGGGGAATGCTAACACAGCGAAGAACCCCAAAAATTGTTATTATTTAATCTGCTAAAAAGAATGACCAACTGACTACTGTACTTTAATAACACCAAAATGACACTAAGTATTATCTTAAATTATTTATTTATTTGCTCTCGGCGTATTTGCAATGCATTTAACCGACGAGCCACGATAGTTGATCTGACCTTCGTCGGTGACAATCTTTTCTCTGATTACTCAAGGCAAGCTACTCCCTTAATCATAAACATAGCTATATTAAATGTAAATCGTATATTACTCTATTATATATGTATTGTATCAAAACTATTTTATCAAAACTAAATTGGATTAAGATGAAATTGGGAAGATAAAAAAATGAGATGAAAGAAAAAAAAGAAATGAGACTAAATAGGTTGGTAAAGGGGGGCCTGGGCTGGGGAACATGACAATGATGCTGAGGTAAGAGGTGGGACCCCTTTACATAGGGTTATAATATATAAGGACCAACAAACTCTTACTCGGTCAGAAGCCGTAATTCAGTGCCAACCATTTTCCTGTTTCGACGGGCAGAAAATGTTACCTGTTACGTAATTATACTCTCCACATCGGGTAAGTAAGTACGGGGAGGATCCCAGAACATGGGGGACCCAGGGCGATATACTACCACACGGGGGAGTGTTGGGACCGGAGGACCGACCAACCAACATTTCTAGAACTCGGTGGATGACGAGGTCAGCACCATGACTAAATCAGCACCGACGGAAAGTAATGGGTGGAGACTTAATCACGTAACTGGAAAACGTTCTGTATTTTGAACTCGAACCCGCATATAAGGAAATGCTGGGAACCTGGCTCATTTAGGGTTTAGAATTGTTATGGGTAAAGTGGTATAAGCCTGCGCAATGCTATCAAATCATGAATTCATGCCAGTCTCCTGGATTGGAGTCTACGGGAACTGCCAGGGGTCTATCTTCTCTCCGGGTAACAAGTAGTATTTTCAGAATTAAAATGAGCAACATAACTCTTTGAAAACTATTTTCAGAATAAGAGAAGATGAAGGAATTTTGATAAGGACGAAATTTAGAGTCATCAAATGCGTTTTAGCTATTAATGCTTGCTGAGTACACTATAGTACTCACTCTTGCTATCTCTCCCCTTGCTTAGATCCTTGTTTGGCCGGGATCTATCCCGAGTGGGATGAGGGGTTTGTAGGTACCGAGGATGCCGTTGGCGACGAGGGCGTTGGTCATGAGGACCAAAGCGAGGTGGACGCGAGGGGCGAATAGGTGGCTTATATTTTAGGGCAGGCGAGAGATGTCGAGAAGCTCCCTTTTGTAATTGTGTAATATTTGTATTAAGAACCATAGCCATGCGTGGCTATTACTGCAATAAAGATGTACATTTTCTATCTTATTGTTCTGCTGCGTAACTCTGGTAAATGGCTTACTATTCGTTGGAGCAGTGTTCTACTAGGCAAACGAATAGTAATCCGTATGCCTAAGTGTGATTACCCCCTGGGGTAATCACACGGGGCATCGCAAAAGAATTGTCACAATACACGATCTGGCTATAAATCATGGAAGATGGATAGAAAGTGGCACAATACTTATTCTAGAAATTAGACGCATGGTTAGATACATGTGTTCTCAACAATTAGCACTAGCATGACTTTTTAAGGACCAAGAAGTGGTGGGCAAGACCACTAAATCAGCATGCTGATAAAGTAGCTTATCTATGACCATAATAAAATCTGGAATAAACTTCTTGATCAAAACAAAAGCACACCTTTACCATTCAGGGTACACTCATTAATATTAGAACACGAATACCGCCTACTGTTAAAAGAACCTAAACTCAAGAATGTAACTAGAAGTGGACAAGTTGTTAATTACTTAATTTTGCTGATCTCTTCTACTGTTTAGATTTCTAGCCGTAACAAGAAATAGTATACATGTGAATGAATTGAATGTTGTATATGCCCACCAGACAAGCAGGCATATTGGTTAATGTAGAGAAGGCTAGACCAATGCAAGAATACTACATCATGCTGGTATTTGAATAGTATTAAAAAATATATAATCTAGAATTAACACATACAACCAAGGATAGAAAACCCATTACCGGGCCAAAACCCGCCAGGTCTTGATAACGATAATCGGAAGATAAGAATCGATTACAAACCAAACCGAAAAAAAAACAGGTTAAAATTACCAAATCGATTTGAATTAAACCTCCCAACAGTTAATTGGACCGTTACTTAGCAGAATCGCTAAAACCGAAAAAAGTAAAAACCGTGAAACCGGAAATGGAAGGGAATTTGGTAATATTAGTAAATAACAATGCTAACTAGTTAAGCCTGATTCAAGAAGGTATATAGTATGCATATACCCTAACCAAGAAGCTTTAGAATACAACTTGAAGCTTTAATTGAGTAAATCCAAGTTAAATTCCTTTCAACCAAGCAATCCTCCAAGAGTTTAATGAAGTAGCAATCCTCCAAGAGTTTAATGAAGTAGCAATTGCAAAAAATAGAGACAACCTTGGTAGCTTCACTCTCTGCATGACCCTCTCCCCAAGTAGTCGTGAAATCTAAAATAGTAAAGACATGAGTTAATGGTAATGAAAATTAACTTGACTAGCATACTAAAAACAATAATGGTGACAATTCATACCAATACATTGTCGAGAAACGCGAAGGTTGTGCAATATACTCATTGTTATCAAAGAGTACTAGACCTTCATGTTGAGCAAGGTATGCTTTGTATTGATCCCAAGTGTATGTTTGATGGATATGTCGTAGCCAATGATTATAAATTTGTTGGTAATATTCTGGTTCCACCCACTGATAAACCATTCTTGAATTGTTGTTGAATGGTACAAGACCGTAATGGTGAGTAGGATAAGAAGTGGCTGGCGAATGAGAATCATCACCAGAAGGTAATAGGTTGGCATCTCGACGTCCATAAGTCCTTGAGCTAGCATGGGATTCATAGGAAGAAGAGTCATGTGGCCGAGATTGATCTTTTTTGCGACTCTTACCCCTCTCATAGATCTTACGAAATGGTCTTGAAGCATGACAACCATGGTCTTCATCTTGGGTAGCATGCGTGAAATTTTGCTCGCAGGTAAATTCCAATGGTTGGTCTTGTGCTGCATCTTGAGTTGTCCCACCATCAGCACCACCATCATCACCACCATCATCACCACCATTAGCACCATCATCGGACGACGGAGAGCTACTGTCAGCAGACTCTTGGTACTGCACTTCATCAGATGGCGGACTTTCTGTTTCTTCATCGCTTCCCACAATGTCCTCCTCAATGCTCTTTTTCTTCTTCTTATCATTCTTCTTCTTATGAGCCACTCGTTTCTTGTTTTGTGTAAGAGAGGCAAAGTCTGCAGCCAATTTTGCAGTCGGTTTGCTACAATATTTCCTTTTCCCAAGATGACTCTTCCCAATAGTTGTCTTTGTCCATTCTTTCAACGGTTGATCATCTAGTGTTTTTTCCAGTTCCTCCTCAGGGATGGCATCAACTACAATCTTCGATGGAATGGGGGGCTCACCTTCCTCGTCTGCACGCAGACTCGATTCTATCATGGAGCTATCAAGCCACTCATGGATTGGGTTATTCCTGTCGTACATAGTGGCATTAATTATATCGCCCAAAGGATCTACATCTCTATCCTCATTTCTAATCTCATGCTCTTGCAATCGTAGCCTTAGATTGTAGTGGACATATACGAGCTTATGCAGTTTCTTGTACCCAAGACGATTCCTCAATTGTGTATGCACCAAAGCGAATGTGCTCCAATTACGTTCACATCCACTGGAGGAAACACATTGCGAGATAATCCGCAAGGCATATTTTTGTAGTTTCGGTGTCTCCGCTCCATAAGTCATCCACCATGTAGCTACAAGTAACATGAAAATTACATTAAACTCATAGTGACAGTTGATTTTCTATGTATATATAAGTTGATAACAACATACCTGCAGTATGACGCGATGCACTAATGTAAGCCTCATGTGAAGCAAATAGGCCTCGCTGACACGATAGAATTCTAGCTCGCCTAGAGCCTCCACCGCCTCCTCGGGTGTATCACTATTCTTTGAATTGCCGTTGTCACGTAACCCACGAGGGTGCATTCTTCGCCAAACCATGTTGGTTGTGGCTTCATGGTTTAGCACCCCATTGTCAAAAACACACTTACAATGTTAGAAAAATACAAAAAAATATCATTTATGTGTTAGGATTTAGGAAACTATCTACTTGCTCGCAATCACATAGGTGTGGTTCTTGAGCATTGAAACTCTTTTATTCACTACCTCCATAACACGATCATAGGTATCACGATCGTGCATCAATGCGTCTTCAAGTTTACGCTTGAGTTCATATGTTTTTCCAATCGACCCCGCCATTTGCTATGGTCCTGTTGATCTGCAAATCTTAGTAGTCGATAAATTGGTTCTACCAGTTTAATGACCCAATGCATAGAGGTCCACCATTGTCTACATGTGAGACAGGTATACATGTATTCTCCTTCTTCGGTCATGCACAAATGGTTGGAGGTCCACACATCTGACACCATCCACTTCATAAATTTGTCTTTTCTATCAAAAAAACTTTTCAAGAAAACAAATGTCGTTCCAAACCTTGTGGCGTTTGGACGAACTATCTCTCCTCCAATATGTTCCCGCATTTCATTATGGAGGCGACCGTGGTTGTATAGGAACCGACAAATCCTCTTGGCCGACTTGACAACTGCAGCAACCTCTACGAACTGGCTAATATCCTTCAACATGAGGTTGACGGTATGTGCCGCATTACCAGACTAAAGTTGGATACTCTTCAATTACCACCACATGCTCTCTTATAGTTTGCACCGCTGTCACCTGTCTGCATAATATGTCGATGTCCAACTTCGCTCACAACTTTACGTATCTCACGAGACAAAAAGTCAAGATTTTGTATCTTACTAGTTGCATCCATCGACTTATGGAAAAACATTCTTTCATTGCAAGACAACATGAAGTTAATTATACTCATGTGTGTAGGTCCTGGCCCATGAATCACACATAATAGAGACTTTATATATATCCCATCGTCTTGGGCTGCTACATAACGCTTTATTTCTTGTTCGTTTTCATCAAGATATATCCCATCGATTTCATGGCCTCTTGGTGACGCCACGCCTTCACCAAGTTTTTGTGTCTCTTTGATGGCAAAGACGAAAATAAGGACACTCTGCCTTTACTCCGGAATGTCATTACTATGGAACCACTTAGACCAAAGTTTCCCAAGTTTTGACCTTGAGCCTCCACGCATCTTGTTGTATCAATACGGGTTTGGCGGGATGCCGCCAAAATATCTGAGTCAACTCTCATGGACTGTGACCTAGAAATGCCACCACTTCCCCTGCCACTTCCACTTCCCCTACTGAAAGCATCTAGGCCCCTAAAAATTGTTTTGGTAATTAATGACAATATGTGAATATGGGATTAACGTGTTTATTGAGTATTTACAAGGTTAAGTCCCATTGGTGAACTTATTGATGCAAAGATGCATGCCAAAGGATGAAATGGAGATCTACAAGACTTTAAGTCAAGGTACAAATAGTCTAGGATCCTTTTGTATTTTACCGGTCTTAGGAGTTTGGTTGGAAGACCGGATTATAGGATAAATGCCGTACTATTAAGAGGGATCATGGCTAGTAGCTTGATAGCATGTTCTTGTGCCATATGGATCAATTTTAGGATCATGCATGCATTTAAATTGAACTTGCAATTGAATTCGAAAAACAACCGGGCCTTTACCCTAATATCGGAAGTACCGCAGGCTTTGCAGCGGTTGTACCACAGTGCGGTTGTACCGGCGACATGCGCGGTACTACCGCACATCGGACGTTCCGAAATTTATATGGCGGTTGTATAATAACAGAACAAGTGTAATTTCGCTCCGAATCCTCTCCTGAGAATCGGACGTTCCGGCCTAATAATCGGATGAACCGCACATCGGTTGTTCCGGTTATTAGACGGCGGTTGTAAAATTCCAGAATAATTGCATTTTCCAGCTGAGCGAAACCCTGATATCGGATGAACCGAAAGTTTGCTGGCGGTTGTATCGCTCCTCTTTTAACGGCTATGTCAGAGCATTTAATGCGGTTAAAATAGCCGTTACTATTGCTTTTTTCAGAGTGCGGTTGTACAGTAGATACCTCGGTTGTACCGATTTTCTCTGAAAATCGGAACTTCTCCTAACGGTTGATTTGTTGGTGGAGGCTATAAATACCTCCCCAACTGCCCAAGGCTAAGAGAATACAGCTCATTTATCACTCATAGAACCTTTTGAGCTTTGAGCATTCACTCAACACTCAAAACCTCTTGTGCATTCATTGTGAGTTTGTTGAGAGTCATTCAAGTGCATTCATACTCCTAGTTGATCCTTGTGCACTTGAGTGCTGTCAAGTGAAGCCCGGTGATTTATTACTCTTGGAGTGGTGCCGCACTCCTAGACGGCTTGGCGAAGAGCACGGTGATCTCTTCAAGAAGAGTGTGAAGAGACCCTGCAAGCTTGTGAGTGGTTGGTGTTCACCATCTCCTGAGCGGAGGAAGAACAACCAAAGTGAACGAGGAAGGCTTAATTGTGGAGCCGGCTTGACGTGTCAAGCTTCCTCAACGTGGACTAGTGAAGACCGGCAAGTCTTGATACCACGGAAAAACATCCTCGTGTCTTTGTGGTTATTTCTTGTCTTTACATTTCGCATTTATATTTCTAGCTTATTTATTATGATTGAATTGCTTAGCTAGAAGTATAACTTGTTAAGATTAAGTTATTAATTGGCTAAAATTGTTAAATTGTTAAAAGTTTAAAACCTCCTATTCACCCCTCTAGTCTGCTATCCTTGATCCTACAAGTGGTATCGAGCTTGGTCTCTCATTGTTTTAGACTTAACCGCCTAAGAGAGAAAAGGATGGCTAGTGAGGATTTGCTATAGGAAAGGCTCCTTTCTTTGATGGCTCTAATTATTCTTATTGGAAAATTAGAATGTCAATTTATTTAAAGGCCATGAATTTAAGCTTATGGAGAATTGTAGATGAGGGTTATGTCATGCCTCTTAATCCACAACTACCCACGGATCAAGAGACACGTAACACTCAACTAAATGCTCAAGCTATGAATGCTCTATTTGGCGCTTTGAGTGTGGATGAGTTCAATAGAGTGAGCAACTTGGAAACCGCTCATGATATTTGGACCACCCTCTCGGAAATTCATGAGGGAACATCCACGGTCAAAGAAGCTAAATTGTATAAGCTTAAAATCAAATATGAGACGTTCACAATGTTGCCTCATGAAAACATCAATGAGATGTATTCAAGACTCAACAACATTGTGAATGAGCTCAAAGGCCTTGGGACTAATCTTCTTGATGTTGATGTTGTTCGTAAGATGCTTAGGGCTCTTCCGGACAAATATGAGACGTTGGTGACGCTATTTCTCAACTCTCCCGAGTTGCCAAGAATGACACCAACGGGACTTTTGGGCAACCTCATCACAAATGAGTTGTTCAAAAAGGACAAGGAAGAACTATTGGAGACATCCTCCTCAAAGAAGAAAATTACCGCTTTCAAAGCCAAAGTGGAATCAAATGATGATGAGGAAGAAGAGGATGAATCCGATGAGGAGTATGCACTCCTTGTGAGAAGAATGAAGAGGGTCATGAAGAGACGCCTCAATAGAAGCTATAACTTTGACAAGTTCAAGAAGGGGCAATCCTCAAATGACAAGAAGCGTTATAGCAACATTAGATGCTATAATTGTGAAGAAAAGGGGCACATTGCTTCTCGTTGCCCCGAAAAGAAGGATGACAAGGGCAAAACATTCAAGAAGAAGGAATACAACGGCAAGAAGAAGCTTTTCAAGAAGCTTCATAAGGATGGCAAGAATGAAGCCCACATTAGAGAGTGGGATTCAAATGATGAGTCAAGCGACTCCGACTCCGATGAGGATGAGTCCCCGAAGAAGAAGGGACTAGTTGGCATTGCAATCAAGGAAACTCCATCGCTATTCTCCACTCCTACTTGCCTCATGGCAAAAGGAGATAAGGTAAAATCCATTGATTGTAATGAGCCAACTTATGATGATTTACTAGAAATGCTTGATGAATTGAATGAATTTCTTGGAAAAGAAAAGTCAAGATATAAAGTTTTGAATAGAGAATACACTTCTCTAAGAGATTCCTATGAGGGGCTAAAGGAAGCTCATGACTTGCTTATCCAAGATATTTCAAAAAAAACTTGTTCTAGTATAGGTATTACATGTGATATTATTGATGAAATGCCTAGTGTAGAAAATGCTAAGACTAGTGCATCTACTTCATGTAATAACCTTGCTATGCCATATTGCTCAAATATTAATGCTAATCATGATCTTGTTGAGCAAAATGATGCTAAGCTTATTGTTGAGAACAATGAGCTAAAAGAACAAGTGACCAAGCTAAGTAAGAGCTTGGAAAGGTGCTTCAAGGGCAAGGCTACTCTTGACAAACTTTTGAGTGAGCAAAGGTGCTCATTCAATAAGGAAGGTCTTGGATATGTGCCTAAGAAAGGTAAGAAGCCGGCAAACAAGCCCACAAGATTTGTGAGGCAAAATGGTAAGTATTGCCATAATTGCCGGGAAATAGGACATATGCAACAAAATTGTCCTAAGGGTAAGATTCCATCAATTGGTATTTATGATTCATGCTATATGCTCAGAAAGACCAAAGATGGTAAAGTAGTTGCTCGTTTTGTTGGCACTTCAATTTTAGGTGCTAAAAAGAATGCTATTTGGGTGCCTAAATTCTTGGTCACTAACCTCCAAGGACCCAAACAAATTTGGGTACCTAAAAGAACTTGATTCTTGTTTTGTAGGTGAACTATAAAACCGGCGGAAAACATTGGGTGCTTGATAGTGGATGCACTCAACACATGACCGGTGATAGAAAAATGTTCACCACATTCGAGAATGGAAAAGGAGTAGAAAAGATCACTTTTGGCGATAATAACAAAGGAAAGATAATAGGATTGGGTAAAATTGCTATCTCCAATGACCTTTCTATTTCTAATGTTTCCTTAGTAGAATCATTAAATTTCAACTTGCTATCCGTTGCTCAAATTTGTGATCTTGGACTTATTTGCTCATTCTCAAGTGAGGGTGTTACCATATCTAATGCAAAGGATAGCTCTTTAGCTTTCAAAGGCTTTAGATTTGGAAATCTCTATTTGGTTGATTTTAGTTCAAGTGAATCGTGTTTAAAAACTTGTTTGTTGGCAAAAACCTCATTGGGTTGGCTTTGGCATAGACAGCTAGCTCATGTTGGTATGATCCAACTCAAAAAGCTTTTCAAACATGATTTAGTTGTTGGCTTGAAAGATGTGAAGTTTGAGAAAGATAGACTTTGTAGTGCTTGTCAAGCCGGTAAACAAGTCGCTAATTCTCATCCTTCCAAAAGTATCATATCAACTTCTAGACCATTGGAACTCTTACATATGGATTTGTTTGGGCCAACACCCTATAAGAGTATCGGGGGAAATAGCTATTGTTTAGTCATTGTGGATGATTACTCTAGATATACATGGGTATTCTTCCTAGATGACAAAAGTGAAACCTCCGGGATTTTCAAAAAGTTTTCAAAAAGGGCTCAAAATGAATTTGATTTCAAAATAAAGAAAATCCGAAGTGACAATGGTACCGAGTTCAAGAATACTAAAGTGGAAGACTTTTGTGATGAACTTGGTATAAAGCACGAACTTTCCTCAACCTACACTCCGGAGCAAAATGGAGTTGTAGAAAGGAAAAATCGTACATTAATTGAAATGGCTAGGACAATGCTTGATGAGTACAATACTTAGATAGTTTTTGGGCGAAGCTATTAACACCGCTTGTCATGCCATAAATCGTCTTTATTTGCACCGTCTTTTGAAAAAGACTTCCTATGAGCTAATTGTAGGAAGAAAACCGAACATCTCTTACTTTCGTGTTTTTGGTTGCAAGTGTTACATTTTAAAGAAGGGTGTTCGCTCTTTCAAAATTTGATAGTCGTTATGATGTTGGTTTCTTGCTTGGTTATTCTTCAAATAGCAAGGCTTATCGTGTCTTCAACAAAAACTCCGGTTTAGTTGAAGAAAGGCACGATGTGCAATTTGATGAAACTAATGGCTCTCAAGAAGAGCATGAGAATTTGGATGATGTAGGAAATGAAGCTTTGAGGAAAGCAATGGAGCATATGCAAATAGGTGATATCAAGCCCGAAGATGATCCATCATCTTCCACTCAAGTTGAGGCTCCAACCTCTTCCACTAATCAAATACAAATTATTGAAGAGGACAACAAAGAAGATGATCAACCATCCAACCTACCACCAAAAATTCACAATGCAATTGCGAAGGATCATCCAATAGACCAAATATTGGGTGACGTAAGTAAGGGTGTCCAAACTCGCTCTCGTATTGCTTCTTTTTGTGAATATTACTCTTTTGTCTCTTCTATTGAGCCAAAGCATGTAGAAGAAGCACTTGAAGATCCGGATTGGGTGAATGCTATGCATGAAGAACTCAATAACTTCACCCGGAATGAAGTTTGGACATTGGTGGATCGACCCAAGGAACACAATGTTATTGGAACTAAATGGGTCTTTAGGAACAAACAAGATGAAAATGGTTTGGTTGTTCGAAACAAAGCAAGATTGGTCGCTCAAGGTTTTTCACAAGTTGAAGGTTTGGATTTTGGTGAAACTTTTGTTCCCGTAGCTAGACTTGAGTCAATTCGGATATTACTTGCTTTTGCATCATGCTTTGATATTAAATTATTTCAAATGGATGTTAAAAGTGCATTCTTAAATGGTAAAATATCCGAACTTGTCTTTGTTGAACAACCTCCGGTTTTGAAGATCCTAAAATCCAAATCATGTCTATAAACTCTCCAAGGCGCCTATGGTCTTAAACAAGCTCCTAGAGCATGGTATGAACGCCTTTAGAGATTTTCTAGTCTCAAAAGGATTCAAAATCGGAAAATTGATTCAACTTTATTTACTAAAGTTTTAGAGGATGATTTCTTTGTATGTCAAATTTATGTTGATGATATCATATTTGGTTCTACTAATCAAGATTTTTGCGAAGAATTTGGTGATATGATGTCTAGGGAATTTGAAATGTCCATGATCGGAGAATTGAGCTATTTTCTTGGACTTCAAATCAAGCAACTTAAAGATGGAACCTTTGTGAGCCAAACCAAGTACGCAAAAGATTTGATCAAGAAGTTTGGCATGGAGGATGCAAAACCGATCAAGACTCCCATGGCAACCAATGGTCATCTCGACTTAAATGAGGGAGGTAAATCGGTAGATTTAACGCTTTATAGGTCTATGATTGGTAGTTTGCTTTATCTTACCGCATCTAGGCCCGATATTATGTTTAGTGTTTGCATGTGTGCACGATTTCAAGCAACTCCAAAAGAGTGTCATTTAATGGCCGTTAAAAGAATACTAAGATATTTAAAGCATTCCTCTAGTATTGGCCTTTGGTTCCCGAAAGGTGCTAAATTTGATTTAATTGGATATGCCGATTCCGATTATGCGGGTTGCAAAGTGGATAGAAAGAGCACCTCGGGTAGTTGTCAATTCTTAGGAAGATCTCTAGTATCATGGTCATCCAAGAAACAAAACTCCGTAGCATTATCCACCGCCGGTTAATATGTTTCATGGGAAGTTGTTGTGCTCAATTGCTATGGATGAGGCAAACATTGATGGATTATGGAATTAAAATTGATAAAATGCCTCTTTTGTGTGACAATGATAGTGCCGTGAAAATTGCTAATAACCCTGTTCAACACTCAAGAACCAAGCATATAGATATTCGCCACCATTTCTTGAGATATCATGTGAGCAAGGGAGATATTGAAATTAGCCACATAAGAACCGAAGACCAATTAGCGGATATTTTCACCAAGCCATTAGATGAAGGCCGCTTTTGCAAATTGAGGAATGAATTAAATGTCATAGACTATTCAAATGTTGTTTGAACTCTTGCCTCATGTTTTATGTTTCATTTGATGTTATTTGAGTATTTTATGAAAATAATTTTCAAATCTTTATTAAAAATAGCTATGATCATAAAAATTATGTTCCTTGATAGACAATAGTCTACTCTATGCATAATGATCCTTAATGATATTTACTTGAGTGCAAAACTAGGGATTATTTGCAAAACAATCTCAGTTCCTAGAAAATCCTGAAAGTCCCAGGATAATCGGAACAACCGGCGTTATCTGCTGCGAGACGACGATCATGATCTTGATACGACCGGCGTTATAACAATGCAGATGACCGAAGTCTTGGAACAACCGACGGTATTTGATCGGAACAACCGCGTCAGTTTTTGGGAGAAAAATTAACTGCCTTTCAGTTATTCTTTTTCCTACTTAAACCCCGAAACGGCTCGTCCGCCTTCAAACCGTCCGTTTCTCTCTCTCCTTCTCTCTTGCCCGTGCGACTCTCCTCCTCAAATCCACTTGCAAGTTCATCAATCTTCGATTTCTTGGATTGCAAGCATCTCCGAGGATTGACTCCTTCGATTCTTGAGGTAATCCTCAATTAATCCCTCGTTCTTGTCCCCATTGAAACCCTAGAACTCCTCGAGTCTCGGTTTTAGGGTTCTTTGAGATTGATCTTGATTTCTGGTATTCTAGAAGGACAAATGTGGTTGTTTGATATCTTGAGGTTATTGCGCATCCATATTATGCACTCACACCACAAGATTTCATAAATTTCCTAAGAATCATCCAACCCTAGAAATCGTCAGGACAATCGGATCATCCGATTCTTGAGCGCGGATCAACCGCACTGCGGTTGTTCCGGCCATTGAACTGCAGTTCATCCGATTATCGACAAGAAATCCGAAAATCAATTTCACTTCATTAATTTCTATTCCTTGATTATCTTTGATTCCTCTTGTCTCTATCTAGATGCCAAGGATGCGAGGATCAAAAAGAAAAGCTCATGGCTCATCAAGACAAGGATCTTGACCTCTCAACCTTCGAAGATTCTCCTCGAGCTTTGCAAATAGGGAGGACTCGCCTCTTTGCTCCTATTCGCCGACTCGCTCCGTTAAATGAAAACCGTATGCTCGAAAAGGAAAGAGGATAGCTTCAAACCGAGTCGATAGTGGTTCAAAGAAAGATCAAGTGAGGAGTTAGAATCAGAAGAAGAAGAAGAAGAAGTTCCTGCCAGGACAGAGGATGATTTGATAGACCCTCCAGGAACTCCAATTGATTTACACCTCCTCTCAGCTGATGATTATGCAATCAAGAGGCATGTAAATCAATTCCTTTTGAAGAATGACTCGCTCAATCCGAAATTTCACACGGTTTTTCAAGAACAAGTCTATGAACAGCTTAGCTAGAAGTATAACTTGTTAAGATTAAGTTATTAATTGGCTAAAATTGTTAAATTGTTAAAAAGTTTAAAAACCTCCTATTCACCCCCCTCTAGTCGGTTATCCTTGATCCTACACCTACCACTTCCACTTCCACTTCCACTTCCCCTACCACTTCCACTGCCACCACCATGTTCAAACGTTCCACCCCTGGCTGCTGCCCTTTGTTGGAGATGGTGTATCTCCAACGACTATCGGCGAGCCCATTCCATCTGTATTTCCTCGTCATCATCGAAGACATCTTGAGATGATGGCCCACGAGCTATAGGCTCTCTTGCAGCTTGCTCCATTCGCAGTCGTTGATCTTTAATAGCTTTATTTCTTGCCTTCGCTTCTTGAAGACTTGCCAGCATGAGCCTTGAACTTCATGGAACCCCATCGCAAGCAATAACATCTCCATGTCTCCCAAAGAAGATGTTCTTTTAGGCGGGTGACACCTCCACCGATTCGTTACATTACAATATCTACACTTCCAACCAAAGACCTCCTAATCTCTCTCATGGTCCCAAACATTGATAGATTTAGGAGCCATCACCTACATTAATCCATACAGATGAAAAATGGGTCAATTTTTGGTTTATTACTTACATGAACTTCAAGCTTTAATAAATAACCTATAATCTGTTAAGACATCTTACAATGTTTAAATCTTTTTAACTATTCTGGCACCCAAATGTTACTATGATATTTAGAGAACCTCATCTGATGAACCTTTTCCTCCTACTACAAATACCTTCCTATAAAATAAAACATTGAGCATGTTTCAAAGCATTTATTTACAATCATACTAACTGTAGGTACCAGAGTTCTATCTTCTTCTTTTTTTGAACAAGTGGTACTGGATAATTTCAACATGTTATTGATAAAGATCTCTCATCTGTAAGATGATGTTTTATGCATGAAAAATATACTTGTTAATTGTCATCAACATAAACATAACACATGATTATAAGGCCAGCTTAGAAGAAGAAAATGGCATTAAGTTGATAATGTGACTGAAAGATGCCCAAGCAACATACCTTTCCAAACCGAATTAATTGGGGAGTCTGCGCTTGCTTGTTGCCGCTTCTTCTTCTTCTTTGCAAATGGAGGGAGGGAGGAGGGAGGGAGGAGGAGGCGGCACAAGCCACAAGAGGGAGGAAGACGAGAGGACAAGTCAGCCTGACAAGCAAAAAGCAAAAGGGGGCAGGAATCTATTCTTCACATGCAAACAAAGATCGGGGACCCCAAGGCAGACTGGCAAAGCATCCAATGCTCAAAAAAACAAAGCCACGTTTGGAACTTTTCGGACGGGATTTTTCATCCCGATCGTGAAGCGATAGCCGATTATCGGCCGAAGAATCGTGATTCTGGCACGGATTTCAAACCCTGCATACAACTCTCTGATAATCACAATGACCACTAGTCCACATTTTCAGAACAGCACCAGAACTCAACTTGTGTGTTCAGTTTTACAACCACATATTTCAGAACACACACACACACACACACACTTTGTTACTCATACTACTTCCTGTTAATCACGGCCAACACATCATCAAGAACCCACACTGATGCATACAAATGACGATTTAACAGCACACGATCCATACACCTACTCATATAGTTGTTGCTCTAATTCCACAAATGATAGGCATGCATTGCACTGTGAAAGTGATTGCTTAACTGGGCATTTGGGGATTTAATCCAATAGAGGAGGGTATGAGAGTAGAGTAGAATGGCACTTATCTTGCGGATCGGGGTAGAAACAGAAGGTTGTAGGAGATCGCCGTAGCCCGTAGTCGTGGACGTAGTGGCCCGCATGGGACGATCGTCGTGCTCCAAGAGTCCAGAGCGCCGATGCCGCCTCGCTCGACGCCACGTTGGAGGCGGCATCGACGCGGCCGTGAGATCACCGGGTCGGTGTCTCATGGAGGTGGCGCTGGCTCCTTGCCAAGCCGCGACGGCTGCCGGAACGGCCGAGCGCGGCTGCGCCTTGAAGGTAGGGAAAGGAGCGTAGGAGGAGGAGTCGGTGTCGGGTTCTCGCCGGAGAGGAGGCTGGCGAGACCACGCTGGAGTCGAGGGAGACGACGACACCGACTGGGTTGCGGTGGCTTAATCGGATTGTCGAGAGCATAGGACCGCCGCGGGAGGCATCAGCGCTATCTCGAGGGCACTAGCGCGGCTGACGGCTTCGGTGGCGGCGGCGGCGCGGTTGTAGGCGGCGGCGGCGCCATCCAACACCAGAAGGAGGTGGAGGGAGGCGAGAGGAAACCACAGAGGTGGCCGGCAATTGAGAACAAGGTTTACCAACTCCACCCTGAATAGATTTTTGAATTTATCTGTTTAAGAAAATCGAGTCTGTCTTTACACCTCAAACGAAATTACCTTCTTGACCAAATCTATTTCTGGTCAAATGAAATAGCAGTCGGAAAGATTCTACTTCCGATTACAATACTGCATCTACCTTGTGGTCGTAAGATCTTCTACAACCACCTTGTAAGTCGTAAGATTTCCAACAATCTTCTTGACCAAGTTTATTTACGGTCAAATGAAATACCACTCGAAGAACTTTTCCTTCGACCACTGTTCTACGACCATCTTCTGTTTGTAAGATCATCTATGACTCCTTTTTCAAGTAAGTTATTTTCACTTGAAGCTGGGATCTAATAATCCTTATTTAATTATTTATCTATAATTCTTACCATGGATAATAAAACTATCATATGGTTCTTGAGTATACCCCTTAATGGCAAGTAAGGGAGAAGCTAGAGGTCGTAAGTTCTTCTACGACCACCCCATGGTCGTAAGTCCTTGTACGACTACCTCGTTGTCGTAAGTTCTTCTATGACCATTCCCTAGTCGTAAGCTTTTTCTACGGCTCTCTCCTGATCGTAAGTTCTCCTACGATCAGTCTGTGGTCGTAAGTTTTACTACGACCATCACCTGGTCATAAGCTCTTCTACGACCAGTCCCTAATCGATGGGGCTTACAGACATGTGGACCTTTCGATCAGGGAATTTTCTATACCATATTTAAAGATATGTGTAATTAATTACGCTGTTATTCTCTAGAATAACTGCATGATTAATCTCTCTGTCCTGATGATAACTGCTTGACGACGTGGGAACGTTGCTACTGCAATAATAATCTCTAGCAATGGCTTCATCATCTGAAGCATTGAGGCGCCCTTTGAACTGGAGAAACCGCCGCCTACTTCGAGCACTATATAAAGGGTGGAATCATCAGACGACAGGGAAGGGGCAATCAGGAGCAGTAGACATTACACTTGAGTCTTTCTCTTGATTTGTAACCAGCATACTCAATATATCCACACAGGAGTAGGGTTGTTATTCTCTCTAGAGAAGACCTAAACCTGTATAAAAATCTCTGTGTCATTCTCTCTGCGTGATTTGAGTCTTAAAGACCCCCTGAATCAAACAATCATTACGTAAGATCAGTTTGAAAATACCGACAGCTTACATCTCTGCCGTAAGACATTGAATTGTGCTAACTAGTAGCGGTTCGATTTCCTGGGACGTTCCTCGACTTGGGAGGCAATGGTTCTTGCTGTTACTATGTGGCATATTTGGGAAGTCCGTAATGGTGCACGAAACGATGAAGGTTTGTTGCATCCTCGAAGGGTGGTTACGAAAGTTAAAGCTTATGTTGAGTTGATAGTGTTGCATATATTCAATCCGGATCCAGGTCATAGACATGAGTCCTTGCATTCAGTCCCTAAATGGACTCTGCTGCCGACAGGTACGGTCTTTTATTAATATCGATGCAGCACTATTTGCTTATTCTCGTTGGATGGGGGTTGGCGTGGTAGTCTGAAATCACATTGGTGAATGCTTGGCTGCCTGTAGCGAGGGCCTTGATGGGATCACTACGCCAGAGGATGTTTCGGCGCGCAACAGCCCTTGCCCGTGACGAAGGATGTCAAAATACCATCATTGCTTCTGGTTGCTTGTCTGTGGTGTAACGGTTGAATTTATCGAGGCGGGATCGGTCCTCTGTTGGTGCGTTTATCTCTAATATCAAGTCTATGACATATGGCTTTTCCTCAGTTGTTTTTTGTCATGTTAGTCATGTGGTGAATGTGGCGGCACATAATCTAGTTAGATCTTATGAGCACTCTGTTAGCTCTTTAATTCGCAATGGTGTACCAGAGTGTATCCGGGAGACTCTTCGTAACGATGTTTTGCGATCAATAAATTGATGGCATTTTCTAAAAAAAAAGATTTATGACTTGCGTCTTCAAACATTGCGCTGCCTCCTAGCTCTACCTTCCCGACCAGGGCCATCGCTTCTCTCGGCAAAATGCAAACGATTTGTCGCAGTTATGTTCAATTGACCCACATGACCGACAACTCATATACTTCTAGGTGGTCCGCATATTATGGGCCTATTTGGAATACGAGAATTTTACTCAAATCCTGCACGAAAGCTGTTTCCTACAAAATTCCTGCAAAAATCCTATAGAATTCATGTGTCACAAACAAAGTTTAAACTGCACCCTCGGACCAGACACGAACACACCAATCCTTCTGTCCAACCGAAAATGGGACCAAACCACAAAACGCGAAAAATGCACGCCATACATATGGGACCAATTGTTTATGTAGGTCCACAAGTAGACCTGTTCATAGACGGCCCGACCCGAGCCCGATCCGATTTTTTCGGGCTCGAGCCTTGATTTTTGGCCCGAAGCCCGAAAATGTCAATAAAAATAATAAAAACTATTTTTATTCTTAAAATAAAAAAATAGTATTATTTTATTGGAAGATCTGAGCTGCATCAGTTTGGATCGGCCGAGCCTACCTATTCGAGGTAAGACTTTTCCCGGTCCGGTCCGGCCTGCCGTTTGAACCGGAATACCCACATGTCATCCTCTGAAAACGGAAACACGTAAGCACAGCTGTAAGGGCATATACAATGGTACAGACAACGGGTGTCTATATCAGCCATCTATGTCACCTATAGACGGCACTAAAGACGACTCATATAATGAGTTGTCTATTAAGTTGTCTATATAAGATCCCACAATCTTTTAGTTTTTGCTTGGAAAAAATATTTGTTATAGACAACAACTTATACAATGGTATTTTGTGTTGTCTATAAGGGTTTTATAGATGCATTGCATCTTTAGGCGAACTTTATTCTCTCTCCTTGTTCTCTCTCATCCACGTCATTAAAAATCTTACGTGGTAAAGATTATAGACTGCTGATATCACTCACTGTACATACCCTAATGCGAACGCATAAAATATTGGACCCGTCTACTGAACGAACATCCAGAACCTTATGTCCTTATCCATCCCCAACCAGAACTGAATCGTTTCGTCTGTTCGCATCGTCTTTCTTCCTTCCTCACCGACTCCCTGCCCCAGCTTCGTCTCCGGCGACCGCACTAAACCTCCTCTCCGGCGACTGCCCCCACCGCCACCTCTCCGGCAGCTCCGCGCGCCTCCATCACCACCCCCGCCCCCGCCTCCACCACCCGCTGCCGACGGCGCCCTCGCCGCTTCGCCCCCTCTCCCCGCTGCCGCCCACCGCGCTCCTCCGATACTTTGGCCGGCGGTGCCCTCGCTGCCTCGCCACCACCTCCACCTACTGCGGGGCCGCCTCCTCCCTCCCCTCCCTCTAAACCCCGGGGTCCCAGTGAATCCCATCCTAACACCGGTGAACCCTAATCCTAATGCCGGTCAACTGTCATAGGAGATTCCACCGCCGCCGGAGAAGGTAAGTGAACCCTAACCCTAAATGAAAATTTCTTTCGTTGTCTGAGTTATGAATTTGTCACACCGGTGAACCCTAATCCTAATGCCGGTCAACCGTCATAGGAGATCCCGCCGCCGCCGGAGAAGGTAAGTGAACCCTAACCCTAAATGAAATTTTCTTTCGTTGTCTGAGTTATGAATTTGTCTTTTGTTATCTGCATTTGTGAACTTTGTCAAATTGGAAGTCTTCAATCCGTAACTATGGAACTCATATTCGATAGATAGCAATTGCCTAAATATTTTCCGGGCCACGCACCTTCCGTGATCTAACCTAGGGATGGACATTTTTTTACTGAAACCGAATTACCGAACCGAAATAACCGAAATTGTCGGTTTATTCGGTTTTCGGTGGTTGGTTCAGTTTTAATCTTGGCGTTGTTCACAGGGGCGGAGATGGGTCTCGGGCCGGTGGAGATAATAGTAGTGATACCCCCTCCTATGCATATTTGCAAATTGTCAGCCCACATCTGCCTCCTCCTCACCCTGGCGCCTCCCCCTCCTCCACCTCCGATGCCGATGCCCAAAGATCATCCTCTCCCTCGGTCCTCGGCAGCCTTGGCCCGCCCCTCCCTTGCGGGCATGCCTGTGGGGGAGTTTTGGGCTGGCGGGCATGGATATGGATGAGCACTACCCTTACCCGTCACGCCCGATTACCATCCCTAGTCTAGGAGGCTGTGGGGTGCTGTCCAAAAATCCGTCACCACCACCTCAACGAATATAAACCATTTGATATCTTGCAATGCATGACTAATATAAACCATTGATCTTTGCAACCCACAATTTTGTATCCTGCCAGCGTTAATTCCATTAATTGGCCTCATCAATCTGTCTAATCCCTTCCCATACATGATACACTACACCTCTAATACACACACACCAAAAAAAAAAAAAAATCAAAATCCTGATAACACCGTCCCTCTCTCCTCGCGTGCTTGGCTCCCCATCGTCCTATCATGCAGGCGCCTGTACTCATCTCTTTGTCGTCAGCGCATGCTCCTGTGCCACCACTACCATGGCCTCCCCACGCCATCTCCCCATGCCGCGGTGATGGGAAGTTGCCGGCAAATCGCCATGGAGGACGTAGGACGCGCCGACGCTGCCAGCTCGACAGCGCCCCTTTGCTCATCGCCAACTCCAAGGTGGACCCATGGCGGGACGGGTTCTCGACGGTGGGTAGCGCCGCAACGGCCCCTTGAGCAGTGGCGTCCTGGGCTTGCGGGATGATCTTCGATGAGCTTTCATGCAAAGATGTCAGTCAGACACTATAAGTTAGCGGGAGTATACGTCTACTCAAATCACAAGGAATCATGGCATGAATTGCACAAATGTAACTCAAAATGACCATAAAAGCTAAACATACCCTCTACCGCACCAACGAGTGCAAATCTTTTGCCAACCCGATGTATATGCTTCGCTGCTTCTCAAGCTCGACTATGGTATCGGTGATAGGGTCGATCAAGTCGGGGTGATCTTCGATGAGAGCCTTCATGTTCTCGAAGGCTAAGAGGGAGACCACCCCAAGTAGCTGTCGCGCAATCTTCTCGGCGACTTCAACCTCTGGGTAAATCTGTAGGTAATCGGCACTAGCCTACTTGATATTCGCTTCCTCCACATGAGCATGGACCCTCGAGCCACCATCACTTTCAGGGTAAGTGGCCCTGTAGCGCTCCAGATCAATTTGCTTAAGCACCCTTCTTGCAATAGCAAATTTCCCTGAAGGTATATACATATACATATAATACAGAACACTAGTGTCTATAATTCAACACATGAATTACAAGAAAACAACACTTATCATTCAATATATAAGATGCTCTGCATGCATGCATATTCGAGGGGCGGATTAAGACCCTGGTGGAGTGGGCTTGACCGCAGCGTCTGAATATTAGTAGTGTATAGTCTAGGTAGTTTTAGCCCAGCTTGGGTAGTAGTTTTAGCTGAGCTAAAGATACCTAGATTATACACTAGTAATATTCGCACGCTTCGTGCTGAAGCCCACTCTACTAGGGGCCTGAATTCGTCCCTGGATGTGCATGCATGCAAGGCATCTCATATCTTGAATGATAAGTGTTGTTTTCTTGTAATTCATGTATTGAGTTGTAGACACTAGTGTTCTGTATTCCCGGTGTATAAAAGTCAATACGCTTGCCTTCAGGGAAGTTTGCCGCTACAAGAAGGGTGCTTAAGCAGATTGACCTGGAGCGGGCCACTTACACTGAAAGTGATGGAGCCTGAGGTATGGATCCTCATGTGAAGAAAACAAAGATCAAACAGGCCAGTGTCTATTACCTACAGATCCACCGAGAGGTTGAAGACGCTGAGAAGATTGCCCGACAGCTACTTGGGGTGGTATCTCCTCTCAGCCTTCGAGGACATGAAGGCGCTCATCGAAGATCATCTCGACTTGATCGACCCTATCACCGATACTTTAGCCGAGCTTGAGAAGCAGTGAGGCATGTACATAGTCGTAAGTCCTTCTATGACTACATCGTGGTCGTAAGTTCTTCTACGACCATTCCCTAGTCGTAAGTTTTTTCTACGACTATCTCTTGATCGTAAGTCCTCCTACGATCAGTCCGTGGTCGTAAGCTTTACTACGACCATCACCTGGTCGTAAGCTCTTCTACGACCAGTCCATAATCGATGAGGCTTACAGACATGTGGACCTGGTCGATCAGGGAATCTTGTATACCATATTTAAAGATATGGGTAGTTAGTTACGCTGTTATTCTCTCGAATAACTGCATGAAATAACTACATGATTAATCTCTCTGTCCTGATGATAAGCGCCTGGCGACGTGGCAACGTTACTACTACGGCAATAATCTCCAGCAACGGCTCCATCATCTGAAGCGTTGAGGTGCCCTTTGAACTGGAGAAACCGCCGCCTACTTCGAGCACTATATAAAGGGTGGAATCATAAGACGGCGGGGAAGGGGCAATCAGGAGCAGAAGACATTACACTCGAGTCTTTCTCTTGATTTGTAACCAGCATACTCAATATATCCAAACAGGAGTAGGGTTGTTATTCTCTTTGGAGAAGGCCTGAACCTGTATAAAAATCCCTGTGTTATTCTCTTTGTGTGATTTGAGTCTTGGAGACGCCCTGAATCAAACAATCATTACGTAAGATCGGTTCTAAAATACCGACAGCTTCCATCTCTGTCGTAAGACGTTGAATTGTGCTAAGTAGTGGCGGTTCAATTTCCTGGGAGTATGGGACTTTCCTCGACTCGGGAGGCAACAGTTCTTGCTGTTACTATGTGGCATATTTGGGGGCTCGTAATGGTGCACGGAACGATGAAGGTTTGTTGCATCCTTGAAGGGTGGCTGCGAAAGTTAAAGCTTATGTTGAGTTAATAGTGTTGCATATATTCAATCCAGATCCAGGTCATAGGCGTGAGTCCTTGCATTCAGTCCCTAAATGGACTATGCTGCCGACAGGTACGGTCTTTATTAATATCGATGCAGCACTATTTGCTTATTCTCGTCGGATGAGGGTTGGCGTGGTAGTCTGAAACCACATTGGTGAATGCTTGGCTGCCTGCAACGAGGGCCTTGATGGGATCACTACGCTAGAGTTAGCAGAAGTATTGACGTTTCGTCGTGCAACAGCCCTTGCCTGTGATGAAGGATGTCAAAATGTCATCCTTGCTTCTGATTGCTTGTCTGTGGTGCAACGGTTGAATTTGTCGAGGCGGGATCAGTCCTCTGTTGGTGCGGTTATCTCTGATATCAAGTCTATGGCAGAGGGCTTTTCCTCGGTTGTTTTTTGTCATATTAGTCGTGTGGTGAATGTTACGGCATATACTCTAGCTAGATCTTGTGAGCACTCTGTTAGCTCTTTTATTTGCAATGGTGTACCGGAGTGTATCCAGGAGACTCTTCGTAACAATGTTTTGTGATCAATAAATTGCCGGCATTTTCTAAAAAAAAAGATTTAGGACTTGCGTCTTCAAACATTGCGCTGCCTCCTAGCTCTACCTTCTCGACTAGGCCCACCGCTTCTCTCGGCAAAATGCAAACGATTTGTCGCAGTTATGTTCAACTGACCCATATGACCGACAACTCATATACTTCTAGGTGGCCAGCATGTTATGGGCCTATTTGGAATACGAGAATTTTACTCAAATCACAAGACGAAATTTGTTTCCTACAAAATTCTGCAAAAATCTCAGAGAATTCATGTGTTACAAACAAAGCTTAAATCTAGCCTCGGACGGAACCACGAACACACCAATCATACATCGGTCAACCAAAATGGGACCAAACCACAAAATGCGAAAAATGCATGCCATACATATGGGACCAATTGTTTATGTAGGTCCATAAGTAGACCTATCCGAAGGTGGCCCAACCCGAGGCAGGCAGATTTTTTAGACTCGAGCCTTACTTTTTGGCCCGAAGTCCGGAAATGACAATAAAAATAGTGAAAACTATCTTTTATTCTTGAAATGAATTAAATATTAAATACTATTTAAAAAAAATTAAAATAGTATTATTTTATTGGAAGATCTGATTTTCGGGCGGGTTGAGGCGGCTCGAGCCTACCATTCAAGGTAAGACTTTTCCCCGTCCGGTTCGGCCTGTCGTTTGAATCGGAATACCCACATGTCATCCTCTGAAAACGGAAACACGTAAGCACAGCTGTAATGCAAACGCATAAAATATTGGACCCGTCTCCGGAATGATCCATAACCTTATGTCTTATCCATCCCCAACCAAAACTGAATATAAAAATTTAGAATTTGCCACTACTAAGGAGTGATATCTAGGATTTGCCACTCCATGTGAGGATGACATGTGGGTCCAGGACTCACATGTCATCCTCACATGAGTGGCAAATCCTAAATTTCCCATGAAAGTACAATGGCAAATCCTTGAATCTCCCAAACTGAATCGTTTCGTTTGTTCGCATTGTCTTCTTCCTTCCTCACCGACTCTCACTCCCCACTTTCATCTCCCGATCAAGACTAAACCTCTCTTGGCCCTTGCTTCACCTCCTCTCCCATGACTCATGCGCCTCCATCGCCGCCTCGCCCTTGCTCTCCACCACTTTCCGAGGCGCCTCCGCCGCTTCGCCCTCTTCCCTTGCCTTTGCGCTCCTCCGATCTTGTGTCGTGGTGCTTTGCCACCACCACCACCTCCACCTCTTCATGGCCGCCTCCTCCCTTCCTCCTCTAAACCACAGGGTCCCAGTGAATCCCATCCTAACACCGGTGAACCCTAATCCTAATGCCGGTCAACCGTCATAGGAGATCCCGCCGCCGGAGAAGGTAAGTGAACCCTAACCCTAAATGAAATTTTCTTTCGTTGTCTGAGTTATGAATTTGTCTTTTGTTATCTGAATTTGTCTTTTGTTATCTGAATTTGTGAACTTTGTCAAATTGGAAGTCTTCAATCCGTAACTATGGAACTCATATTCGATAGATAGCAATTGCCTAAATATTTTCCAGGCCACGCACCTTCCTTGATCTAACCTAGGGATGAACTTTTTTTTACTGAAACCGAATTACCGAACTGAAATAACCGAAATTGTCGGTTTATTCGGTTTCAGTCGATGGTTGGTTGATTTTAATCTCGGCGTTGTTCGCAGGCGGAGATGGGTCTCGGTAAATGGAGATAATAGTAGTGATACCACTCCTATGCATATTTGCAAATTGTCACCATTAGCTGTTTGCGGCAGGCTTATGGCCCGGCAAGGCCAAGCAAACCCAGTGGCGCCCCTCTCCTCTCCTCACACGAGTCACCGCCACCCACCGCCTCTCACTCGCTCGGCGGCCGCCTCCTCCTCTCCTCACTGGCGCCCGCCCTCCTCGGTCCTCCTCCCACCCTTGCCTCAGCGCCTCCTCCTGGTCCTCGGTCCTCGGTCTCTCGCCAAGTCTGCCTCGCCCTGCACCTCCTCCTTACGGGCATGCCCGTGGGGGAGTTTTGGGCTGGCGAGCATGGTATGGACGAGCAATACCCTTACTGTCGCGCCCGATTACCATCCCTAGTCTAGGAGGCTGTGGGGGTGCTGTCCAAGAATCCGTCACCACCACCTCAACGAATATAAACCATTTGATATCCTGCAATGCATGACTAATATAAACCATTGATCTTTGCAATCCACAGTTTTGTATCCTGCCAGCGTTAATTCCATTAATTGGCCTCATCAATCTGTCTAATCCCTTCCCATACATGATACACTACACCTCTAATACACAAAAAAAAAAACAAAATCCCGATAACACCGTCCCTCTCTCCTCGCATGCTTGGCTCCCCGTTGTCCTGTCATGCAGGCGCCCGTACTCATCTCTCTGTCATCGGTGCCTGTGCCTGTGCCACGGCGTCCCCACGCCATCTCCCCATGCTGCGGTGATGGGAAGTTGCTGGCAAATTGCCATGGAGGACGTAGGACACGCCGACGCTGCCGAGCTGCTCATCTCCAACTCCAAGGTGAACCCATGGCGGGATAGGTTCCCGACGGTGGCAGTGCCGCAACGGCCCCTTGAGTGGTGGCTTGCTGGGCTTGCGGGATGATCTTCGATGAGCTTTCATGCAAAAGTGTCAGTCAGACACTATAAGCTAGTTGGAGTATACATCTACTCAAATCACAAGGAATCATGGCATGAATTGTACAAACGTAACTCAAAATGACTATAAATGCTAAATATACCAGCCTCTGCCACACCAACGAGCGACAAATCTTTTGCTGATGTATATGCCTCGTTGCTTCTCAAGCTTGACTAAGGTTCGGTGATAGGGTCGATCGAGTCAGGGTGATCTTTGATGAGATCCTTCATGTTCTCAAAGGCTAAGAGGGAGACCACCCCAAGTAGCTGTCGCGCAATCTTCTCGGCGTCTTCAACCTCTGGGTAAATCTGTAGGTAATCGACACTAGCCTGCTTGATCTTCGCTTCCTCCACATGATCATAGAACCTCGGGCCACCATCACTTTCAGGGTAAGTGGCCTTGTAGCGCTCTAGATCAATTTGCTTAAGCACCCTTCTTGCAATAGCAAATTTCCCTGAAGGCATATATATATAGTACCGGGAATACAGAACACTAGTGTCTATAATTCAACACATGAATTACAAGAAAACAACACTTATAATTCAATATATGAGATGCTCTGCATGCATGCACATCCAGGGACGGATTCGGGCCCCTAGTAGAGTGGGTTTCAGCACAAGGCGTACAAATATTAGTAGTGTTTAGTCTAGGTAGTTTTAGCCCAGCTTGGGTAGTAGTTTTAGCTGAGCTAAAAATACCTAGATTATACACTACTAGTGTTCTCAGATTCCTGATGAAGCCCACTCTATATATATGTTGATATGCCTGCCTTTAGGGAAGTTTGCCGCTACAAGAAGGGTGCTTAAGCCGATTGATCTAGAGCGGGCCACTTACACTGAAAGTGATGAGCCCGAGCTATGGATCCTCATGTGTAGAAAACGAAGATCAAGCAGGCTAGTGCCTATTACCTACAGATCCACCGAGAGGTTGAAGACGTTGAGAAGATTGCCCGACAACTACGTGGGGTGGTATCTCCTCTCAGCCTTCGAGAACATGAAGGTTCTCATCGAAAATTATCCCGACTTGATCGATCCTACCACTGATACCTTAGCCGAGCTTGAGAAGTAGTGAGGCATGTACATCGGGTTGGCAAAAGATCCGTCGCTTATTGGTGCCACAGAGGCTGGTATGTCTAGCTTTTATGGTCATTTTGAGTTACGTTTGTGCAATTCATGCCATGATTCCTCGTGATTTGATTAGACGTATATTGCAGCTAGCTTGTAGTGTCTGACTGAGACATTCTTGCATCTCTGTCTTTCTCTAATATCATATTTTTGGCTCCTGTGAGAAACGACACCACGCCACTTGTGCTTGAGGTTTTGGACATACTTCACTTGGCCAACCATTACTTTTTACAGTTTTGCCGAACTGCACTGTGTCTGAAATTCGTATTGAGTGATATGTGAAGTGTGTCAACTTCACACAATGTGCATTTCTGTTGATGCGGTGTGCAAATGTGCATAAACTATCAGAATCACCGTCCTTTTGCGATTAGTAGACATCATGCATGTTAAACTTCTGCTACTACTTTATTAGCCTACTGCAACTGTTTATTTTCATGCATGCGTGGTTATTGAATTCTGTTGGATAGACCCTACTTTTATCCCTGTTTGGCTGGACAAACTATGCATACATGCACACCTCTGTTTTTTGGTTGAGGAACAAGAAGAAACCTTCCAATTACAATATTGCAGAGGCATGTTATATACATATAAATCGCCATGATTAATTGTTCATGCCGGACATGAAAATCACATATCAAAAGCTAGCCACAATGCTTCTATATCATTTAAGAGAATGTATCTACAAAAAATTCGTGTCAGCGCCGCTAAGCTAGTGACTTATGTCATCCCATCAAAAGTCTTTAGTTCAACTCCAGAATTCACCTTTCCTGAGACGGATTTTGCCTTAAGTGTGCACATTTTCCCTTAGTTTCTTTTTTGATCCAAATAACCAAAGGGATACTCTTTAATGAATAAAAAAACCGTATTTACATCAAGTGTCGCTTCAATTCCTGACATGCTACAAAATTACCTACACAATGGAGCTCTATACATTGCACCCTTTCACTAAATTCTAGTGCCTAAGAGAGAACCTCCAAGGAGGCCACACAGGCCCCCCCCCCCCCATCCATTAGACCTCAAAAAAACTGCATGTGTGTTGCTTCTTGCTTGTATAGATGCTACTACATTCATTCTCCAACATCAAGTCATTTTTCAAAGACAGAAGGGCGGGACAACCACTCCCAAACAAAACTGAAGTGATCATTCCACAGAGACAGCAAACAAATCGTACAGAAGCTAATCAGAATCTGAGTCAATAGTTAGTATCAATCTTGGTCGAACTGAATGTGGTTGCCCAGGTGGTGAGAAAGGACCACGAGATCTCCCTCCAGTCAAGTCATCATCGTTTGCGCTCCTGAGAACTGAAGCTGAACACGAGGAATCAATTATTAAATCTTTTGATGAAAATGTAGAGGCATGATTATATAAGTCACTATATTAACGTCAGAAAAGAAATTATCAAAAACAGCAATGCTTCTATAGTAATGTGTTGCAAAGGCAGCTGTATCTTGGCAATAAACTAAGCAGAGATTAAAAAAAAAAAAAAAACTGTAGCAGCGATAAAGCAATTCTGGTCATCTAAGAGAGTATATCTAAGAAGACTAGTGATGGATGCTGTCATACCATATAAAGCTGTCATTTCATCTCCAGAGTTCTTTTTCTGAGAACATTTTGGCATCAGTTAAACTTTCATCAGCACCACTAGGGCTAAGAGATGTCCAGTTGTCTCATGGCGTGTTTGAGTGTGGTCATTCATGTTGGGCTGACCCATGCCACCATCTCTTTCACTTGATGTACAAGCTTGCAACGCACCATCATGTCAATATTCCAGCAGGTTTCCTGCCACTGCCACTAGTCCCAAATTTGCCCCAGAAACTGGCTCATGCAGAGATTGATGGTTGGCAAACTTCACCAAGATTATCGCCTGGATCATCTCGTGGACTATTGTCCCAAAATGACAGTCCCAGATCATCAAGACCTTCATTAAGCATAAGAAATGAAGTTTCATCTGGGCCTCCTCCAGGTTGTCCACCGCACATTCCTGAATCCTGAAGTTTCTGGTGGGTAGGGTGGAAATGGATTCCCGGTGTAATGTGCTGAGCTGCAATTCACAGCACTAGGAGATAACACCATGACATTATCATCACCTGAGTTGCTCAGAACTATAATATCCTGCTCTGCTGGGGCTGGAGGAACATGTTCATCCATAGGAGAATAATCAAGATCATGGACATTGCTCATAGGGTAGTCAAATTGTCCTTGATCTAAATTATAACTTCCATCTTCGGCGTTCTGATGATCAGTGTTGCTTGCAAGGGTGGTGCAATCTTCATTTTGAAAGTATCCTGTCCGATCATTATCAGAAGATGGCATCAAGTTAACATCCTGTCTCTTGCTAATTTGCCAATGGCCATTGTTGATTTTCTAATTCCCAACTTTAGACAATGATGCTTCTAATCTTCTTTAATCTCGTGCTTTACAATACCCATGTAGGACTTGGGGTCTTATATCTGTGGCCATACAGAGAGTACCATCTGATAAGTGCCACTACGTATTACGTAAGATCCTTCAGTTCAGCTCCACCCTTAACTCTCCACGAACCATCAGGGTTGCTTGACATCAATTTCAGATCATCATCTCCACAGCTTTGGATCTAGATCGCCAAAATGCAACAAATCAGCAAATGATGCATAATGGAATATTGTAGACGAAAAAATGTCCTTCATTTCCACTATAAACTCACAACGAAGTGATGCGATTGAAATCAGGATCAATGATTATGTTGTCCAGAGAGTAATTCTTCAGGCAAATTGGGCGTTGCCACTGCAGACAGCGAAACATAATTTGAGTACACAAAGAAAAGAGAAAAAAACTAATTGACGTGCGAAAAATAATCAAACCTTCAGTGAACATTGATTAAGTTCCACAAAAGCTTCTAGATCAAAACAACCCATGTGAACGCAGTGTTTGATCCTACCAGCTATCGTAATCCTTGAACCGGTCATCTGTCAAGATAAATTAGCTTTTAAATAAGACACATTTTACAAGCCATAACATAAGAAAACATAATGGCTAACTCTGTGTGAAGAGTGCATACATACTATGAATCAAACATCGTATTGAAAAAATGGGACTAGAGAAAAGCATCAGGGTTCAAATTTAAACATAGATGATTCTAGGAAGAGTAAATTTAAGCCTTAGGTGTCATGGCTACATCACAGAGAATAATGTTAGATGGCAAATGCTAATATTCCAATGGACATGAAGTCAGGTGTAATAGACATATCAGAGCAAGTAGCAGCATATGAACAATATCATTAAGGATCTAAGCATTCTCGGTAATGGCCAGAGTCCTTGCAGGGCATCGGAGATTTAAAGAGAGAGAATCAACCACAACTTCAATAGCAGTGTCACTGCATAATGAGAAGTTTAATGATGCCTTTTCTCGTGTGCGTCACCGTGTCGGTGGTGGAATTAAGACACCAAATTTAGGACTTGCCCACTGTAATATTACGTTTATTTAAAGAGAATATAAGGAGACTGAGAGATTCCTTACTTACCTCGCTAAAAATAGGATAGAATCTGTAATCATCTTGTAACATGATTTTCACTACTAGAATGGCTTCAAATGAAAAATATCATAACTACAAAGTTGTAGACATCTTTGCATAGTTTAATTTAGAGTCTTCATTGATCTAATTTGGAGTTCCGACGTGTGAGATTCAGGATCCACAAGGTAGGCTGCACAGAGAATCAGAGTCCGTGACTCAGTCAATTTCCAAAGCAAATTTGGTAATGAAGACGGCGTTTTCAGAAAAAACTCATCAAATAGAAAGTTGAAATAGTATGAGTTAGCTAAATGGAAAAAAGAATCACTCTATTCCGAGTTCGGGAGAGAAAGTTATGACATTCGAAAGGTTCGCTACACAGAAGAAAAGTGGAAAACTGATTCGAATTCAAAGTGTATTCTGAATCAAATTCAATGCCGGTTGTTTCCAACCCTACCACGTCCAAGTCACGACCTTCTAGCCCTTATGCCTTTAAATAGGACCCAGGGGTGCCCCCTGTGCTCTCTAAACCCTAGCTGCCACCCCCCCTGTCGCACTCTTCCCTGCTGCACTCCTCCCCTGCCCTTACCCTAGGGCGCCACTTCTCCCTTGTTGCCTCCCCTACCGCCACCTCCTATGCGCCACCTCCACCACTGTTGTGCCACCCTGCTGGTGCCAAGGGAAAGAGGAAGATCACCAAGGAGGAGGGAAAGGAGGAGGAGGAGAAGAAGGGAAGGAGGAGGAAATTCGCAGGGGTTTTTGTGATCCTTCGTGTTGTTCAAGGGTAACACATGTTAATCCCTAGGATTTGTCATGGTTTATTCATTGTTAAGGTTGTAGATTGTTTTGCTTAGGGTACGATTGTTTTTCAAAGATGCTTTAGTTAAATCGAGGTTAGATCTGAGAACCTTGCGAGGCGATTAAGGTATTTAGGCTCAGATTCAGATGTTGGTCCAATTAGATAAAAATCATATAATCTCGTTAAGTTGAAGGTTTGGATCATTAGAATCGGAGTAGCAAGCGAAAAGTTACGGTCTCAGGAAGCTCGTTGTCTAGAATTTGGACGTAGCTGGCAGATATTGTGAAGATGGAACAGTTTCATTTAGTGGATGGCAAAATTAAAATATAGTGATAACTTGAATAATTTAGAAATTTTTGAGTAGTTTCCAGAATTGGCATCGTTCATATATTTTTCCAGTTTTAGAATTAAAGATATAAAATTGTGAAGCGGACTCTCCTGACAGATTCTGGGACGGTCAGAGGTTCGTCATAACTAAGGAGTTGTAGGATTTTTCATGAGGATTCTAGAAAGTCTTTGTTTGTTGAATTTGAAGTTCGGATGAATAAGTTAAGTCGTTTTACTACTGGAACAGCGGGTAGTGCGTTCGGTAGTTTTGGGTTAATTAGGTCGGTTTGGCGTAAACGTGTGAGGACGATAGGTGTAAAGTGTTATTGTTGTGATTTTGAGTTGTGTCTTGCCATATTTGCCTAGATTGTGTGGCCTCTAGTGCCTTGTCGCAGCTTCACTATCCAGCTCCAAGGGGATAAAGAAGCAAGTGCATGGTAGATAGTGATCGATGATGAATCGCTACATTCTTTACCGCTCATTACCATTATATTGTTTATGTTTTCATTTTATTTAATCGCAAACAATATGAATGGTCGTGATATTAATTGAATTGATGAATCCAAGAATGTTGGATGATGGTATTATTGATGAACTTATGTTAACTTGAGTATTCATAAGCATCATTACATGAAGAGAAGATGATCATGATGATCACATATCTACCTTGTTGGTAGAGACTCCACGGGAGTAGAGGAGATCCTCGATCCTTTTGGAGGACGAACTTGAGAGTGAACATTGTCGTTAGTGTTCACTCAACTCTATATTGGTATACGTGAAAAAAGTTGCATGTGGACATGTAGTGTAGTAACACCTTGTATTTAATGATAAGAGAAATGGAGACTTGAGTATAAGTAGAAAGATGAATAAATAGTAATGTTGATGATGATAATGTTTATGGTTGAATTGATCATTGTTCAATATTTATTATTGTGCTTGTTGAGTCGTAGACCTACTCTTGCTCTATTGTTGTTTATAAGTAGCTGTTGACGACATTGCACATAGGAAGTGCTAGTGCGCTTGGAACCACGTCATACATTCAAATACTTGAAACATTGGCCATGGGACACTTTATTAGTATGATAATTTATAATTAGGACATGATAGTGTTGCTTTGGCTTAGATGATAGGTTAGAGTTGATTATTCATTTAATAGCCTTTATGTGATTTGTTTGCTTGTGTGTGTGTGTGTATTGTGTAGGGTGTTATTTGCTATTGTTCCTACCTTTTACATGCTATATATTGGCCTTTGGCTCATTGGAATATACTAGAGGCTTTACTCAAACATGGTATCAGAGCTAGGGTTTCAAATCCCTACCTCTTAGTCACCAGCCGCCGCTGTTCCGTTGCTCTTCTCTCCCTCCAGATCCATCCACGCGCCGTCTCCGCCTGGCCAGAGTGTCGCCTCCATCTCGGACCCGAGCGCCGCCTCCATCCTGCGTCGAATCCACGCCGACGCCTCCATCCAGCACCGGATCCGCGCCATCTTCTTCTCCGCCGAGCCCGAGCGTCGACTCCATCGCCCGAGCGCCGTCTCCAACGCCCGAGGGTCGCCACCACCCGGTGCTCTCTCTCCATGCCGCCGCCGTCTTGTCGCCGCCGCCATTATTGCCGCTTGGAGGGCCCAGTGCTTGTCATTGCCGTCAAGATAGACGCCATCGCCTGAAACTCTCTCCGTCGCCGCCGCTTCGGTCGCTGCGCCGCCGTCGCCGCCGAGAGAGCCCCAGAGGTCCCTGCGTCGTGCTCTCTCTCGGCGCCCTCCTTTTTATTTTGTCTTTGAGCGAGCTGGAGGAAAAAAAGGAGAAGAAAAAAAAAGAAAAACAAAGAATTGATGGCTTCTACCGGAGGCTCGCCATCCCGCTTCTTCGATTCGGTTTGATGGGGCGAACTTGAAGTGGGCGTTCACCGAGATCCACCTCAGCGGCCAGCGTCTCTTGGGTCATCCCATCGGTGGCGACCATGTCGCCTCGTCCTACACCGACAAAGATCGCTCGCTCTGTTTGGTGCGGATAAGGCGGCTCGAGAGGTCGATATCTCAGCCTTTGGAGGCGTTAGAGCTCTACCAGTCTAAACTGCATGCCTACGAACGCCGGCAGGAGGCCGAGGCTCGTGCTACCGCCATCTTGGTGGGTAGCATGCCCGTGACCATCTCCATGGATGTGGCGGAGCTGCCTACGGCACATCTTATGTGGGAGCGCCTCCGAGCTCACTATCGGTAACGAGCGATACTATGTATCTCTTAGTTGTGCATCAGGCACACTCTTCAGCAGCTCGATGCCACCGTTGATGACTTCTACCAGAAGCTGTCAGAGGTGTAGCGTCAGCTTGACTCTTTGGGGCTAGATGTCTGCCGGACCTGTCCCTGCTGTGTGCAGCTCCGCGCTCACCAAGAGATTCACCGTCTCTACGACTTCCTGACGCGTCTGCGGCCTGAGTTCGAGATCGCATGCGTGCTCGCTCTCGACTCGCCACCGCCTCGAAGCTTGGTGGAGGCCCTCACCCCTCGTGGTCATCGCGTCTTGAGAGACTCAAATCCGTGGCGTGGCTCGATCTGATCTGTCTTATGCCTTGCTCTCCTGCTTCCTCCGGTGGTTCTTCTTTGCTCCTTCCGCACCGACCGTGACCCTCCCTAGCTCCTCCGGTGGTTCTTTGCTTCTCTGGGTCTCCATTGCACCTCTTGTCGTCGTCTTGACCACGGTATCTAGATTGTTACAAGCGGAGGAGGGACCAGAGTCGTCGGGGTGGACGTCCCCGAAGGGCTCTAGAGGTTCCTCTCCCTCAGGAGATGGCCCCTCGCCAGGGCTCCTCTGGTGACGTCATACAGCAGCTTCTCTCACTGCTTCAATGCCTCGGTGTCGACTTGTCCTCAGACTCCTCGGGTTCTGCTCGTCTGGCTCTTGCTTCTCAGCAGTCTTCCTCGCCTTCGCCTCCTCCCTCGTCAGGTATCTTGTCTCCGTGGATCTTGGATTCTGGTGTTTCTTTTCACATGACACCAAATTCTACCCACCTTACTTCTGTGCGGTCCACAGATTTTTCTTCCACTGTTCAGACTGCAGATGGTACCTCCATTCCTGTTACAGGCCGAGGCACTCTTTTCACTTCTTCTTTTCATGTTTTCCCGCAGTCTCTCATGTTCCTCAGCTTACTATGCAGGCTTATGCCTACCGGTCGATCCTTGATCACGGTATCGTGTGTTGTTCTTGAGTTTGACTCTTGTTGTGTTCAGGACCGTCGCACGGGGACTCTGCTTGGTACTGGCCCTCGGCGCCGAGATTCGCAACGTCTTTGGGAGCTCGACTGGCTTCATCTTCCTTTCGCTGTCTCCACCAGCCAGTCGGCCACTACCACTACCTCTGCTCTTGCTGCGTCCTCCACTACATCTTTTGCTTAGTGGCACCATCGTCTCGGTCATCTATGTGGCTCGCGTCTATCGTCTTTAGTCGGTCGTGGTGTTCTTGGGTCTGTTTCTGGGGACACCTCTTTACATTGTATGGGTTGCAAACTTGGCAAGCAGCTGCAGCTCCCCTATCCCACTAGTGATTCTATTTCTACTTGTCCTTTTGATCTTGTTCACTCTGATGTTTGGGGTCCCATTCTCTTCGTTTGAAAGGGGTCATCGCTATTATGTGATCTTTATTGATGATTATTCTCGTTATACTTGGATCTACTTCATGTCCGAAGCACTAGGTTCTTTCTATTTATCAGATGTTCGTCACCATGGTTCGCACTTAGTTTGATTCGGTCATTCGTGTTTTTTGTGCTGACTCTGCTGGTGAGTATCTCTCTCCGCTTATCGCTTTCTCGAAAGCGATGTACTCTTCCTCAGTACTCTTGTCCTGGTGCTCATGCTTAGAATGGTGTCTTTAAGCGTAAACATCGTCACTTGCTTGAGATCGCTCGCGCTCTCATGCTTGCCTCCTCTATTCTCCTCACTGGCCGAGGTTTGTTTCTCTGTTGCTTTTCTCATCAACCTGCAGCCTTCTACTGCTCTTCAGGGTTCTACTCCTGTTGAGCGTCTCTTTGGTCGAGCTCCAGAGTACAATCATCTTCGTAGTTTTGGTTGTGTCTGTTTCGTCCTCCTTCCGCCTCGTGGCGCACAAAGTGGATCGCCGGTCGATTGAGTGTGTTTTCCTTGGCTACAGTCTTGAGCATAAGGGTTATCGTTGCTATGATCTCGTTGCTCATCGGATGAGGATTTCTCGGGATGTCACTTTTGACGAGTCCTGCCCTTACTACCCTCGTTCCTCCACTGTCAGCCTAGATTCTCTTGCTGAGTCGATCTCCTTTCTGATTTTTCCCGGCTCTCAGCTTTCCACCACTGTTTCGACTCATCCTCCATCTACTCCTCCGGCTCCATCTGTTCCTCCTCCACCGGATTTTCTTTCCCGCTCTTTTGTTGAGGCTCCCCCTTTACCCTTGCACTACTCTCGCTGTCCTCGGCCTACTACTTCCTCTCTTGAGCTTCCGTCTCTGCTGGGCCCTGTTCCCAGTCCTCCATCTCCATCATTGCTGGGTCCAGCTCCACCTTCTCCTCCCAGATATGTTCTTCGTGATCGTCACACTATCAAGCGCGCGTGCTGCTACGGCCCATGTTCTTTGCTCTTCGAGCCTATGACGTCTGGTGAGGCATTGCTTCGCCTGAGTAGCAGCTCGCGATGGCTAAGGAGATTGCTGCTTTGGAACGTACTAGCACTTGGGATCTTGTGCCCTTGCCTGCGCGTGTTACTCCTATCACGTGTAAGTGGGTGTACAAGATCAAGACCCGCTCGGATGGTTCCCTTGAGCACTACAAGGCTCGTCTTGTAGCGCGTGGTTTTCAGTAGGAGCATAGTCGTGACTACAATGAGATTTTCGTCCCTGTTGCTCACATGACCATTGTTCGTACTCTCCTTGCTGTGGCCTATGTTCGCCAGTGGCCCATCTCTCAGTTGGATGTTAAGAATGCCTTTCTCAATGGTGAGTTGCATGAGGAGGTCTACATGCAGCCGCCCCCTGGGTATTTTGTCCCTAATGGTATGGTTTGTCGCCTTCGTCGTTCTCTTTATGGGCTCAAACAAGCCCCTCGTGCTTGGTTTGTCTGCTTCTCCTCTGTTGTCACTGCTGTCGGTTTCTCTGCCAGTGATCACGACCCTGCTCTCTTTGTTCACACCTCTCCACGGGGTCAGACGCTCCTCTTTCTATATGTGGATGACATGATTATTACTGGCGATGACTCTTAGTACATTGCCTTTGTGAAGGAGCGTCTCAGTAAGCAGTTCTTGATATCTGATTTGGATCCTCTTCGTTACTTCCTTTGGATTGAGATCACTTCTACGCCTAAGGGCTACTATCTCTCCCAGGAGAAGTACATTCAGGATATCCTTACTCGCGCTTGTCTCACTGATCAGCGCGTAGTGGATACTCCTATGGAGCTAGGTGTTCACCTTCGGCCTACTGATGGTGAGCCTCTTGAGGATCCCACTCGCTATCGCCATATTGTCGGGAGCCTCGTCTATCTTGGGATTACTCGACCTGACATTTCTCACCCAGTTCACATCCTGAGTCGCTTTGTCTCTGCTCCCACTCAGCTCTACTACGGTCACCTTCTTCGTGTTCTTCGATATCTTCGTGGAACCCTCACTCGACGTCTTTTCTTTCCTTGTTTGATTCTTCTGACTTGACGTACTCGATGCGACACAGGCTAGCGATCATTACGATCGCGGTCTCTTCTCGCCTATTGTGTTTTCCTTAGTTCCTCCTTGATTGCACGAAGACTAAGAAGCGTGCGATTTCTCGTTTGAGCTACCGAAGGTGAGTTGAGAGCCATGGCATTTGTTGTGGTGAGATCACCTGGCTTTGGTGGCTCCTTGCGGATTTTGGTGTTTCTGTTTCTGCACCGAGTCCGCTTTTATCAGATAGTACTGGTGCGATCAGTATTGCTCGAGATCCCGTGAAGCATGAGCTTACCAAGCACATTAGAGTAGATGCTTTGTATATACGATTGCAGGTGCAAGACCAAGTTATTGCTCTTCAGTATGTGCCTTCAGAGCTTCAGTTAGTAGATTTCTTCACCAAGGCACAAACTCGAGCTCAGTATAACTTCTATCTCTACAAACTCAGTGTTGTTGATCCACCATGAGTTTGAGGGGGGTGTTAGATATATATATATTGTGTAGGGTGTTATTTGTTATTGTTCCCACCTTGTACATGCTATATATTGGCCGTTGGCTCATTGAAATATACTAGAGACTTTACTAAAACAAATGTGACCCTGTGGACGAGTTTTATTATTGATATGTTTGCTATAATTTACTGCTATTTGATATTAAAATTGATAGTTAGTATAGTTTAGTGATATTTCGGGCTTCGTATTAGGCCAGAGTGATACACCCACCGTCAAACTTTAAAAAAGGACATAAAACAATAAAGCAGGGTTCCAAATCTCATGTGCTGGTTGGTCCCTGGTATCAGCTTGTTTGTGGGTAAGTGGTAACTGCCGAGAGAACCAGCTAGTTTCCTGCCTTTTCCTGGAGCTTGTGAAAAAAATAATGTTTGAACAGCTTAGTTCACTGTAACCAGAAATGCTGGCCAGGAATCAACTGAGATTTGGAATCCGCTATGACATACATTATTAGCTTTGCGTGCCATCTTTCATCACGTAAAACAGCTATTCTCCTGAGGCTTTTACGGTGGAGTACACTTGGGGAGATAATCTAGACACAGTTAAGCATAAAAGGTAAAAAATGAGAGGAAAAACCGTAAAACATATTCAGCATTTGTGGTGCAAAAGGAAAGATACCATTCTTCAAATATATTTAAAAGCACCAAACATGCCCAGGAGCAATTTAAGGTATCTTAAGTGTTTGCTGATCCAAAATATCCTTGCTCTGCCAAATATGTATTTCTGAAAATACTGTGATTAACAATGGAAATGTGGAACCGCCTTCTTGTGAAACAATATACAAAGAGCAGGTACTGTTGTGGTCGTTGGTTGGATACGAGTTCAAGGACCGAGGGTAGTGAGTTCGCCCTCATCTAACTGTCAATATGGCTCTTCCTTGACATGGTAGAGAGGCTCTGAGACTTGGTTTTAGAAGAGGGAGAATTGAGAACTTTATTTATTTCTTTGCTTAATCATAACGAATACAATTCTATCTCTTTTATAGAGATGACTTGATTTGACCTATAAGAAACATATATCTAATATTAAGAAAACAGATTGTCATAAGATATGCGACTAACAATATATGAAAATAAAGAAAACGATTCCTAAACTTAAGAGGTAGTTGAGGGATTTCCTTGGCCTTCAAGATGAAGGGCAGCTGTTGCCGTGCTACAGTCGCGCGCTAGTACTTCCTGTATCTTAGACTACAACAGCTACCTCTCCCAGAGATCTCTCGGCAATTCTGACACCCAAAGAGAACAAGCGAGAGTCGTACTTTTAGATAGAACAATCTTATTGGGCCCCTCTCTCAAATATGCCGTTAACAGGGTGCACAAAAATGAGTAGGATCAACAAATAGTAAATATCCAGACAGAAAATGCAACTTACAAACACAGGAAGATAATGTATAAAATATTTGGCGACGCAAAAAAAAAAAAAGGAGACGAATTTGGCCATGTAATTGTGAAGCTACAAAGTAGGAGAATAGCATGCTCCATGGAAACAAGAAACTTACTACAGGACCATCATCTCTACCATTGGCCCCTAACTGCTTATGATACATATTCTCTAATATGGCATAAGAAAAATAGAAATTGGGTGCAGTAACCATAGCTTATACTTTCAAATATATCTTTGTTATTGCAATTTGACAATTCTTAATAATGTATGACCAAAGAAATGGTTATCCTGATGGTCATGAACAAACCTAATAGTTCAAGGAAATGAGAAAGGGATACAAATCAACCTGAAGGCCATATTCATCTTTCTGTAGCATTTCCCTGTTAGCTATTCAACTACAAGATGCCATAATTAAGCATAGCTAAAATGAAGGAAGAGAATTCTATGGGATAGGGCCTCACGGTGAGGCCCTCCCCCGAGCCATCCGAGCCCTTGATATCACCGGAGGGGGAGAAATGGATGAAGATAGAGAAGAGGCCTTAGAGAGGTCCCATCTCATAATTTTTTTTTTCCTAAAATGAATGTGGCCGGCACAGGCACTACAATAACATTTAGCAATGACATCCAAATCTAGAACTAGCAATGCAAACGTAATCTGCTATTCTTGGTACATGAACTAGGCGTTGCAAGTCGAAAAAAAGGAGGCGAATTTTGGGTGTTGGCACGATGAATTGACAGTTTTGTGGGCCCTAATCGGCTACAGGTTACAAGAAGAAGCAATCAACATGTAAGAATAGGAGCCTAATGGAACCAGCTGGTCTAAGGTTATTATGGGCAGGAATCAAGCAGGGGCTTTAGAAGAACACTCGGAGAGCAGTAAAAGTAAAACGATCCATCCATCCATCCACCAAGGCAGAGCATCAAAGGAAGACGCACACATATGGAAGGGCATGGAAAGAAGTTAAAAGGAGAGACCTTGCAAGCGGCGAGCGCCGGATCGTCGGCGGGCTCCGACGCCATCGTTGGAATCCGAGGGGCGGGGCAGGGCGGGGCAGACGAGTAGGAAGGGACACGAGGGTAGGCTAAGGGTATGTGTAATAGTATAGACAACTGCTATATATAGAATCCTTCTATGTCATCTATAGATAACACTAAAGACAATTTTTATAATAGATTGTCTTTTTATATATCTCTATAGACAGTTCATTCATGTATAATGTGTCTTGTTCTCGTGTTATAGTCAACTACTGCACGAGAGATGACTTAATTCTATATGCTCTCCTCTCTCATCGACATCGCTCGTGTCCTATGTGACAACTTATAAACAGTTGATGTCATATTATTGTACATACCCTAAGGCGCAACGGAGAGAAGATACAGGCGTGAGGAATGGCGTGGTGACGGTTTGGGTTCGAGAAGGTTTCAGAAGAAGAACGGTGGGACTCGACCCAGTCTCGTACTCTTGTTTAGGTGGCAGCCCAGTTAGTAGTGCCAGGCTGAAGGCCTGTTACGAATAACATATTGTAAAAGAATCGAGAAAATAACTGCCAGAGGACAAAACCAACCCATGCCTTGTGAAATTCAATGGAAGGAGTAAGCACCCACTATGTAACTCACCAACTTGCTGCTTGTTTGGTGTACGAGTAGCAATAAACTGTTGGGAAACCAAGGGTCTAGCTTATGTAACATCTTGATTTTTCAAATCCTTTTAAAATTGTAAAACAAAATAAAACTGTTTTGTTTTGATGAGAATTCACAGTTCGGTTCAGTTGGTGAGGTTTGAGTTGTTGTTACTTTCTTTAGGTATGCACGGCAGATCCTTCTTTAGTCTACCACTTTTGGGTTATGTGAGGTTTAGACCTTCTCTGTGGCCTAGGCCTCCCCAGTGGCTCTTGAAGTTAGACCTTCCCTGGGGGCTCAGACCTTTTCTCACTTGGACGTATTTTTATGTCCAGACCTTTCTCTTTGAGTTAGATCCCTATGGATCTCTTTGTTGGTTTGAATATCTTTGGCTCAGACCTCGTCTTGGTTAGGATGAGCCTATATGTTCATGTCTTTCTTCGAATCTAGTTTCCTTAGGCCTTCCTCTGCGGATCTTAGACCTTTGGACCTCCTTGAAACCGTGTAGACCTCTGTCCTTTGGACCTCCCCCTCCATTGGACCTCCTTACTCGCTTAACTTAGAAAATCTTGACCTCCGAAGATCTCCTCCCGAACCTTCAGGACCTCCTATAATGAGATCCTCGCCGCCAGGACCTCCCATTGTGGAGATCCTAGCGATCAGGACCTCCCTTGATGAGATCCTGTGTCAGAACCTCTTAGTCACGTGGACCTCCTCCATGTGTATCTGGACCTCCTCATGCCCAGACCTCCCTCCTTGAACATCTGGACCGTCAAGACCTCCCTATTGGAGATCTTAACCGTCAAGACCTCCCTTCTCTGGCAGATCTGATCGTTAGGACCTCCCCTTGGAAATTCTAACCGTTCAGACCTCCTGTCTGAAGTTGATCCTTCGGCCCTAGACCTCCATTGCGGGTGAGGTTCTCCTCTTACCTTGCGGACCTCCCCGTTTGCACTGAATCTTGGCCGTTGGACCTCCTCTTTGGAGATCCAACTGTCAGGACCTCCCTCTTTGACCCAACTGATTCTAAATTTGACTGGTCCCACCTGCCAGGCTTACCTATTCTTATTTTTCCCCGCCACACTAGTACCATGAGCATTTAATGCATGTCCTGTCGCATTAAATGCAGCCATGAAAGTGGCTGCTTCCATTGAATGGGATCATTCTGGGGCACTATTGGTGTCTTTTCTAGTCTCCTCCAGTAGCAGTACACAATGTCCTTTATTATTTTCTTTGACACTCCCGTACCTTTTGCCTATTTTCCATGCTCACCAAATCATATACGCATTAAGTGGTCTTTTCACTTTCTTTGACTATAACTAGCCCCGGAAGCCCTTCCTTGCCACATTTTTCCCACATTCATCACTCTGGCTCACACTCAGTGGCTTCCTGGAGAGCCTTGCTGCCGAGAGCATCGTTAGGAGCACCTCCCCTCGTCGCTTTTTCACCATTGGAGGCTCGATAGGAGCTTGGGCTTGACCTCAACCGCCCATATCGCCTTCGACCTCCCCTTCACTCGTCGCCCCTTTCTTATAGCTGGTAAGCCTCCTTGCGTCTGATCTGCTCTTGCTCTTATCGCCACCATAAGAGGTTATGTCCATTTCAGGACCTTTTCCTTTAGATTCTCTTCGGAACTCCATGGCTACATCTGGAGATCACCTCCTTGGACTCTGCGCAAGTATCATCATCTTGGTCTTTTGCTAAAGCCGCCCCTCTGGTCTTCCGTGAGGACCTTCCTCATTGGACCTCCCCCCAGTAAGTTGGGACCCCTCCCAAAGAACCTATTTTGAGTATGAGATGCTTTTGTTGGTTGAGTTTTGGAGTTTCTTTTGAAGTTCCTTTGGCTCTTTATTTGGAACTTGGTTTGAATCTGTCTCCTTTCTTCCGTATAGAACGCGAAGGCACGGAGGAACGTGATTGTACTGAAGAAGAAGACTCTCAAGTCAGTGAGCAGGGCAAGTCATGCTCTTGATCATATTGCACCCAGTATTTTAATCTAATTATGTTCAATTCCAAAGTATAATGCATGCTTATTTCTACCAAGTTATTTTAATACCTGTCTTTAAACACATAGTTATGCCTATTTCCTTCATATGGCCAACTTTGACATTGAACCAAATCTGTTGTCACCTTAGACAAAATCTGGTTGATACATTAGTGTGAACCAGAAGCAATTGAAAAACCAAATGCTTAGTCTTGCTTAGACCAAAAGTACTTGATTTGGGAAAATCTTTACCTTCATTACCAAATATTGTTTAAAATGTTTTGACCATGACATTGGGTTGTCATGGGAATATGAAAATATTGCTGGGGAAGCAAAGAAAATGAAAACTGGTTTAGACTTGGGCGAATTGGTTTGCTTGGTTGGTGCAAGGTTTATGCACGGACTCTATTCTGGATAAGGTGGAGGTCCAGGGGTTTGTGATTGTCGCCCAAGTCAGTTGAGGACCGGTCTTTGAGCCGCCAATGCTAGGCCTATAATGGGCCATGCCAAAATCGTGTAACCACATGTCTCTAGTATGGGGTGTGGGACCTGGCCAATTAATTTGCAGAACTTCCACCGCGGTTGATCCATTTGGAGGTGTGGGAGGTCTTCCACGGCCTATGGTCAATTATGACCTGTGTTTCCCACTGGTGCAAGAGGGGGCCCAGATCCTGCGGATTTGTATCCAAAGGAGGCGAAACCTTAGCAAGGAGAGGCTATGGTGGAACATTGCATTGTAAAGGCTTTGTCATGAACTCTGGACCTCTTACCTTTGGTAGTGAGAGGTGGCATCGACGGATGCCGGATAAACTAGAGGAATCATGTCATGTGGGTAAAGTGCACATCCTCGGCCGAGTGTAAATCTATTCGAATAGCCGTGTCCACGGTCATAGACATGCTGGCAGAGGCCACTCAGAGTTAGATATTGGTTTTGGTTTCCAAAAAGTGTTTAATAAACTGTTTTGGGATTTCTATCCCATGGGTTTGGGCAGGGAGCTTTGTGACAGGAGGGTATCCTTCACCATCTTGATGATGAATGTTATCCAACTGAAAATTGAGTTTGGAAAAATGAATTTTATCTATTAAATACCTGCTTTGGAACTTAGTAGTTGTAATTGAAAGAAACTTGGCTTTGAGCAAATCAACCATATTATGCCATCTCTTGTATATCCCTGTATGCATGTCATTTTTGTTACTCCACGGGTGTGACTTGCGAGCACAGTGGTAGTGCTCACTCTTGCTCAATGCAAATTTTATCAGGGGAAGACAACAGCAGTGAAGAAGAGGACCAGGACGTGTAGGTTGTGCCCTCAAGCCATTTTGCCTGTGGTATAGTGGATGGACGTCTGTTTCCGCTCTTTTGTAAGCTTGCTTTTGGCCCAAGGCCACCTTTTGTAAACAACTCCTTTGTTATGTTGTAAATAAAGTTTATGTCGTAGATGTTACCATTCTTGTATCTTTGTGAAGAGCTAGCTTGAGATCCTTGGGGCTAGCTCGGTTCACACTGGAATCCTGAGTGATCCTCAAGCCTCACGACCTCCTCAGGTCAGGTCCTTCGACCTCTCCTGAGTTGGCCGTGGCAGTGGGGGATCTCCCCGTGACTCCCGCTTCCCTCGGTGGTAATCTTGAGATGTCCTACCAGGGCCTCGATGGGTACTACCGGGGCAGGTCCTACCCGAGCCTCGAGGGGTACTATCGGACCTCCTGGGAGGTCCCAAGGGACGTCTTGGGAGATCCCGGAGGACCTCTCGGGTGCCCTAGGGTTGGGTCGCCACAACTTAGCAATCGGTTCATGGATGGGTGACCCATTCAAAACCCTAGCAGGGTCTCTAGTCTATAAATATGAGATGTTAGTCATTGTAAAAGGCTGATCTTGAGAAGAGATAAAGAGAAAAAAGAAGTCTCATCATATCTCTGTGTTCAATCTACTATTTGTTCTTGCATTGTTCTGTGTAATTCGACTTCCGTCACGAGGTGATCGCTCGGACTGGACTCGCCAACGATAGTTCATCAACACGTCATCATCACGATCGACTCTGGCATACCTCTAGGCCTACTCTACTCAAATCGAAAGGTAACCGTCGAAGAACGACGCTCGAGATCGAAACGTTTTTTCTAGATCGCTTTCAATTCCACAAATTTGGCTTTCTAGATTAAATCATACGGTGCAAATCCGCTCCAATCTACAGTGAGCTGACTTGAAGTCGCCAGCACAATGCCGATCGATAGGTTGCATGAAGGAGTAGATGTCGATTGCATTGTGGATTGTAGATTGCAAATTCGCTCTAATCAACTACGAGCTGACTTGAAGTTGCCGGCCAAGCCAATCAGTAGATTACATGAAAAAGTAGATGATGATTGCACTATTTATGGATGAACAGTAAAAGAAAAAACCCAACTGACGCAGACTCAGATGCAAAGGCTGCCACCGCTTTACCTCTGGCCACTGCGACGCCGCCAAGATCGCCACCACACCGCCAAGACGTGGGTCGCTCCGCATGGAAGCGCCGCCGTTTGAACCGCACTTCGCCCGTCTGATCGAGCCGCCAGGTCACACGGCCACAAGCGTCGCTTCTGCCGTCTGAAAGGCCATTGCTAACCTCGCCGAAGCCTCCGCCACCCGACAGAGCCTCTCCGCGCTGTGAGCTCCCCAATTTGGGTGCATCGCGTCGCGCCTCCTCGCTCATGCCGCTGCTAACATGCGGCCCCTAGCATCTGGTCGTCCGCACGTCACCGAACTCGCGCTAAGCGTTGCCGTCGGCCGACATGCGGACGCGACGCCATAGCGCCCGTCTGACCGGCCGTGCCAACTGCCGCGCCACCCAAAGCCGCGCACCACACGCCGCCGCCACCAAGACATTGCCGTCATCGCCATCATCCTCGCGCGCTCGCTGTCGGCTGAGCCGCGCCGCCGAGCGGCGGCGGTGTATAGCCGTCGGAACGATGTGGGGGTAACGGCGTCGGGGACGAGGTTGAGAGCGTTGAGCCGTAGGGACGATGCGTGGGCGACGACTTTGGGGACCAGGTTGACGGGCGGTAATGGTGCCAGGGACGATGCCAAGGCCACGGTATGGGGGATGATGCCACAGGGCGGCGTTAGCAGCAAGGCGGAACCCCTTCTCCGCATTTCTTCTGCGACCAACGACGAGGCCTGGCGGCAAGAGCAATAACATGTTCGATTTGGTGGATAATATTATTCTATTCGGTTGAATCAAACCCAATTTATGCATTGATTCCTCAGTTTTTTGGGTTCGAATCAAGTGCCCTAATATATTGAATCGTTTCAATGTCTGCTCTTTCATCACTTGATTCGGTTAAAACGTAACATCCGTGGGTGGCCTAACAACTCTTGCCAAAATTACAAACCGATTCAGCGCCAAAGAAAGCAATGGACAGCGCCAGTACTCCACCTGATGAAACTCTACCGCAGGAAAGAGTAGCTCGAAACAAACAGATTCTACTCGTCCCTGAAGTTACTGTGAAATCTGAGCTACAGAAACTGTAATAAATCCATGCTACTACATTTCTCTGGAGCATGGGCGCCCAAGAATTTCCACTGCGAGCCAGCAACAAAACCGGGGTCTCTTTAATCAATGTAGAGTACTTCCCTCCAATTTTCCTCCCCTTTTTATAGCTCTCTTCCCCACTTTTGCCGGACACCCTGGCCCCACCCTTCTTTGTCCACTTAAGAAAACTAACTCGAGATGTATATCTCATTGACATATGGGTCCATATGTCAGTGATGGTGTGAAGATGTAGCTAAGGCTTCCTTCTCCGCTGTGCAACGAGATGCGATTGATCACGGCCGTCCACTGGCATGCCGGGTTTGGACCTCCTGAGCGTCGAGATCCGAACCCGCGCGTGCTGCACCCGTGCACCGGGCCCCGCTCGGAAAATATCTCCCCCGGGTGGCCCATGGTGTCAGGCCAGTCGAGCCGTGACACGTGTACGGTGTAGGGTGGTGTGGGCTCGGGTGCCATTCACAGGAGAGGCGTGGTCAGTGAGAGCAGAGGGAGCGAGACACGGGGAATCTGGCAAACGGGCCCCGCTGATAGCTGGGCAATAACGACGCCTCATGCAGTGCTCGGTGCGCCTCAGCGCGGGCGCGGGCGCGCGCACTTTGCCCGCCCTTTTTTACCGGCTCATTCCGTGGAGGTAAAATTTGGTGCGAGCGACTGAGTATGTCTTCCACGGTGTTCTTCTCGTTACACCGGAATTCATGCTCTTCCCACTTGCAAATTGCAATCCCTGTGAGAGTACTATACCTTTCACAGTTTTTTCATTAGCCACAAATTCAAAGAAAGAGTAAGCCTAGTTTTTTTTTAAAAGTTTTCTCATGTAATTTTACGAATTGGACCCGTTGATAAGTGGGAAGTACATGAAAATTTACTAAGATCCCAAGTAGAGAGTTAGGGAGTAGAAACAACCCACATTCCATTTAACCGCACACAACACGAAGCAACACCGAGAACAAAAAAGTTGGAAGCTCCAAAACCAAAAGAGCCCAAAGGCCCCAAACCAAGAACGGTGTCTCCTCCTCTCCACTCTCACTCCATCACTCCCTCACTCCACTCTCACCACCTCCATTTCCCCTTTCTATAAAGCATCCCGAGCCAAGAAACCCCCCCAAAACCACCACCTTCCCCTCCGGCTCCGCTAATCCTCGCCGCAATGCACCATCTCGGCCTCCTCTTCGTCGTCCTCGTAGTCGCGCCGCTCGCCGCCGTCGCGTGGCGCCCGTGGCCGCCGCGCAATGCCTCCAGCGCCATCGCCGGCATCGGCGCGTCCAAGAAGTTTGAGGGGTCGTCAGAGTTCGTGAAGCTGCAGTACCACATGGGCCCCGTCCTCGCCGCCGACATCACCGTGCACCCCATCTGGTACGGCCGGTGGCCCGCCGCGCAGAAGCGCACGATCCGCGCCTTCCTTCGCTCCCTCTCGCCGCCCTCCTCATCCAAGGAGGGCATCCCCTCCCCCTCCGTCGCCGCGTGGTGGCGCACCGTCAGGCTCTACACCGACCAGACCTCGGCCAACGTATCGGCGGTGGTGACGCTCGCGCAGGAGAAGTCAGACACGCGCATGTCCCGCGGCACGACGCTGTCCCGGCTCGACATCCAGTCCGTCGTCCGGGACGCCATCACCGCGCGCACCAGGCCACTCCCCGTCGACTCCAGCGGCGTGTACCTGGTGCTCACCTCCCCGGAGGTGCTCGTCGAGAACTTTTGCGGCCAGGTGTGCGGCTTCCACTACTTCACCTTCCCGTCCGTCGTCGGGTACACGCTCCCCTACGCCTGGGTCGGCAACTCGGCGCGGCGGTGCCCGGAGGTGTGCGCGTACCCGTTCGCCATCCCGTCCTACGTGCCGGGGCGCAAACCGGAGTCCCCGCCCAACGGCGACGTCGGCGTCGACGGCATGGTGAGCGTCATCGCGCACGAGCTGGCCGAGCTGGCGTCCAACCCGCTCGCCAACGCGTGGTACGCCGGCGAGGACCCGTCGTTCCCGACCGAGATCGCGGACCTCTGTGAGGGGATCTACGGCACCGGCGGCGGCGGCGCGTACACCGGGCAGATGCTCACCGACGGGCGGTCCGGCGCGTCGTACAACGTGAACGGCGTCGGCGGCCGCAAGTTCCTGGTGCAGTGGGTGTGGAACCCCATCCTCAACTACTGCTCCGGCCCCAACGCGCTCGATCAGTAGCAGCGCTCCACTTACCATGCATCATCATCTCATCTAGTAGTATTCCTCCATGGGTTCCTTTCTCGGGACACCCATGGGAGCATTCTTGTAAAGAGTCAGTCAGCGAACTGAAGAAAGGTGGCGAGTTGGGTTGGTCTTTTGGGATGTGGTACTTTGGGTATGGATCCGTGGACGGTATGTTTGAGGAGACTGTTTTGGAATTGTTTTGTCATTTTTCTGGCTTGATTTGTTCGAATTCGGCATAAATTTTACAGGAATTTCGACATGGCCAGGGCGAAACGGTCAGAACTCAAGCATCTGTGGAGAACCGTTGCATTCCCGTTTATTTTGTGCTCTCCTGCTTTATCAATATATAGTTAGCTCTCCTGCTCTTCAATTCAAAAAAAATGTTCTATACACTGCAGGCAAGAGTCTGTTACTGTTACACCTACATATGTTAGCTTGTCATTGATAGACAATGGCCATTAATCACGGGATTAATTGGTGCTCGTGACCAGGTTGGTGGGCAATATTGCAATGCAGATGCTGTGCAGTGATTCATGGGCATCGTGATTTGTTGTGTAGCGCACTAGGCTTTCATCTGCTAGTAGTCGATCGATCGGACATAGCTGGTGCTCCGTGCTCGCGTAGGCCGGCGGCTTGCTAGAATTATTGGCCTCCGCAGTAGTAGTAGGCTAGTAGCAGCTTGCCACTGTGAAGGCGGGACATCCATATTCTTGGCTGCCCGTGCCACTCGCCTGTGGTTCGGATGCCCGGCTCGAAAGCAATGAGGGCCTGGACCAATGCTCATAAAATTCAGAAATCGGACGGCTTCTTCCTCTGTCTTGTTCACTCTGCGCAAAAACATTTTGGGTCGCACCACGGTGTGAGATGCAGTTACACACATAATAAAGATTTGGTTGGTACCTAGGAATTTCACGTGAATTTTGCAAGATTTTTTTAGAAAATAGTTCGATTCTAGCAGAGATATAGGAAAATCTCTTTTTAGAAAATAGTTTGATTCTAGCAGAGATATAAGAAAATTTCCGCATTCCAAATATGGGCTAAGCAGCGCTAACTGAGAGAGCGTCCGTGTGATTCTTTTGGTCCTGTGAGAGTTAGTATTACAGTCGTACACAGATAAGATCGCGAAAGAGGAGAGAATATTTCATAAACCGCCACTTCGATCACTTTGCCATCCACAATATGATCCCATGCTTGGATTGTTTCTTGCGCATCGCTCTCAACACCTAAGCGTTAAAAACGGACGCCTGAGCCAGGCAGCTTCATCCACACCGTTGTATCTTCTATCCGTCGGTTTATTTTTCATTCACTATTTTCATGCACAGGTTTCTAACCAGATAATTTATCTTTAGATTTGCCTGACTAGATAAAAACTATCTACTTTTCAGACTATTTTTAGACATCATTTTTTTCAGATATAGAATTCAGACACCAACCAAGCAAGCCTGTGTGTGCATAGTTGCATGCCTGGCGAGATGGCGAAAGCACACGTCCTAGCTATGAATTGATTCTGTGTGGTCATGTCATGTTATTGTTGGTCCTTGATGCTAGATTCTACAGCGCCTTGCCACTCGATCGCACGGCGAGAGGCACTCGAAAGGTGTACCGGGGTCCGGGGCGACCGGCCGAGCCATCAGTCTCCATTTAGGGAGAGTTTTCTTTTTACAGGCCGCATCATCTGCTGCTCCAACATTAGCTGCTAAACTTGCATGAACGCGATCTGGAGCATAAATGCTACTCCTGCGTAGCCTCAGCTTTTCTTTCGTCCGTGTGTGCACACGCTGCAGTGTTAGTGTAGGTAGCCTAGCTGCACGAATGATGGCACGAACTTATAGAAATGCTGCATTATTGTACTCGTATCGTGTTGGTCCCCAGGCACAAGGAGGATTGCTTTTGCTGGGTGGAACAAACTAGCAATGTTTCGAGTCTGAAGTGAGTGGGCATTTGCCAAATCTATTGGACAAACAAGTGGCCATCGAGGGATCGAGCACCAAACCTTCGGCGTCGGCGGAAAACATGAGTTGAAATCTGACGCCAAAAAACCAAGTATTGAAATCTCGGAAACAACCGTACATTCCCCCCTGCTCATCTGGGTCGAGGCGTTGATTTCTGATCGGACGGCCAAAGCAGCAGCAAGGCATAGAATCGAACCCGTGGAGCACTAGTGAAGTGCCCGCACGAAAACACCGAGATGTAACCCATTGTTCGTACCGAATTGATGCCACCTCGCTGTTGAATCCGCACATGAAATGTCTCGCGACAAACAGCAACACCTACATGGCTACATGCACATGCATACACGGAGTAGCATAGAGCCATAGACACGCGGCTGTGAAATCCCCTCTCACATTTCCATTTCCTCCTATTGAAACTCAATCATGCAGATGCAGTGCAGCACTTGTGTACCGCACTACCGCTCACCGTTTCACCCACCGTTGTTGAGGTTGGGCTACTAGAAAGAAAAGGTTTTTTTCCCTCTCATTTAGCACGTTTTTTAAAGCGAAATAATAAAAATAGTCTATTAAAAAACGCAATGGCAAAAATGACAACCTGTCACGCAAAAACGCCATGGTGGAGGCTTGTCAAGCACCCAAAGCGCAGAGACACATGACGATCTCGGTCGTGACTGTCGCTAACCTAGTCCGTGAGTGTGTCGTGGTGTGCAGCGACCGCCACTTGACCGGATTAGCGTTAAGCGGCTTGTCGCGATCCGGGTGCACGCGCAGCCACTTGCCGTTAGGGGTGAAAACGGATCGAATCTGAACCGAATAGCGGTGAATATTCATATTTTTAAACGTATACAAATACGCCGAATACTGAATATGAATCGAATGTCATAACGAATACAAATATCTACTTAATTCGGTCGGATCCGGATATCCTCACAACTTATGTAATGTGAAGATATTAGTGACACTTTATCTTTGTACTGACCACACTTAATCATTCTAATATATTTATTTCATCTAAAGGTACATGAATTCACATTAAAATATAAAAAATCATCCAACTAATTAGGCATCTTGTAATAAAATACTTATATTATTTCATCGAATTGAATCTGAATAGTTCGGATAAAATAACAATTCGGATGGGAACATTTCATACCATATTCACATCCATATTTTCTTATGCTAATTCGAATACAAATAGGAGATAAATTGTTAATCGGATGAAAAAATAATACAGTATTTCGTATCCTACCGTAGTTGGATAATACAGATAATTCATATCCATTTTTCATCCCTATCTTACATGGACTGGGTGCGCATCACGGTAATGATGTCATTTTGGACATTTCATTTTTGGGATTGTATTATTTTTGCTACTTCCCTCCTAAAAAGATAAATGAGCTGCCGCTACCGCCTTCGCCAAGTAGACGAAGACGTCGTGTCATCGTCTCGCTCGTCGTCCCGCCGCCCTCCTCATCCTCGTCCTCGCTTTACCTTTTCCAAGAGCTCTCACTTTTCATGCACTAATTTATTCGGTCCTCTTGGGGACAATGTGTTATGTTGCTTGCTTCAGCCTGCACGAGGGGATCAAATCAGGATCAAGGTCAGTCTTGATTGATTGCGAAGATCAGAGGTCCACTAAGCCGGTCAAACCTGGCAAAGGTGAAGAAACCTTTTTTCAGTTATTAGCCCCACTAATGGCATTATAAATAGTTTACCTCTTAGAATTATCTCTAAAGCCTTCAATTCATATACAAATAACCTTAAACTTAGAGACAACATCTCGAATAATTTATCTATAAAATCGTTCATTTTTAACATAACTTCTTCTCTTACGCACTCATCATTTGCGATGGTTTTCGTGCCTAGTTTATCTCTTATACAAGAGATTGACACATTTTCTCTCTCACGTCCTCTCTCCTTAACTAGAATTTTGAGTGACATAGCGGTAACTAATCAAGTGATCTGCTATTGGAGATACTCTGGCGCCCAAAGTCATTACCTAGGGGTAATCATACTTGGGCATACGGATTACTATTCGTTTGCTCAGTAGAACACTACTCCAACATGCATACACGGAGTAGCATAGAGCCATAGACACGCGGTTGTGAAATCCCCTCTCACATTTCCATTTCCTCCTATTGAAACTCAATCATGCGAGATCAAGCAAAGACTTGTGTACCGCGACTACGCTCACCGCTTCACCCACCGTTGTTGAGGTTGGGCTACTAGAAAGAAAAGGTTTTTTTTCCTCTCATTTGGCACGTTTTTTAAAGCGAAATAATAAAAATAGTCTATTAAAAAACGCAATGGCAAAAATGACAACCTGTCACGCAAAAACGCCGCGACTGGAGGCTTGCTGCGCACCCAAAGCGCAGCAGGACACATGACAGTCTCCCAGTCAGCGGCCTGTCGCTAACCTAGTCCGTAGCAGGTGTCGTGTGCAGGCGACCTGCCGCGGACTGGATTAGCGTTAGGCGGCTTGTCGCGATCTGGGTGCACGGCAGGCCACTTGCCGTTAGGGGTGAAAACGGATCAGATACGAACCGAATAGCGGTGAATATTCATATTTTTAAACGTATACAAATACGCTCGAATACGAATATGAATCGAATGTCATAACGAATACAAATATCTACTTAATTCGGTCGGATCCGGATATCCTCACAATTTATGTAATGTGAAGATATTAGTGACACTTTATCTTTGTACAGCCACACTTAATCATTCTAATATATTTATTTCATCTAAAGGTACATGAATTCACATTAAAATATAAAAAAAATCATCCAACTAATTAGGCATACTGTAATAAAATACTTATATTATTTCATCGAATTCGAATACGAATAGTTCAGATAAAATAACAATTCGGATGGGAACATTTCATACCATATTCACATCCATATTTTCTTATGCGAATTCGAATACAAATAGGAGATAAATTGTTAATCGGATGAAAAAAATAATACAGTATTTCGTATCCTACCGTAGTTGGATAATACAGATAATTCATATCCATTTTTCATCCCTATCTTACATGGACTGGGTGCGCATCACGGTAATGATGTCATTTTGGACATTTCATTTTTGGGATTGTATTATTTTTGCTACTTCCCTCCTAAAAAGATAAATGAGCTGCCGCTACCGCCTTCGCCAAGTAGACGAAGACGTCGTGTCATCGTCTCGCTCGTCGTCCCGCCGCCCTCCTCATCCTCGTCCTCGCTTTACCTTTTCCAAGAGCTCTCACTTTTCATGCACTAATTTATTCGGTCCTCTTGGGGACAATGTGTTATGTTGCTTGCTTCTGCCTGCACGAGGGGATCAAATCAGGATCAAGGTCAGTCTTGATTGATTGCGAAGATCAGAGGTCCACTAAGCCGGTCAAACCTGGCAAAGGTGAAGAAACCTTTTTTCAGTTATTAGCCCCACTAATGGCATTATAAATAGTTTACCTCTTAGAATTATCTCTAAAGCCTTCAATTCATATACAAATAACCTTAAACTTAGAGACAACATCTCGAATAATTTATCTATAAAATCGTTCATTTTTAACATAACTTCTTCTCTTACGCACTCATCATTTGCGATGGTTTTCGTGCCTAGTTTATCTCTTATACAAGAGATTGACACATTTTCTCTCTTCACGTCCTCTCTCCTTAACTAGAATTTTGAGTGACATAGCAGGTAACGACTGAAGTGACTGCTATTGGAGATACCCTGTGGCGCCCCAGTGTCATTACCCTAGGGGTAATCATACTTGGGCATACGGATTACTATTCGTTTGCTCAGTAGAACACTACTCCAACATGCATACACGGAGTAGCATAGAGCCATAGACACGCGGTTGTGAAATCCCCTCTCACATTTCCATTTCCTCCTATTGAAACTCAATCATGCAGATGCAGTGCAGCACTTGTGTACCGCACTACCGCTCACCGTTTCACCCACCGTTGTTGAGGTTGGGCTACTAGAAAGAAAAGGTTTTTTTTCCTCTCATTTGGCACGTTTTTTAAAGCGAAATAATAAAAATAGTCTATTAAAAAACGCAATGGCAAAAATGACAACCTGTCACGCAAAAACGCCATGATCGGAGGCTTGTCACAGCACCCAAAGCGCAAAGAGACACATGACAGCCTCGGTCGTGACTGTCGCTAACCTAGTCCGTAGCAGGTGTCGTGTGCAGGCGACCTGCCGCGGACTGGATTAGCGTTAGGCGGCTTGTCGCGATCTGGGTGCACGGCAGGCCACTTGCCGTTAGGGGTGAAAACGGATCAGATACGAACCGAATAGCGGTGAATATTCATATTTTTAAACGTATACAAATACGCTCGAATACGAATATGAATCGAATGTCATAACGAATACAAATATCTACTTAATTCGGTCGGATCCGGATATCCTCACAATTTATGTAATGTGAAGATATTAGTGACACTTTATCTTTATGCTGACCACACTTAATCATTCTAATATATTTATTTCATCTAAAGGTACATGAATTCACATTAAAATATAAAAAAAATCATCCAACTAATTAGGCATACTGTAATAAAATACTTATATTATTTCATCGAATTCGAATACGAATAGTTCAGATAAAATAACAATTCGGATGGGAACATTTCATACCATATTCACATCCATATTTTCTTATGCGAATTCGAATACAAATAGGAGATAAATTGTTAATCGGATGAAAAAAATAATACAGTATTTCGTATCCTACCGTAGTTGGATAATACAGATAATTCATATCCATTTTTCATCCCTATCTTACATGGACTGGGTGCGCATCACGGTAATGATGTCATTTTGGACATTTCATTTTTGGGATTGTATTATTTTTGCTACTTCCCTCCTAAAAAGATAAATGAGCTGCCGCTACATTGCCGCCAAGTAGACGAAGACGTCGTGTCATCGTCTCGCTGTCGTCCCGCCGCCTCCTCATCCTCGTCCTCGCTTTACCTTTTCCAAGAGCTCTCACTTTTCATGCACTAATTTATTCGGTCCTCTTGGGGACAATGTGTTATGTTGCTTGCTACACTGCACGAGGATCAAATCAGATCAAGGTCGGTCTTGATTGATTGCGAAGATCGAGGTCCACTAAGCCGGTCAAACCTGGCAAAGGTGAAGAAACCTTTTTTCAGTTATTAGCCCACTAATGGCATTATAAATAGTTTACCTCTTAGAATTATCTCTAAAGCCTTCAATTCATATACAAATAACCTTAAACTTAGAGACAACATCTCGAATAATTTATCTATAAAATCGTTCATTTTTAACATAACTTCTTCTCTTACGCACTCATCATTTGCGATGGTTTTCGTGCCTAGTTTATCTCTTATACAAAAGATTGACACATTTTCTCTCTTCACGTCCTCTCTCCTTAACTAGAATTTTGAGTGACATAGCAGTAACTAATCAAGTGATCGCTATTGGAGATACTACTGTGGCGCCCAAAGTCATTACCCTAGGGGTAATCATACTTAAGCATACGGATTACTATTCGTTTGCTCAGTAGAACACTACTCCAACAAATAGTAAGTTTTTACCAGAGTTACGCAGGAAAACAATAAGATAGAAACTGTCCTTTATTACAACAGTTAGCCACGCAAGACTAGGGTATTACATTACAGGTAGTAATTTACAGCTGATAAACGGGACTAAGTCCCCTTGCTCGCCTTCCTTGGATACAATTATTTAATTACAAAGGGGAATACATTCCCCACGCTTGCCTATTTGGTCCATCCGGCAGTCTACTTGTCCCATGAGTCAATTAGGGAGTCCACCTTGCCCTGCTCCTCGTGACCAACGCCCTCGCCACCAGCGGCCGCATCGATACCTGCGAATCCCTCATCCCACTCGGGATAACTCCCGACCAGACTAGGATCTAAGCAAGGGGAGAGATAGTAAGAGTGAGTACTAGTGTACTCAACAATTATTAATAGCAAAAATGCACCAGATGATTCTACCTCTTGTCCTTATCAAAATTCCTACCCCTTCTTTTATTCTGAAAATAGTCATTAAAATTTATGTTGCAATTTTAATTCTGAAAAGACTACTTAATTACACGGAGAGAAGATAGGCCCCTAGCGGTTCCCATATACTCCAATCCAGGAGACTGGCATGAATTCATGATTTGATATAGCACTGTGTAGGCTTGTACCACTTTACCCATAGCTACTCTGAACTCCCTCTGAGCTAGGTCCACCGCATTTCCTTTGATGCGATGTCGAGTTCAGAATACAGAACGTTTTCCAGGTTACGTGATTAAGTCTCCACCCATTATTTTCTGTCGGTGCTGATTTAGTTACGGTGCTGACCTCGTCATCCACCGAGTTCCAGTAATGTTGGTTAGGGCGGCTCTCGTCCGTGCCCAACACTCCACATTAGGGCGACTCTCTTCTGTGCCCAATACTCCAATGTAACCCGTCGCGGAGAACATAATTTCGTAACAACGTAGCATTTTTTGCCCGTCGAAACGGAAAAATGGTTGGCACTGAATTTACGGCCTCAAATCCGAGTAAGAGTTTTGTTGGTCCTTATATTTTAACCATACGTAAAGGGGTCTCACCTCTTACCTCATCATCATTGTCGCGTTCCCCTGCCCGGCCCCCCTTTACCAACCTAGTAGTTCTCTTTCCACGTCTCATTCTTATTTCTTATCTTAATCCTATTTTCATCTTTAATCCGATTTAATTTTGAAACATAGTTTTGATGCAAATAGATATATGATACAACAATATACGGTTTACATTTAATATAAAATATATTCATGTTCAAGAGAGTAGCTTGCCTTCGGAATTGTAGAAATCTTCGACACCGACGAAATCGGTATTTGCTACTCCTGTTGGTTTGTCTGCTGCAGTTTATACGACGGTGCGAGTAATAAATAAATAAGTAAATACTTAGTGGCAATTGGGTGCTACTAGGTGTATATTAGTCAGGATGATTCTTTTCGTTAGTGGATTTTACTTTAATAATATTTTTTTCAAAACCCTGCTAGGTTAGCACTCCCCAACTGTGGTCGTTCTACGATCTATTCGCTCTAGGGTCGAGTTGTCGAAACATGCGTTTATCGTACGGAAAATAAAATACTACTCGTACTAGTATTTTATTAAATCTATCAAATTTTATTCGCGTACATAAACCTAATTAATTTTATTTAAGCACGTACACATTTATTCATTTCTTCAAATAGATTTGGAGTTGATTATTTTAATTAATCTATCATGATTTTGTCTAATATAGTGAGTGTTATCGGCGATTAATTTCATTTATAAAGTCTTAGATTTTTTTTATGAGTTTTCCTATTTTTATTGTCTACATGTCTGGTTACCGTTATTTACCTGTGCGGGGGTTTATAAATCTATTTTTCTAGCGATTTGATTGAAACTCGCAGGTAACACATCAAATTATTTATCTAATGCATAAGACTATCTATTTATTTTAGCAGTTCATACTGGTGATTAATTTATTTTAAAAGTGTTAGATTAATTGTTACACCTTTTTCCTATTTTTATTTTAGACCGGTCTATCTACTGCTAAGCATTCTAATACGGTTTAAAATTCCGTACTTCTGGCGATTCGTCCGAAATTTACAGGCTTGCTACCTACGTGTGCTCTCTTTTTATTAATAAATTTTTAGTTTAGTTTATTATTTATTGGTCCGAAATTTACAGGTTTGTTACTCCTTTCTTTTGCCCTCACTGTGAACTAGAAGCTTGTAATGCTTGTGTTGGCTTTGGAGTAAGGACTTGCTTCAGCTGGGCTCGTAACTAGAGCTTTGTGGTGTTGCTTGTGAGACCTTGTGATGCTCTAACTGAGAGTATGGCTTATGGAGAGATGTATTGTGGGATTTTATTAGGGTTGAGACAATTGGGAAAAGTGGGTGTTGGACTTTTAAACTGCCAGGGAATGAAAACCCACAGAAGTGACAGGTGCCGAATGACCTCAGGTGGTCTGGATATCTTGACGATCAAGGGGCCGACTAACTCTGGTTGGTTTGGGTATCTTGATGGTCAAGGGACCGACTGCTCAGGTTGTTCTAGGTATCCTACTGTACTTTGGGGAATCTGACGGCAACCTCTTTTTATACTAACTCATAGATACTGTACTTGGTTTACTAACTGTATTATGATCTCATTGGTCGCTTATGGAGATGTGAATTCGAGAGAGGTCTAATGGGTTGGTGATAAATGGACAAGATGGCCAAAGAGGGCTTCGGCGATATGCAATGCAAGAAATTTGTTTTATTCTTTTGTAATTTACTTAGGATTGTGATTTATTATTGAGGTCTGTTGTAGATGATTCTTGTAATAAATTTTGAGTTTGTAACAGATGTTTTATTTCAGCTTGTAACAAACTCTTGTAATTAATTCCGGGTTGTAATATTTTACTTTCGCTTGTAATGAAATCATATTGTGATTAATTCTTGTATATTGCTTTGATGGAAGGAATTATGGTAATTTAAACCCAAGATTGTACTTAATGTTTTTCCTTTGTTTGAAATGAATCATTGTATGTTGGTCCGATTTAGGGAATTATTATGATTTAATCCCGAGTATTTACATTTAATGTTTTACCGCTATCGCAATGGATTTTTGTAGGTGACTTTGATTTTAAGTATTCTTGAATTTAAGTATGTGTTATAATAATCTTTTACCTTTGCCTGCAATGGATTCTTGTAAATGACTTTATGTTATCTTGATGTGGTAACATTGTTGTAATAATTCTTATTGTAAATTCTTTTGCAAACTTTTGATAACACAATTTTATATGAAATTGTTTGGCGGCGTGTTCGATACTGAGTTTATGTTTTGTTTTTGTTTAGATGAATTTTTATTTACTGCTTAATTACCATTTAGCGTTGTTTAGATTCACTTGAATTTTTAGGGTCTCATATCCGGTCATGTGTTCAATTCGTTGGCACTTATTGTATTGATCAGTTTATTTTATAGTATAATACTGTTTAACGTTGCTTAGCTTAATTAAATTGTTAGGGTTGTCACATACCATAAGTAGCCTACTCTACTTATACGGGGCACTACTACCATGCGAATGTGATGCCATTTTTTTCCATTGATTCTCTAGGGGTTAAAGCGTGTCTCCGTAAAGAGAAGACACTGACGTGTGCCATTTAGATTACCATAAGCTATGCATCTGCCTTCTATAGCGCAAAGAATCTGAGTGATCAACCATACCAGTCTGAGTTTTTGGCCTAAGCGGCGCCCCTTTTTTTTTGCAAACTTAGCCATATCCGCACTACCATTCCGTAGTTGGCCGTGTTCGTATTCTCACTCTTGGTTGGCGAATTCTTGCAGGATAAGGATCTTGCGGCACATGGCGTCGGAGCTGAACCTGGACATGAGGAGCGACGGCTACGTGCGCGTTCAGGACCTGCTCAAGCTCAACTTGCAGGCCTTCTGTAACACCCTGAATTTATTTTAGAATCTTTTTGGAATTTTCAAAACAAAAAGAACCATTTTGTTTTGATAAGAATTCAAAGCTTAACTTGACATTTCATAATGGCTTTAAGTTGACTAACCCAAACTACAACTAAAAGTTCCTTGTTGGTTACTGAGTTATTGGAGTTTTGAAGATTTTCCCTTTTCTGTCCATGTTCTTGTCCATCTCTGGCCTAGACCTCCCTTTGTCTGAGATCTGTTGGCCCAGACCTCTCCTTCGTTTGGATCCAAGGGCTCGGACCTCCTCTGTGCAGTTCTCCTATGGTCCAGACCTCCTTAGATCTGGACCTCCCAAACGCTTAGACCTCCCCGAGACCCATTTCTCTCTCTCGGGTCCTCTCTGGCTTGCAACCTCTCTTAGTCCGTGCCACCCTCTTGTGCATTTGAACTCCTTTGGAATTTTGTGTAGCTTTTCATGTTTTCCTGAGTATCATTCGCTGCTTGAAGCCTTGAAACATTCTCTGGAGGTTCCCCTTGGCACCAGCCCGGTAGTGCCGCCCGCACTTGGTGATACCCTCCGCTTCTTATGACCTCCTCTTTCTTCACTAGGACCTCCCTTTACATTTATTTGACCTCCCCGTGTCCTTCAGGACCTCCCCTTACATTTATTTGACCTCCCCGTGTCCTTCAGGACCTCTCCATGCCCTCTAGGACCTCCCCTTACATTTATTTGACCTCTCCGTGTCCTTTATGACCTCTCCATGTCCTCTAGGACCTCCCCTTACCGTTATTGGACCTCCCTGTGCCCCATCGGACCTCCCTAGGTCCTCCAGGATACCCTCCCTATCTATTTCCACCTCTATCGAATGTGATTTGTTCGATTTGCATTGGACAGTTTGATCCTGGTGAGATGTTCGGATGGTCCGAACGTCCCACCTCCTCTGAGCCCTTAGATCTTCATTGGATGGCCCAATTTGCTGTGGCGTTCGGGTGGTCCGAACGTCCCAACCATTTTGGACCACCCGATTTAGTTCTAAGGCCGAGATCCAGCTTAGCTGTTGGTCCGAACGTCCAGGACCTCCACCTTGCACATCTGGACCGTTAAGACCTCCCCCTTGGAGATCTTAACCGTCCAGGACCTCCTCCTTGCACATCTGGACCGTCGGACCTCTCCTTTGGAGATCCAACCGTCAGGACCTCCCCGGTGGGTGAGGATCTCCCCTTGTTCACTGCAAGACCTCCTCAGTCACAGCAAGACCTCCTTGGCGGGTCTTGGCCCCCCAAGCGCCAACACACCCAGTTTTCTTATACATTTGGCTGTGTCCTTGGGCAAGGAAGTCTTCACCGCATTTAGTGCCTATTGTATCACATTAAATGCCCTCACCTTTTTGCAGTACCCATGTCATACCGAATGTCACATTCCTTGCCTACTCCCTCGTCCTATTTACCAACTCTTGTTGACTCTAACATGGGTCACATGCTTTTACTTCCCCTATATATATCTTAGGAGAGCCCTCCTTTATCACTTTCTTCCTCATTTCTACTCCCTGTCTCAACCGAGCCACCATAGACCTCCTCACTCTTAGTCTCTGGATCTCTTCCAATGGGTCTCTGGACATCCTCTCTGGAGCCCTAAGACCTCTCCAGCGAGCTCCTTGGACCTCCTCTTGACCTCCCAGCTTCTCTGTTGGTTTTGTATCTAAGTTTATTTGGTGTTCTTTGAAATCTTGTTTGAGCTTTGTTTGAGTATTTGGTTTTTCACGTGTAGATTGTCCAGACCGTGGGGAGCCTGAGTTCAGTGAGGGAGAGGAAGCAGCTCGAGATCTTGAGCAAGGCAAGTTACACTCTTGAACATGTTGCACCCATTACTTCAAATTATTTATGTTGTTTTCAAAGGTGTATGCATGCTTACTTTACCAAATATTTCAATGCCCATCTTTTAATCCATAGTTAAACCTACTGTTTGGTATGACCTCCATCCATGATTGAATCAACCTCATTGTCACCTTAGATAAAAACTGGTTCTTGCAATAGTGAGGACCTGAAGCCCTTGAAAAATGTAATGCTTAGCAATGCTTAGGCCAAGATCTTGATTTGGGGAATTTTGACCAAAAATACCAATTAATCAAATGCTTTGAGCCGTGGCATTGGTGTGCCATGGAGTTTCTGGCCATGACATTGGTGTGTCATGGGTGTTTGACTCATGCCCATGGCATTGGTGTGCCATGGGGGATTGTAAAGCAAAGTAACAGAAAAATGGTTTTGACTTGGGCGAAGTTGGTTGTATGGTTGGTGCATGTCTATGCACGGGGGTCGTGTGATCCGATGCCCCAAGGTTGAGGTTTGTCACCCAAGTCAGGTAAGGACCGGTTTTTGAGACACCACTTGCTAAGCCTATAATGGGCTATGCCAAAATTGTGCAACCACATATCTCCAGTATGGGGCGTGGGGCCTGGCTAATTAATTTGTAAAGCTCTACCATAGTTTGCCCTGCGGACGCGGTGGATTTGTCATGTTATGACTAGTTGTAGTCCCACCCGGCTCAAGAGGGGGCTTAAACCCGGCGGATGGAAAATTCAATGGGAGCGAAACCTTAGAGTGGGTAATCTGTGGTGGAGCAATGCATTGTAAAGGCCTTGTCATGTGCTCTAGACCTCTCACCAAAGGAAGTGTGAGGTGGCATCGACGGATGCCAAGCAAACTAGAAAATTCATGTCATGTGGGTAAAGTGTGCAACCTCTGCAGAGTGTAAATCTATTCGAATAGCCGTGTCCACGGTCATGGACATGCTGGCAATGTCACTCAAAGTTAGCTTTTGGTTTTGGTTTTCAAAAGATTATGAAATTGGTTTTGGTGGCTTAACCAAAATTGGGTATGGGTGGGAAGCCTTGTGCAGGAGGGTATCCTTCACCATTTCAATGATGAATGTATCCAACTGAAAATGGATTTGTAAAACTGGATTTTAAATTATGATAATCTGCCTTGAAACTTAATACTTATATTTGAAATAAAATTGGCTTTATGCAAATCAACTCTACTATACTGTCCTTTGATATACCCCTATGCATGTCATTCTGTTAAATGACGGGTGTAACTTGCGAGCACGATTGTTGTGCTCACTCTTGCTTGATTCATGAATTGAGCAGATGAAGACTTCTATGATGATGAAGACGACCAGCTCAATTAGGCCGCGCCCTCCAGCCAATCACCTGTGGTGTAATGGGTGGACATTGTCTTTTGTTCTCCGCTGCGTTTGTGTGCTCCCTGTTGCTGGAGTTGTAAGCAACCTTTGTAATTAAACCTCCCTTTTGCTGTTAATAAAGTCTTGTGGATGTTTATGCTATCACTTGTTTGCTGTGAGAACCAGTCGTTGATCTCTGGGGGATGGTTTGGATCACAGAGGACTTTAGGCTTGTCCTAAGCCCCACGACCTCCTCGAGGTGGTTCCCTTCGGACCTCCCTCGAGAGGTGGCGTGGAGTTTTGGGGAGGTCTGAGGTCTAGCGACCTCTGCGGGTCAGGATCTCCCAGACCTCCGAGTGGTCCTCTCGGACCTCTCGGGAGGTCAGTGCGGTCCCACCGGGATGTCCTCTCGGGACGTCCTGGGAAGTCCTTTGTGGACCTCCCAGGAGGTCCTGAGGGACCTCTCGGGACGTCCTGGGGGCTCCTCTCTGGACCTCCCAGGAGGTCCTGAGGGACCTCCCGGGTGTGCCCTAGACCGGGTCGTTACACCTTCGCCAATCGCCAAGATCCCTCTCAAGTCCCACACGGTGGAGGAAATTAAGGAGGTAATAGAAATTCTGACTGAGTTATGCGTCATCCTGTTGCTGAACAGTAGAGAAACCTGCTAAGAAGTTAGCTCATCGTAGCCTTCTTCTATGGCACATGTTGATGTTGTTTCATCTCGCTAGCTTGCATCATGAACTTGCCATTGGGAATAAATACCAGTGTGCTGTAAATGTCTTTATATTACTAACATTGCTGTAAATTGTGAGTGGCTTTTAACATGATGAGTAAAATGACGCCTTTTCGGATTGTAGGCGGTCAGGCGGGATAACAAGCAGAGGTTTAGTCTGTTGGAGGAAGACGGTGAGCTGCTCATTCGGGCAAACCAGGGGCACACTGTAACTGTATGTTCTCTGCCTGAGATCCCCTGTACTAATGTTTTGAAGTTCTACAGATACAATACCTTTTGTCTTGTCCTTGATCGTTCACTATGTCTTCAACATTGCTGTAACTGCTGGGAGGATTGTAAAAAGAGCAGTAATACCGGCATATGCATTATGTGATATCATACATCTCGTGTTGAGCTCAAGATGGAAATGTTTTTCCACAGTATTATAATCTCAGTGGTGGGTTTTCCTATTGCTAATTAGTTATTTGAGAACCATGTCATTGGATTGCTTCTTGGCCTGAACTAGAAAAAAGGATGTTCCAATTCATGTGTATTTGTAGGCTTATCTTATGATTGCTTCTTTTATATGCTATAGTCATATATTCTTCTGTAGCACTTCAGTTCAACTTTCATGTTAAGAATTATGATGCTCCTGCCTTCTCTTATGCCTAGCTTTTGCTAAATAGCAAGTTTCATCAGCACACCACAAACTATTTTGCAACAGGACTATCCTGGTAGCTTTGTAACTTGTGGGTATGTTTTGAAGAGACCATATCAGATTTGAAGTCAGAGAATGTAAGGAATTTGATTTTTTTTTGGGTGACGTGTACCATAGAGGTTAAGCACCTAGGTGCAGTGGTTGAGGTCATGGGTTCGAGCCCCATCCCCTACCTTAATTAAAAGACGCACAATTCCTCCTATGCAGTTTCATTTTTAGTTGGCGTATCTCCTAGGCGGTGTTCCTGTTTTGTTATCTTGCGGGTTGTGGCATGCTGTCTGCTAGGTTTATTTTTTCATCAAGTGAATTTGTGTTCACAAGTAACCTTCTTAGTGGAAAGACATGCCGGAGAACAACTAAATTATTGGGGGTTTTGCAGTGTTCTTTTTTGTCATACACTATACGTTGTTTGGACAGACGTAGGCAATTGTATCTGAACTGGTTAATCTAGTTTTCTTTATAATAATCCTGCAAACCTCTTGCAGACTGTTACTTCAGAGAGCTTGTTGAAACCAATTTTATCAGCTGATGAGTTCTCAGGTATGCGATTTAAAACTCACCTTTGCACCCTCTTCTGAATGGTAGTGTGTTCGTGCTAATTCCTTTTATCCACAGTTTGTTTGCATGGAACTTATAGGAAAAATCTTGATTCGATCTTGCAATCTGGGCTAAAACGTATGGCGAGGTTACATGTACATTTCTCAAGCGGCTTACCCTCAGACGGAGAAGTAATTAGTGCTGTGCTTTGCCATTACAAACACATTATCATGAGTTTGTTCTTCTGGAAACAAGTAGAAGAACTAAGGCTATTATCTTAGTTAAAGCTGTGTTGAAGGTTATTCATGTTTCCGTTGTAAATCTACTACACTTCCTATCATTGTTATTGTTCCATTGTTTAGGTGCATCAACAACTCATACTGATCGCAATTTCTTTCCAGCATGTGGTCTATTGTTTCTTCCACCGCTGCCGTCATGAACTAACGGTTTTTCTTCTTCAGGCATGCGGCGGAGTGTTAACATCTTGATATATTTGGATGTCAGCAAGGCACTGCAAGGTATCAATGCTGCCTGTAAATAGTCGTAAATGATTTGTGTTTTCATTTATTTTCTCACTAGAGGCTAATATTTGATAACTGAATTTGTTCCCCAGATGGATTGAAGCTATACATTTCAGACAACAAGGTGATATTGACGAAGGGTTTTGATGGCGTCGTTCCTGTCAAATACTTCGAGAAGATTGAAACATGGCCAGGCCGAGAGCCGATACCATTTCAAAGATCAAATATAGCGACCGTACTAGTGCCACTGCAGTTTCTGTATGGCTCCTTGTTGAGAACTTCATGTGCATGCACTTTACAAGTCTCTCCTTGCCGGAAAAGAAAATGTACTGTATTTGATGTCTAGAAGGACTGTGTTACGTGCATACTCATGTGAGAGGGAGACGTTATTCTGCTGCTCTTGTGGTTGTACAAACTTATGTGTTGATGCTGATGACCATATTTGCCCATTGATGGTGCCTTTCGGTTCTATCCACCATTTCACTATGTAGTTCTTTTGCCCAGTTGATTTCATTGCCCTGTTGGGTATAACTGACATTGTCTGTTGTATCCAGCTGAAACATATGTACAGATCAATGATAACTTGTATTGCAGCTCTGTTGCAAGTTCTTCGCAATGATCTGCACTACTAGCTACTCAAGACGATCGGTTTTTTGGTGTGCTGCTATCCGGCTGACAAATTGGGCCCACTGTCATCCACACAACACCTGCCCTTACCGCCCGCCTCTACATAAACGGTTAGATCATTCTGACCATGTGATCCAACGGCCACTCGACCCCCGACCCTTACCTCCCGCCTCTACATAAACCCCACCACCTGCTGCGCCAGAAAACCTAGATCGCCCCTTCCGCCGCCATCTCCCTCTTCCTTCCCCAAGGCCAAACCCTAGCCCGCGACCTCCTCTCCTCCCCTCCCACGAGCGATGGCGGCGGAGCTGGCGTACGCGCCGCCGATGAAGTCAGGCAAGGCGGGGTTCGAGGGCGTGCAGGGGGTGCAGCACAGGATCCGCATCACCCTCTCCTCCAAGAGCGTCAAGAACCTCGAGAAAGGTATCCATACATGATCCATCCGTGCAATCGTTGTTCTATTCTGATTCTGGGAGATCTTTGTGCGACTTTGATCTGGTCGTGTTGTCTGTGTTGCGTGAACAGTCTGCGCCGATCTGGTGAAGGGAGCCAAGGAGAAGCAGCTGAGGGTGAAGGGCCCCGTGCGGATGCCCACCAAGGTGCTCAACATCACCACCAGGAAGTCTCCCTGTGGCGAAGGTGACCTCTCTTTTTCCCTCACGATCTTTAATTGTGTTTAGTTAGTTGCTGTGTTTCTGCTTGGATCATAATGATGATGATGTGGGTCAAGTGGTAGTCTGGTTTTGATAGGTGTTTGGAGTGGTCAGTGATGATGGTGATGTGCTGAGCAGGTGATGTTAACATTACATCAACTGAGATCCTTTGGGTCTTTGATGTCTGAAAAAATCGAGCTTTTTAAAACTGACGCTTGGCATATCATCATTGTAAGGTTACTAGTTTTGTTCATTTAGAGATAAATGGGGGCGCGTGTACTATTCGTGGCGTAATGTAGTTGAGGTGAGAGCCGAGTTTTTACATGGTGAACGGTAGGCTGAGCATGTGATGTTACAAGGAGATGCTACTGAGATGTTAAATCATTGAGGTCTCTAAAACCGAGCTTTTTAAAACTGATGCTTGGCCTATCTAGTTAGTTGCTGTGTTTCTGCTTGGATCATAATGATGATGATGTGGGTCAAGTGGTAGTCTGGTTTTGATAGGTGTTTGGAGTGGTCAGTGATGATGGTGATGTGCTGAGCGGGTGATGTTAACATTACATCAACTGAGATCCTTTGGGTCTTTGATGTCTAAAAAAATCGAGCTTTTTAAAACTGATGCTTGGCATATCATCATTGTAAGGTTACTAGTTTTGTTCATTTAGAGATAAATGGGGGCGTGTGTACTATTCGTGGCGTAATGTAGTTGAGGTGAGAGCTGAGTTTTTACTTGGTGAATGGTAGGCTGAGCATGTGATGTTACAAGGAGATGCTACTGAGATGTTACATCATTGAGGTCTCTAAAACCGAGCTTTTTAAAACTGATGCTTGGCCTATCTAGTGTAATGGTAGTATGGAGGGTTTGTGGTTATTGAGTGACTTCAGCTAAAGATAAGTGCCAGAGGTGATGCTGTACAATTTTGGTGCTGTTTTATGCTGCGTTTTTCCTATTTTATGTTGGTATTGTTATTGGTTGTTAGTCATCTTACGCTGTGATTTTCTGTCGTCCATAGAAATTGATAGTTCCTGAGAGCCCGATGCTGCTTCTTAGTGACCCCTAAAGTATTCTGTTATTGAATATGTATATTTTTAATTTCTAACCTTTCCCAACATGCCATCATATGAACTTTATGTAGCTCAACCATTGATTTCCTTTTTAGGGGCATCATGCATGGTATAATTTCAGTTACAAGTATGAGTTCTTATGAATTTGTGTTGAATATTTTCTTTTCTCTCTCTCTTTTAGGACCTTGTTCTTGTTCGTCTGAGTTAATCTTGTGGGATATATATTTGTGGGCACTGTTGTTTAATGATGGGCTGGCCAAATGATGATAAAATAAGTTATTGCTGAAATTTTCTTTGAGGACTTACAAAATTGAGCTTTTTAAAACTGATGGTTGGCCTATCCAATGCTTGATATTTATTGTCTAAACATTTCCTTTTAGTAGGCAATACCGATGACTTATTATTTTTCTGTAGTCGTCTGGATGATTATAAATAGTTGTGTGCCTTAAACTAAGTATGTTCCCCATGTTGTCAAGTTTGTGCAAACTCTGGACCCGGTCATTCTTTTGAGTCACTTTTAATGGCACAGTTATGTTTATCCTATCCCATCGTGTGCCCCTCCAAATTTTGGTTTTATGGTCTGTCAATTTGTTCCGATCTAAACTTTTACATTAAATGGTAACTCGTGGATAAATTGTAGTTACCTGTAAGCATTTGATATTTTGACGTTATCCTAGGAGCAGAATTATGTCGTATTCACAGAACAAAAGTTATTGTGTTTTGTTGATGGGGTGATTCTTGATTTCTTTTATTGTCATTATGCCTGAGTTTCTTATTGGATATCAGATTTTTTTAATCTCTTGAAATGTTCTTATTTACTTAAAACTAGTACGCCTGAACATACATGGAACTTCTGGCCTTGTTTCAGGTACCAACACCTGGGATCGGTTTGAGATGCGGGTGCACAAAAGGGTGATTGATCTCGTCAGTTCTCCAGATGTTGTGAAGCAGATCACCTCGATCACCATTGAGCCTGGTGTGGAGGTTGAAGTGACGATCAGCGATCAGTAATATGCTATCCAGTGTCTTATCTTTCACAAAGGTGGAGAAATATCAGTGAACAGGATATTTTAAAAGCTTTTAGCACGAGAGCACTGGTGGAACAGGGTTTTGTTACTCTATAGTTTCCTTCTCGTCGTAATTCTGAGTCTCTATTTGTCTAAGTTATCAGAAATTTCATGGCCCCAGTGGCCCAGTGTGTGCCCCCAACAGATGTTAATACATGACTCGCTATTGTTCTAGATGATGTTGGTAACATCTTTTGCTTGCCTAGCTACATGGCATTTGCAGCATTTCTTAGACCAAATTGTTACCATATTTGATGTCTAAACAAATAAAAGGAGCTTGCAACTGCGTAGCGCAGGGTGGTGTTTCTAATCCCCTGTGCGCGGTTGGCTTCTTCTCCTCTCTCCCAAAATTACTCATCAAGGCGCACCAAGTTGGCCTTTTCTCCTCTCTCCCAAAATTACTCATCACGGCGGACCTACATGTGAATCTAACCTAACAGGGACAAGATCTCGCTCTACTACCCTCGTGACTTGCGAACGTATTCATGCTTCTACTTCTTCCGCAACCACTTAAACCGTTGTCATCCTACTTATTCTTTACATGCATGCACCAAATTCGTCGTTGTCCCACTTCTTCCTGTCTCGTGTCATGACTCGTCATCTATGCTCGTCCGGCATTCGTTTTGTGCCTCAGAGATCTCTTCCTTGTCAACCGGCAATGAATAGAAATGGGCAGCACACGTTAGGGAGAAAAGTCAACATCAACTTCAACTTTTAAAGATAAACAACCTATAAGCTCAAAATTTTAATTTCCAGTAGCAGCAGTAGTAGGTGATGCAATAGGCGGAGTTAATGTTTCTGTTTATATGTGTGTGAAAGAATGACTATTTATTATGCGGCTTAGGATCTCGTCTGTTGATATATATCACTCTCTTGTGGGGTTCTGTTGCAACACACGAATACCCTACTAGTGTGTTCATATGTGGCCGCTTACTCCCACCCTTGTTCCTGTGTGTGGCTCTCCCTGGGCTTGCTTTAGCTAATAGATATACATTCAGTTGTTAGTAGCAAGGACGTGAGCGCTAGCGCCGTACGGTCCAAGCGCAATATGTTTTTTTCACTTATTGCAACATATCAAAAAACGTATGCAACATTATCTCCTCTTCGTGGGGAGGGAGAGATTATGGAAGAACAGGAAGCATAGGAGGAGAGAGCGATTAGGGAAGAACATGAAGTGTAGTCCGAACATAAGAAAAATCTTGCAATATCATCGTGAACAGTATGTAATTTTTTTTCAATAGCCGTAATATTTTTTTTTCAACGGGGCACATCATAACAAAAAAACAGGTCGCAACATTTTGCAAATTTGCAAGGAAACGCCTCCCAAAAGCAAAGCAAGAAAAAAATCGGTGTGCTAATTCACTAGCCTTTGAGAAAGAAAGAAGGAAAGAAAGCCAATCAAATCACCCAAAAAAAGTAAGAAGCTCAGTTGTAAAATTAAGAAGTCGTTCGCTGGATTCCCAAGCATAGGCAGAATCACACAACGATAAGAAACCATCCATGATCCATCAATTTATACACGGCTTAGAATTTACACAACAATTAAATCATGCCGATCTCGTGGGTACCGTCCCAACCCAATCTTTTCGTTAAAACATCAGTGAAGAAGAGGAAGGAAACTAATTCAAGAAGCAGCAAGGAAGCATTTAACGATTGGAACCTCCTTCGTCGTCGTCCCCGAGCTCCCAGCTCAGCGGCACTAGCACCGCACCAGCGGCGGGAGCCAGCGTGAGGAGGGTGGAGGCGACAACCATAATGGAGGTAGTGGTTCTTGCCGTGGCGAAGGCCCAAGAGGGAAAGGAGCCTGTGTGGTTTGGTGTTCTGAAGATAAGGAATGAGAAGGAGCCTGTGTGGTTTGGTGTTCTGGAGATAAGGAATGAGTGGTGACTAGTGAGAGAGGCGTATGGGCAGGTGGGGAAAGTGAAAGTGAAATGAGTGAGATGGGGACACAGCGCGTCCGATTTTTTTAAATGCCTCGTATGTCTGAGAATTATTGTCTCCCTAGTAGAAATTCTGTCATTCTGTGCCACTGATATCACCTCATTGGCCAACCCGAGCACGACGACTGGTTTGGTGGTCAGTGCCTAGTGGTTCGTGTTGAAATATACGTATATGGCAATGCATGTAACGTATTTGGCAATGCAGGTATGCCGCTAATCAATGCATGCATGCATGCCACTCATCTCGTTACATAGGTCTGGCAAGCTAATCAATGCATGCATGCATGCATGCTGCTCATCTCGCCTGCACATGTCTCTCCGTAGATTGCCATGTATAGCTGATTCACTTAACCTTGCAACTAATCTCTCCGTAGATTGCTGTTGCTATTCTCTTTGTAGATTGCAGATTCACTTCCGGTTTGTTCCAACCATGTACATTGTAATCTATATATGCCTCAGCGCATACAATGAAAAGTATTGCGTAAGAATACATACGCTTTCATGGTATCATATTGGTTATGACCTATGACCTCTTCTTCTTCCTCCCATGCGGCCATCCTGTTCTTGTACGTCCACCACCCACCATGGGCGACAATGTTGCTCCTCAAGCTTCTGCTCTCTCCGTTATCAACGTCAAAAATCACATCCCATTCAGTCTCATACTCGACTCACCCAACTACACCAAATGGAGGGAACCCTTTCTTGTTCTTGTCAGCAAGTTCGGCGCAAAACGACACATCGACGGCACAGCCCAACTTGCCAACGACGCCACCTGGGAGTCTACGGACTACGCCGTTGTCTCCCTCCTCTACGCCTCCATCTCGAAGGAGATCATGGCCATCGTCCTCACCCCTGGTGCTTCGACGCATATCGTCTCGCAAAGCATCAAGGGCCTTTTTCGCGAGAGGCAGACTTCCGTAACCTGCTCAAGGTGACATGACGATCCTCGCCTACTCGCAGCTGAAAGCATCTAGGCCCCTAAAAATTGTTTTGGTAATTAATGACAATATGTGAGCATGAGATTAACATGTTTATTGAGTATTTACAAGGTTAAGTCGCAATGGTGATTATGACAACTTGGAGATGCGTGCTAAAGGACAACTTGAAGATCAATATGGTTCAAAGACAAGGTACAAGTAGTCTAGGATTCTTTTTATGTTTACTGGTCTTACGAGAAAAAGGATGGAAGACCAAATTTTATGTTAAATATAGTACTATTAAGAGGGATCATGACTAGTAGCTTGATAGCATGTTCTTGTGCCATTTGGATCAATATAGGATCATGCATACACTTAGAATTTAATTTGAAAAGCCAACTTTGCATTGTCAGGATTATCGGTAGTACCGACGTTAAGTTGGCGATACTACCGCTCAGCGGTATTACCTGGATAGTGATGCGGTACTACCGCAACCCGGTTATACCAAAAAATAGTTGGCAGTACGTAAATTCTAGAGTGACTCAATTTTGGTTTGGTTGCAAACCCTGAGAGCGGTAGTTCCGGAGTTTCCTTGGCGGTACTCTGCATCACGCAGATAACTTGCATTTGTTCAAATAGAACTATCGCACCGGTGTTACCGCAAAATCAGCGGTACGTATTTTCCAGAGAGTGACCTTTTGGACTCTAAGGAAAAGCAGTAGTACCGCTCGTATTTTTCGGTAGTACCAGCCAGCGGAACTACCGCATGATGGTTGGCGGTAGTACCGTAATGAATTTTCCAACGGCTATGTTAGAGCAGTTAATGCGACTGTTATAGCTGTTTCGTGCGGTAGTACCGGTCGTTGGTTGGCGGTAGTACCGTATTTTACTGAAAAGTTGGGGTTTCACCCCGAACGGTCATATTTGTTTGTGTTTGTGGGGGGTATAAATACCCCTCCACCTGCTCAAGGACAGAGTGCTAGACCTCATTTAACATCTTTAGAGCCTTGAGCATCCTCTCAACTCCTACAATACACTTGTGCATTCATTGTGAGGTAGTTGAGCCAAATTCAAGTGCATTCATTCTAGATTGATCCATTGCACTTGAGTGCCGTCAAGCGAAGATCGTCGATTCATTACTCTTGGTGTTTGTCAAACACCTAGATGGCTTGGCGGTGTTAGCACGGTGATCTCTTCAAGAAGATTGTGAAGAGGCCCGGTGCTAAGATTGTGAGTGATTTGTTATTCGCCATCTCCGGAGCGGAAAAAGAACAACCACTAGTGATCGAGGGAAGACTTAATTTGTGGAGCCGGCTTGATTAGTTCAAGCTTCCTCAACGTGGGCTAGTGAAGACCGACAAGTCTTCGATACCACGGAAAAAACTCTATTGTCTCAATTGTGGTTACTTCTTGTCTTTACTATTTCCGCATTGACATTTCTATAAATTATCTTGTGTAGAATTGCTTAGCTAGAATTGTATCTAGTTTAGACTTAGTTCATAATTGACTTAATTTGTTAATTAGTCAAAAAAAATTAAAACCTCCTATTCACACCCCCTCTAGTCGGTTATCCTTGATCCTACAGCAGCGCCTCAAGTCGTATGCCGATGCCCTGGCCGACATCAACCAAAAGGACTCCGACGAAACGCTTGTGCCGACGCTCCTGCGAGGACTCAACGACAACTTCCATAACATGGCCACCATCATTAAGACGAAGTCCCCCTTCCCCTCGTTCCTTCAAGCTCAGTCTCTTCTGCTCCTCGAGGAGGCTGACATGAAGCTCTCCAAGCCGGCCTCCTCCACTGTTCTCCTCGCTGCCTGGCGCCCCGTACGCGCCCTCCGGCACGATGCTCACAACGGTGAACGCACCGTTTGCACCCACTAGAATGTACCCATCTTCACCAGACCCAACTTCCTCCTGGGACCAGGGGTCTCTCGTTCGGGCCATGAACACCATGTCACTTTAGGCTCCGAATAACTTCACCTGGTACATGGTCTTCGACACATCCGCCCACCGTAGCACTGATCCTGGTAATCTCTCATCCTCCCAACCTAACCCTTCTTCTTCTTCATCGCATGTTGTTGTCGGCGATGGCTCTGTTCTTCCCATTACAGCCACTGGGCAAACTTGATTTCCCACCTCCACACGTTCTCTTTCTCTGTCCAATGCTTTAGCTTCTCCACGCATTATCACAAATCTTGTCTTTGTACGCAAATTTACAACTGATAATCTTGTCTTCGTCGAGTTTGACCCCATTAGCCTCTCTGTGAGGGATCTCCAAACCGGGACCGTGATTCTCAGGTGCAATAGCACCGAAGACCTCTACACCATTCTGCTGGTAGCACCGCCCATCCAACGTGCTTTGGTTTCTCCTTCTTGCTCCGAGGCGACTTGGCATCGACGTCTTGGCCATCTCGATCATCAAGCCCTCTCTCGCCTTGCAACCTCGGATGCTATTTTACTCAACAAAAATAAACATGACACTTCGCTATGTCACGCATGTCAATTGGGTCGACATGTTTCCTTCCCTTTTATTCTTCTTTGACTAGTGCTTCCAAAGCTTTTGATTTAATCCACTGTGATTTATGGACATCACCGATGCCAAGTATTTCTGGTTTCAAGTATCACCTAGTCTGTTTGGATGATTATACACATTTCCTGTGGACCTTCCCTCTCAAGCTCAAATCCGATACCTTTTCTACACTCGAAACATTTCCACGCCTATGTTCTTATACTGTTTGGTTCCTCTCTTAAGAGTATCCAATGTGACAATGGCCGCTCATTCGATAACACTGCATCTCGCTCATTCTTTCTTGCGCACGGCATCCAGCTTTGCCTTTCTTGCCCACACACCTCCCAACAAAATGGTAAAGCTGAACGTGTTATTCAAACGACCAATGACATCATGCACACGTTGTTGTTCCAAGCTAACCTTCCTCCGCCATATTGGACTGAAACTCTACACACTGCTACCTATCTTCTAAACCGCCAACCAAGTACGAATACATACGCTTTCAGTTCGGCCATTATTCGAGGTGAACGGCGGTCGTGTGACGCTGGGAATGGCCGGCTGCCAAGATGCGGCGGAGTAAGAACGGGATCGTTGCCGCCTCGCCCGGCACGGTGAAGAAACAGACATCTCCGGAAGCAAGGCAAACATCAGAATCAACGTAGGGCAATTTATTCCTTATCTCAAATTGGCGAGACAGTCTCTCAAAACGAATTCAGTGTACAATACATCTCGTTTTTATCTCAATTCTCAAGGCTTATGTCATGCTGCCATGCTACAAACTAGTATTACAGACTCAAAACTCATCTCTCATCACGCGAAAAGAAGATAGAATAATCAAATTTCCTCAGCCCATGGACAGACTAGACGCAATTCATTTTCCTTCGTCACTACTCCTTTAGTCCTTTATCATTCCGCTCAGTTCTTCACGAAAGTGCTTAGCACATCGAAGTAGTTGGGGAAGGTCTTGCGGGTGCACCCGGGGTCTCTGATCGTCACGGGCACGTCGGCGCAGGCGGCGAGGGAGAAGGCCATCGCCATCCTGTGGTCATCGTATGTGTCGATTGCCGTGACGTTCAGCTTCTCCGGTGGCGTGATGATGCAGTAGTCCGGCCCTTCCTCGACCTATGCTCCCAGCTAAGCAAAACACAAACAACAGGCACGTTGATGCACTGGGGGGAAATAGATGGCTGAACTACACGAAGTACAGAGCCCTAATGTATTCACCTTTGTTAGTTCGGTCCGAATTGCAACCATCCTCTCAGTTTCCTTTACTCTCCAGGAAGCCACTGTGCAAGAGAATGAATAAGTATCAGGAACAAAACATGCAATGTAGCCAAAGCCATTCGAAAAATTCAACAGCAACGCACCTCATAGTAAGAGGATGTCTAAACTACATTAACTACTATTTACTACACAAAATGAACATATCCCAATCTATTATACCTTTTTTCAATGAATTCTGGTGGTTTGTCTATTTTTCTCCCTAGTGCTACATAATAGGTATGGTAGGTGGTAGGCCTTAGAAAGTTTACCATCTCTGATAGCAGTTGGACCATCGGCAAAGAGGGCAACAACGGCAAGAGTCATTGCGACATCAGGCATTTTGTTCATGTTGACATCAATAGCTTTTAGGTGTTTACTCCCAAAGGGCTCACGCGGTGGACCAGTAACACTAACACTAGTGTCGGTCCATGTAACCTTCGCTCCCATCATCTCAAGTACCTCGGCAAATTTCACATCACCCTGCAATATTAAGCATTTAAGTCAGGGAAAATGACAGCGCAAAAAGGCTACTTACAGAACTGTTTGGTTTGATAGATTAGGTAGGCAATAAGTATATCCTCTTGTTAAAGTTAAAGCATGTTTGGTTCACACTGGCATATCATAGATTATGTTATACTGTGAGTATGTGACTATGCTTAACCAAAAAGGCAAAAATAGATAGTAGAATTCTACCTGCAAACTGGTGGTGCCACAACCTTCAACAGTCACAGTGCCTCCAGTGATTGCAGCCCCAGCCAAGAAATAGCTCGCACTTGAGGCATCACCTTCGACATAGGCATTTCCAGGGGACCTGTCAATTCCAAAGTGAGAGGGTTAGTTTGAGGAATATGAATGCAATTTTCATGAAGATTGAACTAACAGTTTCGAGTACATAAGAGAACCAGAGAAGTATGTTCAGTAAAAACATAGATGAGTATCCTGATAGGCCATATGGCAACAGGTGCATAACATAAGAGGCGCACAAAGAAACTAATCGAGAATCTTCTCCTAAAAAAGTGCTATCATGTTTATGCCAACTTTCATGATGGATGCTACTTCTGGTGCTATCACGTTTATGTACCAGGTAAAATACCTGTTGAATGCATTGTAAGTAGAGGGGATATTACCTAGGCTAAGCATTGATTTGCTAGTACAGTTCGCCTTCATGACTCGACAGTTTGGTCATATTCCAGATGAATAGAGTTATTTACATGGTCAAAAAAAAATCCACAATGTTTTTCCTTCCCCAGTTTATCTATAATTCAATTATGGATGCATCTGTAATTGGTTGGGCAAACTGCAAAGTAGAATCTTAAATACCTACTATTTGAATAAGTAAAACAGTTAGAAACTCACTTGTACTTTTGACCTCCCTTAATATAGAATCTGTCCCAACTATCAGAATGCTCCGCGGTCACGCCGAAACGCTCCATCAATCTCAATGTCATTTCAACATAAGGAATGGAGATTAGTTTATCGATGATTTCAATCTCAACATCCCCGAGAGCCAAAGGAGCAGTCATCAGCAAGGCACTCAAGTACTGACTGCTGATGGAACCAGAGAGCTTAACCTGTTAAATGTAATTCAGTTTTAAATGCTTATTCATGATAAATCACACAATCTAAGACCAAAACAAGCAAATATCCCAAACAGACCGAAAATAAGTTGCTAGACACAAACCAAGTATTTCTTGCTTGAGCTTAACAGAAATATCACTTATTGGTTAAGCTGAACATGACTATTTTCAAGTTATTGTGCGGTGTAAGGTTGAATTGCACTTGCACCATACTATGCTTTCCTTAGAAATGCAAAAAGCTTGACATTGAATTGGAATGTGTACAGAAGAGCATAACATGCAAGTTTGTGAGTAACCAACCTTGCCACCAGGTAGCCCTCCGATTCCGTTGACACGGACAGGTGGGCAGTTAGTACCAAGGAAACAATCAACGTCTGCACCGAGCTGTTTCAATCCGACAACCAAGTCACCAATGGGTCTCTCCCTCATTCGTGGCACTCCATCAAGCACATAACTGAAGTTAAAAAAAAGAGATCTACCATGAGTCTCAAAACATACCTATGGATTCCAATTTCCATACTTATTTCCACAGGCATGAAAAAACATACGTTGCATTTCCACCGGCAGCAGTTACAGCTGCCGTCAATGGCCGCATTGCAGTTCCAGCATTCCCCAAGAAGAGTTGTACTTCCTCTTTCGCGTCCTTCTCAACTGGGAACCTGCCGCCACAGCCAACAACTACAGCTCTTTTTGCAACTTTATCTGCTTCCACAGAGAGTCCAAGGGCTTTCAGGGCCTCAAGCATGTAGTGGACATCCTCACTGTTCAACAGGTTATCCACCACTGTTGTCCCCTGACCAGAGTAAAAAGCAAGCAATAATTCGTCAAAGGATCAACTAGAGATGGCAGCAAAGTAAACAGGTATCAGTTTCTCCTCCTCCTCCTCTTAAATAAGTTAACAGTGCACGCTTCACTAGAATTTCCACATAAATGGAAACAGAATAAACCCTGGAGGATCCTATATTCAGTACCTAAACAGCTCGTGAAACAGTAATGCTACAGACAACAAGTCAAAAGTTTTCACCTAAAATGTTGCTTTTTGTGATCAAACTTGTTAATAACAATGTTAAGGAACCGTAAGGTTGCATAATTTTAGATGTAAACATCTCAACGAATGCAAAATGTTCATGACATAAGTACAACATAAGCCATTCAAGGCAGATTTCTTTTACCCAATTTTTGCAAAAGACACCAAGGAAATGCGATCCTATAGAAAACATGCTTCTAGATACTAAACATACCGTCACAACTCATCAAAAATTAGTAGCCTGGCATAGGAACATCTCCTGGTTACACTCGTATCTTTTAACCTCATGTAGTCATGTATCATCTTAATCCAAATACAAACTACAGAAGAATTACCTCTAATGATTCGATAAGCGAACATATGAATAGGCTACTAAACAAACTACCCAACTCTATGTCATCGTGAGATTGACTTCACCAAGAATTCCCATAAATTCACAAACATTTAGCAAGACAAGCCACCTCACCTAAACCCCCTAAAATCTCACCTCTACATGGAATTCACCCAAAAGGAGGATGAGGAGCCTTTCTGCTAGCTCACCTCGGACAGGGCGGAGAGCAGGAGGATCCGGTTGGAGAGCGACTTGGACCCGGGCAGCTGCACGGCGCCGGAGATCTCCCGGATGGGCTGCAGCACGATCTCCTCCGCGCCGGCCTTCGCCGGCGCCGCCACCGACGCGGCGACCACTGCGCGGCGCCCCGCAGCCGCAGCCGCAGACCGCCGGCGGGGCGGGGGACCGCGCGGGCAACCGGAGGCGGCGCGAGAAGGTGGTGGCCGGGTTGGTGAGGGCGGTGGGGTCCAGGCACACCGCCGCCTTGGACGCCATGGTGGCCACGCCCGCCATTGCCGATGCCGACGCCGACGCCGCCGTGGTGGGGTTGGTGGGAGTTCGTGGGGCGTCGGGATTGGTTGGGCGATTTGGGTTGCGGTTGGTGGGGTGGACGGACGGGAGGAAGGGAGGAAGAAATACGCGAGGAGCCGACGTGAGTGTGCGCCGCTGCCACCACCAACCCCCGCGACCGCGACTCGACGCTCGACTCGTGTGGACTGCTTAATGGGTTGTGGATATCGAAGACCGTAGCACACGATGCACTGTAAGGCTGCTCGTAATAGGCAGTATTTTAGTGTAGTTTCTTAATGTACGAAGAGTGTTAGGATATTATCTTTTTAATGTATGGTTTTTTATAGTGTAGTATCTTAGGCTGTTTCATTTAATTACATGTATGAGTATACAATAAATTTTACGCGTTGGATTTCGAGCCCAAACTGGTATCTAAATTATATACTAGAGTACTATCTCTCCTCATTAACTATGGTGTCACATCATCAATTTACCTACGTGGCATGCTTAAGATACTAGCTAAGATGGAGCATTGGGAGCAGCCTAACACTACTAACTACGGCCTCTGAGATCGAGGCAGAGGACTCTCAAATCGCCAACATCCTTTATGGCATGTACAATGGTATACTGTATGACATGTATAATGATATAGATAGCTGTTGTCTATAACAACTCTCTAAATCATCTATATACAACACTAAAGATGGTTCATACAATGAGATGTGGTGATACAGTCGGCTACAGAATTGTAGACAACACATAATCTTTTAATGTTTTTCTTGGTTCTGATGCTACAGTCGGCTACAGGATTGTAGACAACACATTTCTCTATCTTTATTCTCTTTCATCCACACCAGCTTAAATCCTACATGACAGAAGCTATAGACAGCTGATGTAAGTCCATTATACGTGACCTTAGACTTTTTTTTATATCTTTCTATAGAATTTGAGATAAGCGGTGAATTTCACATTGTAATTTTAGCTGGATACGTGGACATCATTTATTAAAAGCTTTTTTGACATAATGTAAGTGTATTACTATTGAGAGTATTAAACTGTACGAATAAAATGGATTAAATGCTCGCTTTTTCATATGTTGTAGATCTCATGGTTGATTTCTTATATCGGAGTCAAGTTTGTTAACTCGGCTATCTCAAGACTTCTACGACAAAAGATATGGTGGGCTTCGATAACACCCTTGGGCAGGAGCACGCAGTCATGACGTAGGTAGGAGGGCCGTCTAGCACTGAGTTGAGAAGAATGATATACCCACCGGGAGAGAGTAACAGCGATTGCCAACCAGCAAGATATTTGTCGGTCTTGTATATGAGTGGTGCAAAGACAGATAAGTTGAGCTTGACGTTGGATAAGGGAAGGCCGAGATAAGTTTGCAGGAAACCTTCAAGCTTGCATCTTGTAGCTCCCGCCATCCAGTGGACTAACTTCGACTCCACATTCATTGGCACAATGGTGCTTTTGCTATAGTTGATGTGCAACCCGGTATAGTAGAGAACTGATTGAGACGCTTCTTCTGATTTGTGATGTCGGAGTGCGCCACTTTGCAGATGATCAACACATCGTTTGCGTATTGAAAAATGGTACATGGCCGCTCATCATTCAGAGGACGTCGAACTCCACAGTGACATTTGATTAGTCGCCGAAGTACATTGGTGACCAAGATGAACAGGTAAGGGGACAAGGGGTCGCCTTGCCGTAATCCTTCTTTGCGGTTCATCCATCGCCCCATGATTAAGTCCTCCATCCATCAGCACCATATATCAGGGAAGCCTCGAGCCCGAAGGATGCGTAGGAGGCTGTTTCAACTGATAGAGTCGAAAACTTTGGCAAAATCGAGTTTGAGCACAATGGTAGGTACCTTGTGTTTGTGACAGCACTGGATCGATTATGTGGCATAATCGAAGTTTTCTTATATGCTTCTGCTTCTCAGAAAGCCGGTTTGGTCGACATCCACTAAGTCAGAGATTTGTCGTTGTAGCCGAGCAGTGAGTGTCTTAGTAATCCCCTTAACAGAACAAATTTGCAGTGATATGGGTTGAAAACCATCTGGAGTATTCGCTTTGCCAAGTTTTGGAAGTGGCACAACATATGTCCGATTAATACTTTCCAATTGGACTGACTGGGAGTGGAAAACTCAGAGGGGAGCTAGCAGATTCGGACTGGTAGTTGCCCACGCCCGCTTGGAAAAAAGCTAGGTCCAAAGCCGTCCAGGCCAAGCGCGCTGTGTCGGTTCATGTGGCAGATAGCATGGTGTATTTCTTCAATGGTGAACTATGAGATCAACTCGCCACCTCACGCTTTGGGTTGGTCGGTGTAGTGTGCTTGTAGGTCGAAACTCCAAGTGTAGGTTGTGGGTAGCATCCAGTGGATATCGTGGGCTTGAATTCTGAAGACTCAACGAATAATTAATTCAATACACGCTTGTCATGGCATTCAGTCATCTACACACTGATTAGACTAATTATCGATTGGCATTTGGCAAAAGTTTACTCGGTTGTTAAGGACGCAACAAACGACTTGACTCTAGCCAACACAAGCTGACCAACAAACGTTAGTTCACACAATCCTGAAACGGGCTGGGTTTAAAGCCTTCTTCACCTTCCTGACTCGTTTACGGCCCCGTTTGGAACGGCTTCGGCTTCCGGCTTTCGTCCGAAAAAGCCGAAAGCCATTTCAAATGGCTAGCTTTTCACAGCCGCTTTCCCCGAAGCCGCTTCCTCATTCAACGTGTGGAAGCCAAAAGCCGGAAGTCGGCCATGAGGTGCTTCCCGCAGCTTCCCACCACCGTACTTCCAACTTTGCCCCTCAAGTTCACGAGTTATTACCCGCTTTTGCCATCCAATATAAACCCCGATCGTCGCCTCCCCCCCGAACCCTAGCCCTCCCTCTTGCCTCCCTCCTCCTCCCACGCCTCCTCCCTCCACTCCCGATCTACCGCCCTCCTCCTCCTCTCTCGAACCGTCGCCCTCCCCGAACCCTAGCCCTCGCCACGCCTCCTCCTGCCTCCCACGCCCTCCCGATCTCCCGCCCTCCCTCCTTCTCCCGAGCCACCGTCGCCCCTCCTCCCCACGCCCGTCGCCCTCCTCCTCCCGGCCAGCGCCGCCTCGTCCTCACCCCCACGCCGCCGCCTCCTTCCCGAATCCACGCTGCACCCCACCTCCCTCCTTCCCGACCCTTCTTCTCCTCCTCCCCGTGCCATCGCCCTTTCTCCTCCCCACGCGGCTCCACCCCTCCTCCTGCGCCACCCCTCCTCCTATCGGTTGTGAGATGGCATGGTGCTAGGCATTCCTACAACTCCGACCGTCCATCTAGCTTTCCAGGTTTGTCCTTCTTCCACCTCTAGCTGTAAACCCTAACTGGTCGATTCATGGATGATGAATGGGGAATATATAAATTGATGCTTGAATATTGGATACTTGATGCCTAGAAACATAGATGGATGACATGCACATACATTTGCATCGTATTTTTCAGGATTTGGTTTAACAGCCCCTACTAGCATGATGATGTCTTGATTTTCATATGATAAGACATGATTAAGTTGAGCAATCAGCAACATTGGTGATGTTAACTAGCTTTGCATTGTTGGATAAAAACATTTAACTGGGCTTTGCTATATATTTGGTACACAATCTAGCATGTCACTGTTCTGGCAATAGAGAGAATGATGGTATATTGCTGTTGTATTGCAAGAACTGAATGTAGAGATCCTACACATGCTATTTATTCTTAGATGACAGATAATGGATTCTTGCTAGAACTCATGGGCAAAACTGATATCTAGAGGATTAGTGAAACTTGCTCAGAAGTAGTTTACAATGACTATGAAGTAACTTTGGATGCCTCAACATCTATAGAAATTTGTTTGGTTACTCTTTATTGTAATTATATCCATTAATGCATGTTCTTGTTACATATACAGCTAAATTGATACAAATTGTCCATAATTGCCTTCACTGATTGTTATTGCAATGTTCAATGTTTGTGTCTATGTAAAAATTGTCTATGATTGCCTTCACTAATTGTTCTTTTAACCCTCAATGACTGAATTCTGGAGGGATTGCCTCTTATGGTACTAATGGAAGGTGCAAAGTTCTTAATTGCCCGTAATTCACAAGGTTCAAAGCATACATGTTCAAGTCAAAGCTCTAGTTTATGTCTTTTCTTGGATAATTTGACATATGTTGTGTCCTGGGGAAAACTTGAGTACAATCATTTGGAGAAAGTGTTAAACTGAGTGCCACCGGTTAATGCAATTGCTAATTGGTAAGTGATTATTGTTGTTATCACTAGCCCCAATTCTCAACTTCTATTGTGTAATGTTGAGTATCATCGAGAGACAAATGCTATTGCTATGTGGTCCTTTTTCCTTTTCAGAATTTGCAACTTCTATAATGTATTATTGAGTATTTGAAAACTCATTATGTGTTGCTGACATTGTTTTTAGCCATACATTGACACTTGAACTTAGTATATATGGCCATACATTGTATTGCCCCAAATGAAATGCTTGATAAGATGATATTTTTTCATCCTCATGTATTTTAGTAGCCATGTTAATAGCTCCTGAGTTACAAAATGTGAACTAAACAATTTAAGTTTAGGATGAACTACATAAAGAGCAATGATGAGAAAGATTAAACCTGAGATGCTAATTACTGATGCAGTTGGAATTTTGTAATTCTGTAACACTATGACATTTCAAATCTGAAGCTTTTGGAATGCTAGTACCCTCATCACTAATGATCGGATATTTCTGTATTCTTTAATATGATGTGTTGTGTTTACTTATATCATGAGCAAGAGGTTTGGCTTTAGGCACAAGCTGATATATGTAATTCTGTTCTGTATTTTGATCTCTTGCTAGGGCATGCATGATAACTTGTTGTTGTTGATAGTTACACATCAAATTACTTGATTGATATTAGATCAGTTAATATGTCATCTTTGATTTACTACATGATTGGTTTGCTGTACAAAACATTATGAGAGCTAGATATATGACATGAATTTTATGCACTGAGTTCGCAAGTTCTTGTGTAATAATTAGTACCAATTTTTGCGAACTTCACTAGTTAGCATGCACTCATCCTCAGTAATTTGTCAGAATGCATGTGGGTGTTGTACTACTTTTAATGGTGCATACTTACATGGACCTTGATGCCCTGATCATAATTTGTATTCTTTTGGTATATATTAAGATGCTTAGGTCAAATTGCTTTAGTAATTTGTATCATTTTTGGTATATCTTTGCTTCTTAATGGTTGCTCTTTTCCCTTCTTTTTTCTTTGTTACTTCTTTATTTTTAGGGGTACGTGTGAGGGTGGGGATGCCTAACACTGCTGATGCTGGTCCCAAGCTCGGAACAAAGTGGAGGGGGCATGAATGTCGTTAGTTATCGTCACTTGTCGTTAACCGTTGTCAAACGTTATTAATTACGTTAAACGACATCAAACAAGTTATTATTGTCCTCGGGGGCATTTCATTATTGTTGTAAATGAAATAATTGTTGTACTCATTATTCACGGTAATAATTGTCGTTTATTGCGGTAATTCTCGTCAATTACATTAATAGTCGTTAAATGTTGTTAAAATATAGTCAATTGTCGTTAAATGTTGTTAATTGCGTTAAACGACATCAAACAGGCCGTTACTATCCTCAGGGCATTTCAGACATTTTCTATCTCGGAAACTACAACCAGCCTACTTAAAAGTCAGACAGTTAAACACTAAATCAGAAAAGCTCATCCGTTCAGCCCGCAGTCGAAAAGCCCTAAAACACAGTCGGATGCCGTTTTTCAGAAAAACACAGTTGAAACAAACATGCCACATGCTCCTCTATTCGATGGCCTCATGCTATGGTGCAGAGCGAGTGCTCTCTGCTTGCCATCACATCAACCAACTCGGCTCAACTTGGGGAAGCAAATCCTCTGCGGCCCGACCTCGACGAAGGCCCTGTTTGGATGCCGTCCATCTGGGGCGTGCACAGTGGGGTGTCGGAGATCAGGACCTCAAATTTTATTTCCTCAGCTTATGGGGACGGGCTATGTGTACCGCCTACGTGGCCGCATGCGACTGGAGGAGAGGGTGTACAGACACAAGCACCTACTTGGACTCGGTGTTTGTACGCTCGTTACACTGACTTGCTGGGCCTACCGAGCTAGACTATTTTTTTTTAGGTTGGCTGTATCAACAGGTAGGTGGCACTGTAGTGGTGATGGGCCCGCGATCAGGTGACTGCGAGTGAAAGTAGGAGCAGTAGTTGCGCTTGTGCTACAACCCTTTATTCTTTTTGGAAATGCATATTTGTCCCTCATAAGTTAATAAATAAATTTGCAAGTATCGGACATCAACGTAGCTAATATGCCCAGCAACCAAAATAAAAAGATCCAGATCAATCGCTATAGTGTCACGTATTAGATGTCGATCTCTATCGGCTGATCGAAAAGTAAAAGTTCAGATCAATCGCTATTGTGTTAAGCAAAAGTCCAGATCAATCGTTACAACGTTTTAAAAAAAAGTTGATATAGTAAATATTCCATTGTTTCTATAATACTTACTACAGTATTACTACCGAGTACTTTACTCGCTCATAGACCACTGTTCACACAGTGATCCTCTGTGTTACGACAGACTCCAGCAATTCATAATTGCGTGCGTGAAACCAGAAACGGTGAACAGCAGGGCACGTAAGAGTAAATTGAAAACATAAAAAAATTGCAACCGAAAAATATCAATTTTTGATATGCAGCATCTATATATAGATATGCAACCGCAAAATTTTGGCGTATCAGATTCAGATGTGAGCTGGTCAGTTGGTGTGATGTTTTTTAATACGAAGCTTTGGCAAGTAGGAACTAGGAAGGCTCCAGGCAGCTCCCTAAAGTCCTAAGAAAGGGGAAAGCTTGACAATGCAGGGTCGTCAGGTCATGGTCATACGCAGATAGCAGCCTTCCATTTCATTTTATTTTTTTGGACTTGACCTCGATCAGAATCTACGCCATGTATTATACTACATCTACTGATCTGCGTGTGTGTAAACACCTGCCGTTTTTTCGAGATCAAAACACCCATCGGTTAAGTTCGTACTTAGTGTAACGGTTAGTAAGCAAGATTTACTAACTCCCGTCGTAAAAGGGTGTTGTTTTAGGTACATATAGTCATTTTTTTTAACAAATCTTGCTAAAATCTTGCTAACGATATCTTTTTTAATATTAAGATTGAACACCTAAAAATTATATGTATATATTTGTCTCGAAAATAACTTTAATAAAAATATAATTTTATTAGGTTGTTTAAACATATTACGATAGATATTAATGATCAAAGTTGTCTTTTAGAGACTGCATTGATGTTTAAAACCACATGTTTTTGTGACAAAGGGGGTAATTGAAGTGCTCTTGCTAGTTAATTACAGTTCATCCACGTCTCTGCCCAGCGTCGATCAGAACATCTTAACGCTGGTCTTTCTGGCCTTCCGGGCAACAAGTAGCCAATGCCGGGACCCTTCCTTTGGGACTTTGAAAGGTTGCACGATCGAGCAAAGGCTCAAAGATGCGAGGTTTTGGTCTAAATAGCACTGTTCTGTGTCGTATTAACGAGAATGACTCTTCTCACGCCACATTTGCAAAAATGGCAGTCCGGCCACACGGCCACCGCTTAGACGAGGCTGCGTCCGCATAGCCACCACCCGTTTTCGAGTGCATAAAAAAGAACGGCTAAATTTCTGGAAAAAAACTAGTAATCCTTACAACTAACTAACTACATCTAATTAATTACGGCTAATTAATTATGACTAAATTAATTACTGCTAATTGATCATGACTATTTTTATGACTAATTAACTTCGACCGATTAACTACGACTAATTAATTATGAATAATTAATTACAACCGACCGATTTAACATTGTTACACACTGAGTCGGGATTTTCCAAGTCCTCTCGCTGGGGAGGGAACTTCCCTCGTCCGCATGCCCCTGGCCCGGACGCATCCTGTTGTAATTATCTAGTTGTAATTAATTTATTCGTAATTAAGTAGTTGTAATTAATTGGTTGTAATTGAGTAGTCGTAATTTTCATAATTAATCAGTCATAGTTAAATATTCTTAATTAATTAATCATAATTAATTTTTGGCTTTGATCCACAGAGGGAGATAGATTTACTATTTCGCACGTAAATAGTGTTATTTAAACCAAAAACTCGACCGCAACGGGTATGAATCGATGCTTGTATAGTGGCTTATTGAAGGGTTAGAGAAGGTAACCCCATCGAGAGGTCGTCACATGACTTTGAAACAGTTTAAAAGTAAAGCGTTGTGCATTGATCCTGGTGGCGTTCTTGACAACTAACGAGATAAAAAAGGTTTTTTTTTCTAATAAAGAGTTAATTAACCAGCAACAATTCCTTTTAAAGAAAACAAACATGTGTTTGTCCAATCTTGGTGTAACAGCCCAAAACTCTGTTACCAATTTATATTTATTAAAGTTATCATTTTATTGAATTTTCTGAAATTTGAAAGAGTTTATTTGCTTTATTTGAATTTTTGAAGTCTTAAAAGTCAAAAATAATTTTTTTAAGTTTTTAAGTTTTATTTGAGTTAAAGTTGAAAAATAAAAATTAAATTAATTTTGAGAATTTTCTGAAATTTTAAAAGCTTTTTCCTAAAAAATGTTAAAGCCAAAATAATTTATTTGCAAAATTAATAGCCAACTTAAAGTTGGAAATAATTTTATTAAGTTCAAATCAACTCTAGGAATTTCGTGAATTTTATAGAATTTTTTGACTTATTTTACTACTTTCTAAACCTTTCTCGAATTAATCGATTATTTAAAATGGCAAAATCATTTTAATTATTAAAACCTTCTGCCTAAACTCTTGGCCAACCTCTCCTCACCACAGACCGCCCACTCCTCCCTTCGGCCCTCTCGCCTATCCTCATTCCGCCTCCCCCTCCCTCCAACCGTCGGATCGAAATCCGACGGTTCACACGCACCCACGCGCCTCCCTCTCTCCGCGCCGTAGGATCCAGATCCAGCCGCCCACCACCTTCTTCTCCCCTACCCCCACTTTCTTCTCCACATGAGCAGCCCCGAGCCAACCGCCATTGCCGCGGGTGGGAGCTCCCACTCCACCGCGTTTTTCTCCCTCTTCCCCCTCGTCTCCACGCCACGACGACCAAGTGCCTCAACCGCCTCACCCCACTTCTTCCCCACGCGCGTTTCACGGATTCTCCAACCGCCGCCATTGACACCGCCCACGATCTCCTCCTCACCTCGCCTCTATAAAGGAGCCCGGCTCAGTCTCTCCACCGATCCAAACACCCTCATCCTTAGCCTCTCTGCGCCCGTGGCGCTCGGATTTTAAGTTCTTCCGCCAAGCCACCGGCTCCCGCCAATTGTCGCGCCACCGACGACCCTCCGGCCACCCCGACCCCACATACGCAGATCGCCGCCACTCGCTGCGTTCGCGCGCCAAGACTCACCCGAGCCTAAGACCGCCCGAGCGCCAAGCCTGCACGACGAATGGGATCTCGCCGCTAATCCTCGCCGCGGCCCTCCGCGTCAATCTCGCCGGGAGGTAATCCCTAGGTTCGCCTTGCCGCCTCGTGCGATTGGCACCACTCACACTCATGGGAGCCGCCAACGCCGGCGAAGCTCGCGCCGAGCCGCCGCCGCTCGTCCGTCCGTGGCACTCCCACGTGGTCGCCACGGCGCCACCATCGCCTCAGTAGCGCCACCTCAACGCCAAAGGCCAGCGTGGCTGCTGTCGGCCTTGCGTGGCAAGGTCCACCTCCTCGCACCCAATGACCCGTGAGACCCATCCACTAAGCGAGTTAGCCACCGCATGTGGGCCCCACATGTCGGCCATTTTAATTCTTTTAAATTCAAAATCAGTCACTGATGTCATGCTTGCACAATAAATGGAATTTCCTTTAGGAAAATAATTCAGTAAATTCAAATAAATCCAATTTAGGGTTTAAATTAGAATTAAATTTGTATAATTCATAACTTTTACCCAAACTAGATGATTCAAATTGCTAAAATCTTAGAAAATTATTGTCTAACTAAATAAAATATAAGTATTCAATTTGGAATTCAGTTTAGTCTTGTTTTAGAATTTAAAATTCATTTAAATTCCAAAGTTAGATCAAAATTTGTAAAATTCATATCTTTTGATTCCCAACTCCAATTTAAGTGATTCAAATTTCTAAAATTTTACAAAATTATTATCTAGCTAAATAAAATAGAATTATTTATTTTGCGTTATTTTGAATTACCTTTTTGAGTTGTTGTTTGAATTTCGTTTGAATTTGGGTCGTTTTCGCGTATAGACTTCGACGATTCCGGAGAGTTAGATCCTTCGGAGAATTTAGAGAGTCAAGACTTCAACGAAGGCAAGTTACACTCTTGACCATATTTGCACCCATTATTTTAAATTATTTAAATTCTGTTTTAAATTATTATTGCATGCGTATTTATATTCATGTAATTTAAATCCTGTTTTAAGCTTTATAGTTATTCCTATTCCATTGTATAGCCAAATATTGTCAGATGGACCATATGGAGAACCATTCGAATGTGATATATATATTTGGAGGTAGAAAGTGAAAATATTGGATTATAAGATAACACGATCGTTGGATATGAGATTAAAGAAATTGATTTGTTGTTGAGATTAAATTATAGAAATATATTATTGGGCATCGAAATATGGGAGATGGAAGTATAGGATTACACAATTGATGGACATGGGATTGTAGATATGCATTATGGATGGATATTGAATTATAGAATCACGTGTTTGTTTGGATATTAGATTATATGAATACATGATGCTTAGTTATTGATTATACAATTATACAATTGTTGATCGATAGATTATAGGAAAAACAACGGTTGGAGATTGGATCATATGAATGCATTAACGACGGATGTAGAAATAAGTGATCAATGGATATTGAATGGTAGAGATAGCTAACTATTGATATTGGACTATTAAGATTGAATTATAGAAGTAGTCTTTATGGAATATTGATTTGCTTGGATGTTGGATTATAGGATTAAACCTTGGTGGGATTTTGGGAATAAAACTTGATTAGATATTAGAAGTAGATAATTGTTGATAATGGATTAACGAAGAATGGATTACAGAAATAGATAATCATTGGATATCGGATTATCAAGAATTGGATTATAGGATTACATAATCATCGGATTGATGGGTATTGAATTATTAGAAATAATTCATTAAGGATTAATGGATTGATAGATATCAGATTATAAAATTAGAGTATTACTGAATGTTGGATCGATGGAAGTTAGATCATAGGAATAGACTGATATGGTGGATATCGGACTAATCAATATTGGAGTATGGGATTTTACAATTGTTGGAGTTTGGATGAACACAGTACGGATGGTTCACTTACTCTGTCTCGTGCGACAAATACCTTGACATTGAATCCTCACCCTTGTCACCATAGATAAAACCTAGTTGATACAATAGTATGAACTAGGATCATTTGAAAATGTTGTATAGACATGCTTAGACCAAAAATGTTGATTTGGGAAATTTCAGCAAAAAAAATCAAATATTGTTTAAATTGTATCCATGGCATTGGTGTGTTATGGAAGTTTATAAATGACTTTGAAAAATGAAATAAAGTGATGGTTTGGACTTGGGCGAAATGGATGAAAGGTTGGTGCGAGTTTATGCACCTGCTTAATCTGGTTAGGATTAAGGCCGGTGGTTTAAATTGAAGTCGCCCAAGTCAATTAAGGACCGGCCTTGAGCGTTCCTTTGCTATGCCTATAATGGGCTATGCCTCACCGCAACCACATGTCCTCAAGATGAGGAGTAGGACTGGCTTAATAATTAGTGATACCTCATTGTTATTTGTGCCATTTGTTTGTGTGGGTGTTGGTTAGATGCTTTTCCCTTTGGCGCAAGAGGGGCTTTGAGGATGGGTAGTCCAATGGAAGTGAAACCTTAGCGCACGAATACTTTTGGGTAGAGCTTTGTAAAAGCCTTGGCATGTGCTCTAGACCTTACCTAAGGTAGTGGCGGTGGCATAGATATATGCAGGACAAACTAGAGAATTCGTGTCTTGTGGGTAAAGTGTACAACCTCTGCAGAGTGTAAAACTATTCAATAGCGCGTCATGATCATGGACATGCTAGCAAAGCCACTCAAAGTTATACTTTGGTTTTGGTTTCAAAATGATTTGACATAAATGATTTTGGATTTCTATCCAAATGGGATTTAGGCGGAAGCCATGTGATAGGAGGTATCCTTCACCATTCATTATGGAGGTTATCCACACTATAAAACTGTTATTGAAAATCTGATTTTAGATATGGTATAAAAATGGCCTTGAAAGTTTATACAAGTATTTAAAGAAAATGTTTGCTTTATGCAAATTCAACCATATTAAGCTTTCCTTTGAGATATCCATATATGCATGTCATTACATTATTTGATTCGGTGTAACTTGCGAGCACTAGTAGTTGTGCTCATTCTTGCTTAATGCAAATAATTTCAGAGGAGAAGGACTTTGCTACGGTGTGGATCTCGACGACTAGGCCGCTTCCCAGCTTGATTGCCTATGGCAGATTAACAGGACCCTACTATTTCTTCGTCTTCCGCTGTGTTTATTTTGTTGTTGGCCTGTAAGCCACCTTTGTAATCAACTCCGTTGTTATTTATTAATAAAGTTGTGATATGATTTTGTTACCATATTTGTTTCTTTGTGTGAACTAGCGATGATCATGGGGTGGTTCGAAATGCATGAGAGGATTCGGAGTGTTAATCCCGGGTCTTACAAAGAAATGTAATACCTCGGCCTACTTGTATGCGGCCCATGTGGCCCATGAGGAGTTGTGTGGTGGGATTAGTCCCACATTGCTTGTCTAAAGTGAGTTGTACTAGTATATAATGCCTGTTGGGTCCAAACATAGCACCTCCGGGTTAACCCTTTTACACGAAGCGAGGACGAAAGTGTAAGTGGGGTGCTATGTGTCTGTGAGTCCGCCCACGCTGGTGGGCATTGAGCGGATTTTGGGCGTGTGTTACAGATGGTATCGAGCATCAACCTTGCTGCACGCGCGCTGGGGCGAAGGGCGGCATATGGCGCGTGGCGCGTGTGGTCTCGGAGCGACACACTAAGATGGCATATGTGCCGCAAGACCGGACGTCTGACGCGTCCGAGGGGTGGTTCAGGCATTTGTCAGCGTATGCGGTGTCTTCCGAGCGTCGGCCCTTTCTGGAAGTGAATGTAATACCTCGGCCTACTTGTATGCGGCCCATGTGGCCCATGAGGAGTTGTGTGGTGGGATTAGTCCCACATTGCTTGTCTAAAGTGAGTTGTACTAGTATATAATGCTGTTGGGTCCAAACATAGCACCTCCGGGTTAACCCTTTTACACTGAAGCGAGGACGAAAGTGTAAGTGGGGTGCTATGTGTCATGTGGTCCGCCCATTTCACTGGTCGGGCATTGAGCGGATTTTGGGCCAGGGTGTTACACTTGGTCAGCTAATAAGGCATGACAATTTGACCATCATCTAATAAGACATGGGATTCAAGCATAAAATCCTTAGCTAGGGAAAACATGCTCTATATATATATGAAAAATACTTTCTACTCCCGGGTGTAGTTACTCTCACTTCTGATATACCACATAAAAGAACTTGACATACTCTTTTATCACTTTGGGTATACTCATATACTAATTATAAGATATTCCAATGTGAACCACACGAAAAAATTGCAAGAGAGTCTATAGTTTTAAGCATATTTTGTAAATACCTTCATATTCGCACATAAAAAGGAGTATATCACATAAAAATGAGTATGTCTAAAATTGTACATACCACCCGAAAAGGTGTGAATACCACCTAGGTGGTCTTATATACTGTGACACTACACATACATACTACTCGGTTCAAGATACTCCATACGTTGTGAGATACGAAATAGAGAGTAACTACACAATAGTAGGAAAAAGCTATATATATATATATATATATATATATATATATATATATATATATATATATATATATATATATATATATATATATATATATTCTCCTGTGATGAGCAACCGAGAGAATTGAAGTCAGAGGTAACATTGTAAGTCCGAAAGTCAATGCATGCATGGATATTGCTACAAAAAGCACCACAAGAATATTCCCATAAAATAGATTCCTACTGATAGATTCTATGCTATTCTAGTTTTGTTTTGTTATTATTCTCCTGTGGTTAGATTTCATCAATCGTCTTGCTCATTCAATCACACGAGAGAACAAAGCGCTATTTCTTTTGGTAAAAATAAAATACCAGGATCATACTCCTGCATCTAAAAAGTTTCTGACTCCAAATTTTCATCAAGCACATCACCATCAACGTTGGGATGACGCCAGAAAACAACTGTCACGGCGACGACCCCAGCATGCACAAAAAGCCAATCTTTCGTTTTTTTTTTCCTTCTTCGAAAGAAGATATGACCCACAACAATTTTTTTCCTTAAAAGGCTCACCAGACCAATAACAAAAAGGCGAAAAAATCTTTAATGATATCCAGTCGTTTCCTACCCTCTTCCAACGACCGGGATTTCCTCACCTGCCATCATCAACGGCCACCGCAGATCCCCCCATCCACCAACCCACCTCACTACAACCACCCCCATGCGCCCGGTCCATACATGCAGACGTAGTCAATTAGTTTTTTTCGACGAATATCCAGTTAGTTTATTCATTTCATCAACAGTTTTTTCTTCATAACTATCAGTGTAACCTACGGATAAATGTACATAATTGTATCTAATTTTTTTAATAAACGACATGCATTTTGAAAAGCTCACCATGACAAGCTACTCTTCTCCTATTGGCTATAGCTTTTAAGTCCACATACAATTGTTCCTTTTGAAACTCACTGGAGTAGCATTTTGCGAAAGTTAAAAACTTGAGCTGTTGAGTATATAAGTATTTTTCGAATTACTTTAATCCAGAAATAAGCTAGGTAAAATATGAAAAATACTCTAGGTATTTTCACAAATACAAAGCAGGTGTGTATGAACACTATAGACATACTAATTTCTAGAAAGACAGAAACTAGCATATCTATCTCAGTATTCATCATAACAAATTGTAAAGCAAACCAAGTAACATACCCAGATTCAGTAGAAGAAGAAGTAGCACCAGAATTCTTGTTAATGTCGTTATTCGTCATGATGTAGTGGATGTCGCGTAGTTGTGCAGTTGATGTAGAACACAGCAGAGAGTCGTGTAGTCGATGTAGAACGTAGCAGAGAGTCGTAGTCGTGTAGTTGATGTAGACGTAGCAGCGAGTAGTCGCGCGAACTCTCCCCAAAAACCTTGTTCGTCCTACCAACAGTCACCCTCGATGTCAGTGTGTTTCGATTTTCGAATAGATAAAGAAAATCGCGCCAAGCTGACACGCGCTCACAGACGTCAAGACATGCACACAAGACGCACGGCACTCGGCTTCGGTGAGGCGAGGCGAGGCGAGCGAGCGCGTGCGTGTGTTGTCTCTTTCCAATTCCACAAGAGGGGCTACCACGTTCCACCTTATAAACTGGTGTAACTCCCCTTCATCTGTCCATGTGGGACTAAACAGTTTAGCACATGCACATGGGCCTTTAAGATTTACCAGAATTAATTAGAATATAATATTTGGGCCTAGCCCATATTAATTCCAACAATCCCACCGATCTCAAGGGCACATGTCAAATGCCTTGATCCACAATATTGTTTTAATATACCGGTGTTTTGATGGAGACCTGTTAAGGTTGAACATCCACTGAAACACAGCTACACTTATCCACAACGCACAATGGACTAAGCCTTGAATTGATAGTTTTGTGTTAATAAGTTTCACTTAAGTCCTTAATCGATACTAGGTCGCCAGCATCCCATGGTTTGGAGCATATAAGTCATACTCTGGCCTATTCATGAGCTTCCTAGAAATTACCCTATTTCATAGGCTGTGACTAGCGATCGGGCTCATATAGGTGTGTTCTTTCAAGACTTCTCTGTAGGGCAAACATCTTTGCTTTAACAAGCCACGTAACACATTAAGATAAAAATCAACTTTGCCATACTGATTTAGGAGAGAATTGCATCTCCAATGGGTGGGTCTATAAAGGTACTCTCCTCCCGTTAACCAATAGCTTGTTTCGCCAATCCTACTTCACGGGATCTCCGATCACATATGATGGGTACCACTATGGTATAACTCACGTGGGTCTCAAACCCATCTCCCTTGATGCATTGTCTATCACATTTCATGATAAACCCTTTGTGAAGGGATTTGCCAGATTCTTAGCTGTTTGGATATAATCCAAAGTTATTACTCCGGAGTTTCTCATTTTCCTAACAGACTTTAGTTTTCTCTTCACATGTCTTGATGATTTCATATTATCCTTAGAATGTTCACCTTGACAATCACAATCGATTGTCACAATTCATCGAAATAGCCGTCTTCGGTTTTTCAACCACCGCAAATCCATCAAGAGCTCACGGCCATTCGGCTTCAACAATGGCGATATCTAATCTTTGTGAGTTCGCTTCCATTGTTGACCTCATTAAGATGGTCTCGCTTGCAAGACTTCCATGAAACAAAGGCCACCTCCAAGTAAGAAGACATATCCACTTGTGGCCTTAATCTCATCAAGACGGATATCCGGTTTGAATCGCTATAACCCTCCAAAGACTCGGGTACCCAGTATAATGAATGCCATAGCTCATAGTACCCTTTAGATAGCGCATTACCCTCTCAAGAGCATGCCAATGATCATCTCCCGGATTAGAAACAAACCGGCTTAGTTTGCTCACAGCAAATGAGATGTCAGGCCTGGTACCGCTAGCAAAATACATGAGTGAACCAATTATCTGAGAATATCTCAATTCTCTCTGGCTATTCTTCGATTCTTCCTAAGCAACACGCTAGGATCATAAGGTGTTGGAGAGGGTTTGTAGTCGCTATAACCAAAACGACTCAGAACCTTTTCCACATAATGGGATTGCAACAATGTAATCCCACCATCATCACCTCTCAACAGCTTGATGTTCAAGATAACATCGGCTACTCCCGGATCTTTCATCTCAAAATTCGAGATAAGAAATCCTTGACCTCCTTAATCACATTAAGGTTGGTCCCAAAAATCGATATGTCATCAACATACGCACATAGAATAACTCCTCGCCCCACCATGGCGATAATACACACATCTGTCGACTTCATTCACAACAAAGCTCAGAAATGTTAAAGTTCTCACAAACTTTTCATGCCACCGCTTAGGTGCTTGTTTAAGACCATACAAAGATTTCAACAACTTGCACACCTTTCCTTCTTGACCATCTACTACAAATCCATCCGGTGATCCATGTAAATTTCCTCGTCCAACTCTCCATTTAGGAAAGCCGTCTTAACGTCCATCTGATGAACGAGAAGACCATGTGAGGCAGCCAGAGATAGTAGTACTCGAATAGTGGTCAATCTAGCCACAGGTGAATAAGTATCAAAGAAATCTTCGCCTTCCTTTTGAGTATAACCTTTAGCCACAAGTTGTGCCTTGTACTTCTCGATAGTACCATCAGGCCTAAGCTTCTTTTTGAACACCCACTTACATCCTACAGGTTTACAACCATAAGAACGCTCAGTGATCTCCCAAGTTTCATTAGAAATAATGGAATCCATTTCATTACGGACTGCTTCCTTCCAGTATTCTGCATCTGGAGAAGCATACGCTTTAGAAATGGTACTTGGAGTATCATCCACAAGGTACACAATGAAATCAGGACCAGAAGACTTTGCAGTCCTTTGTCTTTTACTCTTCCTTAGAGTTTCATTGTCTTCCTCCTCAGGAATTTGCTCAAGGGTTTGTTCAAAATATTCCATTGGAATGGCAGGTTCAGGAATTGTATCAGGTTCCTGACTCAATGAACTAGGCATATCTTTCATTGGAAAAATATCCTCAAAGAATGTAGCATCTCTGGACTCCATAATTGTACCAACATGCACGTCAGGTACTCCAGATTTCACCACTAGAAATCTATATCCAACGCTATGATGAGCATAGCCTAGAAAGACACAATCCACGGTTTTTGGTCCAAGCTTACGCTTTTTAGGAATTGGCACATTGACTTTCGCCAAACAACTCCAAGTGCGTAAGTATGAAAGTGATAGTCTTTTCTTCTCCCATTGTTCATATGGGGTTATCTCTTTATTCTTTGTGGGAATCCTATTTAGGACATGACATGAAGTCAATATAGCCTCCCCACCATGCTTTGGAAAGACCACATGTGTTCAACATGGCGTTAACCAAATCGCTTAGAGTGCAGTTCTTTCTTTCAAAGAAAACCCGCTTTGATTTGGAGTGAATAGGGGCGTTCTCTCATAAATTATACCATGTTCCTCACAGAATAAATTGAACTCATTTGAAAAGTACTCACTGCCACGATCAGACCTAACACTTTTGATTTTACTTTCAAGTTGGTTCTCAGCTTCTGCCTTATAGATTTTAAAGTAGTGAGGAGCTTCACCTTTAGTTTTCAAAAGATACACATAACAGAACCTAGTGGAGTCATCAATCAAAGTCATAAAATATCTCTTACCATCTTTTGTCAACACACCATTCATCTCACACAGATCTGAATGTATGAGTTCTAATGGTGCCAAGTTTCTTACCTCTGCGGCCTTATGAGGCTGCTTTGATTGCACACAAACTTGACATTTAGAACCTTTGGCAAGGGTGAATTTCGGGATTAACTCTAAACTGGCTATCCGCGTCATGCAACCAAAATTAATGTGACAAAGTCGTGAATGCCAAATAGTAGTCTCATTACTACTGTAAATATGGTTCACAATATTATTACATAAATCTGAAAGAGATAGGCGGAACAAGCCTCCGCACACATAGCCTTTACCAACAAATTGTCCACACTTGGACACTACAAATTTATTGGACTCAAATACCAGTCTAAAACCATCTCTACACAGAAGAGATCCGCTGACGAAATTCTTATTGATCGATGGCACATGATGCACGTTCTTTAGTTGCACAATCTTCCCCGAAGTAAACTTCAGATCGACCGTGCCAACACCATGAACAGTGGCATGTGACCCGTTCCCCATTAGAACGGCTGAATCCCGAGTGACTGGTAAGAAGAGAACAATGAAATATCAAGACACACATGTATATTAGCACCGGTGTCTATCCACCAATCGGTAGATTGACATACGGAAAGAACGATGAGGTAAATTACCATACCACAAGTTTCCGTCTCAGTAGTACCAACAACAACATTGGCAGACTTGGAATTCTGCCCTTGCTGATTCTTCCCACCCTTGCGTTGGCTGCAATCCTTGGCCCAATGACCAGGTTCGCCACAAACAAAGCAAAGACTATCATTTGTGTTCTTCTTCTTTTTCTTGAAGCTTGTTGTTTGTGCACTCTTGTTCTTGCCTTTGAACTTTTGAGTTTGGCCATTCTTCTTCTGTACCATATTGGCACTAGAATGTCCCTCATTACCTCTAGTGTGTGTATCTTTTGCCCTTGCCTTCTCTTCAACATCAAGAGACCCAATGAGATTTTCAACAGGAAACTCTTGTCTCTTGTGTTTCAGAGAAGTAGCAAAATTCCTCCAAGAAGGAGGAAGTTTGGCAATAATGCCTCCCGCGACAAATTTGTCCGATAATACACACTTGAAGTACTCAAGTTCTGTGGCCATAGATTGTATCTCATGAGCCTGTTCAACTATAGAACGACTATCAACCATTCTGTAGTCATGGTATTGCTCCATGAGATACAATTCATTGCCTGCATCCGAAACCCCAAATTTGGCCTCGAGTGCATCCCACATCTCTTTTCCAGTTTTAATCACCATGTATGCATCGACTAACTTCTCACCAAGAACACTAACCACGGCACCTTTAAAAAGGTTATCAGCAGCCTCGAACGCTTGCTCCTGTTCAGGAGTAAGTGTTCCTTCAGGCTTGCCGTTTGCCACATGGAAAACGTTCATGGCAGTTAACCAAAGCACCATCTTGATGTGCCACCTCTTGTAATTCGCACCATCGAATTCAGAGGGTTTGACTGCAGCAGCAAAGCCAGTTGGCGAAAAATGCCTATGCCTATAACAAGGTTTTTGGATTGTTGAGTATATAAGCTTTTTTTTGAATTACTTTAATCCAGAAATAAGCTAGGTAAAATATGGAAAATACTCTAGCTATTTTCACAAATACAAAGCAGGTATGTATGAACACTATAAGCATACTAATTTCTAGAAAGACAGAAACTAGCATATTTATCTCAGCGTTCATCACAACAACAAATTGTAAAGCAAACCAAGTAACATACCCAGATTCATTAGAAGAAGAAGTAGCGCCAGAATTCTTGTTAATGTCGTTGTTCGTCATGATGTAGTGGATGTCGTGTAGTTGTGCAGTTGATGTAGAACGTAGCAGAGAGTCGTGTAGTCGATGTAGAACGTAGCAGCGAGCAGTCGCGCGAACGCTCCCTAAAAACCTTGTTCGTTCGCTAGAAGACCAAAGACCAACAGTCACCAGAAGACCAAAGGCCAACAGTCACCCTCAATGTCAGTGTGTTTCGATTTTCGAATAGATAAAGAGAATCACGCCTTGCACCTCGACACGCCTGCACTGTATCGCAAGATCAAGACGGCTTTCGGCTTTCGGCCATGAGCTGCGTGTTGTCTCTTTTCAATTCCACAAGAGGAGCTACCACGTTCCACCTTATAAACCCACAGTAACTCCCTTCATCTGTCCATATGGGACTAAACAGCTTTAGCACATGCACATGGGCCTTTGAGATTTACTAGGAATTAATTAGAATATAATATTTGGACCTAGCCTATATTAATTCCAACATGAGCTACCAAATAGGTTATTGATCATTTTAACATGACTATGGCCAAGGTAGCTTGTGATCGTAGTCCTAAACTATCAATGAAAATGACTATAAAAACCACATGCTTCTTACTAATGTAATACTACAAAAACCTTATAAATTACTTTATTTAAGTGTTAACAACTCAATATTTGCGACCCAAAACGCTACTAGTCCCCACCAGCAGCCGGTGGCTCAGGCGTCATAGCGTAGGAAAAAAATTCTATGGCATCGGTACTATAGAACATTTTTTGCACCTGTGCTATAGAATCTTTTGATGGTGTGATGCTGTAATCATGGTCCATGGACCGTGTCCTCGGAAACACCTTAGCCGCCCACGCGACTACCTTTTTATCACCAACGAGTCCCCCACAATGCACCCCGAAGTGCATACATAACCCCTCCCTCCCTCCCATCTCTCACCTCGCCATCTCCGCCTCCGCGCACGCACACCACTGACCCAACACCTCGCGACATGGCCGCGCACTCCGTCGCCGCCGCGCACGCCACCATCGCCGCGCGCGCCGGCTCCGCGCCCGGCGGCGGCGCGGCCGCCCCTCGGAGCGCCTGGGCTTCCGCCTCAGCTCGCTTGCCGGCCGCGGCCTCCGCTCCCTCTCCCGCCCCGCCGCGCGCCCTCGGCCTTGCGACGCCAGCGCGTGCGCGCCGCCACCGTTGAGACACTCGAGGGGCAGGTCGCCACCGGCGCGCTGCTCGAGAAGTCGGTGAACACGATCCGGTTCCTGGCCATCGACGCCGTCGAGAAGGCCAACTCCGGCCACCCGGGGCTCCCCATGGGGTGCGCGCCCATGGGCCACATCCTCTACGACGAGGTCATGCGGTACAATCCCAAGAACCCCTACTGGTTCAACCGCGACCGCTTCGTCCTCTCCGCCGGTCACGGGTGCATGCTCCAGTACGCCCTGCTCCACCTCGCCGGCTACGACGCCGTCCAGGTAAAGCGACCGCTTCAGTTCTCGCTTCGTTGCGGTGTTTGCATCTGTTTCTTGCGTGTGAAATTCGCTGCCGATTGGTTGGAGCGCCGAAATCGGGAGTAGGTTTGTGCAAAGTCTGGATCTCGTTAGGTGAAACAGTGGAAAGTTTGGATCTTGACTGCTATTTTTTGTGGCGGGTTCGTTTTTTTCCTAGTAAAGGCTGTACCTTTACCAAGTTGTCAGAGATCTGTTTAGTGTAATTTAAAGTTCCTAGGAAGATTAGTTGGAAACTTCAGACTTTGTACCTTGGACTCATGTTTAGTTGAGCAACTCACTAGTGTAAAACCTGGAGCAAGCTGCTAGATGTTTAATATGACTAATTTACATCAGCTCTTATGCCATTGAACTTGTTGTCACTATGACCGGTATGCTGCTGCAGGCAGAGGACTTGAAGCAATTCAGGCAATGGGGAAGCAGGACTCCGGGTCACCCTGAAAACTTTGAGACTCCCGGAGTTGAAGTTACCACTGGTATGTTCATCTCAACTGAGCTCATACTAATTATAACCTGCCATGCTATGATAGTAAAGCAAAACTTAAAAAGTTCTGGGTTCTTGTTTGGTTGTTCTGCAGGACCCCTTGGTCAGGGTATCGCGAATGCAGTTGGATTGGCCCTTGCTGAGAAGCATCTGGCTGCCCGTTTCAACAAGCCTGGCAGCGAGATCGTCGATCACTACACGTAATTTTTTTGTTGTGAATGCTTTGTGTTTCACTTTAGTTCACGTGGTGCAACTTTGGTAACATGATATGTGAATTCTGCGCAGGTATTGCATTTTAGGAGATGGGTGCCAAATGGAGGGTATCTCCAATGAAGCTTGCTCATTGGCTGGGCATTGGGGTCTTGGCAAGCTGATTGCTTTCTATGATGACAACCACATTTCCATTGATGGAGACACAGATATTGCATTCACAGAGGACGTGAGCGCCCGCTTTGAGGCTCTCGGGTGGCACACAATCTGGGTTAAGAATGGCAACACCGGGTATGATGAGATCCGTGCAGCCATTAAGGAGGCAAAGGCAGTGACTGACAAGCCCACATTAATCAAGGTTAGTTTCTTTTGTTATCTGGGCATTGTTTTTTGTTGTAGAGTTTGTCGTATTTAGCTAAGATGTACTATTTTAGGTGACTACTACAATCGGTTTTGGATCTCCCAACAAGTCCAACTCATACAGTGTGCACGGAAGCGCATTAGGTACAAAAGAGGTCGAAGCAACCAGGCAGAACCTTTCATGGCCTTATGAGCCATTCTTTGTGCCCGAGGATGTCAAGAGGTTTTGTTTATCATTTGTTTTGGGAATCTGAACGAGATAATCAAATTGCATAACACTCAACTTATTATTTATCTGCATGGACTGTTGCAGCCACTGGAGCCGCCATGTTCCCCAAGGTGCTGCGCTTGAGGCTGATTGGAGTGCTAAGTTTGCAGAGTATGAGAAGAAGTACCCAGAAGATGCGGCCACCTTGAAGAGTATTGTCTCAGGGGAGTTGCCTGCTGGCTGGGCTGATGCTCTTCCTGTAAGTGCTTCGCCATATTTATTCGTGATATTTCTGCTGATATGTAAACAATGAGATTCTCATGGTAGATCGCTTGATTTGTCCAGAAATACACTCCAGAAAGCCCAGCAGATGCCACTAGGAATCTCTCACAGCAGTGCTTGAATGCACTTGCTAAAGTTGTGCCTGGTCTTCTTGGTGGTAGTGCTGATCTCGCGTCCTCCAACATGACATTGCTTAAGATGTTTGGCGACTTCCAGAAGGATACACCTGAGGAGCGCAATGTCCGCTTTGGAGTCAGGGAGCATGGTATGGGCGCCATTTGCAATGGCATTGCTCTGCACAGCCCAGGGCTCATTCCATACTGTGCTACTTTCTTTGTTTTCACCGACTACATGAGAGGTGCCATGAGGATCTCAGCCTTGTGCGAAGATGGAGTTATCTATGTTATGACCCATGACTCTATTGGTCTTGGAGAAGATGGTCCGACCCATCAGCCCATTGAGCACTTGTTGAGCTTCCGCGCAATGCCCAACATTCTGATGTTTCGTCCTGCTGATGGCAATGAGACTGCTGGGGCATACAAAATCGCGGTCCTCAACAGGAAGAGGCCATCTGTTCTTGCTCTCTCCAGGCAAAAGCTTCCTCATCTGCCTGGTACCTCAATTGAGGGTGTTGAGAAGGGAGGGTACATTATCTCCGACAACTCAACTGGCAACAAGCCTGACCTCATTGTGATGAGTACTGGTTCTGAACTAGAGATTGCCGCCAAGGCTGCCGATGAGTTGAGGAAGGAGGGGAAGACTGTCCGTGTTGTGTCCTTTGTTTGCTGGGAACTTTTCGAGGAACAGTCAGATGAATACAAGGAGAGTGTTCTCCCTGAGGCTGTTACTGCAAGAATCAGTATTGAAGCAGGGTCTACTCTCGGGTGGCAAAAGTACATTGGAGCCAAGGGCAAGGCCATTGGCATCGACAAATTCGGTGCAAGTGCTCCTGCTGGAAAGAGCTACAAGGAGTACGGTATCACCGCGGAAAACGTCATTGGGGCAGCCAAGAGCCTGTAAGATTGCACTTTGAGTTTTTGTCATCATTGAAGGTCTTTTGCCCAAAGCTTGGAATAACGGAGGGAGAGGACGCCTTCTTTAGGCCTGTAATAAATAATGCTTTTCCATTTACGTTGGTTTTATTTGATCACCCCTTAGATGATTCATGAAGGTGAGCCTGATTAAATTGGGTACTGGTTTTTGGTAATATTTACATTGAACTGATAGTCTTGGTACGATATCGCCTTCTCCCTGAGTTACAGCTGTGCCCTTCGTTGTAGTTTGCTCTCCTTTTCCTTCTTCATTACGTAGGTTTCAACGCCAAATGTTAGTGCAATAAAATGTAGAGTGGTTTCCATCTGTTTGGTGTGTTGTTGAACTTGTCTGAGCTATTTTCCTGACTTCTTTTGCATGTATTGCAGGTCTAATCGGAACATAGCCACCTTTGTTCAATTCAAATGTCTCTGATTTGCATAATTGGCATCATCAATTGCATCTGAATGCAATGCTAATGAACAAGTGAAGAAAACGAGTTTTTGGCTTAAATGATACTGTTTGCACGAAATAGTAAATTTAGTCTTCTTCAGAGATTAAAGCTAAAAATAGCACTGCGGACTCACTGGCAAGCGACATGTGTCATTGTTCACTCCACGGGTGCACGGATCCATGTGTCCACACGTGTCTCTTGTCCACGCTTTTGGGGAGAGGACTTTCCTCGTCCACACTCCACCACGTGTCAGACGAGGGGATTTTCATCGTACTGCTAATTAATTATTAATTATAATTAAATTAATTATGATTAAATGATTATGACTAACTAATTAATTACAACCAATTAATAACGACTAACTATGACTAATTAATTATGAATAATTAGTTATGACTAAATTAATTAAATCCAATTAACCATGACGAAATTGATTAGGACTAATTAATTGCAACTAAAAAAATTACCACTAATTAATTGCGACTAAATAATTACAACTAATTAATTACAAGGGAAGTTCCCTCCCAAGAAACGCGGACGAGGAAAGTCCCCTCTCTAGTGGGAGGGGACGAGGACATGTGTCGAAAGCCCCTCTCTAGAAGAGGGGACGAGGGGGTTGTGCACTTGTGATGCCTGTCGTCGAGTCTGCGATGCTATTTTGGACTTTGATCTGCAGATAGGATTAGATTCGCTATTTCGTATACAAACAGTACCATTTAAGCAAAAACTCTGAAGAGAAACAGCATGTTTTTGCTTCAGCAAAGCTCATGCATTTTCAGATTTGCTCTGTCTACTCTCCAGTCTAATGATCGTGGCACCAACTGAAGATATGTGAACATCAAGATACATGAGGAGCTATCTGTCTGCGTTTGTATGGCCTGCATGGCCTTGCTGTTCACTGAATAGAGATGAGCCTGGAGTGCCACCCGGTACGGCTAAGATGAACTCCCTCCACTGCTTGCCCTTCTTAACCTCAAGGCACCTGTTTTTTTCCTGACCATAGAATTGGAGGTCGTCAGAAAATGCTTGTGTCTCGAGGAATTGAGGCAAAGACAGGCTATCCATATTGTCGTCTTCTTTAAGGTGTTTGGAGCCTCAGGTCAGGATCTGATCGAGCCTCAGGTCAATGTCTTTGCCTTCCTCCTAGCGTTCGTTGTAGCTGGGGAAGAAAGTGACATGTCTGCGTGATAAGCATGATCGCAATTGGCAAAACCGTCAAAGGCATTTGGAACTAAGAAGGCACAGGGATGATCTGTACGTATAATTTGGACACTATGGACATGGATGTAGTTTGTTCTCTGCCTTGCCTTTTATTAGCTGTTGTGGGCTTTGTGGCTAGTTTGGGCGTTAGCGCCATGCCTCTTATCAGCTCCACAACAGCAGGACACCAAGATTTTGCATCCCGGCCAATTGCCAACACCAAGTCTGGAAATAGAGTGTTTCATAATTTTAGACCAAAGGCCAAGCAGCCCTGCTTTTTATGAAAGCAACAGACAGTGTTTCATAATAGGGCAATATGACCATATGACTTTGAGATTTCAAGACCCTAGCAAACTGAAAATTGTCAAATCTTTCTGGCAACCAGACCTCTTTTCTTTTTTTTTGAAAACGGGAAACAACACAGCTTTTATAGAAAGTTCATATCAAGTTTACAGGAACATGAACAAAAAAACAGAACAAGAAGCTGGGACAACCAGCTTAACTAGGGCCGTCCAGAAACACAACCGAAGAACAACAGAATCAACCGACTTAACACGGAAGCGAACCTTCCATTACAAGAGACAACCAGCTAACAAGCTAACCAGCCAAACTAACCTACCCTTAACTTCCTTTGCCTGGCAAAAAAACTTTTCATCCAAACTTTAGTGTTCATAATCAGGACATCCAACACCTTTTGATCAGCTTCTATGATCATAATCCTCCAATGCTGCAAACATGATATAAAATTGAAAATGACTTCAGATGGGTTTTTAGGGAAAGCCTGCTCAATTGCCATTTTGTTTATGACTTTCTAAAGCGTCCAAGCCAGAGCTGCAAAACTGAGTAAACAAATATGATATTTGTTAGCATCCCATCTATCTAACCAGTTATGATGGAAATCATCTAAAAAGTCCGAATAACCATCCAAATCCAGAATCTCTTTAATATAGATCCAAGAGAATTTAGCCACAACACATCTAAACAAAATATGGTCAGTGTCCTCAGCCACACCACACAAGCATCACCTCTCACACCTTTCCATTTTCCTTTTTTAAGTTGAACAATAGTTTGAATTCTGTCATGATATGCAAGCCAACGAAAAATCTCCACTTTCAAAGGTTTTTTCCAAAGACTCTTATTCCTATGAAGAATCACCCCCTAAAGGAAATATGCCTATACAAAGATTTGACTGAGAATTTGCCAGAATTCTCCAAGGACCACACCACTCTATCTTTCTCATCAGTTAGAACCACCCCACAAAGAACTTGCTTTAGGTCACACCACATCTCCTCCTCCTTGCCAAACTGTCTAATAAAGGGAATGTTCCACACCCCATTTACAGTACAATTAGCCACTGATGAGTCAGTATCAGACGAGATGTTAAAAAGTATACCAAAACTAATCTTCAGAGGACAACTATCCATCCAGACATCTTTCCAAAACAAAATAGTTTTCCTAGCACCAATCTTCTGAGAGGCCCCCAGATTAAACAGAGGCCTAATTTTGAGCAAAGATCTCCAGAATTGAGATCCTTTAAAAGGTAAAATGTCTCTGAAATCACCCTTAGAGAAATATTTAGCTTTTAAAATCCTAAATCATAACTCATCTCTGGCCAGGTTCATTCTCCAAATCCATTTGCAAATAAGACAATCATTCATCCTTCTAGTATTAATCACACCTAAACCCCTAAAATCTTTTAGCCTACAAATAACACCCCAATGAACCATATGATATTTAAACTTGTCACTAGCCCCTCTCCAAAAAAAAAAACTTAGATCCAATGGAATCCATTTTCTTATGGATCTCTAAAAACCCATCATGTATGTAGGAAGACTACTTAAGCAGCTATTAACTAAAATCAGCCTCCCCCTGAAGACAAGAAATTATTCTTCCAATTATCCAACCTGCTTGCTAATTTACTCAATATCTTTTCCCCAGCTTTTTTATTAATCTGTCTGTCCCCAATCTCCACCCCTAAATAAGACATAGGAAACTGACCTAAATTGCAATTCAACATATGAGCCACTCTACAAGCTTCCTCATTATCCACCCCCAGAGTATACACTTTATTTTTGTGAAAATTAATCTTTAGCCCAGACCTCTTCCTATGCTTTGCTTCTGATGCATCCTGCTTGTGCAAATGTGGGATGATACATGAGCCTCCGCCATGTCAAGAAAATTAAACGAGAATGTCATCCAGTTGAGTTTTTTTTTTTCCCGAACGAAGGCGGGAGGACCGATTTCATTTTATTTATAGTAGGAAGCAGTTAGGCCGCGCAAAGCCAAACAAAAAAAAAGAGAGAATGAGAACGGTTGCGCTACTCACGGCAGTGACCAAAACTTACATGCCCTTTTGAGTGGCCATAGGCCACCAATCTGGAAGCTCTCTAAATTGGTTTCAGATGGCCCAAATTGCTCGTGGAAGAGTTTAGTGTAGCCGAATGTTAATTCCCAATGCCTCCTAATCCTATGTAATAATCCATTTGAATGTAATGTTGATAATCTCCATTCGCTAGAGGAATCGGCACTGAGGCCTGGAAAGGACCTAAATGTGTGCGGTGGGCTTGCAGACGTGAAGGCACATCACTGGCTTGCCTTTTATCGGCATGTGTGGCAAGATGTTGCTTCAGTTTTTATTTGCTATCTTCGCTTTTATGGTGGAGATACGATTGCATGCATCTCGGCCGTAGTGCACCCAGGGAAAAACTTTTCAGGATAAAATTTTTACCGGTGGGTACCGGTATGGCCGGTTTTCGCGAAAATCGGAAATTTCGGCTAAAATTTTCAAATTTTTTTTTGAAATGTTGGAATTTTAAATAAAAAAAAAATCAAATTCGAACAAAATTCAAACAAATTCGAATTTTTTTGGATAAAATTCATCAAAACCGAAAATTTCGGAGGGCATTTGAATCTTACCGGCCCCCGCCGGTAACACCGGTTACCGGCGGTAACCGGCGATTTTCGGCCGAAATTTTTTTCACTGAGTGCACCTAGTGGACAGATCACAGATGCCCCTGGTCAAATGTACTACTACTACAAGTTTTACAACTAGCATACTGTACTATCGTAGTTTTAATACAATTGAACATGACACACAAGTTGCATTCAGTGGGCAGGTACACTCAGTGACAGAAAGGAACTCATGTGAATTGCAAGATTTCTTTAAAAAAAAAAAAGAAACCATGAATTTTTATTTCTGAATTTTGCGAACATGCACTAAATTCTTTCACACAGAGCTGGAAGCTAAGGTCATCTGGTCTGCTGGTGAATGATAAGGGCGTAGGGATTTCTATGTAAACAGAGTATTCTATTTTTATATGCTCGAATGAGCTCTTCTTATAATAAGAATGTGCACAGTCTGATGACCGAGTCGATTCCATGATTATGAGTTCAGAACCCTAGCGTCCTATTCCCATTTTGGCCGGAATAGATCTACTAATTCTTTTATTCCAGTTAGTAAGAGGGATCTTGAACTAAGAAATAGTTCTAGCAGCTAAAAGAGGGTAGCAATTGTAAGAATGAGGTTCATTGATATTACTGGTATAGTAGATGCTATCACACATACAGTCACACTTGATTCGATGGAATTGTTTGATCTTAAAGGGGATCTGGAAAAAGAGATTAACAGCTGCTAAAGGTGAGATTTTTTGGATCCAATCATCAGGTAGGATGAAATAAGAGAAAGGGAGGATGCTGCCTCGACTTATGTTTGTCCGCAGTAAGGGTAATGTGCCCTATACCATAAGTTGGAGTATATCCTCTCGGACAACTGACGGTTCTTCAATTCCTTGGCCCTCTGTTGGTTCTGCTAAGTGACGAGCGCAAAGATCACTCTTGCGAGCTTGATGCACTCCTACTCCCACTTGCAGGCCTTACTGGGCTGATGTCCACAGTAAGTAACTCTCTGCCTTCAGAACTTCAGAAGGCACAAGAGATAGCACAAACCATCCATCAGTTTAATCCATTGATGGATAAGCGTTGTCTTTCCATCCAGGAGGTCCGAAGGAGCAAGTAAGTTGTATGAGCGAATCCTAGCATTGAAGCTTCGTTCCCGATGTCTCCTGATCCTATATTTGTGCACTGTAGGCCCTGAGATCTCTCAATGAACAACGCCTGTCACAATTCACCAAAGGCATTTGAAAGTAGGCAAGCCAGGGGAGGACCTATACGTATACAGTGGACATTGTGGGCATGGATGCAGTTCATTTTTCACTGCCTTGCCTTTTATCAGCGTCTGTGTCTAGCTGGGCTTCAACTTCTTGTCATGTGATACTTGTTTTCTGTCCTACATTATTAAAGTTATGTACTAGTTGGAGTCTTATCTTTTCTGTGTCTTAAGGACTAGTTCTGCATCGGTTTAGAGCTTTAGATTGTTGCAAATTCATGTAAGAATCAACTAGTACATGCGCTTTAGTAATATTGAATAGGAACTTCAATAATAGCTAGATTGGGGTTGGCCGGTTCTTGCATCGTTGTGGATAGAAAATACTGAATAGGAAGTTTTGGAACAAGGTTCAAAAGTGAACTACAATGTTTCAAATGGGGGTACAACTTGTACGAGATGCTTGCTAGACCCGCTCCGTTCTTAATTACCTCTGTAGACTATTTTCATTTGAAAGAACTGATAGAAATTTGACTGGACATCACAAATTTGTGCTTCAAACATCTGATGACGACTTAAATATGAAGAGTCGTTTGAGGAGGGTGTGATTTGCTATGACCTATTTGGTTGCGAAAATCAATGCCCAGAGTACAACTTCCATCTAATGCAAGTTACTTTAAAAGTGGGAAATAATACACCAACTTCATTAGCAGTCAAGCTATTCTAACTATCGAAGGAAGAAGCAGTTAAAGTCATTTTTCCATTCACACTACTTAGAAACTAGTGGTTTTTCTCTCTATGGCTGCATGGACAGGGAGAATTAATCTAACTGTTGTGGACTCTTATTAGGGACAACATTACCGGCGCAGGCATCGAGCTGGTGTTGATCAGAGCAAAGGTGCAGCAGATGTTTCAACTACAATTCAGAATCAGCAAGAAGCTCCGACTACGATTCTGAATCAGCCAGCGTAGCACTGTATAGCTTACGGCAATAGACAGAATCGGTAGACTTTCCAAATAGCTTACCAATACAAATAGAGTTTGAGTACGAATCGGATTACACATGTAACTATTTAAAAGAAGCTTGTAACTCTGTACTCAGAAGTTAAGCAAGACATAATCTACTATCTTCCGGTTGCTATTCTCGCATCCTCTGAACTTCTCTGTTTCTTTCCCTGCTATCCTGCTACGATCCACAACGGCGCCTTCACGTGGAATACGAAGGCCTCGTTCTCCATCGAACCACCCGTATAACTTGCGCAGCCGAGGCAGGATACATCACTAACAGAGCTAATTAAGCCATCAATCCGCCACAAACCGGAGATGGAAAAGGCCATTCCATTGACGAAACGCAATATGGAGTTTGGACTTCAGTCTTCACAGATTGAAGGCACACGTTTCTTGCAAAAGCAAACGATACAGCTGAAAGTTAATTCCCGATGCTTTCTATTCCTACATAAATAATTAGGATGCCACGAGATCTCTACATAGTATTGACTTATGAGTGATGGTCTCCGTTCGCTAGGATCAGAATCACAACTGGGCACCTGTTGTGACTTTGTTATAGATCACAACTGAATTTTTTTTAAAAAATAATCTATTTTTTATTCGGAAATACAGAAATAATACCGCTTAATTTTTTTACGAAATAATCGCTTTGTCATTTACGGTTGGGCGACTCATGCAAGTCGCCAAATTAATCATGACTAACCTTCAAGTCGCAGCGATGGTAAAGCGACTATAACTCGATCGACCTAGTCGCCAAACCGATGTGCGACATGTGTTGGAATCGCTGATTTGTAGAGCGAGTTTAGCACGTCGCGCAGTAGATGGGCGACTTATTTTAAATCGCCTGACCAGTAGGCGATTTGAGCAAATAAACTTGGAATTATGTAAATCCAATTGGAACAATTGTGTTAAAATAGATATTACATTTTGTAGGTATTGTATTTAGCAAATTGTATTATATGATGTTATTTTTTTAGAAGATAATAGGTGGTGGCAACGTTGGTTGGTCTGGTTTGTTATTTTCGTAGAATATGAAGGGTACGAAATATGTCAGACTCGTAATAACATGTTGTGATCGTTGTATATTGTTGTAGTGCGCTAAATTTTTGTAGAATTTTGTGAGGACGATTGAGATAGTAATGAGTGCTAAGTAGAAAGGTAAGTGATATTACGAAGAGGCTGAGAACACTCGTTGCAGAGTCTTGTCTTTTCGGTATTAAAAGCTGGCGAGGCTTTAATTGAGTTGTCAATTCGATCGAAAAGGCTAACCTAAACCCTAAACTGCACACAGCTGTCTCACCACGTAAAGTCGCCGTGTGGTCTTCTCGGTCGCAAAGTCGCCCCGTGTGGTCTTGGCACTGCAGAAAGCCGACTCCTTTGGTCTTATCATCGCGCAAAGTCGCCCGTGTGGTCTTGTCACCGCGTAAAAGTCGCCTCGTTTGGTCTTGTCATCGCGCAAGGTCGCCCCATTATGTCTTGTCATTTGCAAAAACCTACCCCGTTTGGTCTTGTCTATGCTCAAAGCAACCATCCGTCTGGTCTTGTCATCGCAAGCTAATATATTACTCGCTTTGTTAGCCCCACACGCGGAACTATAAAACGACGCCCCACGCTTTGAAATTAGGACCACTCGACCCTTGAAACCGTAGGAAGAAGAACCTTCTCCGTCTTACAGTAACATATGATGGCAGACGCCTAGGGACCAGTCCAACTGAGGTCGCTGAAGCCAGACCTTCACGTCGAAAGGAGGGAGGACGTCGGCCCTAACTACCAGTTGATGCCGAAGAAGCGTGCTCAACCGGTATGGCTGAAATGCGGACACGGGGAGGATGCTATCGTGCAGATCATAGACGACCCTTTCGATGGTGGACGGCGTTTCTTCCGATGCCCATACTCTGGGGTAAATAGTTTTGTTCATGTTACTGCTAATGCATCCTCCGTACTAACTGTTCCTTGTAGCAGATGGTGAAATGCAACTTCACCCGATGGATCGATCCTCCCCATGAACGACATGTTGTGAGGTACGTGGATGTATTGCGGAACCGAATCTTTGATTTGGAGGCGCAAATTGACGATCTCAAGGAGCAAAATGATGACATCCGCCAACAGATGCAGTGCGAGAGGGGCAATGAGGAGGTCGTGAACATAGAAAGTTCCTATGATCCCACATGCTGCTGTGCCAACCCTAGCTGCATATGTGCGTGCCACTACAACGACGGCCAGCCACGTCCGAGGCGCCCAACTGGAGAACACTCTATGTGGGTAGCGAGAGGCACCTTCTACAATTAGGCACGGGTGGAGAAGCTTGTACGTCGGTAGTGTCCTCTTCTGTACGCACTTATGTTCAATCTCCTAAAGCATGTAACTAAATGGTGGACGCGTTATTGCGGTTGCCTTTTATCGAGTTGACATGTTGCATCGATGTGTCGCGTGCTTTAAGTTATATGCATCGAATAAATGAGTTGGACGACTTGGCGATGCATCGCCCGACTAGGTCACTTAACGATGTCATAGTAATTACGAAGCAGAATACGTCAACACATAATACAAGTTATGCATAGACAACCATGTCATAGTACCTACGAAATACAATACGTAAACACAGAATATGTAAACCCCCTACTGGCCACCCGCTGCGCCACCCGCAGCACCTCCTCCGTCGTCGCCATGTCCCACACCTGGTCTGCGCCGAGCAATACGCCCCCACTTGGGCTTCCGAAGCGCGGGGTGCCTAGGCCGAGGCCCAGACAGGGAAAGGCGCTCAGGAGCCCTGCCGATCTGTGGTCCCAAGGGGGTCGACTCCACCTGGTGCTGCGTGATCACTGGGGCCCCGCTAAGCTGCTCAATGGAAATAACCTCGGCAGGTGTAGGCTCAGTTGCCCTCGACCTCCCAGTGCTTCCGGCATCTTGATCCACGCCCTCGTCGGGGAAAACTTCAGTGCCTACCGACAACAAAGACTGCATGGCAAATAATGTTAATCTCTACAATATATCGACGATCGCAAACCTGAAGAGAGGAAACGTACCTGACTGGTAGGCGAAGTGCGGGATGTCATACCCACCATACTGTCCGGACGGGTTGGGGATGAAAACATACTGCCCTGACGTCGATGGCGGTGGCTGTGGTGGTGGGGGTGCGTACCCACGTGCCCACCCGGACCCTCCACCGCCCAGCGCAGCGCAGAGGAGCGGCGGCGTGCGCGGTGGGGCACGTGGACGTGCCCCTCCTGAGCCTGCTGGGCTATAGGACGTGGCGTCCTCGACCTATGCACCGACGAGCCCACCTCCCGGACCGACGAGCCCACCTCCTGCACCGATGAGGCCACCTCTGTCGAATCCTCAGATGACGTCGGGGCCACGACGCCTCGCCGCACTACAGGCCCGACGAACAAACTGCACTAGCTCGTCGCGCGTGACCTCCGCACCAATGCCGATCCTGTCCAGGATCGACTGTCCGTCGCTGACAACCCCGACGTTGATGTCTGTTTGCAAGGAGTATGTCAAAGCGTCAAACCTATAATTCAGGTAACAGTACGCAGACATTTTCAAACATGATTTTACGTACCGCGAGGTGCACGTTCCGCGCTAAGTGCAGAGGGTAGGAGTCGGTCGGTGTTGGCACATGAGTAGGGGGAGGGTCGACGACATGCACCAGCCTGGTGCGTGTCTACGGGGCGTACCAACGAAGGTACTCGTCAGACGATCGGGTCAGACGGCCGCCTCCGCACGCAGATCCTCGTGGGCGTTAAGCCCACCGTGCCACCCACGCTCCATCTTGGCCGCCATCTGCGTCCCGGTTCCACCCTCCTACTATGCTGCTAAACATACCACTGCAATTAGAAGCCACCGTTACAGAAATATCAAAAACATATGTGAACATGTGTTGCATGTAACTCACGCGTGGGTCGATTCAGGCACCCTCGTCCCAACGGGAACTGGAACAACCTGGCGGAGGCCGAATTGGCGCATCATCCTGTGCACCGCGTAGTCCTCGACGAACACGTCGAAGACGAGCTTCCTCTGCGTCCTCCAGTACGCCCGGTCGCGCCAAAGACAAGTGAAAACGACCTCGCGGGAGCACCGTGCATCCGCTCTCTGATCGGAGAAGGGCCCCGCGCCACGTCGTCAGCGGTGAGACGGTCCAGCGCTCCACAAAGTGCTCAGTATGCACGCAGTGACTGCGACGTGCATACCGTACTGCGGGCGAGCGATGGTTACAAAGGATTACCCGTCTACGATCAAGAAAAGATATAGGGAAGTACGTACCCGTCTACGGCACCAAAGGGACCCTACGGTCAGCCGGTTCTCCGCGTCCCCATGGTACATGTTCGCGCCGTACGGTCCGGAGTCTACCAGCATGGGCCGTCTGAGAGAGAAGCGCTCGAGCGACCACAATACGCAGCGATGAGGGCACTGTGTGAGGATAGATGCGGCTTCGTCCTCTGACGCGATCGCACATGCCGCGGTACATCACGGCAAGTACGGCTGAGCCTCAACTGATCTCTAGCTCCACGTCGTCGGCAATGGCCCTCGCGTACCCTACGAGGCGGGCGTCGACGGAGTCACCGTGGCTGCTGGTAAACAGTACCCAGCCAAAGAGCCACAACAGGTACGCCTCCAGGTGCCGTGACACTTGGTCGACGGTGGGCTATGGGACCATTCGCTCGACCTACGCAGAAACGAATTATTAGTAAGCCCGTCATATGGCCATGTCTCAATGAATCGCTAAACATGGAAAATAGGTAGTATACGTGCGAATCGCGAAAGCCACCGCAGGCAGCCATGCATTGCCGCTCTAAGAAGTCGGCACGGAGGCGCTGCCCGCCCCAAGAACCCCTAAAACACGCCTAACAGGCGTCGCGCGATCGGCACCACGTCCCATGGGAATGTAGGGGCTCCTGCGATAGGCAAGCCGAGCAACATCGCGGCATCCTGCAGAGTAGGGGCCATCTCCCCGAAAGGGAGGTGGAAGGTGTGTGTCTCGGGCCGCCAACGGTCCACCAGGGCAGTCAGGAGCGACCGGTCGAACAAGAATCGTCGTGACCGCTCCGGACCGGCCTGGACCTCTCCATCGTCGTCGACCAGACCGCCGTCCTCTTCGGTGGCCTCTACCATCCGTGCGAGAGGTAGAAGGCCAGAACGGCTCAGCCTACAAAGCACGAAGAAGTACGTACATAGTGCGCATACAATACAAAAAAATGGCACAGCTTGCGGACAAACCTCTCTACCTAGCGTGGGTCTAGTGTCCAAGCCCGTCGGGGTGTCCGCGTACGAACCACCCCCAACTCAGCCGCGTCGTCCCCGCCAACCGGATGCGGCACACAATGGCTCGCGCGATGCTGCACGTCGACCAACCGGTTCAGCAGACTGAAATGCCAATCCGAACCACTAGGGTCTTGAGCCATACCTGCAAATTAAGAAATTAAAAGCATTCAAATTACTTAAGCATTTAAATTATATTTCAATGGGAAATAAATTATATTTGATATGTTCTTAGTGACACCTAAAGACTTTGCTTCAACACAATGGTAATACATATACAATTTCATGAAACTCACGTGGTAAAGACATAACTTTTCCTACGAAAGGCTATATTACGTTAACGCCTGTACCGACTGCTATGGATTGCGAAAAATTTAATACATCATCGTTACTATGCATTTTTATAATGGGTGAAGCTTTTAGGAAAAAAACAAAATTTTTACATGTTTGACAATCCTACGTGTTTCGAACCATGTATCTGTGATTCCTTAATCCAACCAAAACTATGAAGTAAATGTTTTCAATTCTTTATTATAAAAAATACTTGTATTTAACATTCTATAAACTAGCATTTACGAATGCACGGGTTATCGACATGTTTATATAATACAAAAGTAACATGTTATCATTCATCTAGCCTGTGCGCAATTAGCGCAGCACGCGGAATAATACAACTAAATTTATTTTTACTAACTCATTTTTCCTTTATACGAACTTCTAAACTATTTGTATTAATCATGCTATCTCTAAACATTTGCTAACAATATGTCACTACACACGATGTTACTCGCTAACGTACCATGGTTAGTAATTAATCATACATCTCTAAATATTTGCTAACAATATGTCACTACACATAAAGTTGCTTGCTAACCTACCATGGTTTCAAAAATAAACTTTTACAAATTAATACTTACCGTCCTAGTCGTCGATGTGAAACGAAAAACCTCTTTTTTCTCCTCCTCTTCTTTCCCTCTCTTTCTTTTCTTTTCTGCTCGGCTCCCGGCGATTCGCTCGTTGGAATGGTGAGGGTTTGGCCGCGCGTGGGTTTTATAACCGTTCCAAGTCGCCATACGGTTGGGCGACTTGGGTTGAGGTGCGAGCAAATCGCTCGACTGTATGGCGACTCTCTTAAAGTCGCCATTCCATAAAGCGACATTGTCTCGAACCTTTAAATCGCCGTTCCGTTGGGTGACCTGAAGGTTGGTCGCAGTGCGGTTGTGCGACTTGCACGAGTCGCCCAACCGTACAACGACACGCGATTATTTCTGTAAAAAAAAAATTAAGCGGTATTATTTCTGTATTTTCAAATAAAAATAGATTATTTAAAAAAAAATCGATCACAACTGGCACCTGTTGTGACTTCGTTATACATCGGCCTCTATGGCTAGGTGGGGCTCCAGCAGTTTCAGCCTATGCTATGCTTCTTCGCTGTCAATTTCTTCACGTTCTTTACTGAACTATCGATCAGGCTAATGCAACAATAGAAATACAGCATTCTGATCTGCAGGATGTCTGAGAGCATAAACTAGTCGCATGGGGCAAATACTGGTGTAGAATCTACATTCCAGTTGTCTCCTAATCCTATATATGTTGTCGTGCAGATTGATCCTTACATGAACAATGATCATCACCATTTGCATTTTGAACTAAGGAGGCCTACGGAGTAGGGACGGACATGCTTATGGGGTTTATATTAGAAATAATTGATTATTTGCCATTACAAAAGGGTGAATTTTATGATTTGCCTGAGTATAACATATGAGACCTGAGATCATATGTCATACTTACAGTAGTGACTAATAATCAATTATACATATTTAACAGTGGTAAATAATCAAATCTCTCTTTATATTATGGACATGAACGCTGTTTGTTCGATCGGTGCCTTGGCTTTTTATCAGCTGTTATGGCTGACCTGGGCTTCAGCAAAATGGCAGCATGCCATGCTTTTTCGCTGTCAGTTTTTGTTGCCACCTATACGGAAGTTTGCGTACAAGTTTGGAGTGTGTGGTCTTTATTGCGTCGTAACCAGGGGTGGGAGCTGGCCACGGACCGGCCAGTTGCTTTTGGTCTAAAATCGTATTTTGTTATTTTTTAAGAAATTTTATATGAGCTTTTGATTTTAAACCTCAGGTCATTACCTCAGAGACCCAAAGCCTAGCTCCACCCTGGTCATAACTCATAAGTACCTTTGATGCGTGTTGGGTTTAGCACAGATGGTTAGATCTCCGTCATGGAGAGAAGATGTGGAGATCATGTGATATAATCCTAATCTTAGTGTGTTAGAACAACTGACATCAATGTCGAGGTGTTTCAGAAACCCTCAGTTTAGCGGAGTGTCGTCTGACTATTAGATTGTAGGTGGTCTGACCAAGGTGTTCGGGAGTAATCAGACTAGTCAGGGATGACGGTCAAACCGACCGTGGTCGGCGATGAGAGCTTTTGGGGATTGTGCACCAAACACTTATGTGAGAATGTTTCAGGGTGTGTTTGCACTAGGTTGTAGGATCAAGGATAACCGACTAGAAGGGGGTGAATAGAAGGTTTTTAAACTTTTTTTTGTAAATTAACAATTTAAGTCAATTATGAATAATGTCTAAACTAGGCACAATTCTAGCTAAGTAATTTAGCACAAGATAAATGCTAGAATTGTAAATGCGGAATAAGTAAAGACAAGAAATAACCACAAATAAGACAAGCGATGTTTTCCCGTGGTATCGAAGACTTGCCGGTCTGCACTAGTTCACGTTGAGGAAGTTTGAACGAATCAAGCCGGCTCCACGAATTAAGCCTTTCTTCTTGAAGAGATTACCGTGCTCTCACCACCAAGCCGTCTAGGAGTTCAGCAAAACTCCAAGAGTAATAAATCGATGACCTTCGCTTGATGGCACTCAAGTGCAAATGGATCAACTAGAATGAATGCACTTGAATTGGCTCAACTACCTCACAATGAATGCACAAGTGTATTTGAGGTGTTGAGTAAATGCTCTTGGCTCTAAGGATGTTAAATGACATGTTGCTCACTGTCCAAGAGCAGGTGGGGGGATATTTATAACTCCCACAACAAAATCTAACCGTTATGAGAGAAATCCCAGATTTTCAGCGAAATACGGTATTACCGCCAACCAAAGTGCGATACTACCGTTTCCCACCAACCGCTCTGTAACGGCTACAACAGGAGCATTAACTGCCTCTGACATAACCGTTTTAAACGCGGTGCGGTACTACCGCCAACTATCATATGGTCATACCGCTCACAAGCGCGGTACTACCGTTCACAGGGTTTACAATCTAAAATGGTGCTTCTCTGGAATTTACGTACCACCACATAAAATTCAGAACGACTGTGGAGCGGTAGTTTCGCCATTAAATCTTCGGTACTACCGCAACCCTTATTTGAACAGGCACATCCAAACGCGTTGGCCATGTGGATGGCTTAGATTAAATGGGATGTTAGGATCATGCGTTTAAACCACACGATCTTGAACTTTTCGGACAGTCCGAATGGCCCACGGTAGTACCGCCAAAGGAAGTGCAGTAATACTGCCAAGCGGTAGTTCCGCCAAGCAAGCATCGGTACTACCGTTTCCCAAGAGAGCACAAGAGCACAAAAAAAAGTCTCTCTGGAAAATACGTTCCGCTCCAATTTGCGAAAGTACCGTTAAAGAGGTAGTACAATTTAAACAACGGTGGTACTACCGTTCCAAGAGTTTTGCAAACTTAACCAAAAGGAGTATCTCTGGATTTTACGTACCGTCAACTATAAAACGGAATTACCGTGATGCGGTCGTACCGCTAACAAGGGCGGTAGTAACGCTCACAAGGGCGGTAGTACCGCTCCACAAATAAGTTGACAGGCACTATTGGACTGCACACGTGGACGCTCCAGATCCATTGGGATGATCGGACCATGCGTTTAAACCACACGATCATGTCTCTCCGCCGCGCGACGCTGGCGGAGACTCCTAGTCGTCGGCGGGCCTCGAGCGACTAGGTGCGCGTTGAGCGCGATTTGAAAAATGTCTCCGTCGGGCGACGCCTCGCGGCGGAGACTCTCTAGTCGTCGGCGCGGCATCCGGAACGACTAGGGTGCTTGTTGGCGCTATTTGAAAAATGTCTCCGCCGGGTGGCCTTAGCCTTGCGGGAGACTCCCTAGTCGTCAAGGCGGGCCTCCGGAACGACTAGGGTGCGCGTTTAAGCGCGATTTGAAAAATACCTCTCCACCGGGGCGACACCCTCGCGGCGGGAGACTCCCTAGTCGTCGAGGCGGGCCTCCAGAATGACTAGTGCGCATTTGAGCGCGATTTAAAAAAATGTCTCTCTGCCGGGGCGATGCCCTCGCGGCAGGAGACTCCTTGGTCGTCGAGGCGGGCTTCCGAAACGACTAGGGTGTGCGATTTGAAAAAATGTCTCTTCGTCGGGGCGACACCCTCACGGCGGGAGACTCCCTAGTCGTCGAGGTGGGCCTCCGGAACGACTAGGGTGCGTGTTTGAGCGCGATTTGAAAAAATGTCTCTCCGCCGGGGCGACGCCTTCGCAGCGGGAGACTCCCTAGTCGTCGAGGCGGGCCTCCGGAACAACTAGGGTGCGCGTTTGAGCGCGATTTGAAAAATGTCTCTCCACCAGGGGCGACGCCCTCGCCGCGGGAGACTCCCTAGTCATCGAGGTGGGCCTTCGGAATGACTAGGGTGCGCGTTTGAGCGCGATATGAAACATGTCTCTCCGCCGGGGCGACGCCCTCGCGGCGGAGACTCCCTAGGCGTCCAGGCGGGCCTCCGGAACGACTAGGGTGCGCGTTGGAGCGCGATTTGAAAAAAATGTCTCTCCGCCAGGGCGACGCCCTCGCGGCGGGAGACTCCCTAGTTGTCGAGGCGGGCCTCCGGAACGACTAGGGTGCACGTTTGAACGCGATTTAAAAAATGTCTCTCCGCCGGGGCGACGCCTTCGCGGCGGGAGAATCCCTAGTCGTCGAGGCGGACCTCCAGAATGACTAGGATGCGCGTTTGAGCGCGATTTGAAAAAATGTCTCTCCGCCGGGCGACACCCTCACGGCTGGAGACTCCCTAGTCGTCGAGGCGGGCCTCCGGAACAACTAGGGTGTGCGTTTGAGTGCGATTTAAAAAAATGTCTCTCCGCTAGGGCGACGCCCTCGTGGCGGGAGACTCCCTAGTCATCGAGGCGGGCCTCCGGAATGACTAGGGTGCACGTTTGAGCGCAATTTGAAAAATATCTCTCGCCAGGCGGCGCCCTCGGCGGGAGACTCCTAGTCGTCGGCGGGCCTCGGACGACTAGGGTGCACGTTTGGCGTGATTTGAAAAAATGTCTCTCCGCCGGGCGCGCCCTCATGGCGGAGACTCCTAGTCGTCGGCGAGCCTCGCAATGACTAGGTGCGCGTTTGAGCGATTTAAAAATGTCTCTCCGTAGGCGCGCCCTCGGCGGGGAGACTCCCTAGTCATCGACGCGGGCCTCCGGAACGACTAGGGTGCGCATTTGAGCGCGATTTGAAAAAAATGTCTCTCCGCCGGGGCGACGCCCTCGCGGTGGGAGACTCCCAAGTCGTTGAGGTGGGCCTCCGGAACGATTAGGATGCGCGTTTGAGAATGATTTGAAAAATGTCTCTCCGCCGGGGCGACGCGCTCGCGGCGGGAGATACCCTAGTCATCGAGGCGGGCCTCCGGAATGACTAGGGTGCGCATTTGAGCGCGATTTGAAAAAATGTCTCTCCGCCGGGGCGGCGCCCTCACGGCGCGAGACTCCCTAGTCGTCGAGGCGGGCCTCCGGAACGACTAAGGTGCACGTTTGAGCGTGATTTGAAAAAATGTCTCTCCGCCGGGGCGACGCCCTCGCGGTGGGAGACTCCCTAGTCGTCGAGGCGGGCCTCCGGAACGACTAGGGTGCGCATTTGAGCATGATTTGAAAAATGTCTCTCCGCCGGGGCGACGCCCTCGCGGCGGGAGACACCCTAGTGTTCGAGGCGGTCCTCCGGAACGACTAGGGTGCGTGTTTGAGCGTGATTTGAAAAAATGTTTCTCTGCCGGGGCAACACCCTCGTGGCGGGAGACTCCCTAGTCGTCGAGGCGGGCCTCCGGAACGACTAGGGTGCGTGTTTGAGCGCGATTTGAAAAAAAATGTCTCTCCGCCGAGGCGATGCAATCACATGGCGGAGAGACTCTAGTCGTCGGCGGGCCTCCTAAGCGACTAGGTGTCTTGTTGAGCGATTTGAAAAAATGTCTCTCTGTCGGGGCGATGCCCTCGTGGTAGGAGACTCCCTAGTCATCGAGGCGGGCTTCCGGAATGACTAGGGTGCACGATTTGAAAAAATGTCTCTCCGCCGGGGCGACACCCTCGCGGCGGGAGACTCCCTAGTCGTCGAGGCGGGCCTCCGGAACGACTAGGGTGCGCGTTTGAGCGCGATTTGAAAAAATGTCTCTCTGTCGGGGCGATGCCCTCGCGGCGGGAGACTCCCTAGTCGTTGAGGCGGGCCTCCATAACGACTAGGGTGCGCGTTTGAGTGCAATTTGAAAAATCTCTCTCCGCAGGCGACGCCCTCGACGGAGACTCCTAGTCATCGAGGCGGGCCTCCGGAATTACTAGGGTGTGCGTTTGAGCGCGATTTGAAAAAATATCTCTCCGTCGGGGCGACGCCCTCGCGGCGGGAGACTCCTTAGTCGTCGAGGCGGGCCTCCGGAATGACTAGGGTGTGCGTTTGAGCGCGATTTGAAAAAATATCTCTCCGCCGGGGCGACGCCCTCGCGGCAGGAGACTCCCTAGTCGTCAAGGTGGGCCTCCGGAATGACTAGGGTGCGCATTTGAGCGTGATTTGAAAAAATATCTCTCCGTCGGGGCGACGCCCTCGCGGTGGGAGACTCCCTAGTCGTCAAGGTGGGCCTCCGGAACGACTAGGGTGCACGTTTGAGCGCGATTTGAAAAAATATCTTTCCGCCGGGGTGACGCCCTCGTGGCGGGAGACTCCCTAGTCATCGAGGCGGTCCTCTGGAACGACTAGGGTGCGCGTTTGAGCGCGATTTGAAAAAAATGTTTCTCCGCCAGGGCGACGCCCTCGCGGTGGGAGACTCCCTAGTCGTCGAGGCGGGCCTCCGGAACGACTAGGGTGCGCGTTTGAGCGCGATTTGAAAAATGTCTCTCCGGGCGCTCCTTCAGCGGCGGGAGAATCCCTATTCGTCGAGGCGGACCTCCGAATGACTAGGATCTTGCGTTTGGCGATTTGAAAAATGTCTCTCATGGGCGACACCCTCACGGGAGACTCCCTAGTCGTCGAGGCGGGCCTCCGGAACAACTAGGGTGTGTGTTTGAGCGCGATTTAAAAAAATGTCTCTCTGCCAGGGTGACGCCCTCGCGGCGGGAGACTCCCTAGTCATCGAGGCGGGCCTCCGAAATGACTAGGGTGCACGTTTGAGCGCAATTTGAAAAATATCTCTCCGCCGGGGCGACGCCCTCGCGGCGGGAGACTCCCTAGTCGTCGAGGCGGGCCTCCGGAACGACTAGGGTGCACATTTGAGTGTGATTTGAAAAAATGTCTCTCCGCCGGGGCGACGCCCTCGCGGCGGGAGACTCCCTAGTCGTCGAGGCGAGCCTCCGGAATGACTAGGGTCTTGCGTTTGATGCGATTTGAAAAATGTCTCTCGCCGGGATTCGACGCTCATGGCGTGACCTCCTAGTCATCGACGCGGGCCTCTGGAACGACTAGGGTGCGCATTTGAGCGCGATTTGAAAAAAATGTCTCTCCGCCGGGGCGACGCCCTCGCGGTGGGAGACTCCCAAGTCGTTGAGGTGGGCCTCCGGAACGATTAGGGTGCGCGTTTGAGAATGATTTGAAAAATGTCTCTCCGCCGGGGCGACGCGCTCGCGGTGGGAGATACCCTAGTTATCGAGGCGGGCCTCCGGAACGACTAGGGTGCTCATTTGAGCGCGATTCGAAAAAATGTCTCTCCACCGGGGCGGCGCCCTCACAGCGCGAGACTCCCTAGTTGTCGAGGTGGGCCTCCGGAACGACTAGGGTGCACGTTTGAGCGTGATTTGAAAAAATATCTCTCCGTAGAGGCGCGCCTCGCGGTGGGAGACTCCCTAGTTGTCGAGGCGGGCCTCCGGAACGACTAGGGTGCGCATTTGAGCATGATTTGAAAAATGTCTCTCCGCCGGGGCGACGCCCTCGCGGCGGGAGACACCCTAGTCTTCGAGGCGGGCCTCCGGAACGACTAGGGTGCGTGTTTGAGCGTGATTTGAAAAAATGTTTCTCCGCCGGGGCAACACCCTCGCGGCAGGAGACTACCTAGTCGTCGAGGCGGGCCTCCGGAACGACTAGGGTGCGCTTTTGCGCGATTTGAAAAAATGTCTCTCCGAGGCGATGCAATCGCGGAAGACTCTAGTCGTCGGGCGCCCTCCGGACGACTAGGGTCTTGCGTTTGAGCGATTTGAAAAAATCTCTCTGTCGGGCGATGCCCTCGTGGCGAGACTCCTAATCGTCGGCGGGCTTCCTAATGACTAGGGTGCGATTTGAAAAATGTGTCTCCGCCGGCGACACCCTCGGCGGAGACTCCCTAGTCGTCGGCGGGCCTCGGAGCGACTAGGTCTTGGCGTTGAGCGATTTGAAAAAATATCTCTCCGTCGGGGCGATGCCCTCACGGCGGGAGACTCCCTAGTCATCGAGGCGGGCCTCCATAACGACTAGGGTGCGCGTTTGAGTGCAATTTGAAAAATCTCTCTCCGCCGGGGCGACGCCCTCGCGGCGGGAGACTCCCTAGTCATCGAGGCGGGCCTCCGGAATTACTAGGGTGTGCGTTTGAGCGCGATTTGAAAAAATATCTCTCCGTCGGGGCGACGCCCTCGCGGCGGGAGACTCCTTAGTCGTCGAGGCGGGCCTCCGGAACGACTAGGGTGTGCGTTTGAGCGCGATTTGAAAAAATGTCTCTCCGTCGGGGCGACGCCCTCGCGGCGGGAGACTCCCTAGTCGTCAAGGTGGGCCTCCGGAACGACTAGGGTGCATGTTTGAGCGCGATTTGAAAAAATATCTTTCCGCCGGGGCGACGCCCTCGCGGCGGGAGACTCCCTAGTCATCGAGGCGGGCCTCTGGAACGACTAGGGTGCGCGTTTGAGCGCGATTTGTAAAAATGTCTCTCCGCCGGGGCGACGCCCTCGCGGTGGGAGACTCCCTAGTCGTCGAGGCGGGCCTCCGGAACGACTCTCCCTAGTCGTCGAGGCGGGCCTCCAGAACGACTAGGGTGCACATTTGAGCATGATTTGAAAAAATGTCTCTTCGCCGGGGCGACGCCCTCGCGGCTGGAGACTTGCTAGTCGTCGAGGCGGGCCTTCGGAACGACTAGGGTTGCGCGTTGTTGTTGCCGCGGCGATGGGCTTATTGATGTTGCCATCTTTGTGGGCTTTCGCCGCACACTCCGGAGAGTGATCTGGCGTGCGCCGGGGCTCGGGGCCATACGCGGCGTCTTTGTTTATACACTCGCGCCCTCGAGGGGCGTCGATGTGCATCGAGGCTCATGGCTAGCGCGACGTCTTTGCCACGGTGATGGGCTTATTGACGTTGCCATCCTTGTGGGCTTGCGCTGCTTGCTCCAGAGAGCGAGGCAGTGTGCACCGGGGCTCAAGGCTATGCGCGGCGTCTTTGTTTATACATTCATGCCCGCGAGGGGCATCGGTGTGCACCGGGGCTCGAGGCCATACGCAGCGTCTTAATTTATACACTCATGCCCGCGAGGGGCATTGGTGTGCACCGAAGCTCGAGGCCATGCGCAGCATCTTAGTTTATACACACATGCCCGCGAGGGGCATCGGTGTGCATCGGGGCTCGAGGCCATGCGCAGCGTCTTTGTTTGTACACTCATACCCGCGAGGGACATCAGTGTGCACCAGGGCTCGAGGCCATGCGCGGCGTCTTTGTTGCCACGGCGATGGGCTTATTGACGTTGCCATCCTTGTGGGCTTTCGCCGCTCACTCTGGAGAGTGGGCTAGCGTGCGCTGGGGCTCGAGGCCATGCGCGGCGTCTTTTTTTTCGAAGGGCAAAATTGACCGAAGGGCGAAATCTGCCAAAGGGCTTTTTTTTGCCGAAGCCTTCCTTTGTGCCGAAGGCTCCTTCACTGCTGGGCCGAAGCCCATTTCTGGCCGAAGCGTTCGTTGCCGAGGCTTCCTTAACACATGCATTTGGCCGAAGCACACAGCTTAAGGGGTGGAGGTGAAGCTCAGGCGGTTTGGAGGTCTGCAGCTATCGGGCTGACGCCGGAGGCGAGGTCCCATGGGTGCCAGACACCGAGGCCTTGAGCTCGAAGGTGGGGTGGTCCGGAAGAACTCGGCTAGCCGGAGTCTTGTGATGGCAAGACCCTCTGGGAAAGTCGAAGGCGGCCGCCCATAGGTGCTTCGAGATGGGGTCTCCTGCTGTTGATGAAGGCGCTCGGAGGTCCCGGGGCCGGTGATGGCGAGGTGCCTCAGGGCGAGGGGGCTTCGCGCTGAGGTTGCTTCGGAGGCGGCCCGAAGGTGGAGGCAGAGCAGGAGGTGGCCTCGCAAGAGGGGCTGCTCCGGGATGCGATCGGAGGTGGAGGCGAGGGGGCCCGAAGGGGTGGTCTCCGGGCGGGCGATGCGAGGTGGGCGAAGGGGTCCCGAGGTGGCCGCGCCGTCGAAGGAGTGGGGCCCTCGAATGGGCGAGGTGCCGGAGCTAGAGGCGATCATGGAGGGGTGGAGTCTTGGTGCTCCGCATGGCCGGGCCAGCGGGCACATCTTGGTGGAGTCGAGGGGTCGTGGCGGCTTCGGCGATGAAGGTTGCTGGGGGGCTTCGGTTGGAGGACCTCCCTAGGCGGCAGCGACTGCGAAGAGTCGCAGCGGCTTCGGCAATGAAGGTGGCTCCCCGTACGGCCCCGTACTGACGGCGAAGGGGCTCCGGAGGCGTCCCGAGGCGGCGGAGGGCTGCCGAGGGGCTCCGGATGCTTCGAGGAGGCTTTGGGCGGTGCAGGCTCCGAGTGCGATGGCGGTGACAGGGGGCTCCGACTGGCGAAGGCTCCAAGTGCGAGAGGGCACCGTGCGGAGGCCTTCCTTTGGCCGGGCAAAGCTGGAGGTGGCTCCTCTCTGTGCGGTGATGGGGCTGTGCGCAAGGAGTCTGAAGGTGCTATGAGCATGCCTTCTCTTTTGTCGTGCTTTTGCTTTTTCCCAATTGATTTGCTTCGTTTCTTCTCCTAGCCGCGTGCGAAGGTGGCCTCTGGCAGCCCCTCCGGCAGCTCCAGGCTCTCGCCTGAGGCCGGAGCAAGGGAGGCACTAGTGGCGAGGTGCTTCAGAGGCTTCGGCTGGACGAAGGGTCCTGGGAGTCGCCCGCGTGCTGCTTCGGAGAACTTTGTGCGTCGAAGGCCTCCGGGTGATGGCCGAAGGTGCAGCGGAGGCAAAGGCGGTCTTCAGCTGGTGCTTCGGGTGATGGCCGAAGGTAACCGAAGATGGATCGAGGGCGCTGCGGGCCTTCGGACTGGAGGTGAGGTAGTGACCGAAGGTGACTTGGGTAGCCTTCGGTTGATGTGGTGTGGTGTCTTTAGCTGATCCTCTCGTGTGTGACTTTTTGTTCGGTCCGCACGGACGACGCCAGCTGTCGTAGCAAAAAGGCTAAACAGTGGATACAGGGACCCTTCGTACAGCGGAGACCCTCCGTACCCTTTGTCTTGGGTGAAGGACCGGATGGAGAGGAGCCAAAACATACCATGTGTGAATAGTATTGTATATGTGTATATAAAATAGAGAGAGAGCTTTACATGCCCCATGGGGCTTTATTTATAGGGGGCAAGAAGGGACATTTACCTTCTTGCCCCCAAGGACGAGAAAAAGACAAAAGGGTATTTTGATACATTTTTGCCAGAATATGCTATACAGACTAGATTTACATATGCACAGTATCACCGATGGCACACCGGTATTCCCGACGATCCTAGGGTGCGGGGCACCACTTGGTGCCCTGCTACGACATTAACCTAATAGAGAACAAAATCCCTCAACTTTATCCCAAATCAGACCGTACCAGCACATCCAATCCACCCCCAAATCCCCCAAACACACAGGAGTAGCACCCCCAAATCCAGCCTCTCAACACCAATCCCTAAAAATTTCTCTTCCTCCCCAATCCAGCGAGGTAGCAACCAAGCCGCCTCCCAAATCCCAAAATTTTCCCAATCCGCCCCCACAAATTCCAAGTTCCTACAGCAATTGAGCATGAAAAGTACAAACAGGCACAAAAATTAAGCCACTCCTGGCGACACCAATACCTCTGGAGAAGGCCCTCTTGATCTCGTCATCACCGTCCTCCTCCATACCCAACTCCAAATCCGAGCCCCCCTTGAACAGGTAGCTCTCATGGTTGAATAATCATTTTAGTTGTGATCTTGTGCATATATAGGTGGCCAAGACACCTCACAGAATGAACCGAACAAACCAATAAGAACAACAAAACACTAAAGTAAAAAGAGGGTAGCACCAATCTGGGAGAATGAGGAAATAGAACCGTCGATGGCCGCAGCAAAGAAAACAGGGAAAACCGAGGAAGGGACGACGTCGAACAGGAGAGTTGTAGGATCAAGGATAACCGACTAGAGGGGGTGAATAGGAGGGTTTTAAAACTATACGACTGATTAACAATTTTAAACAAGATTGTCTTAACAAAGCTTCCTAGCACAAATATAATGAAAAAACTACTAAGCTTTTTAAGACAATTAATAGCTTATGTCAAAACTAGATACAATTCTAGCTAGGCAATTATACACAAGTAAATTGCTAGAAATATAAATGCGGAAGTAGTAAAGACAAGAATAAACCACAATGGAGACAAATAAGTTTTTCTCATGGTATCGTTGACTTGCCGGTCTTCACTAGTCCACGAATTAAGCCTCAATCCTCGATCACTAGAGTTGCTCTTCCTCCGTTTCGGAGTTGGTGAGCACAACACCAATCATAATTTTGCCGGGACTCTTCACAATCTCCTTGAAGAGCTCACCGCGCAATTCCTTCCTCCAAGCTGTCTAGGTGCCGGCAAGCACCAAAAGTAATAGATCACGAGTTTTGCTTGAGGAATTACAAGTGCATAAATGATCAACTAATGAACCAATGCACTTCAATGCTCTCAACTACATAAAGAATAAGAAATCAATGCAAATGAGTAGTTGAAGAGTGTATATGAGCTCAAGAGAGTTTAATGCAAGAGAATAATGCCCAATAGTCTCAAGAGTTACTACTAGAAGGCAGGTGTGGGGTATTTATACCCCTCACGAACCAATCTAGTTGTTACAACCACTTTTCTGAAAAAAATTAGGATTTGCGGTAGTACCGCCGTTGAAACCCGGTACTACCGATTTTTGCTGAACGGTTGGAATAGTGGCATTTAATGCTCTGAAATAGTCATTACAAAATAAAGTTGTGGTACTATCGCCAACTGGAAATTGGTACTACCGCAGCGCGGTAATACCGCTCGACTAGAACGGATCTACCGTTTTCCAAAGCTCAAGAAATCTCAGAAAATCACCTTCTTTGGAAAAAAATGTACCGCCATTAAAATACCAGTATTACCGCACTCCGGTAGTACCGCTCAGATCATGCGGTCATACCGATTCTCAAGGGAGATCAAAACTCCCAAAAACACTCTCTGTAATTTACGTACCGTCATATAAATATTGGTACTACCGACCTGCGGTAGTACCGCAGTTAAAATGCGGTCGTTTCGGTTATCATAGAGGATAAAAAACACTTAAAACATGCTCTTTGGAGAATACATACCGCCATGTAAATATCAGTACTACCAACCTGCGGTAGTACCGCATATCACTTGCGGTCATACCGATTTACAAAACAATTTTCTAGAAGCTCAAATCAAAGTAATGCATGAACCCTAGTTGATCATTATAGCACAAAAATAGTCTCTCAAACTACTCACCATGATCCCTCTTTATAGTACGGCGTATATCCTATAAACCTAGTCTTTTCTCCAAACACCGAGACTGGTAAAAACTATAAAAGAACCCTTAGGCTATACAATACATTTGTCTTGATCCATGTTGATCTTTCATCACATTAGCATCGCCAATAGCCGTGTCATCAATTATCCTTTAAGACATCTTAGCACATATGTTAGTCCCTTAATATAATGTTGAGATGAATTACCAAAAACAAATCTGAGGGCCTACATACTTCCAATCTCCCTCTTTTTGGTAATTGACGACAACCCAATTGATATAAAGGATATGGAAGATTTTGAATATACACAAGGTTGTATATTCTTGTTTTGACATTTGATAAGCAATAAATTTTTGATTTGAGTTCAAAGGAGATGAATAATTTGTTGCTTTCAAAGTCAATCAATAAATAGAGAAAGCTCCCCCTAAATATGTGCATCAAGGTTCATGAAGTGATTTTCATGCACATGTGTATTATTGAAAATTTTGACGGAGTTTCCTTTATTTATTGAATATGTGGAACAAAGTTCACAAAAGATCATTCAAGCAATAATAGATGATAATCAATAAAAGATGATTGAGACGACATGATGTTGATCCATAACATTAAGCATAAGCATTCAACAAGCAAGTTCAACATATAAAAACCAAAGTCTCACAACCAAACATAGACATAAAGCATTGTTCCAACATAAATAATAGCTAATAGTATAAAGATAGATAAGCTCCCCCTTTATCTTTCAATCATAATCTCTAAATTTCTTCCCCTTTGGCATCAAGGACCAAAAGGTATCATTCTTGGACAGGAGGATCTTGAGGAGTGTTGAGACGACGACGTCGTCCATAACGGGCTGGAGTAGATAAAGCTTGCTCAAGTGTGTGAACCTGATCCATCAAAGCTGCAATCCTATTATTGGTTTCTGACTGAGCCTCCTCCAATCTCTATTGATTTTGTTCCAACCTTTGCTGAGAATCTCTAATCTCCATTATCACTGAGAGTATCGAAAGGAGTGAAGATGGATCTGCTGTTGGAGCCTGAGGTGGTGTTGCTTGTTGGGGTCGGACCTGGGATTACCCCAAATCCTCTATGCAAACCGAACTAGTCCCAAGATTAGCGGCTAGCTCACATAGTAAACAAATGTGGTAACAACCATAAACGCAAACTTTATTAATAAACAACAGAGTTGATTACAAGAATGGCTTATGGGCCGACAAAACCAAACACATCGGAAGACAAAAGCAAGTAGACCACACAATTCGCCACAGGCAATCGTCTGGAGGGCATAGCCTAGTCGTCCTAGTCCTCATGCTCCTGGTAGACCTATTCTCCTACTCAATTATTGAATTAAGCAAGAGTGAGCACAACAACCGCGCTCGCAAGTCACACCCGTCAAGTAACAGATTGTAATGCATGCAAGGATATCTCAAAGGAAGGCTTATAGAGTTGATTTGCATAAAGCCAGGTTTCTTTCCAAATACTTGTACTAAGTTCCAAAGCAGTTATACAATAACTCAAATTCATTTTCTAAATCTCTGTTTTATAGGCAGATAACATTCATCAACAAATGGTGAAGGATACCCTTCTATCACAGGGCTACCCACCCAAAACCCATTTGGATAGACATCCAAAACAATTTCACAAAATCTTTGGAAAACAAAACCAAAATCTAACTTGGAGCAGCTTTGCTAGCATGTCCATAACCGTGAACACGACTATTCGAATAGTTTTACACTCTGCAGAGGTGTACAACTTTACCCACATGACACGACTTCTCTAGTTTGTTTGGCATCCGTCGATACCACCACTCACTACCGTAGGTAAGCGGTCTAGAGCGCGTGACAAGGCCTTTACAGAGCGCCATTCCACTGCAGCCCTCCTCGCTAAGGTTTCGCCCCCTTTGGACTAACCATCCGCCGGGTTCAGGCTCCCTCTTGCGCCAGGTGGGAATATATAAAAGTAGGTCGTCAAGACACCCACACAACCGGATGGAACGACCACGGTGAAATGTTGCAAATTAGTTAGCCAGGTTTTGCCCATTCAGAACATGTGCTAGTACGGTAGGGCGTAGCAAAATACACTCGAAGACCGGTCCTTAACTGACTTGGGCGACTTTCCACAAAACCCTGAGCCTCAACCCTACCCGAGTTGAGCCTGTGCATGAACATGCACTCCTCCAAACAACCAAGTCACCCAAGTCCAAACCAATTTTTCTTTTGCTTTGCTTTTCAAAAACATTTGCAAACTTCCACGACAACTCAATGTCATGGTTAAAACATTTCGATAACATTGGTCTTTGGCATTAAATTCCCCAAATCAAGATTTTTGGGTTTAAACTTTGACTAAGCATAGAGTTTTGCAACATGTGCTAGTTCATACTAATGTACCAACTAGCTCTTTACTATGGTAACAAGGGGTGGTTGAATCAATAATCAAGTTTGGATGTACAAAGGAATTAGGAATAACTATAAAGTTAAAACAGGGATTTAAATTACTTAAATTTAAATAAGCATGTAATAATAGTTTGAAACAGAACTTAAATAATTTGACGTACTGGGATTCAATATGATCAAGGGTGTAACTTGCCTTGCTCGAAAGATTGACGGTCTACTTCTCCGGAGTACTCGGGCTCTCTGGAGTCGTCGAAATCTACACGTGAGAACGAAGCAAATTCAAATAAAGACTAAATAAAATCTAAATGAACTTCAAAACAAACCGATCTAGAACCAACAGCAAGGTACTGAATTGGATGAATTAGGAATGGGCTCTTGGGAGGAGGCTTGACTAGTCGGGAGGAGGTCCAACAGGTTGGGAGGAGGTTCAACGACCTGGTCAAAAGAGATTCGACTGGTTGGGAGGAGGTCCAACTGAGAGGGTGGTCAAGGGTCCTGAGGAGGTCAAGGAAGGTCCTGAGGAGATCCTGAGGAGGAAGTCCTGAGGAGATCCTGGGGAGGAGGTCCTAAGGAGATCAAAGGAGGTCCTGAGGAGATCCTAGGGAGGAGGTGCTGAGGAGATCAAGGGAGGTCCTGAGGACGAGGTCCTGAGGAGATCCTGGAGGTCTAATGAAGGATACGACTACTCAACATGGTCGTGCGAAGAATACAGAAGGGGTACGACTACTCAACGCGGTCGTACGAAGAATACAAGAAGGATACGACTACGCAACGTGGTCGTAAGATGGGATACGACTACACAACGTGGTCGTAAGAACAAGGGAAGAGAACAGGGCATGAAGAAACTCACCAGGGCCGAGAGAGAGACTGAAGGGGGAAGGGGAGTCGGTGGATGGCAGGTGACGGTCGAAGACGGCGCGGGCGCTCCAGTGAATCCTTCGGCAGCGAGGTGGTTGAAGACGGAGCTAGCTCCAGCGGACTTCTTGGCGACGAGGAGGTGACGACGCAGGCTTCAGTGGACTCATTGGCGATGGGGAGGCGACGGCGCAGGCTCCAGCCGGCGGTGGCAAAACTCAAAGCACAGAGGAACTGGGCGAGAGCAAAAGAGTTGGGTGTGAAAAAAGACGATGAAAGAGGGCTGCTCAGACTTTTTATAGCTAGGAGAAACGAGGAGAGTCGCTGAAAGACTCAGAGGCGCACGCGTTCAAAGGTAGGTGAAGGAGGAGATGGGGGCAGGTAGGAGAGGAGACAAGAAGGGGAACAGATACTGTAGAAGCGACATCATTTAATGCGACACAACGACATTTAATGCGCGAAGACTTTTGTGTCGTGATGTGACGCCAAGGAGGAAGAAGAAGGTGAGCGGGGGTGTGTGTGGGGCTAGTCAAAACTCGGGAGGGTGGTCCAACCAATGGGGTGGTCATGACCAAAGGGGAGGTCGTGACCAAAGAGATGGTCGCGACCGGTCTCCCGGACCACCTGGGAGGTCTCTCAGGACCACCCGGAGGTCTTCTAGGACCACTCGGAGGTCCTGGACTGAGAGAGAGGTCCAGGCGAGAGGGAGGTCTGGACAGAGGGGGATGTCCAAACCAGAGAGAGGTCTGGACTGAGGGGGAGGTCCAAACAAGAGGAGGTCTGGAGAAGAAAGAGCTGGGCCGAGGGGAAAACGAAACGAACAGAGAAAGGGAATTTCAACACCAGAGAACTCCAACAAACTCAAGATAAACCAAACTTTTGGATTAGTTGAAGCTTGATTTAGTCATTTAAATCACTTTTAATTCCAAAATCTCAAGTTAAGCTTTAGAACTTCAACAAAACCAAATGGTTATTTTTATTTTGAAATTTTTTAAAAAGACCTAAAAATCGGGATGTTACAAACCTACCCCCCTTAAGGGAATCTCGACCTCGAGATTCAGACTGGGTTAGCAAAAAGGTAGGGATACTCTGCTTTCTGACCTTCTTCTCGCTCCCAGGTGGCTTCTTCTTTAGAGTGATTACTCCATTGGACTTTGCACGAACGGATGATCTTGCTTCTGGTGACGCGCTCCGCGACATCAAGAATCTTGATTGGCTGCTCCACATAGGTGAGGCCCTCTTGAAGGTCGATGCTCTCCAGCGGTGTGTGTGCTCTGTTGGAACTCGATGACACTTCTTCAGCTGCGACACGTGAAAGACGTCATGAACTGCAGATAAAGACGCTGGTAGCTCTAGCTGATAGGCAACTTCGCCTTTTCTTTTCACAATCTTGTATGGTCCAACAAATCTTGGTACGAGCTTTCCTTTGGTATGAAATCTTCTTACTCCTTTGAGTGGAGTTACTCTGAGATAGACAAAATATCCTGTCTCAAAGGACAAATCTCTGCGACAATTGTTAGCATAACTCTTCTATCGGGATTGAGCCACTCTCAATCGTTCTCTTATCAGTCTTACTTTACTTTCAACATCCTTAATTAATTCAGGTCCAAAGAACTGATGTTCTCTAACTTGATCCCAAAGGAGAGGGGGTTCTACACGGTCTACCGTACATTGCTTTAAAGGGAGACATTTGCAAGCTGACTTGATAACTATTGTTGTAAGAGAATTCTGCATAAGGAAGGTTGTGATCCCAACTCTTCCTAAAGTCTATAGCACAGGCTCGGAGCATATCTTCAAGAATCTGGTTTACACGTTCTGTCTGTCCATCTGTGTGGGGATGGTATGCTGTACTGAAGTTGTGTCTGGTTTCCAAGGCTTCATGCAGGCTTTTCCAAAATCTAGATGTGAACTGCGATCCTCTGTCAGACATTATCCTTTTAGGCACTCCATGCAAACAAACGATCCTGGCGATATATAACTCTGCCAATTTACTACTTCTGTAAGTGGTCTTGACAGGTATGAAGTGGGCCACTTTAGTTAAACGGTCAATCATAACCCAGATGAAATCATATCCCGATTGGGTCGTAGGCAATCCAGTGATAAAGTCCATGCCTACTTGTTCCCACTTCCACTTGGGAATTGATAAATGCTGTAACAGTCCAGCGGGTCTTTGATGTTCTGCTTTGACTCTTTGGCATACATCACATTGTGCAACAAATTCAGCAATCTCTCGCTTCATACTGACCCACCAATACTTTTCCTTTAGATCCTGGTACATCTTGGTACTGCCTGGATGAATGGAGTAAGGCGATTCATGGGCTTCCTTCATAATCAACTATTTTATCTCTTGGTGATCCAGCACACAGATGCGGTTATCGAACCAAACTGTACCTTGCTCATCTTCAGAAAATCCTGGGGCTTTGCCACTTCTCAAGTTCTTCTTGATTTCCTTGATGTCTTCATCTTCTTTTTGCTTCTCTCTGATTTGATTTTGAACAATCGGTTGCACTTCTAAGGTGTTTACACAACCCTGGTTAACAATCTTCAAGTTCAGATGCCTCAACTCTTCATACAATCTTGATGACTTTTCCGAACCAACACGGTGTTGCAATACCCTTTTCTACTCAGGGCATCTGCCACTACGTTTGCCTTATCTGGATGGTAATGAATTCCAAGGTCATAATCCTTTATCAACTCTAGCCATCTCCTCTGCCTGAGATTGAGTTTTGACTGGGTGAAGATGCACTTCAAACTTTTGTGACCCATGAAAATCTCACAACGATTACTGATAAGGTAATACCGCCAAATTTTCAAGGCATGCACAATTGCAGCTAATTCCAAGTCATGCGTTGGGTAATTTCCTTCATGAGGCTTCAATTGGCGAGATGCATAAGCCATGACTTTACCTTATTGCATTAATACACAACCAAGGCCTTGACGACAGGCGTCACAGAAAACTTCAAAGTCCTTGCGAATGTCTGATAAGACTAGCACAGGAGTAGAAACTAGTCTCTTCTTCAATTCTTGAAAACTTTGCTCTCACAGGCTTCAATCCATTCAAACTTCCATTTTTTCTTCAAAAGCTGAGTCATAGGTCTAGCGGTACTGGAGAAACCTTCGATGAATCTTCGGTAGTAACCAGCTATACCAAGGAAACTCCTTACTTCGGCGACGGACTTGGGTTGCCTCCAATCCAATACTGCTTCAACCTTTGCGGGATCCACTGCAACTCCTTCCGCAGACACGATATGCCCGAGAAAAGTTACTTGGCTTAGCCAAAATTCAGCTTTACTGAATTTGGCATAGAGCTGTTGCTCTCTGAGTCTTTCCAAAACTGTCCTGAGATGCTTCTTATGCGCTTCTTCATCCTTCGAGTAGATGAGAATGTCGTCAATAAACACGACCACAAACTTATCTAAGAATTCCATGAATACTTTATTCATCATATTCATGAAATAAGCTGGTGCATTCATCAAACCGAATGACATTAATGTAAACTCGTACAGTCCATATCTTATGGTGAAAGCAGTCTTGGGGATGTCTTCTGGTCTGATCTTCAACTGCTGGTAACCAGATCTCAAATCAATCTTGGAGAAAATACTTACTCCTTTCAATTGATCTAAGAGATCGTCGATCCTGGGTAACCGACATTTGTTCTTTATTGTGACTTCATTGAGTGATCTGTAATTTACACAGATCCTCATGAACTCTGATATGTTGGCCCTTGGAGGAGGTGGAGCACAAGCTTGAGGTTGAACTGCTGCTGCCGTTTGCAAATTCTGGGTGTTGTTGATTGATTGAGCGAGCAGATTGATCAGTTGAGCTTGGTTGGCCATCATCTAGTTTCAGTCGGGTCCTTTAGCTGGAGGGGGTGGTGGCGGTAGAATTGGGTTCTCTTGCACATTCTCTTTGTTTTGATTGCTGGTGCTGCCACTGCCGTTGTGAGTAGAACTCCATAGACTAAGGAAAGAAGAGGAGAAACTAAGGGGGACAAGGCGAAACAACCCACCCAAGCAAAACAACCAACACAAAAAGCTTTTCCAAAAACTTTAATAGTTTTACAACGTTCTACTCGTCGCTCGCGGGCCTCGGTGGTTCCTGCGCGACGATGCTCTTTTGACAGCTTCAAGTCTTGAGGTCTTGAATACTAGGTTAGCTAATCGTGAGACCACCTATAGAAATATTTGAGTGCCAGTCATCCATATTAAATGATCAAAGGTTGCTAACACATGGACAATGGTATAGAATTGTCTGATAATCTCCTCATTGTAGTCACACTTCAATGCCACAAGATCATGAAGACCAACTGCCTGTAGGCTCCATCATATTTATCAAGTGAATTCAAATTAGCCCAGTCCACGTACTTGTGATCTACAAATTGTCGGTGATGACTATAAAGCCGAGCAAAGTCTTCCTGCTGAAATCGAGTGCGGTACCTTACATCTGTGGAACTGTTGGGCTTCTCATATTGATTAATATGTCGAAGTAAAGCATAGAGATCACTATGAATCTGCATGAGGTCCACTATAGGCTCTTCAGCCTCTTCCATCTCCTCATCACTCTTAGTTTCCTCTTGAGAAGTCTCCTCATTACTATCATCTGTTTCACTTTCAGGTTCCACAGCTTGCTTCTTAGAAAATGTCTCTTTATCTTTCTTCCTCATAGCAAGAAGGAATGACTATGTCTCTGAATTGCTATCATCCCTTGGAGATCTTCTTGAAGCAGCCCTCTTGGAGGGTGCCTTTCGGCGAGAAGGTCCAGCGCTAGAGGCTGGGGGATCATAGCGTTCTTTGGGATCTTCGTCGGGAGTATCCCCTCTATGAAGAGATGGTCTCTTTGTCCTTGGCATGATTGCTAAGACAAGAATCGATAATTAGGATAGGATTGATGCAAAAGAGTATGACTAAATCAAATTTTCTCTTCTGGAGCGGTAGTACCGCTGTTAATATCTGGTATTACTACAAATTGGTAGTACCGGCGATCATGAAGCAGTAGTACCGCAGTTCCAAAAATTTAGGGTAATCCTTCGATTTTGATTCTAACTAGCGTTTGACATGAATGAATCCATGGAATAGACATGATAAGTCATCAAACACTAATTATTACCAATTATCCCAAGAGAAATTGATTCAAAAATGCACATTTTGATTCAAACCCTAAAAGTGAGATGGATACCAAAAGTAGATGAGAAACGAGTGAATCAAAGCAAATACCTTGGGGAGTGGAAGAGAAAATATCACAGGAGTCACTTCCAACAAAGAAATCCAAGATTGCTCCACAGAATCAAGAGATTCGAAGTAGGGTTCTTGGAGGAGAGGAGCACGGGAGATAGAGAAGTGTTGGCAGTTCTGAGAAGAGGAGGTGTGGTAGGACCGGTTGCAACGGGGTTAAAGAGAAAACGTTTCGGCCATAACCGCTCTTGGAGCCACCAACTGAAGTGGTAGTACCGCCGTTGAAGTGCGGTAGTACCGACGTTAAAACGTGGTATTACCGTTTTGCCTAAGATTTCAGGAGCAGAACTTGAATGCAAATGATTCGTTTATAATACTTACTCAACAAATAATATTTAGGATCATTATGCATGAGATATGTAATAATAACTCTAATTAACATATTTGATATCAAAATAGGGATTTTTGAAATAATTTCATAAATATCTCAGTAAAATTCAAATTAGAGCAAATAACATGAGGCATGAGTTTCAAGCAACATTGGAATGATCTATGACATTTAACTCATTCATCATTTCGCAAAAGCGGCTCTCATCTAAAGGTTTAGTGAAGATATCGGCTAATTGGTCATCGACCCTTATGTGGCTAATTTTAATATCTCCTTTGCTGTCATGATCTCTCAAGAAATGATGTCGGATATCTATATGCTTGGTTCTTGAGTGTTGGACCAGGTTCTTTGCAATCTTCACAGCACTATCATTGTCACACAAAAGAGTCATATTATCAAATTTAATTCCATAATCCATCAATGTTTGCCTCATCCATAGCAACTGAGCACAACAACTACCCGCGGAAACATATTCGGCTTCGGCAGTGGATAGGCCTATGAAATTTTGTTTCTTGGATGACCATGATACTAAGGATCTTCCTAAGAATTGACAACTACCTAAGATGCTTTTTCTATCCACTTTACAACCCGCGTAGTCGAAATCTGAATATCCAATTAAATCAAAATTTGCACCTTTGGGATACCATAGTCCAATGCTAGAGGAATGCATTAAATATCTAAGAATTCTTTTCACGGCCACCAAATGACACTCTTTTGGTGATGCTTGAAATCTTGCACACATGCAAACGCTAAACATTATATCGGGTCTAGATGCAGTAAGATAAAATAAACTACCAATCATAGATCTACAAAGTTTTAAATCTACCGGTTTACCTCTCTCATTAAGGTCGAGATGACCGTTGGTTGCCATGGGAGCCTTGATGGGTTTTGCAACTTTCATGCCAAACCTTTTGATCAAATCTTTTGCATACTTAGTTTGGCTTACAAAGGTTCCATCCTTGAGTTGCTTGATTTGAAATCCAAGGAAATAGCTAAGTTCTTCGATCATGGGCATTTCAAATTCCTTAGACATCATATCACCAAACTCTTTGCAAAAATATTGATTAGTAGACCCGAAGATAATATCATCAATATAAATTTGATATATAAATAAATCATCATCTAAAACATTTGTGAACAAAGTTGAATCAATTTTTTTTAATTTTGAATCGTTTTGAAACTAGAAAATCTCTAAGGCGTTCATAAGCCTTGGAGAGTTTATAGATATAATTTGGATTCTTAGGATCTTCAAAACCGAGTGGTTGTTCAATAAATACAAGTTCGGATATTTTTCCATTTAGAAAAACACTTTTAACATCCATTTGAAATAATATAATGTGAAACTATGATGCAAAAGCAAGTAATATCCTTATTGACTCAAGTCTAGCTACGGGAGCAAACGTTTCACCGAAATCCAAACCTTTGACTTGAGACAAACCTTGAGCGATCAATCTTGCTTTGTTTCTCATAACCATTCCGCTTTCGTCTTGCTTGTTCTTAAAGACCCATTTTATACCGATTACGTTGTGTTCCTTGGACCTATCCACCAATGTCCAAACTTCATTTCAGATGAAGTTATTAAGTTCTTCATGCATTGTATTTACCCAATCCGGATCATCAAGTGCTTCTTCTGCATGTTTTGGCTCAATAGAAGAGACAAAAGAGTAATGTTCGCAAAAAGAAGCTACACGAGATCGAGTTTGGACACCCTTACTTACATAACCCAATATTTGATCTATTGGATGATCTTTTGCAATTGCATTATGGATTCTTGGTGATAGGTTGGATGGTTAATCATCATCCTTGTTGTTTTTTTCCTTCAATTTGAATTTGTCTTGACGTTGAAAATCAAGGATGTCCGACTTGAGTAGATGATGTATTATTTAGATCGTCTTTAGGCTTGATGTCGCCTATTTGCGCATGTTCTCCATGGCTTTTCTTAAGGTTTCATCACCAACATCATCCAAATTCTTATGCTCTTCTTGAGAGCCATTAGTCTCATCAAATTGAACATCATGTCTTTCTTCAACTAAATCGAAATTTTTATTGAAGACACGATAAACTTTGCTATTTGATGAAAATCCAAGAAGAAAGCCAACATCGCATCGACTAGCAAATTTTGAAAGGCGAACACCTTTCTTTAAAATATAGTATTTGCAACCAAAGACACGAAAATAGGAAATATTTGGTTTTCTTCCAACAAGAAGCTTATAAGAAGTCTTTTTCAAAAGACGATGCAAATAAAGACGATTTATGGCATGTCAAGCGGTATTGATTGCTTCCACCTAAAAGCTATCGGAAGTATTATACTCATTAAGCATTGTCCTAGCCATTTCAATTAAAGTTCGATTTTTCCTTTCAACAACTCCATTTTGCTCTGGAGTGTAGGTTGTGAAAAGTTCATGCTTTATTCCATGTTCATCACAAAAATCTTCAATTTTAGTGTTCTTGAACTCGAAACCATTATCACTATGGATTTTCTTAATTTTGAAATCAAATTCATTTTGAGCCCTTTTTGCAAAACTTTTGAAAATACCGGAAGTTTCGGCTTTGTCATCTAGGAAGAATACCCATGTATGTATAGAGTAATTATCTATAATGACTAAACAATAGCTATTTCCCCCATACTCTTGTAGGTTGTTGGCTCAAACAAATCTATATGTAAGAGTTCTAATAGTATAGAAGTTGACATGATACTTTTGAAAGGATGAGAATTTACAACTTGTTTACCGGATTGACAAGCACTACAAAGTCTATTTTTCTCAAATTCACATCCTTTGAGCCAACAACTAAATCATGTTTGAAAAGCTTTTTAAGTTGAATCATCCCAACATAACCTGGCCTTCTATGCCAAAGCCAACCCAAAGAGGTTTTTGCAATTAAGCAAGTTTTCAAGCATGAATCACTTGAGAAAAAATCAACCAAGTAAGATTTCCAAATCTAAATCCTTTGAAAGCTAAAGAATTATCTTTTTCATTTAAAATGGAAACACCATTTTGCGAGAATGAACAAGTTAAACCAGTATCACATATTTGAGCAACGGATAATAAATTGAAATTTAGTGATTCAACTAAAGATACATTAGAAATGGAAATATCATTTGAGATAGCAATTTTACCCAATCCTATTACCTTTCCTTTGCTATTATCACCAAATGTGATCTTGTCAATTCCTTTTCCATTCTCGAATGTGGTGAACATTTTTCTATCACCGGTCATATATTGTATGCATCCACTATTAAGCACCCAAAGTTTTCCACCAATCTTGTAGTTCACCTACAAAACAAGAATTAAGTTCATTTAGGTATCTAAATTTGTTTGGGTCCTTGGAGGTTAGTGACCAAGGTTTTGGGCACTCAAATAACATTCTTTTTAGCGTCTAAAATTGAAGTGCCAATAAACTTTGCTACTACCTTGCCATCTTCGGATTTTCTAAGCATGTAGCAAGAGTCATATATGTCATAAGACTTATTACTAGCAATAGAGCATGCATTCGACAAATATCCTATATTAAGACATTTATTGCAATATTTACCATTCCCTCTTACAAACCTTGCGGCCTTGTAAACTTGCTTCTTACCTTTCTTGGGAATAAACCCAAGTTCTTCCTTATTGAGTGAGCACTTTTGCTCACTCAATAGCTTGTCAAGGGTTGCTTTACCCTTGAAGTATCTTTCTAAGCTCTTACTTAACTTGGTGACTTGCTTTTTTAATTCATGATTTTCGACAACGAGCAATGGATCACATGTATTAGCCTAGTTAGCAATTGAATTATTTTTAGAGCAATATGGCATAGATAACAAATCATCACATGATGTAGAAGTACTAGACATGGATATAACATTTGAAGCAACTTCTACTCTAGGCATCTCATTCATTAAATTACAAGTAATTCCAACATTTAAATGAGATTTTTTAATATCTTTTAAGAGAAGAGAGTCATGAGCTTCCTTTAGCTCCTCATAAGAGTCTTTTAGAGAGATATACTCTTTCTTCAAGACTTTAAATTTTAACTTCTCTTTTTCAAGATATTCATTTAATTCTTCAAGCATATGCATTAATTCATGATATGAAGGTTCATTGTTAATAGTGGATTTTACCTTATCTCTTTTTGCCATGAAGACAGTAGGAGTGGAGAAAAGCGACGACACTTCCTTGATGGCGATGCCGGCAAGTCCTCTTTTCTTGAAGGATCCTTCATCATCGGAGTCCGAGTTCGAATATTCCTCGTCGGAGTCCCATTTTCCAATGTGAGCTTCATTCTTGCCATATTTATGAAGCTTCTTGAAAAGCTTTTTCTTGCCGTTGTATTCCTTTTTCTTTGATAATTTTACCTTGTCATCCTTCTTGTTAGGGTAATGAGAGGCAATGTGCCTCTTCTCTTCGCACTCATAGCAACGAATATTGCTATAACGCTTGTTGTCATTTGAGGATTGCCCTTTCTTGCTCTTGTCAAAATTAAAGCTTCGATATGGGCGTCTTCTTATGAATTTCTACATTCTCCTCACAAGGAGAGCAAATTCTTCTTCGAAGTCTTCTTCTTCATTCTCCGATTCTTCACTTGATCCCGCTTTCACCTTGAAAATGGTAATCTTCTTCTTAGAGGAGCATTGCTCCAAAAGCTCCTCCTTATCCTTCTTGTACAATTCATTTGTGATGAGATTATCAAAGAGACCGGTTGGTGTCATCCTTAACAATTCGGGAGAGTTGAGAAATAAAGTCACCAATGTCTCATATTTCTCTAGTGGAGCTCTAAGCATTTTTCTCACAATATCAACATAAAAAAGGTTAGTGCCTAGACCCTTGAGCTCATTTACAATATTGTTAAGACGAGAATACATCTCGTTGATATTTTCATAGGGCAATATTGCAAATGTTTCATATTTGATCCTATGCCTATGCAATTTGGCTTCCTTAACTATGGATGTGCCCTCATGGATTTCTGAGAGCATAGTCCATATCTCATGAGCGGTTTCAAGATTGCTCACACGATTGAACTCATCCGCGTTTAAAGCTCCAAAGAGAGCGTTTATTGCTTGAGCATTGAGACTAGAGTTTCGATTATCATGATCCGTGGGGTGTGCAGGATTAAGCGCCATAACGAAACCCCTACAATCAATTCTCCATATGCTTGGGCTCATGGCCTTTAAATAAATGGACATTCTAATTTTCCAATAAACATAATTTGATACATCAGGTAAAGGTGCCTTGCCTATTGACATTCCCTCACTAGCCATCCTTTCTCTCATAGACGGTTAAGTCTAAAAATAGAGAGACTAAGCTCTGATATCACTTGTAGGATTAAGGATAACCGAATAGAGGGAGGTGAATAGAAGGTTTTTAAAACTATTCGACTAATTAACAATTTTAAACAAGATTGTCTTAACAAAGCTTCCTAGCATAAATGTAATGAAAGAACTACTAAGCTTTTTAAGACAATTAATAGCCTATGTCAAAACTAGATACAATTCTAGCTAGGCAATTTTACACAAGTAAATTGCTAGAAATTTAAATGCGGAAGTAGTAAAGACAAGAATAAACCACAATGGAGACAAAGAAGTTTTTCTCGTGTTATCGAAGACTTGCCGGTCTTCACTAGTTCACGTTGAGGAAACTTTAACGAATCAAGCTGGCTTCGTGAATTAAGTATCAATTCTCGATCACTAGAGTTACTCTTCCTCCGCTCCGGAGTTGGTCAGCACAACACCAATCAAAATCTTGCCGGGACTCTTCAGATTCTCCTTGAAGAGCTCACCGTGCAATTCCTTCCTCCAAGCCATCTAGGTGCCGACAAGCACCAAGAGTAATAGATCACGAGTTTTGCTTGAGAAACTACAAGTGCCTAAATGATCAACTAATGAATCAATGCACTTTAATGCTCTCAACTACCTCAAGAATAAGCAATCAATGCAAATGAGTAGTTGAAGAGTGTATATGAGCTCAAGAGAGTTCAATGCAAGAGAATAATGCTCAATGGTCACAAGAGTTACTGCTAGAAGGCAGGTGGGGGTATTTATACCCCTCACCAACAAATCTAGCCGTTACAACCACTTCCCTGAAAAAATCAGGATTTGCGGTAGTACCGCCGTTTAAACCCGGTATTACCGATTTTTGCTCAACGGTCAGAACAGTGGTATTTAATGCTCTGAACTAGCCGTTACAAAATAAAATTTCGGTACTACCACCAACTGAAAATCGGTACTACCGCAGCGCGGTAATACCGCTCGGCTAGAATGGAACTACCATTTTCTAGAGCTCAAGAAATCTCAGAAAATCACCTTCTCTGGAAAAAAATGTACCGCCATTAAAATATCGGTACTGCCACACTCCGGTAGTACCGTTTAGATCATGTGGTCATATCGATTCTCAAGGGAGATCAAAACTCCCAAAAACACACTCTTTGTAATTTACGTACCGTCGTATAAATATCGGTACTACCGACCTGCGGTAGTACCGCAGTTAAAATACGGTCGTTTCGATTATTAGAGAGGATCAAAAACACTTAAAATATGCTCTCTGGAGAATACGTACCGCCATGTAAATATCACTTGCACGACGATAATCAAAATAAAATGCAGACCAAAAACCCGACAAAAAACAAATCCGAACAAATCCATCGACTACGAACACTCGCCCGCAAAAAAAAATCAACAAATGAAACCAACCCCAAACAAGGAAGAACCATCCCTAGAAAGAAGCACGATCGAGGAGCAGAAACAATGAGAACAGGAGAAGGCAGAGGGTGAAGGGCGGTGACCGAAATGAAGCACAAGCATAGGCGACAGGAGCGAAGAGGAGCTAACAGTGGTGATAGAAGCGAGGAAGGCAAACCAAAAGGTGATGATGGGAAACAAAGAGGGGAAACTACATAGGAACCGAGGCAACCAGAAGACATGGGCTCTCACGAGTCACAGTGGGAAATAAAGAGGCACAAAAATATAGGCAGTGAGAAGACATGGGAACTCGTGGAACCAACGTGCAAGCACAGCGCACGCGGCGATTGGATGGTGGGCAAAAACAAAAACATGATCGAACAGCGCGAACTCGCGGAACCAACGTGCAAGCGCAACGCACGCGGCAATCGGACGGTGCACAAAAAACTGATGTGGCCGTATGAGATGAGGCCATTCCAGTAGTGGTGGCCAAATAGGAGGCCCAGCCCAGCTAGACACGGCCCATCTCGGCACAATCCATTCTGTCTCGTGAATGAAACAAGGCGTGCCGTGCTGGCCCACATGCCTTGGTGGCGACCCAAGCACGACCCAAAGGCCTCTCATGCCGTGTCGTGCCGGTCCGAGCCCATTTGGCCTAATAGGCCGTGTGCAGCCCACTTAGCCCGTTAGGCCCGAAAAATTCAAAAAATCAGAAAAAAATCCAAAAAAATCATAAAAATGTGTAGAATTCAGAAATAGATATGAAAATTGTAAAAAAAAGAAGACAAGCATATTGAAAATGTAATAAATAGCTTTATTAATGTTAAAATGGCTGCCTCGTTAAAACCTTTGCCAAGTAAAAACTCAACATTAGAAAACCTTGGCAAAGGAAAAAAGAGTACAACCTATATCTCTACATACATTCTTGTTCTATGTGTCATTGTCTAGGTACAGATTTTTGAACACCTCCAACAACTGTAGATTTTCCACAGAGTGTTGTGTTCATGAATCAGCTTGTTCCCAGTCCTTCACAGTTAGAAGTATCTCCACCATCTCACTTGCGAGACGTGTTCTTCTCTCCTCCAATATTTTTCCAGAAGACTGAAAGCAGACTCGGAGGAAACCGTCAAGACAGGAGAAGTCAGCACATTATGTGCAAGTATGGATAGCACGGGATATGCTAACTTATGGTCATGCCACCATTGCAAAATTTTGAAGTTTTCTGAGTTGAAATCCACCGTATAGCTGTCTAGATAAGCGAATAGTTCCCCACTCCTTGGGTGAGAGGTTGGTCTTAAACTTTGTTGAGAAGGTGACGATGTAGAAGAAGAAGATCTGGACCTAGAGGAAGAGTCTTCATCCCATATCTTGCCCCACAGATTTGTCTTGTTACTTGAGGTAGGTGCTACTAGAGGTCGTTGCAAGCGGACTCACTGTAACTTAGTTTCATATCTTTCGAAAACCTCGTGTAATCGAGAACGAATATCTACAAAATAGTTAGAATAGTCTAGCCTTGTAGCATCACTAAGAAGATCAAGAATATTAGCAAATCCATCAATTTTAGCTCTAGGATATAAAATAAATGCAAATGCATATAGGAAAGAGATTTCTTTCCAATATTTAAGGTATTTAGTTTTCGTAGCAACAACGGCCTCTCTTAAAACTGTGTCATTTTTATAGTTTTTTAATTGACTAGTAATCTGTAAAATATTATGCACAATAATAGGAGATGTTGGATAATAGGCAGTGGACAAAGCAATAGTGGCCTCATAATTTTTTTTTCTAAAAACTGAAGTATCTTCTGAGCAATGAACTAATATTGCTCAGTCAATAGTATACTATTGTCAGTGCTCTAATAATGTGTTTAAATAAAAACAGAAAACGTGCTCTTATATGGTAAAAGACTCTTAAGCATCAGGTAAGTAGAGTTCCATATTACCGGCATGTCCAAACCGAACTGTCTTGGCCGTACACCCATCACTCTGCAGAAGTTCTTATATGCTACTATTCTTACATTATAATTATTCAAGTAAGATATCACATCACGAAAAGTTTTAATATACGAATTCAACCTCTTCAAACCACATTTGACTATAAGGTTAATAATATGACAAGCGCATCGCTGATGTAGCAAGAAGGAATCGACGTATGTACTTAACACTGGAGTAAGAATATCTATGGCCCTAGGGTTCGAAACGACATTGTTTAATGTAATTGAGAATATTTTGTTTGTAAGACCAAATGCTTCCACGACTTTGATAATATAATCTGCATTATTCTCACTCGCGTGTGCTACATTAATTAATTTCAAACATATAATTCTTTTCTCCATTACACAGTCGTCATTAACATAATGAGCAACTACACTAAGGTAATCCTCCCTAACCCGACCACTCCATATGTCCAAGGTTAGGGCCACCGAAAATGTGCATGCACTAAATAGTTCCTTTAATTTTTTTACATCATTCATTGTGGTATTTTACTAGATCCCTAGTTGTTGTTTGTCTAGAAATGATAGAAAATATAGGATTATGCGTAGTCCTAATATAAGTTTGGAAAGCAGTAGACTCCCCAAAGCCTAACGGTAAATCCTCAGAAGCAATTAAACGACAGAGAGATTAACGGGCTACCTCAGGATTGTAGTCCCAGCTACGTACCGTACTGTCGGGGTTGTACTGTAGCTGTGTTTGCCTCATCATCAATCCTTGCTTGGCCTTACATCTTGTAGCATGTCTAAGAAAGTGCCCCGTCCCACCTGAAGACTTTGCAGACAATTCATTGCGATAAATTTTGTAAATAGCATATGGTACCTCATTTCCCTGTGCGTCTGACTTGGTTGTCCTATCGAAATTCTCCCAGACTCCCAATGTAGACGGTCTCAACCTCTTTGCTCCGGTGATCACCGACGAAGATGCTGCCGTGGAGCCTGATGACGGAACTCTGCCTTGCCTGTGAGAGCTGCCAAGCAATTTAATTTGTAATACTTAACCTTTCCATTGGTCCTACCATTACAAATTAAATTTCTCCGCTCTCGGTGTATATAAACTTTCCAGAGCTGCAGTACACATACACCTCACAAAAATTAAGCATCAACTTCATACACAACTTATTACATTACCGAAGTTTCATAATTTACAACATATTCAAACATACATTAAGATTCCATACAAAAGAGTCAAGTCTACAGCAGAAACATTTTCCATAAGATGGTTGAAAACAAAAGCCAACCGGCTGCCCTTACCCACAAGGCAACTGACTGGAAACGACTAAGCTAGTCATCGAGAGTGTAGTCGGCCTCACATTGGTCAACCCCTTGGGGTCAACCTCCTCTGCAGCAAATAGACAATGCAGTTGAGTACAAAAACGTACTCGCAAGACTTACGATTAACAAACCTATACATAGCTACATGCAAGTTTGATTCAATGGATATGGCTATAAGGTTTATTTTCAGCGTAAAGCCACATTTTATTTGCAATAGTGTAATAGATTGAAGGCAATTTGTTAAAACAATTTTTAATTTCTCAAATAACAGTGTGACAACAATTATAAATATTATTAACATCCTAGAGGTGACTTCCCACAGCCACCACATCAATAGCATGAATTACCCATTCGTACTACCCTTTATCAAGTTTTAGCAAAATGTTATAATCTAACTCTTAAAAGACCTCCCAAGCGTGTCCATAACCAAGGACTTGGCTATTCGAATAGATTAAACCCTGCAGGGGTGTACAACTTTACTCATATGTCAGATCGCTCCTTTTTTCACCAGATAAAGCACACTTCCGAAGGTATGCCGGCAGAGCTAAGTCCTACGAGACGTTTCCCAATGGAGTGAGCTAATTAAGAGTCGCACGTATGGGGGTTAACCCTCCGTGAATTGCCCATATTGGGCTCCCACAAAGGACTCATACGTTGTATCGGAGACATTGGCCTAGCCGTAGCAACTGCTAATGCTCCCTAGGCGAGGGAACCAACCTGGAACCCACCCCACACATGCCCGACACAATAGAACAACATAACATTTTATTTTCTCCTACACCTACCACCAGCGACTCATTAATTAATGCTCCCCAGAGTACTAAGTCAAGAAGGGACCCATATGACCCTCATGTGGTTGCACGCGATAATGCTCAGTTTAGTGGGACAAGATGTTCGGTCCTTGTTGACTCGGGTACATAACCACACACCCAATAATCACACCTACCAACCATATGCCCAAGTCTAAATCTTTTTATTTTTATTTTTATTTTTTCAAATATAATACACACATGAGTACCCTGACTCAAGTATCTTAAGTGATGTTGTAATAACTATCGCCGAAGCGATGATCCCCAGACTACCGTTCTAAGCATGGCTAAGCGACAACAACTCGCATACTAAAAATATAAAGTGACTAGAGCCTATCCAGCGAGCTCTAAATCACAACGGATATAAACCTAGGCTCAGTGGTAAGAGATGGATATTTACCTACAGTTCAAGTAACTATTCAGGTTAACTATCGCGAACTGAGAAAATATCTGACAATCATAGCATGCATACATACAGTTAAAATTGAAATATTAGCATGCACAAATCATAGGATCAACGTGCATCAAAGGAAAACAACTTGCCTTGTTGAATATAGTCGTATGGCTGCTAAGGATCACTCTCGAATATACCCGAATTGTCGAAATCTATCTATCGATCAAAAGAACGAATAAGAATGAATAAAAACAAATAACACCAAAAAATAACCAAAATTCAAATTCATCAAACATGCATACACAGCAAGTGGAGTCTGATTTTTAGAGATTTTGGCTTCAGTCCAAAAATGAATTTATTTGGATTTTCTAAGTACTTAACAAGTTAAAGGCATGATTGTGTAATTATCAAATTTCTATGAAATAGATTCATACATCAAATTTATACCAAGTTAAAGTATAGGAAAAATAAGAATTAACAAAATTAATTTTCACTCTATTTGGAGTTAGGATGAAATACTTATGAATTGTTGAAGTTTAAGCCATTTTCTAATGTAAAAACAACCCCTTTTAACTATTAACTTAATTCCAAATTTTTCTGGAATAGTAGCACACTTAAGAACTAAACCACTTAAAAGTACACTAAAAATGAAAATCAACAAAATTGGTTTCATTCAATTTGGAGCAAATTTGAATTAGTTATGAATTTTCTAAGTTAATTGAATTTTCAGTGTAAAACTAATTCATTTCGGAATTTATAAAAGTTTTTTTTCTACCGATCCTCAACCGACCCACGGTCACTGACCAGTGGGACCGAGGCGAGGGCATTGACTGAGTCAGTTTTGACCCAGCCTCGGCTGCAATGACGTCGAAGGCAAATTTCTAAGAATACGCATTCAACTTCACAAAACGTAAATTCATTTTAAGCATAACAGAAATACGCCTTCTTTAGGAGAAAACGTACTTTCAACTTTGCACGATTACTTAAATAGTACTACGGGCCCACTTGTCAAAGATTTGGGGGGTTTAAAAACGGTTCAATTATATTCCTAATTACGTTTTAGTCCGGTGGGGTCCACATGTCATACAATTAACGAAAAGATTAATTAAGCGCTAACGACTCTAGTTAAACCTTAAGGGCGTCGGCGGCTCGTTGGAGCTGAACCGAACACGAGCGCGACGGTGAGGCAGTGGATTTGACGAATGGGTGGGTCTCCGGACTTGGGATTGGCACACACAGTCGCGCAAACCTTCTTGAACGATGGCGGTGATCACGAGACCGAAGGGTCAAGGCGGCGGAGGCGGAGACGAAGACTTGGCCTTCGTGGAGAAGACGCTTCAAAGGACCAGGAAGCTCAGGAAGATGCGCCTCGGGTTCGCCTTGGCTCCAGGAACAATGCGCCCAAGGTCTTGATGGCGGAGGAAGGCGGAAGCGATCGAAATCGATGTGGCGGCGCTCGACCGAGCTCGGAGAAGAAAGAGACGTACGACCTCGGTGATGCACCAATAATAAATTCAATACACGAGTAAGCTCAACCGAGCAACGCGATCCTAAAGGACCAGAAACCGAGGAAAAATACTCACCGGAACGCCTACACGACACAGGGCCGTGACTGCTGGAGCCGAAGACGACGAAGTCGTACCCAACAACTCCATGGACGCCAGGGACCTGGGTTGGGCAAAACGGGCATGGTGTGGAGAGGGAAATCCAGCAGTGGAGTTGCAGGCTCGAGGGCGGCTCCGAAACAGTGGTGCTGCCTTCGGCTTGTACCTCGGCCGAAACGAAAAATGGAGCGGGGAGAACGAAAGAGAGCGAAAGTGGTAGAATGGATATGCTTGGGAGCTTTATGGAGTCACGGCGATGCTTCACAAGTGGACACGCATGCAAAAGGTGTCGATGACGAGCTGCGTGGCAAGCATGCACAGCGCCAACGCTCGGCTGAAGCGGCGGCGAGGACGAAGATGTCGAGCCCGACATGCGGGCTAGGCTTGTCAGCGGCAGAAGGCGAAAAGCGACGCGAGTCGGTTCCTGGTGCGGTGCGGTGCGAGATGGCGTGGTTGAATCAAGTCGTGAGGGTCCGGCCGGAACAGTACAGTCGGGTCCGGTCGGGGTAGGGTTTAGGTTTGGAAATGAATTTCATTTTGACCAAAACAAACAAGCTTGACTAAGCTATTTAAAATAGACATATAATTCTGAAAATTTTGAAAATTTTTGTGGGTGTTCTCAAGTTCAATTAGGACTTATAAAAAATTATTTTGTCCACTACTCAAGTTCCAATTATTTGAAATAAATCCTTTTCCAAATCAGCCTTAATGATTTGGTTTAGATTTTGAAGAGGTCAAGTTGACTCCTAAAATTTGTGAAAATTGATATTAATTCAAGATAAATAATATAGTATTTTATAAAATTAATTCTTGAGATTTTTATACACACATTTTTCTGAAATCAACTGGAAACTTGAATTCAAGCTTAAAGTTTCAATTTGAAAGCAAATTTTTTAAAAACCAAGTGCAAACTCATGAAATTTAACAAAAGTTTTTGAAATCTCAAACTTTTAAACATTTGAAACACAAACCAAAGTTTAGGATGTTACATTGCCCTTCCGATAATAATCGCGGTTGGTTTGAGGCAGCGACAACCTCCTTGGATGCAACTTCCTCTAGTGAAAGTCCGTAATCACCAAGAGCAAACCTATCATAATTTTCCATAACGAAAACTACAAAATCGAAACTAACACTATTATTACTTTCATCTTATCATAACAAATAAGAACAATAAAATTATGCAAAAAATAGTATTGTACCTCTTTTGCTGACTTGCTGCTGGAAATTGAATTTTCCAAATTTTAGCATATTTTTTTGAATTTTGTCAAATTATCTCACAATGAATTTGAATTTACACAACATAATTTGAAATAGAGATTGAGGAACATATGGGTGTTGAATGAGGGGGGTATGGTGGCTATTTGTAGAAAAAATTTAGGTTTTTTTTTTTTTGCTTTTTAAAGCCCTAAATGGTAAAAAAACGGTCGGATTTTTTGTTACCGGCTAAATGGGGCAAATGGGTCGTCTTGATCGTATCGTGCACTGCACTGACACCACGCCAAAAATACCCATGTGACTATATGCCCCAGTGTCGTGCCGTGCGAACACGACCCATCGTACCCCTTTGCCTCCCCCTCTTGGCCTCTTCTCCATCCCGATTCTCGTGCGCCCCTTCTCCTCCCTCCGCTGTAATGGCAGTAGAATGCAATGTGAGTAAAGTAACAATGAGAATGAGTTTTTACCAATTACCTCCCCACAGTAAGAGCCTTCTGAGAGAGAGAGAGAGAGAGAGGTAGAGAGAGAGATGGAGAGAGAGAGACGGAGAGAGAGGGGAGGATAAGACCAAGCCCACAGGCCACCCTCTCCTCTCCTCCCATCCCATTCCTTCGCCACCGAAGGCAACCGAGCCACTAGAGGACAAGGGGGGGAGGGGGTATATCGGAGGCGAGCTGAGGGAGAGGCGACACCAGCCCACTGACCGAGAGGAGGCGTGACAGAGGCCGAGCCAGAGGCGGCGGCGCCGTCGCGTGGGGAGGAGCCATAGGCGGCAGCGTCTTGGCGGACCATAGCAGATCGAAGCGTCGGGGACGAAACCATCACGAGGCTGGGGCGACGCGAGGAAGAGGTGTGGGTCGAGTGGTCTTGTGGTGTCGGACGAGCCGAATCGCTCAGGCGGTGCGAGCACAAAGGAGCTTAGGCGCGGCTGAGAGCACTGCTGAGTGTTGCACCAGGCGCGATCGGGCGAGGCGGTCTTTGGGCGCAGTCTTGGCGCAGAGCTGCTGCTGAGCCGCAAAAGAGGCAGGAGCCGGAGGAGGCGTCGGTGAAGTGAAGAAAAGGGGAGAGATGTAGGAGAATGGGGAAAGGGAAGCCGACCGAAAGAGATAAGGAAAAGAGAGGAGAGGAAAAAAGGAAAGAAAAGAAAAAGAAAAGAAAAGAGGGAAGAAATTAGAGACGCGCAGATAAATTTTTATTCACAAGGTTAGACGACTCGAACTTTAACTTATTATTGTTATTTTGGGCACCGGGTTAGCAGAATAATGTCCGGAGAGAAGGGGTTCGTTCGTGTCGGACTGCGCGTAGGATCATGTCGTCCGTATGTGTGCTTATATTGTTGTACCGTATTGAGTCCGGTTGAATGCCTGTTTAGGTGGAGGTTCGGGAACGGCGTCATCCGCACGTTACTCCGCTCCGCTTGGTTAACAGGCAAGTGCATGGTAGAGCGGTAGCCTATAGGTGCTATGAGATATGTGATGTTGGCGTGATATGATGATGCTTACATGATAATGTTTATATGATGATGCTTACATGGAAATGGTTACATGATGATGCTTACGTGGTAATGTTTAGGTAATGATACTTGGTAATGTTTAGGTAATGATGCTTACGTGGTAATGTTTAGGTAATGATGCTTACGTGGTAATGTTTACGTAATGATACACGGTAACGTTTAGGTAATGATGCTTACACGGTAACGTTTATGTCATGATACTTATGTGATAATGTTTATGTGATGATGCCTACATGGTAATATTTACATGAGGACGCTTACCTGATAATGTTTATGCGATGATGCCTACATGATAATGTTTACATGAGGACACTTACATGATAATACTCGTGATGATGCTTACATGGTAGTGTTTACATAAGAATGCTTACCTTGTAATGTTAAATGATGATGTTTACATGATAATGGTTTTATGTTGATGGTAATGATGATGGGACAAGGTGAGTAATGAGACTACCTTGTTAATGACGACAATGATGAATCATGTTAATGACAATGGACATATGCATTTGCATCATGGCAAGAATGCATGAGCCAGGTCGGTGAGAAAATCATGTAACTAATCTGGTAAGGTCGGTGAGAAAGTTGCATGACTAGTCCGGTGTACTCTAGATGAAGTCTTGCATCTGTAGGGACTAAATGAAGTCCTACAATGTAAGGACCACATCCTAACGAAGATAGGGGAAGAGTATATCATCGATGGGTGAGCACTCCGCGATACCGGTATCAGCTGATGAGATGCATATGAACATGAGCATGATGGTGCATTCGCATGTATGGGCAATGCAATGATCAAATGAGCATGTAGAATAAGGATGAATTGCACTAATGGAAAGCTAATGGTGGAAATAATGACATGGTTATGTTTGTTGGTATGGCAGAGTTTATCGTCTCTATTATGTGCTCGTTGAGTCTTCGGACTCACCCTTGCTTGTTAATATTTTTTTAGGTGATCGCTGCAAGTGACATGCTTCAGGAAGGGAGAGTAGATCATCCACGTCACACGTAGTCTCATGCAAACCTTTCTCTCTAGATGTTCCACTTTTGTTGTTGTAATATGTTCAATTGTTAATTTGGCTGCGCAAAGTTTGTAATGATTATGTGTAGTGGCAGCATTTCGGACCCAGGTGACTGGTCAGGGTGTTGCATCCGAGCTGGTGCTGGCGCCGTCCTCCTCTTTCTCCTCTCCTCCTCGTCGAAGCCATCTTCGCCCCGCGCCTGTGCGCCCCTTCTCCTCCCGACGCGTTGGCGCCGCCCTGCCCTCCTCCTCCTCCTTTCCTCCTCGTCGCCGCTGGCATCGCCCCGCACCTGCACCGCCCTCCCTCTCATCGTCGCCAGCATCTCCCTGCCGCACTGGCGCCCTCCCCGGTGTCCTCCTCCCTCCCTCGCTGCGGCCCGGCACTACGTGTGCCGAGAGGACATCCCAAGTATGACCTGAGTTATTGTGTCATACCGGTTCGACCTATAAATAATATGAATTATGTAATATTTAGATCGAACTAACAGTATCGTAACTTGAGCTGAGCTAAATGGCACGGCTATCTGGCCACCTATTTCCAGCCTGCTTTTATATAGGGAGAGATACAGGGAGTACTTTCCTCCTCCACACTCTAGTCTCTACACACTCCACTCTCTTCTGCCTGCTTGTTCAGCACTGCTCTCCCCTTCTCATTTTGAAGCTTCAAGCTTCTTGCTCCAATGGCTGCCGAACGCGTCCTCTCCCCTCTCCTGCTCCTCCTCCTGACCGTTCTTGCCGCCGCAGCGCGCAACGAGGAGGAGGCCCGCGCGCTGATGGCGCTCAAGGCGGCCCTGGACCCGGTGGGCCGGGTGCTGGGCTCGTGGGACCGCTCCGCTGAGCCTTGCGGCGGCTCGTACGTCGGTGTCACCTGCGACGGCGGCGGCCGCGTCACGGCCATCTCGCTGCAGGGCTGCGGGCTCTCCGGCACCCTCCCGCCGGCGATCGCCAGGCTGCGGCGGCTCACGGGGCTGTACCTGCACTACAACGGCATCAGGGGGGCCATACCGCGGGAGATTGGGAACCTGTCCGAGCTAACCGACCTTTACCTCGACGTCAACCATCTGACCGGGCCCGTGCCCGTGGAGATTGCCGCCATGGAGAGCCTCCAAGGTGAGCTTCTTATGTTGTCTTATTGTTCAGTTCTTGAACCGTGGGAGAGGGAAGGAGAGCTTCGTGCTTGGATTTTTTGGGTTCCAAGATCGTCTAGTTTAGTTCATTTATTGGCTAAATACGGATTGTGTTGATCTTTGGTGCTTGTTCTTGTAGAGTTTTGTTGGTTTTAGAATTAGATTTGTAGTTTTGGCTCCTAGTCTTGTTTGTATTTGAACATTAGGGGAAATGTTTTTCTTGTGGTTAGTTTCTTTTCTTTTCCTCCTACCCCTCTGAGCTTTGACTACTTCACTTGATTTTTTTTTCTTGCTTGTTCTTAGTTCGTGTGATGATTTTTCAAACAAAAGTGGCATAGAAATGGCACCTGGAAAACACAAAACAAGGAAGCCTGACATTTTCCACGGTTCAAGAACCAATGTACCATCTATGACCGTTTCTATCCTCGTTTTGGTTTGGTGCGCAGGCTCCGTTTTTTTTTATTGCGGAAAGTTTCGATTTTTCGTCGGTTTGTGGCGGGGTTTTGGCATAGAATGGGGATTCTTTTGGTAGTTTATTTCAAACTTTTTTGGGTGGGCATTGGTTCATTTAATCCTATGCTACGGTACAAGGTGAGATTTGTGGGGGAGAATGCGAAAAACAGTTGCTCACATCAATGCGAAGATCATACGCCACTCTACTCGTTTGGTGGATGTTGGCGACCTTAATCTTGGCAGTAAACGGTTAATTTTTGAAATGGGGATGTTTGTATACTTCTATACCCAATCATCCAATTTGTATGCTTCTATTCCGAGCCTTCTTTTGGAGCAATGTGGCAGCTACGTGTTCATCCTCTTCGATTTATCTTGACCCCTGCACCTGTAAATGGGGGGTTTCTTGGAGTTCAAAAGATTGGATTTTTTACTGCGTTTGTTTCATTGTGCATATGTGGGTTTATTTGGAACCCACTTGTCTCGGTATAGATTCCCTTTTGTGGCAACTTCAGGTTGGATCTTGGTATAAAACATTCACCAGGCAGTAGGAATTTCTCTGTTTTGATTTGATTTTCGGCTGTTTCTGTCCAATGTTTGTGCTCTTTCTGTAAATGAACCCACGAAAGAACAAGATTATTTTGTGTTCTTGCTGCTACTTATCTCGAAATGTGCACTTGCATCTCATGCATGTCGATAAGGGCGTCCCCAACCATGTGATCCTTCTGTTCATGTCTTGGAGGCTTCAAGTTGGAGCCATCAAGAGAGTACTGTTTCCAAGTGGCCAAGAGTGAGACATTGTTTGCTGCTACTTGGTTTATTTATTTTTCCTTCACAAGTTCACATGCGGTTTATTAATTCCAAGAACATAAACAAGAATAGCAGTACAATCCAGTGTGATGATTTAAATTCTTTGATGTAATTTACTTACCCTTTGCTGTTCTCTTTTGCAGTGTTACAACTGGGTTACAACCAGTTGGCAGGCAGCATACCACCCCAGTTAGGAAACCTGAACAAGCTTGCCGTTCTTGCACTGCAGTCCAATCAACTGACTGGAGCCATTCCGGCAACCCTTGGCGACCTAACTCAGCTGAGACGGCTTGATTTGAGCTTCAACAGCCTGTTTGGTTCGATCCCTTCGAAGATTGCAGAGGTTCCATTGCTCGAGGTCTTTGATGTTCGCAATAACTCTCTCTCTGGGAGTGTCCCTTTTGGTAATATACTCTTGCTCAACCTTTCTTGAGTTAAAATTTGTAGTGTCCATCAAATTAACTATCACAATTTTGTTTCTGATGCTAGGCTTGAGGAGACTGAATGGAGGGTTCCAGTATGTGAATAACAAGGGGCTTTGTGGAAATGACTTCAGTTTGTTGGATCTTTGCCCCTCTTCAGAAGATGCCCTGAAACCTAGCAAGCCTGAGCCTTTTGGCCCAGATGGTACCGTCAAGACACGGCAAGTGCCCCAATCGGTGAATCCAGACAGGCACTGTGAAGGGTCTCATTGCTCAAGATCTCCAAATGTCTCTGCAGGAGTTCTTATTGTCGGTGTGGTTGCAGTGGTTATTGGTGCAGCATTCTGCGGTATATTTGCATTCTCGTATTACCGCCGGCAGAAGCAGAAGATTGGCAGCTCACTGGAGGTTTCTGATAGCAGACTCAGCACTGACCATTACCAGCAGAAGGAAGTCTGCCGAAGGAGTGCTTCCCCTCTGATTAGTGTTGAGTACTCGAATGGATGGGACCCTTTGTCAGGTGGAGGTGTTGGATCATCCGGTGAGGTTGGTGATAGCTTTAGGTTCAACCTTGAGGAGGTTGAGTGTGCGACTCAGTACTTTTCTGAGGTTAACTTGCTAGGTAAGAGTGGCTTTTCTGCGACGTACAAGGGAATCCTACGGGATGGGTCTGTTGTTGCTGTTAAGAGCCTAAACAAGACAAGTTGCAAGCAAGAGGAGTCAGATTTCTTGCGTGGTCTGAAGATGCTCACCGTGCTGCGACATGAGAACCTTGTTAGCCTGAGGGGTTTCTGCTGCTCCAGGGGGAGGGGGGAGTGCTTCCTAGTCTATGACTTCATGGTTAATGGGTGCTTGTCACAGTATCTGGATGTTAAGGATGGTTCCAGTGCCACTGTTCTTGATTGGCCTACAAGAGTTTCCATCATAAGAGGCATTGCAAAAGGTAATTGACACACTACTATCTATTCTAGCTTCCTCTACAGCAATTTAGGACTGTTCTCCGAGAGTTTCAGTGTTCTTCAAATCCTTAATCTGTTGCACATTTGCAGGAATCGAGTACCTACACAGTAAGAAAAGCAACAAGCCATCATTAGTGCACCAGAACATTTCGGCCGAGAAGATCCTTCTCGACCACCATTTCACCCCACAGTTGTCGGTCCCAGGACTGCACAAGCTCCTTGCTGATGATGTCGTCTTCTCAACCCTGAAGGCCAGTGCAGCGATGGGGTATCTTGCCCCTGAGTACACCACCACAGGCCGATTCACTGAGAAAAGCGACGTCTTTGCGTTCGGAATCGTTGTTCTCCAAGTCATCACAGGCAAGAGGGCTGTCTCACAAGTCAAGGTGGGCACAATGGCCAGCAACCTCGAAGGCTTGATTGATGAAAACCTCGACGGTGTCTTCTTGAGGACCGAGGCGGCTATGCTTGCTGCAGTTGCTGCACATTGCACAAGCGAGGTGGCAAGCCAACGGCCAACAATGGAAGCTGTGGTTCAGCAACTCAGCAGCTGCTGCTGAGGGTCTGAAGCCTGAAGTCTGAACCCAGTTGACCTGAGATGTATTTTGGGAACCTCATTGACCTGAGGTCTTTTGTGATGGTAATGAGCTGATGTGAGGGTAATGATCCAGTTGCCACTGACATGCTAATGTGGAACATGACTAGTCACTTTTCTAATGATCTCACCATTTCATGGTTAATGTATCACTATCTTTTCATCACTGGAATGCTGAAAGTACGTGTATCAGATGGGAACCTTTGGTTCTGTACATCAGTATGGCATGAATGTAGTAGATTTGTAAGCCATTACCTGCACAGCAGTTCAGCATTTGTAACGTTACTTTGATCAACTTTGTACTGGCATTGTATGCATTGAAGTGCTCTACCGTATACAAATTCAGTTAATGGTTCTTACAAACTCTCGTGAAGCAGCTAATTGAATGTAGAACGACCAGGTTGGGGGCATGTCATTTATTGTCTTATGCTAAGAAAATCAAGAACATCAATATGTTAGTACTATATTACTGAATTAAGTAGTAGCTCTCAACACTGATGCTACTTCCTGGCCTGGTAAATATGATAGGAGTAAAAACTACTTGCAAACAACAGTAGTAGTGAACTATTGATCTCAACAGAACTGTATATCAGAGTAGAGATATTGGGATAACTTTAAAATTCGAATCTCTGAACAAAAAAAAAGGACGTTTTCAACAGTTACGTTGGTCTGCATTTTCTGGGCAGGATGCACGGGAACCGCAAGTGTGTGGACTGTGGACTGTGTGACTGAGTATGCTGCCTTTTTGCTCCCTAGCAACTGAGCCCTTACCGTTGGCCTTGAGCACTGTTTCTTCATTCCTCTGTGCCATTATTCTTCCCATTTCAATTTTTTTTTCAAAACTCAACACATGTCTTGTCGCAAAACTTTGCTAATTTGACAAAGCATGAGCCCAGGTGCATGGTTGGATACAGTAGTCCATGCTAGAAATATCATCTATACAGTAAGGTACTACCCCATTGCCAACAATGTCAAAACAGTCATAGGAGTTCAAATGCAAACTTCTACACGAACTTAAAAAGCTTGAACATCTGCAGTACAACTTTGAATTGCCGGTACATGAAAACGGCAATGCTATACACATATTTTTTTGGGTACATGTGTACTACATTGGTTGGATGGTGTAGATCAAATGTGCTTGGTGTAGGTAAGTATATGATTGTGTGGGGGAGCCATCAAAGGTTGATATAATCTTGTAGTACACATGTACAACAAAAAATGTTAGTGTGCGAAGCATTTCCCCCTGGGACCATCCATTCCACTACAATTTAGTTGTCATTGAATTGTGACCAAAGGCAAAATTCAGCCCGGTTCCATCAACAGCGGGAGCAGGCGAGCAGCAGAATCTACGCGTTCATCGGGAACACAACACTATAATTTGTTTAAGCAAAGCCAAGAACAAAAAGTAAACATAAAAAAAAACTAAAACTAGTAGTAACTCATCAAGGCCCAATCACCAACCAACCAGGCATTAATCACAGCGCCATTACACCATAACCTTGTCTGCCCATCTATTAGAACAAGATAAATCAATCTTTACTGCACTGTACGGTTATTACCAGATTTAATTGTTGTACTCTTTCTTGAACGAGACAGGAGTATATCTTCAGCCGCATGCTTTCTTCAGCCGCATGCTTTGCTGCAATGATGCCATATAGCATTGGCATTTGAAATGTGTGTGTGAGAGAGCATGCTGCTCCCAAAGCTTCTGTTCTGTTGCCTCCCTCCCTCCCTCTCTCTCTCTCACTCAGAGCAAGTGTAGACTGTGACTGTTAAGCTCTTAGCACTGGGCACTGGGTAGAAGTAGTCCAGGTCTGTACTGTGGTGTGAGTACTGGGTAGTGGAGATGTGTATTCTTTCGAGGTTGCAATTCGAATCCGTCATTTTGTGCATGTCCAAAGCGGCATTGGGCAATCCATCCATCAGAGGGAGAAGGAGTAAATAAAGGAGCTTGGCATCTGCTTGGTGGATTCTTGGCTGTCTGCCATTTGGTGGTTCAGGCTCCAGTGCGCATTGACTCTGCACTGCACTGGGCATTGTGACTACTGTGTTGGTTGGTCTCCTAGGATGCCGTTGGGTTGAGTAAAATCCAACACGAATGAATGCATCAATTTGAATTCCTTCGTATGAACACATAATCGAACACTTGAATGTCAATGTCTTGGGCATACTAAGATAGAAAGAAAAATGTAAGGAAAAAGCTTCTTGCTAGATCTAGGCAGATCACTGCTTGAATCAGGTTAAGCCATGCAGTTTGCTTTGCTATCACATGCTGTAGTTGATAAGAAGTTTCCTGCTGAATTTCTTCTTGTCCTGCATACGATGATGAAGGGATTTGCAACTTTCTTGATCTCGATAAAGTGTGTTCTTGGGAGGAGGAGGATTGCTATTAGTATAATTTTTTTCTTGCTTTGATGGTCCCCGGTGAAACATAGGGCGAAAATATTGGAGCAGTAGGGGAGACTTTCGTGTCACGTGTGCACATGGCCCCTCCATTAGCTTTTTTTCGTCGCGCGGTGTTGGTTCCCTGCAGCGGCTATAAGTAGATAATTCTCTTCTACTAATCAATGAAAGGTTTTTGGAGTTAATATGGAAAGAATAAATTGGTATTCAATGCCATCCGTATTTGGCTTCAACTGTGAGAGAAAAAAATAGAGTATGATACGGAACGAGCGATATCCGTCTGTATGTGTTTGTATGTTATATAGTACGAGGAAAGCGTGTTTTGATTTCACTTACGAACATGATAACAGATAGGCGGGTTACTGCATCTGAACAGACAGGGGATACTGAGTGTTTTTCCTTAGACATATCAGTGATTAGTCTCTCTGTGTTCACTCTGATTGCACTCTTACTATCCAATACCCTGTATAGAGATGCAAAAAAAGTGGATAATTTCCGTACAACCGATCGACCAAAGGTTCGCTGAGCGAACACAGGATGGAGAAATGGACATATAACACTATCAGTGTCCGATTCCAACTCCGAGAAAAAAAAACGAAATATGAAATAAGATGAGCTATATTCGTCGGTATCCGCTACAATTGCACCTCTAGCTATAAGATTAGACTAGCAAAAAAAATCTCTCCAAAAATTATATCCACATTTGTAGCTCCTTGGATTTTACGATAGTGGTTCTCAATGTGCATACCTTGAGGATGACAGAACAGCATACCTTGAGGATGAGGAAACAGAAATACTCGACATTTTATAACATTTTATGTAGGAAATGAGACGTTTTCTTACGAAAGAACGTTGTTTGGCATCTAAACGAGAGCACATACTGGTGTACACCTACAAGTCTTCGTCAGAATAACATACAACTACGAGAAGTCTTCTGTCCAGTTTTTTTTTCGCAAATGTTACTGTTGCGATTGATTTTAACGGAGCTAGCATCTATCTCGACGAAATTGCACTTTTGGCGCCCCGTCCGCACGGTGGCCAAACGGACGCTCGCCCATGTGCCCTCGTCCGGCCCGTGGCCGTCCGAACGCCCGTCACATCACCTCGTCCGTCCTGTGGCCGGCTGGACCTGACCTCCCCACGCACGCCTATGGCCTATCCCCTCAATGTCTAATCCCTCCCGCAACACCCTCTCGCGCGCCGGCTATTTAATCGCAAGAGAGTGTGATTTCAGTTCGCACTCTCGCTTGCTCTCTCGCTTTCCCCTTCTGTCGATTTTGTTTTTGCGGACGAGTAAGTATTATTTGCGGTCGTCCTTCGGAGTAACATCAGCAGGTAATTTTTTCCTCTACGTTATTTCTTTTTGAATGTTGTTGTTAGTAAATTAGTCCTAGTGAAATATTTGTAGTTAATTAGTTGTACTCATCTGAGTAGTTAATTAATTTGTTTTAATATTTCCGTAATAAATTTTTTGTGAGTTAAACTAATTAGACGTAGTTAAATCTTACGTAATTTATTAGTTCTAATATTTACGCGTTGTTAATTACTTACCAATTAATTAGTTGTAAGTACATTGTTTTACTCAGTTAATTAGTCCTTAATAGTTAGTTGGAATTAAGTCTTAATTAATTAGCCGTCATTAATTAGTCATAAATAATTTAGTTGTATTTCATAAGAGGTGACTATTTTGATGTGCATTAATTAGTGATAATTAATTTAGTGGAGCATTACGCGCCGCAGCACGTAATACGATAGTTTGATTTGTACTAGGTTGTGCCTCGACGGCAGGATCCTACCGCGAGTCGTCCACTTATGAGTTCAACTCCGTCCGAGTAATGTTTACTGTTCATACCTGTATCCACATCAATCCTTTCGGAATGCAGGCAATCGAGGTCGAGGCGACATGCTGAGGACTAGCAAGCAGATTAATTACGACTAAATTAATTACAACTAATTAATTTCCGCTAAATAAATTATGTTGAACTGATTAACACTAAACTAATTACGAATGATTAATTACTGCCAAACTAATTACAACTAATTAATTACTAGTATTTAATTTCCACTAATTTATAACCACTAACTAATTCATACTCAAATAATAAAGCCTACTTAATTACGACAAATTAGTTACCACTAATTATGGTGCACTAGTAAATTACCGATAAATTACCTACGACTAAATTGTTGACAGTAAAAAACTACGGCTTAATTATTAACACCTGTTTAATTAAGAATACAAGCTACATTAATTAGTCCCAATTACCTGCAGTAATATCGACAACTTCAACGGACAAAAAATTACCTGTCCTTCGGGGAACCGTTCAAAAGTGCTATGGTCCTAACAACTGCTCCACTATAATCTCCAAAAAAATTAATTATGTTCTATATATCCTCAGCGACGAGCGCAAGAACGAAAACGCCATTGGGATGAGCGATGAGCGAGTAATCTGTCTGGTATTTATAGCTGCGCGAAGGGAGGATAAGCCGTGTTGGTCGCTAGAATCCCGGATGTGCTGTCGAGCTGGAGAAAGAACTCTGCGCAAGGGGGAGAGCAGCAACCGGGCGATATTTGTGCGGAGGAACCTCGTCCGGTCGGCCACGGGCCGGACGAGGAGACATATAGCAGATCCGTGACCATGGGCAGACGAGGACGTGTAACGCGATCCGACCGGACACGGGCCGGACGAGGGGACGTGGCGCGCATCCGGCCGGCCACCGTGCGGACAAGACGTGTCTGACTGGCCATCGTGCAGATGAGGGCACGTGCCGCGTCGACAGCACGTACGGTCGGCCACCATGTGAACGAGACACCAAATTTGCTATTTCGTCGCAACATACGCTAATTCCATAAAAACCGATCGCAAGAGTGGCATTTGCGCCCAAAAATTCCTTCTGCCCACTCTACTTCGTGGCAGCTCTATACATGCTACAATATACACGAACAATTGTACTGTAGTAGACTAGTATTGTTCGTGTGGGAAATGAATCCTCCGCATACAGTGCTCTGCATTAGAAAGCAGTTTCCACTATCTGATCAAAAAACAAATATCAATACCTACAACGTTTCTTTTGCTACAGTAAAATCATTGTTGTCAATATTTTTTTTGTTGCTATAGTATTTTCTACCGTAGCACCATAGTGATCCTCTACAGCAGAGAATCCGGATCCATTACCGTGACACTTCAGCACGAGCTCTACACTGCAGCGCCTGCACTTGCCGTACTAGCATGTTTGGAATGGAATTCCATCTCATTTCGTTTTGCTGTGGTGCGTGTGCACCGGCCCAAATATCACAGGGAGGGAATCCAAAGTGTCCCACGCAACTACGCTCCATGGACCGAGGTCATGCGGGCAATGTCTTTTCTGCTCCTACTCTGTGATAACTGTGCATTTTGTACCCAAGGCAGAAAAGGTCCTTGGTCAGGGTCAAAGCTTAAATTTGTGTACAACCTGAAAGCCGACGAGTACTGCACAGTGCATATCACTCTTCGAGGCCCAGCCAGTGCAGTAAAAACAGTGAAAGTTACGCATGCAAGATAAAGTAAACAGCTAACTTATATTTCACTTCCATTAACTCACGCTGCAAAGACTGGCGCTAAACCATCGCACAGCACAGATACTCCAGATAACAATGTGACGAGAGGATATTGTAGATGCGAAATTAGAGCATCCATTTCTGACTGCTCGAAAGGAAAACGCAGCATAATATCTTTTGTATTGCTGGCAAACAGTAAACTGGGGAACTTATTGAAATGCGTGTTTGTGTTAAACTACTTTGTGTACACAGTCGCTTATTTGTGATCGATACACTCGTACAAGGCAAGTGAAGGCAGGGAAGAAATTAGTTTCCGTCCTGATACATCAGAGAACATGATCAAGCTTGGTAAACAAGTCTGAGACTGCTTAGCTTAGCTACCGGCGTCTGTCTGAAAGGCCTGACAACCAAATCCTTCAGATTTGCCTCTATAAACTCCCAAGAACTTCACAGGAATTTTTGGATCAAGTGGTAGAACTTTTGCTATCAAGCAACTGCGCTCTGCTGTTCTAGGACGTGTGTCCACTCAGCTGGCCACCAGTCTGGTTTAGTCGCCTGAACTCGCACATCCCTGTTATTGCTGATGGCAAGGGTTGAATTTTGCTTCAATGCTTCAAGTCGCAACAGGCCCATTCCACGGCAGCCCAGGGCAGTGTTTACTGTACCAACTTTCTTACCAGAAACCTCGTCCACCACATCTGAGCCTGGAGCAACAGCCTGCTCGAGTTCTGATAACAGAGGTTGAAAAATGAGCATCCGATGATAGAAAGATGAAGTGTTGCATTATTTAGCACAAAATCAATACCTTGCCCATTTTCATCCACAAACTTCAATGGCATTAGGCGCTTCCGAATGACTCCACGGTGGTGTGTCCGTGCAATAAACTCCTGCCCAATGTAGCACCCCTTCTCAAATGAAATAGCATTCAAGCCAGCAAGATTGTACTCGAGTGGAATTGCTTCACCTGATTCAAAACAAGGTAATTTCAACCAAAGGCAAGGGAAAATATAAGAAATTTGGTATTTGATCTGGAAAAAATATATAGAGCAAGTGTTGGATAATGATCAAAATTACATTACTTGGAAAACAAATGCTGTAAGAGAAAGAAAGTGATGTTAGGTGTTTCACATACACGTGTAAGGCTATTTGGATTACAAGAGAACCAGGAATGCGGAAGTTTGAGAATATCCTGTATGGTACTGTAGGATTTAAAAATAGCTCCCCTGGATTTTAAAATAGCTCCCCCTATGACAAACCATGATATCATATCTAAGCAACCCAATTGCCTTAAAATTGCTTTAGTAGATAGAGATGCTATCATCACTAGTGTCTAGTGTTATCGTAGTTAACATGATGTACATCATTTCATTCTGTAAGTTAACTAGGCATTGAACTATTTATAACAGGTTATTGGACATAAAACACTGAACCAATCATTCCAGGACCGAGTTCATGAAGTCAATTAATAAGTGAACTTGGAGCAGCTTTTCAATCAAAATGGAGACTAAGAACCATATAAATGTAAGATGGTACACTGTTAATAAAACAAATATGATGACTTTATAAGGACAAAGATAATAGCAACATCCTCTACGGACATTCAACATTTTACAGCAACAGTACTAAAGTTATGGAGAAGTAGAACATAAAATAGCTAAAGACATCAAGTGTAGACCTGTAATTATGCCAACATTACACAATCTTAATAAGCCAATTGGGAAATAATTCTACCTTTTGGAATCTCAGTTGAGCCTTCTGCAACTCCGTTCTCTATTCGCCAGAGCAAATAATGGCGTTCATCCGCTTCTTTGTCAGACTCAACTAGTGGTGCTGTCAATAAACATAGAGGTGTTGTTCAAATGAATGGTGTTTGATATCAAACGTATCAGATGGAACTTTTGAAAGAATCAAGAATAGATAACTTACGTATTGTATCAGCTGGAAAGATCCCTCTGTAACCAAGGCAATCCAACCGAGGATCTTTGAGCCACTGCCAACCATGACCATTCCCTTGTGCAGCTGACTCGGCAGCACAGTCAATACCTTGTCCCCAGCCAATGGATTCAGCCTCAGGTTCTTGAGTAGAAGGTCCAGTATGTTCCACACTGCATCCAAATCTTTGCCAACACACGAACTCCTCACTTACATTATCTATCTCAACCTTTGATCTTAACCGATATCTGCAAAATGGGCAAAAAGTTGCCAGGCCACAAATTGAACAGGGGAAAGATCATTTAAGAGCAAGAGGAATAGGTCATAAGCCCCCGATTCACTGCAAAGCTATAAGGAAATGTAATATATCATTCAACCACAACAAGCATCCAAATTCTTGTGTAGTCCTACACTCTTACTAGAGCTCAACAGTCAACATAATTACCTAATAACCACAATTTCAAGGGAAGCTACTTCATACAAGAGCAATTCCACATTACGAATCCTACTTGGCACAAAAATATCCCCAACTAGGTCTACATTCCCGATAGTGAGTCAGCTCATGATCTTCTTCAGTTGCAAATTTACATTTTTTGGCACTGAAACTTCCAACACTGACTTGGACTCCTAACTATTGCACTAAAATGTGCAACCAGACAGGGCACAGAATCATATGCGCATCAGCTAAAATTCCTACCTGACACTAAATTATCCAAGCAAACACCTAAGATTCACTCCTCAAACAACTGATTTATTAAAGAAATTATTATCCTTTTCCTTTCCCACAGCGAATGCCCCAATGAGTTGATTAGTTTGAAGAATTCTTCATCTCTTTACCATATTAATCTTACTTTCCGGTCGCGGTTTGATCACAAGGCCTCACAATAGAGTATAGACTACAAGTTCCACACAAGAATAAGAATACTCTTAACAAACTGAAGAATATTAAATTTGCAATTCACCTCTTGAAGCAAGCGAGGAGCTCGTCGACTTCTGCCGCGTCGACATCCGCGAGCAATTCTCCAGGCTCCTCCCCTTCCTGCACCCCCTTGGGCCTCTCCCCGGTCTGGGGCGCGGACCCGGTGCGGTCGAGCATCTGCGACTGCGGCGGGCGGCGGTACAGGAAGAGGTCGTAGAGGAACCGCCCCTGCGGCGTGAGCAGCGTGGCGTAGGCGGGGGGCGGCACCCGCGCGGGCGCGTTAGGGGTGGGCGCGTACCGCGGCTGGGGCGAGCCGGAGGAGAGGAGGTCTTTGGTGAGGAGCGAGTGGAGGAAGCGGGCGGCCTCGGGCCCCGCGAAGCGGACGACCGCGCGGGAGGCGAGGCGGCACGCGAGGACGCCCGGGTCGGTGGGCGGGCTCGTGTGGAGGGAGCGCCGCGAGACGAGCAGGCGCGGCACGAGGCGGCGGCCGAGCGGCGTCATGGCTGGGGCTTGGGACTCGGGTGGACGGTGTCGGGCTGGGCGTTGGGCTTTGGTTTGTTTTGGGACCAAATTTTGGGTTTTTGCGGTGCAGCGGACGAGGCTGGCGGTGGAAACGGCGGCACAGGGGAGAGCGGTACGTACGCGTGGGGAGGGACGTGGCGGGAGCGGGCTCTTGTAGGCCGTGTGCGTGGGGAGGGACGTGGAATTCTCAGCGTGCGACAGATACGCAGCCGAAGATGCCACTGGTCACCGGTGAGCGTGTACACGCACTCTAATGTTGTGTTTTAACCGGTTCAAACGAGAAGAGAGAAGACATTGAATCAATTCAATATATTGGAGATATCAATTTCAATAAAAAATGTATAAAACCGAATCCTACTTAGGAATCGATTCAAAGCATTAAACAACACATATGAGCATTAAACAACTATATAGGAGAGAGTGTTGCTGAGAGATGATATTATTATTTTGTGGTTTTTTTAATGAAACGTGGGTCAAAGTTATTAGTAGGAATCGGTTCAATACATTGGAGAAAAACAAGCTCAGTTCCTAGAATGCATATGTAGCATGATTTTGAATCGACGTCGGTTCAATACACTAAAGATGCTCTGATGAATATGCGGTTGTGCCATTAGAGCGCAATAGTTTAGCTTGATACTAAGGGTGCGTTTGGTTTCAAGAAAATTAGATTGACGGAAATATCAGAATTCCTGGTAATCCTAACCATAGGAATGAGATAGCAGGGAATATGACATTCCTATGTTTGGTATAGATGATTAAGATTCCTAGAGCATTGCTAGGAACATTAGATTAAGTTATTTGGGGGTGTAACATTGGAATCTGTTGGAGAGAAAATTTCCAACATAAATACGTTTTGCACAGTAGGCTCTCCTGTAGCATGCATATAATTCCTCCTTTACCATCCTTGAAAAAAAAAATCATCCCTCACCATTTTGGATAAAACATGTATTTAGAACACGAAAGCTCTGAAGACCTGTTATGTTCTTATCTTCGTGTAATGCAGCTGAAAGTGTTTCTTCCTGTTTACATTTCTAAGCTAAATGATAGGAAGAAAACAAGAAAAATAAATGACACCATCAGACTCTCTTGTATCATTGAAATATTTAGAAATCAATCAGTGTATTGTAGCCAAAGGTTCTACATGATAAAGAGTTGACAAATACTGATGCGATGTCTGAGACATGCAGGTGCACCACTAGTATCTCAAGTTTATCCTTAACCGACTGGTCATCACTTATCAAGGCTGATAAACCCATCAATATAATGTAGGGAAGCCATTCAATTTTCTTTTTTTACATAAAATATCTTTTAGGGTTGCGTCCATGCCTGCATTGCACTTAAGTGCCAAGTCTCAAACCATGAAGAATCCAACAATGACCAACCTAATAATAAAGAACCAGGTTAAGAAATCTTTGAAACATGAGGTGAGGCGGTGGATCATATAAGACCGAGTTAACCAAAAAGGCAAGAAGATCAATCGCAGCTTTCAACGATGCATCATGACCCATGAATAAAACTAGCTCATTAAATGAATAAAAAAGAATGAGCAGGTATAGAAGACCACGTTCCAGTCTTCATACCACACAACAAAAGGGGTGTTTCAGTTGATACTTTAGAAATGAGATCATTGATAAGGAACCATATGCTTCAAAAAACAATGGTTCAGAGTTCAAACATACCTATGATTTTGCGTGTTTCCCTAAATCATGAAACAATAACATTCATAAAATCCTAAATAGTTCATCAGTTCATCAACTTCAAACATAAATTGGATTATTGTACATCCAAGATTTATGAAATATAACAAATCTTCTAACTCTAGTTTATTCCAAATATAAAGACTCACGGTTCAACTTAAATCAAATGGTACCATTTGGACATAAGATTGTCTATACTCCTCCGGAAGAGAGAAGAAGTAATTTGACTTGTTGGTCTCTGAACAAATAACAGCACCGGCCCTCATGCGATCCTCGAATGGAATGGACTCAAACTTTTGCTATTCTTCGAAGACCTTTTGCTTTCTAGCTGCATCATCTTGCATGAACTGAAAACAGCTTGCTAATTTGGCAACATTATCATTAGCATGGGCAAACATTACTTGCATAGACAGCATGCACGAACTGACTAAGTCTACAAGATCTTCGTTAGCTCCAGTTCTTCTCCTCTTGGATCCTCGAGTATTATCTACTTCCTCATTTCTAGGATGGGATTGTGGTACAGTTCGTGTATTGCGTTGTCTCTCGTTGAATTATTATCAGGGCTCTGTTCATCCATTACGGTGTTTGTGTCATCAGGATTAGCATCATTTGCATTCATTTCCTCATCTGTAAATCTTTCAACTGCATCCGCTGGAGATTCAGAATTTTCTTCAGTTGCACGATCTTTCCCAAAAACATCTGAGAGTTCTTCTAAGAATGAAAAAGGTTTGTTCCGTAAGCCTTTTGCAGTTGGATGGCTCTACAAATTAATTGATACATAATCAATCACAAATACAGTACCTATCGTAAGCAAAAATGGTTTATATGTATGTACCTTCACCCAATTGTCGTATATATCTTTCTCACAAACAGCACATGTATCCTTTTCGCTCCAACCAAAACCACTAGCACTGGGTCCAAGCATCTCAGTAATTGCATGAAATTGATGCTTCAATGTCTTTAATCTTGATTCAATATGTGGATTTCCTTTGAGCTCGCAGTTTGGAATTCTATCATGTAACCATTTTTCTAACTGAGCAAGGTATCCAGTACGAAAGCCATTGTCAGCCTTCCAACTCCCCTCTTGGATCAACCGTAGCAAACAATACACTAAATGTTCATCTTCTTAACTACTCCATTGATGCTTTAGGTTTTTGTTCATTCCTAGAGCTTGTGCGCCGGTTGAATCTCCCATCTATGATATGTAATTGGTTAGTATATATACAGATTACTAATTTGCACTACGACAAAAATTGAAATAGAACTCATTTCATTAATAGAGAAGAGAATACAAACACCAACCCAAAAGGCATCACAAAGATAGTAGTATCCTATAAGTTCCAAAGACCAATGTAACTAACTTTTAATATAAAAAACATCAACAAGGTTTCTACACTAATGTCATACCTCGAGGAATCCTTAACCCATTCCTTCTAGATATAGCATTACGAAGTACTCTAGAATTTGTCGCTGAACCTTCCCATCCAGGAAAGATGTAAATGAATTGGCCATCCTGTGAACAAACTCCTAGAACATTTGTTGACAAATTGCCTTTCTGTGTTCGATATCTAGCCTTATTGATATCATGTACGTGAACATCTATATATGTCCCATCAAGAGCACCAAGACAATTCTGTTATGAAGATAATAATATCAGAATTAGACACATTTGGGAGATACAAATGAGGATTTTTTTTTATTTTACAATGTGTATTTTTTTAATATTTGTTTGTACCTCAAACCATTTCCATTTTTGGTCGAACGAGTTTGCACTAACTGGTTCGGGTTTCTTCAACAAAACTTCATGACAGCGCAAAATGGCAGCTAAGACTACGCCAAAGTTTGTACTAATTGTTTCCCCAGATCTAGCAAACTGCCTCTTAATCACTCTGTTTTTTACATTGTGCGCTATAATATGCAAAAAAAAACTTCCTACCATCTCCTCCATTGATGAATTCTTTGTGCCTTCTACTCTACCATTTGTAGATAGCAAATTACAAAGTAATGTGAAAGTTCTACGATTCATGCAAATATTTTCAATGCTTGCTAAGTCACTGCTGTAGATAATCTTGTACAGATATATTTGTCGTGTTAAATGCCTATCTAATGCATAGTGACCACCCCACTCGATTTTCTTTTATCATTTAATTGAATTAGATAGAAGACAAAGGCAAGTAAATTTCTCATCAATTCCATGTAAGAAACCATAATAGATATCATTAACGGCAAGTTGGGATTCTCCATGCTGTCCATCTACAAATTATGGACAATAGCCAATAAGTGCAGATTACATCTTTGATAAAGCTATAAATCAAAAGCATATGTCAAAAAGAAAGAAATTGAGGCAACAAAATTACACATGTATAATCATACCAATCTAATATAAAAAATAGGCATATGACATGAGATTTTGAAGTGTCTTCAGAACATGCGCACATAAAGTACATGAGCACATATATGATTCCTTGAGATTTTCAAGTCAATGTGAAAAACCCAGTGAAGACAAGACATTCAAGTCAATGTGATCCTTATAATGTGGTTAGATGGAGAACACCCCTAGTTCTTCCATAAGGCACCGAGAAAAAAGCCAGAAAGTTACCAACATGACTACCTACTACCATCTCTGAATGGGATCAGAAAGTATTCTTCACACAAGGCCTCCTCAGGGATATGGAAGACCATGTGAATGCCTTAAGCTTCCTATTTACAGAGGATATTTGGAATTGCAAAGCTCCAAATCCTCCTTCAGCTCTTTCTTTCTACCCTACATTCATCAAAATGAGTCAGTAGCACTGCAAGAAGCAAGTATGAACATACTACAAATCACTTGCAATCTCGCTGCAGGGCTCCGCTCCACGCAACATTATCATCTGCCTTCTCCAATGCTCCAACCTTAGCACGATGGCAAGTTGGTGACATCCTCCTTACCGCCGAAGATCAGTCAGTCAAAGTAGGACCGGAGGCTAAGGATGCGCAGGTTGGGAGCCGTCACGTCCAGCATCTGCAGATCATCTATGTAGGAAAGGCGAAGCTCTTCGAGCGCATCGGCGTGGAGCACTAGCTGGAGCAACCCCCTCGGGCCGCTGATGTCCAGCTTATGCACGCGAGGGCAGCAAGATGACATGAAGTTGACGACGCTGCGGCTATGGTCGGGCGCTTGCTCCGAATGGGGATTTTTTTAGTATAGCTAATCCCACGCCGAAAACCGCAAGAATCACCAAGCAATCAAGAAAATTAATGTAACAAAGATTTGGCCGGTGGCGATTTGATTGCTCGGTGTCCTCTCTGATTTGAACACCGACAGCGATTTGGAGCAGTCAGACGAGATGGATTTTGGCTTGAGAAAAAGGGGAAAGGAGGAAAAAATCTAGATGGTGTTTTGACATAAAAATTTCCGATCAAGAAAGCATATGAAAAAGATCAAATTGATGTAACGAAGAAACGATTTACTCACTTGGATGGATGGAGTAGCTTGGAGTTTGGAGTCCTTTTGACCAAGATCTTGAGAAAAGTAGTGTATATGGGTAGGGAGAGAAGATGATTTATCTTGACAACAAGGTGTAGAATGGAACACACGCCCGGGAGAAGATGATTTATCCTAAGAAGCGTCGAACAGAGCGCGCGCCTGTGAGTTTCGCGTCGTCCACGCCAAAGATTTGGAGCAAATTTTTTTTGATGAGATTCCCGTGGGACAGTAATGTAAGATAGCTACCTATTTCAAAGGTAATCCTATTCCCACAAACCACTGGAATCTAGTTACATCCGTAATCTTCCTTTCATATCCTAAATTCCAGGTGGTTGTACCAAACACGAGAATTAAACAAGATTACCCCATGATTATTGGGAATCTTGACAACATTCCTGCTACCAAATGCCCCCTAAGAGGAGAGAGTATTCAATCTAATAAAAAGAAACAAGTCTTCTAATAGATTGTTTCTTGAGCTTGTATCTAACTTTAATTGCTACAAGTGTGCATGATAATGATTCTTGATATCAACAAAACACATTTTTAGGTAACAAGCAAGTTTCTAATAGTTATTTTGTTGTTTCTTGTGTCTTGGTATCAACAATTTGCTTGTTTCTTCATCTAGAAACAAGCTCACCTTCTCTCCTCCACATCATCTAAATGCTGATGTGTCCACCCCTTAGTAACAAGTGACATGGACTATTGTAGATGCTCTTAGAGTTGTTAAGTGTTGTATGTTCCTTGTTGGTGACAAATAAAGCTCTTAATTTGTAAGTAACAAATAATAGACAAGAAAATAAGGACGTAGTTTGGTCTTTTTTTTGTCTCTTTGTCTGCAGACTTGTCCGTACAATGAGTCCCATGCCCCTTTTATATAGTGGGAGTAGACTCGTCTTCATGTATGAATAAGTGAAAATCCAGTGGGAAGAACGGTAAAAAGAAAAGAGTGCATAGTCCGTGTTCTTACTATTGCACATGTTGTCTCATTAAAAACCTTTGAATGAGAAAACTTATTAGGATAAAACTCAAACAAGGGAAAAGAGTAGAACATTTATTCATCCAATGATGAACATACGTAAAGATCATATATCTCCCCCTGAAGACAACAACTATTTGTGTCTTCATGTACCAATACCGCAGATAAGTTTCTCACAACTTAGTTCTGGCAAGGCTTTAGTAAACAAATCCGCAAGATTCTCACTTGATTGTATTTTCTGTATTTCTATATTCTTATTTTCCTACTGATCATATGGTTAGATATGTTTAGGGAGTATATGTTTTGTCATAAGCGTCTTGAAATAACCATTCTTCATTTGTGCAATACAAGCTGTATTATCCTCATAGAGGACTGTAGGAGTTTTATTCACCTCTACACGACAAGATTCTTGAATATGGTAAACTGGTCTTCTAAGCCATATGTACTCTCAAGTTGGCTTATATAGTGCAATGATCTCAGCATAATTAGTTGACATAGCAACAATCGATTATTTTATAGATCTCCAAGAGATAGTTGTAGAACAACTTAGAAAGGCATATCCAGTATGTAACTTGGCATTGTGAGGATCAGAAAGATAGACAACGTCTGAGTAACTCTTCAACCTTATATCTTGACCCTTGAGATAAAAAAAGTATAAGATTAGTTGTACCCCTAAGGTACCTGAGGATTCCCTTAATTTTGTCCCAATGCCTCTTCGTAGGCATAGAACTATATCTTGTCAAACAATTTACTGCAAATGCAATATCATGCCTGATATAATTGGTAAGGTATAACAATGCTCCAATACACTTAAATAAGGGTTTCATGCCCTAATGTATCCTTATTCTCTCATCTAGGTCCATATGGATCTTTCTCCACTTCCAACGACCTAACGATCATGGGTGTACCTAGTGGATGTGATTTATCAAGATAACATCTCTCCACTTTCTTGGTGTAGGTGGCCTGATAAAGAAATGTCTCCAAGCAAATTTTCAATCTACAACTTGACATAGTATTTGGTTTCACCCAAATCTTTCATCTTGAATTTTGTCTTTAAGCATGAGCTCGCTTCGAGAATGTCTTCCATATTTTCGATTATGTTTAAGTCATCAACATACACAGAGATGGTGCATAATCCATTCTTGGATTTCTTTATGGACACGAATAGACAGACTTCATTGTTTATGTATCCCTTTTGTAAAAGGAATTTACTCAGTTGGTTGTACCACATGCGACCTGTCTTTTTCAACCTGTATGGTGAATTTTGCAACTTAACACTATACATGTTGCGATGTTTATTATCGCTCATACTTGGGACTCTTAGGAAGATTTCAGAACCTAGCGACACATATAAATATACAGTCACCCACAAGTTTCATTTTCAAATTCATTCCTGCTGCCATAGCTATAAGGTATCGAAACATTGTGCCATCTATTACAGGAGAGTAAGTTCATTGAAACCAATGCTGGATCTCTGTGTGAACTCTTGTGCTACTAATCTTGCTTTGTACCCCACCGCTTCATTATGTTCATTGCTCTTTCTTATGAGCACCCACTTGTGTCCAATAGGAATAACACCATGAAGCGTATTGACCATAGGTCCAAAGACTTTCCTCTTATTAAGCAAGTTTAGTTTATTATCGATTGCTTCCTTCCATTTATCCCAATCTTGACGATTCTTGCATTCCACAATCGTCTTTGGTTCCAGATCCGATTCAATATGGAAGACAATATTTGAGATGAAACATGTGCTATTAGCACTCATTTGTCTATAAAATATTTATCTTGTTTCCACATAGTTTGTAAACAAACTCTTTATCCAATTCAATTAGAACTTTATTTAAATATATCGGCTCTCCACTATTTTCCAAAATGGCAAAAATGGCAGAGTCTGACGGTTCCGTTGCCCTAGTGTTGTGAGTGCACTTCCCCCTTCACTAGTCACATGTCCCTGTACTCCAGCATGCGGCACCTCCTCCTTTGCTCCTGCACGGTACACCACCCGTTGTGCATTCACTCGGGGTGTAACATCCATCAGACGTTTCTCATTCATGTTTGGTTCATGCAGTTTCTCCTCCTATTCAATACATCTCTTTTGTGGATATCTCCGTGGTTTGAGATCCTTTGACCTAGGAGGGCTCCCCCTCTTCTTACTAAGAATGGTGGAGTTAGACGCAAAACCAAAAACCCATGAATGTTCTGCTCTTTCAAGTGCATTTACTACTGGTATATGCGACTTTGTAACTCCTTTATGATCTGTGAATGAATCTGGCAGCTGATTTGTAAGATTTGCAAATCTATTATCCTCTGAACCTCTTATTCAGAGTCCTTTGTGTGTGGATCGTTATTATGAAGACTACTATCATTCCATGATAGTTCCCGCCATTCCAACTTTGGGTCCTTTCCTCCTAATGCTGGGAATAGTTCTTTATTAAATACAGTGTTAGCGTAGCTTGCTTTTAGCAAATCCTCTGTCATGGGCTCCAAATATTTTATTATATATGGAGATTCAAATCCCACATAAATTTCCAATTTATGGTGGATCCCATTGATATACGCTGAGGAGGTGAGATGAGTATATAAACGACACAACCGAATTTACGTAGATGGGAAATACTTGGCTCTTTCCCAGGCACTAGTTGGAAAGGTGGCAACTTATGATATGCGGATGGCCGGAGTTGTATTAATGATGACGCATGTAATACGACATGTCCTAACACGTAGTTGGTAGACTTTATCTTATTACCAAGGGTCTAGCAATCATCTTGATCCTCTTGATTAATGATTTACCAAGTCCATTCTGAGTATGAACATGCGGACCGAATCTTCCACTGTTATGCCTAAGGCCATGCAATAGTCATTAAATGCTTTTGAGGTAAACTCTCCAGCATCATATTGTCTCCAGGATGACCTAGACGTTCATGCCACGTTCTAAATAGTTCGGGATCTTTAACCTAGACGCTCATCGCAACATATTTATAATCACATTTAATAAATGTGGAGTTTCTCTACTATTTCTTTCCGATATCATTCTTTCTTAATGATGAGAATGTACTCAGAACCATTCTCTTCGTCTGTTTCTACGTAGAAACCATTATTTCAGACATCCTTGAAACTTACTAGAGTTATAGTTGAGTCTGGGAACAATAATGCATTCTCAATTATTACTTTTGTTCTCGTCGGTAAGATTACTGTGGCTCTTCCAATACCACAATATTACCACAGTTTTTAGCTATGTTTATAATATTGCCAGTCTTACTACTGAAAGTCTGGAAATACTTCATATCCCTTAGGATAGAATTTGCGGTACAACTGTCCACAAGATAGAGTTCATGTTCTCTCTCTATTGTACGTCAACTATAAGCAGGAGATAAATAATGTGCATGAATTAAAAACGTTCCATACGCATAAATGCAAACATAAGATATGTAAATGATCTGAAAATACTTTATTCATGATCTCAAGATTACAATAAGTAATTTTAATTCCTAATAGTAATATTGCCGACTAATTCAAGATCGACAAATTTTGGTGTTCAAATTAGCAACACCATCCTAAAAGCACCATGAATTGACTTCTAAATTTAAGGGGATAATGGAGATTTAGGATTCTCTTGACCCTTCTATGGGAATGGCTCATTTGTCTTAGCTTCTAGCTTGAGTAGCCTTCTGATGGCTCTCTCTTCGATTCCTGCTACCGCTTTTGCTAGGGTGTAATCTGGAGAACGTCTAACGATCCTCCTACAATTCCAGCTCTTACATCTTTTTCCCCTCCTCTTGAACTTCTGTCTGTTGGTCCTACCAAATCCCTAGAACTAGAATTAGTGTCCTAAGACGCAGCGCACCAGCATGCTCTATCTCCCATAGAGCATTGATTAGTTGATAATGATCTATGAAGTTCCTTTCTCTCAGAACCATTCTGAGGGAAATATTCTCCGGATGAAGATTTAGGAGAGTGTGTTCAATCAGTTCATCCTCAGTCATGTTCCTCCCTAACAGTCTTAGGGTGCTCACAACATGAGTGGGGTCCACATTATATGGGGTCACGGATTCATAATCTTGAATCCTCATAGCTATCCATTTGTTATAGTTCTCATTGGTGAGAGACTACCTTTGAGTAACATCGAACCTCTCGGTTAGGTGATCCCAGAGTTCACTGGGGTCTTGGATAGCAACAAGCTCTTGTTTGAGATTCGTACGCAAGTGGTTTTTGAGGTACACCAAAGCCCTTGCCCTGGCTGAAATGGTAGCGTGCCCATTTGGCACAAATGCATGATGGAGGTTACATGCAGTGAGATGCATCCTTGACTCAACTGCCTGCACTGGGTGGTTACTGTAGTCGCACTTCAACACAGGAAATTCCCCTCTTAGAACGGTCCTGAACATATCGTCCATGTCGCCTATAGCACTATATAGCTATGTGTATAATTACCATAAGGTAATGAATAGGTACATCATGTACCGCATGAGTCAAAACATGTGTTATAACAATAAAACGACTTGCATGAGTAGTAAATATCAAATTTACGGATTTTCGGTAATTTTCTACTAATTTTTTAAGCATAGAAGTGTTGGTACGCTCACAAATTAATAGAAAAGCAATTTCTGGTATTTAAATGAATCATACAATACTTAAATAAAAGAACTAGAAAACTTTTGAGATTTAATTTGCAAATTTCCACTGAGTGGAAGTCCTCATACTTTATTCGGGAAGTTCCAGGGTCTCTTTTGCAAAATTGCGGTCTAGAAGGATCAATTTTAATAAACCAAGGACTTACTTTTAATTTTTAAAAAGTCAAAGGACTTTTCAGAAAAAGTGCCAAGGTTGGTTAGATACCATCCATAGCGTTACATCTCTAATACATGATTTGAAGATGTGATGTAGTGATGGATCATGCGCCCTAAAGCCGATGTCATGTCGATGATTCCACAAACGCCACATACAGAGCAGAAAGAAGGTGTTGTAGCTAGATTCCGGGACGCATGGGTGGCGTGGTAGGTTGGGCATGGCCGTTACGCTAGGAGAGTTGAATGGGATGCCAAGCGCGCGCCAGGAGGAGCAAGCAAAGGAGTAGCTAAAGAAGAGATGGTTGGCATCCTCGGTACCGTTAGAGCGGAGCTCGCATACAACATTGTCCACTAAAGTTTTCTGAAGAAGGTTGGCTTTTGTGTGCAGCCCGTCGTTGACGAGTAGCCAGACGAAGAACTTGACGCGGTGTGGCACCACGCTGTAAAAAACGAAGCGCAAGTTTGGGCAATCGTGCCCCATAGTGTTATGAAGGCGATACTGGGCAGACGTACTCCATCTGGGCGAGGAGCTTGGCGAGGTGGACATGGAGCATATGTCGGCGGTGGAAGAGCTTACAACCGTCGCTAGCAATTCCTCGAGCGCTGACAATTCGAACACCGCCACAGTAGACAGCCGCGGCACTAGCCTCGCCCTGATTCCTGTCAGGATGCGCGTGATCAAATCCGATGGCCTCACGCAGTGGGAGAAAAGGGCATGAAGGTGATAGCACAGTGGTTCGCACGGTAGCCAAGCATTGGACCAGAAGGAGGAGTGGCAGTCGTTGCCAATGACTACGACTGTCGCAGACTGGTAGGCGGGCATAAACTGCTGCAAGGTGGACCAGTGGTTCCCCAACCATACAAGAGCATCCAAGCCATTGCCATTGCACTGCTCCCAAATCCAACTTGCCTAGTTTGATTGCATGGGGTTGTGAAGCTTATGAAGGAGCTTGAGGAGAAGGCATCTATTCTGTAGGGCAATATTTATGACGGCAAAGCCACCTTCTTGTTTGCTCCGGCATACTCTGTCCCATGTGATGAGGCAACGGACACCGCTACATTTGTCTTCCCTGGTTCAAAGGAAGGCTCATCGGTGCTTGTCTAGTGCATCAACAATGGCCTATGGCAGGAGCAACGCGGCCATGAGGTGGGTGGGGAGCCCATCTAGCACCGAGTTGAGCAGGATGATGAGCCTACCATGAGAGAGTAACATTGCTTGCCAACCGACAAGGTATCTATCAGCCTAGGAGATGAGCGATGACCCAAAGGCAGCTAGAAATTTATTAGCTCCATTCGCCATATAATGCATCGTACGCGTGAGGAGGGACGTGGCAGGAGCGCGAGTCAGTGTAGACGTCTGTAGGCGATGAAAGTCACAATCATGCATGTGGTTGCGTGACTCGCTGGAAAGTACTAAAGCAGTGGCGCTTGCAAATACTAGATGCGCGCGTATGCAATTCTTGCATCATAGGAGTTGTAAGATTGATTTCTTTCGCTTTTCAAAGAGAAAAAAGATCAATTTCTTTCGAATAGTTTGCAAGCCTGCCTCGTTCGCTAGAGCAAGAGTAGCTCCAGCACGTACGTCGTGGTTCAAAGAGATGAGGAAATAGACCTCTAGTAGAAAAGGCGAAATCTTTATTGTGAAAAGAAAATGCTCTTAATGTGTCGATTCATAGATGCTCTGGAGAAGTGAGCATCTGGTGTCTCAGGTCAGGGCAAGTTACGCAAGTACTTGTGATCATCTGCCTAGGGCATTACTGAACCAAACCGAACTATATTAACCAAATATTTGGGCTTGTTCGGTTTTCAGTAGTCGGTGTTGGGAAACTATGGGCTTGGCCCAAAAACCGGCACATGTATAGGCTCCCCATTTTAAACCCTAGCAAGGTCTCTAGCCTACAAATAGGGGGTGCTAGTCATTGTAAAAGAATGATCGATTGATGAAGGAATAAAGAGAAGTAAGAAGCCCCATATATCTCTGTGTTCAATCTACTATTCTCTTCTTGTGTTCTTGCATTGTTCTTACGATTTTGAGTTTGTCTATGAGGTAATCGCTCGGACTGGACTCGCTAGCAATGGTTCCTCAACACGTTATCAGCACGATCGACTCTCCTCGGATCGAAAGGTAACCGTCGTAGCACGACACTCGTAGATCGAATCGTTTTTTTCTAGATTGCTTTCAATTATGCAAATTTGGCTTTCTAGATTATAACCTACGGTGCAAATCCACTTTAATCTACCGCAAGCCGACTTGAAGTCACCGACACAATGTTGATCGGTAGATTGCATGGAAAAGTGGACGTCGATTGTACCGTAGATTGGAAAATGCAAATACGTTCTAATCTATCGCGAGTCGACTTGAAGTCGCCGGCCAAGCCGATCGGTAATCGCATGAATGATAATTGCGTGAACAGTATTTTTCGGATGAACAGTATATTGCATCATACGAACAGTAATCACAAGAAAAAAAGGGGGGATTCGCATATGGCAGTCGGCGCCGCCACCACACAAGATCGCCATGAAGCGATGCGAGCCGTCGCTTCGACCACCTCTCGAAAGAGCCGCATACAGCAATCTTGCCGGCCGCGCTGCGGCGGCCGCCAACCACTCTCCGGCTCCCGCGCCACTGGTCCCATTCACACCACCAATATCAAGCAAAAGAAAAAAGGTGGGAAGCGTCGTCGGCCTAGAGCCGCCGCCGACCATGGAGCCGGCCACTTGCCACACCGCCGGAGCTTCCCTCCTGCAGAGCCGCCACCACCGACCGCACCGCCCGCTTCCGCCGCCGCCTTGAAGCGGCACTCGCCCTTCTAGCCCGCCGCTTGTCTTAGCGCCTCTCGTGGCGTCGCCACCCGGCGTCGCCACCTAACCGCCGAAACGCCGCTGAAGGCCACAAGATGGCCGCCGAGCCCACCATCGAAGGCCATTGCTGTTGCTACCCTAAACGAACACCGCCATCGCCAGGAATAGGGGTAGGGAAACCCTACCCCCATCTACCCCCGTTGGCTCTTTTGAACCAACCGAGTTGGGCCAGTTTTTGGGCCAAGAAGGCCGGCCCAAATGATTTCTGGTTGAGAAAAAAAAAACCCGGAATAGAAAAGGAACTTTTGCAAAAGGGGCACTCCGAATTTTGTAAATTACAAATCTTTTCGCGAATAAGAAAAATTCGCGAAAAACCTCTTAGAGTTTCTGAAAATTGTGCGAAATTTTTCCTCAGAATTGAAATTTCGCCATTTAACCCCTAAAAATTGCATAATTCGCCGAAAATTTATTTTCCAGCAGAAAAGGGCCCCAGGAATTCAATTTTTGAATAATTTTGAACTTTTGAAGCATGTTTAACTTTGTTATTATTATTTCTACGCAATTTATTTATTGTATTTACTGTTTTGATTATCTGTGATTGTTTATATTACTTTTAGTCACTGAAAATAGCAGTAAATTATGAAAAAATGCATAGAAAAATACGGGATCACAATCCGAGAGTTCGAAGAGAATTATTAGAATTTTCAACCATTTTACGCAAATTACCAGCAGTAATCTTATGAACTCTTTGTATGAATATCAAGATGACTAGTATCACGAACCAAGAGTTCGAAGAACTGACCCAGTATGGCCAGAATTTGTACATAATTTGTACCAGTCTTCAACTCTGTGGTAAGATAATCACGGATGAGTAGAACATTGAGAAGTCTCTCTCTACCTTTCACCTAAATGCGGTGCAATCCGCACGTAACTATCGTTAAGATGGCTACAAGGAGTATGCCGAATTAATTGACATTATGCAAGTTGCACAAGCTCAAGATGATGTTATAAGGAAGAACTACATCTCACAGCCACCTAAAAGCAATGTTGGCCATGAAGCCAATGGTAGCAGCTACAAGGTGATGAAGCCTCTGACGAAGGAGAGGGACAAGAAGGGTAAAGTCGTGAGTCGCACATTATTGATGCTTTCCAATCTAAGAAGAAGGGCAAAGGACAACAAGTGGCACACCTCGCCATTGCAGCACAGAGGATCTACAACCATTAGTTACACTCATAGATGTGGACAACCCAGTAGCAGCCCCCATCATCCCTCCTTTGGACATTGCAGCGACTGCAGCCGTAGTTGCCCAAGAGGAGAAGATCGGCATGGAGCAGATTGAGACAGAAGTTTCTGAATACTTCACTGATTCGATCAGTGCACACATTTCACTTGGATCTTTTATAGTAACTTGCAGTTTGTAATTGAAGCAGAACATTGTATTATTTTATTGTTTGAATAATGGTTGTAAGCTCTGGGAGAGCAAAGCATTAAATTCTTATTATGAGTCCTACAATGATTATTTTCCCATATTTATAATAGCAAGTTATGTTTCTGATATCTGAAGTATTTTATTTATGTGTTGCTTGTTTTCCACTGCATATTAATAAAGTACATTATGTTAGAACGCATGTGGCGCCCTATGGAGGGAGTATGCTTAGCAGGTAGCAGCACAATGAATACCATCTTGAGAGAGATGAAAATTTTTCAGTCGATCAGCAAGAATGTTGGTAGCCTTACGACAATCGCAGACAGCGATACTTGTATAATAGGCTCAGGCAGGACCACAATTATACTCTCGATGGGCACAATTTTGGTCATTAAAGATGCTTTGTTGTACTCAAAATGGACTAGAACTCTCAAGTATATTCGCACTAACGTTTTCCACATAGAGACTGAAGAAGAGTATGGTAAGGAATACCTACACATTACAAAGTGTGAAGAAAATAGAGAAGTGGTATTAGAACAATTTCTTTCATTTGAAAATGGGCTATAATACACTAATATTAAGGCATCTGCAGTCTATACTGCCCTGAAAACCGTATTTAGAAGCTCTAAAAATTTCTATCTCCGGCATGATAGATTATGCCGCCTAGGTCTTAGGATGATGAGAAATATAATTAACAATTCATAGGGACATAATACAAATGTAAAGAATTTCCTGAATCAGAAAGATTTTATGTGACCCGCATGTGCTACCGAGAAATTAATTACTAGACCTTCTGCTCTAAAAGCGAAGGATGCAGTCCCTGCATTCTTGGATCGTATTCAAGGAGACATTTGCGGACCTATACAGCCTCTGTCAGGGTCATTTAGGTATTTTATGGTGCTCATCGATGCTTCCTCGGAATGGTCGCACATATGTTTATTGTCTACGAGAAACTACACTTTTTGTAAAAACTAATCTCGTAGATAATTAAAATTAAGAATAATTTCTCTGATCATCATGTGAAGTCTACTAGAATGGACAACACCGGAGAATTTACTTCGAAGGCATTCGATGATTATTATATGACAATGGGAATTAAAGTTGAGCATTTTGTACCGCATGTCTACACCCAGAATTGACTAGCAGGAGGATTAATTAAAAGGATTAAATTTATTGCCTGACCACCTTTGAAGAATTGTAATTTACCAACTATATGTTGGGGACACGCAGTCCTGCATGCAGCAACCCTCATCAATTTTAGACCACCGACATATAACATCCATCCAGCTATGCAACTAGCGTAAGGGTCAGCACTGAAAATTTCTCATCTTCGCAGGTTTGGTTGCAAGGTTTATGTACCGATACCACCACCACAGCGAACTACAATGGGCCCTCTCCGAAAGTCTAGGATATACGTTGGTTATGAGACAACATCCATAATCAGGTATTTGGACCCTATGACTGGAGATTTGCATAATGGCCGATTCGCTGATAGTATATTAGATGAGGTTAGTTTCTCATCATTAGGGGGAGGAAATCAACCCCTTGATAAAAAATATCGGGAAATAACGTGGCAAGCCACGGGAAATCCAGAAGACAATTGAAGTCCATGCACATGACCCGCACACTAGTGAAGCAAATAGAGAATTCCAGAAGATAATTGCAGTCTAGAAGATAATTGCAGTCCAGAAGATAATTGAAGTCCAGAAGATAATTGATTTGTAAGCATTAGCGAATCAACTGCCTGACCACTTTAGTGATTTAAAGAACGTGACCAAGTCGCATGTGCCTGCACGCAATGCACCGGAGAGGGTTTGAAATATTGATGAAGGTATCCCTAATCTCATCCTAAGGCATCAGAAAGGACGAGAACTATGGCCCCTCGAATCCAAAGTAACCGGGGACGCTTGGTGAAAAAGGATAAGAAGGACTTGACACAGCCGATCACTGAAGTTCCCCAAAACCAGAAAGGAAGCCAGTTGAGACCTGGCACCAATATAGAATCTTCAGAAAAAGGTATACCAGAATTGAACATCCCCATGAAGGGAGACATCAGCATGGATGTGTGCGCACACATCGGAGCTGAAAAACTAAAGGGACTTGCCCCATAATTGGAAGCAGCGGTGGGCAAGTAGAAGCATTAAAAGCATTAGAAGAATAGCCCCTTGAAGAAATATCTATAAACTTTATGACCTCGGGAGAATCTATGAATAAGACAACAGCCAATGTCGATATTGATTTTGCAAAAAAAATTGCTACAATCATCGATCTTGATCCAGAGCCTGCATCACTCGCTAAATGTAAGAAAAGATCAGATTGGAAAGATTTGAAGAAGGCAATAGAAACTAAATTATTATCTCTGAATAAAAGAAAGGTGCTTGGGCCTGTAAGCCACACGCCTCCCCATGTGCACCCTGTAGGGCATAAGTGGGTATTTATTCGAAAGAGAAATGAAAATAAGCAAGCCTCGTTGCACAAGGCTTCACTCGATGTTCAGAAGATGATTATGAAGAAATCTATTCCCTAGTCATGGGCGGAACCACCATTTAGATATTTAATCTCAATGACAGTAAACTTGAAATTTAGAAATGAAATTGATGGATATGGTAACAGTATACCTTTATGGAAATTTGGATTCGGACATTTATATGAAGGTACCTGAATGTATCCCTATCCCGAACCAAGATAGAGCAAATAGTAATCTATACAGTGTGAAACTCAGAAAGTCACTATACGAACTTAAACAATCAGGTAGGATGTGGTATAATCGTTTGAAGCGACTTTCTATGCAAGAAAGGCTACACGAATAATAAGAATAGTCCCTGTGTATTTACACAACGATCCCAGGATAGATTTTGTATAATCTTACTGCATGAAGATGATCTGAATATCATCGGAACCCTGAATGATATTAAGAAAGCAATCTCTTACCTAGAGTCGGAGTTCAAAATGAAAGATTTGGGTAAAACCAAATATTGCCTAGGCTTGCAGCTTGAGCATGCCCCTAAAGGGATATTAGTGCATCAGTCAACCTACACTTAGAAGGTGTTAGAAAGGTCTGACTTTGAAAAGGCATACCCTTCGAAAGTGCCGTTGATCAGGAGATCCTTGCTGCAAGATAAGGACTCGTACAGACTTAGAAAAGAGGGGGAGGAAGTCCTGGAACCCGAATTACCATACTTAAGTGCAATAGAAGCACTCATGCGTTTAGCAAACTATGCTAGAACAAACGTTTCATTTGCCGTAAACCTATTAGTAAGGTATAGTGCAGAACCTAACAAAAGGCATTGGCAAGGAATGAAGGGCATCTTCCGATACCTCCAAGGAAGTAAAGAACTTGGTCTGTTCTATAGAAAGAACCAAGACTTAACTATGAATAGCAATGCAGATGTTGTGTATCTGTCAGACCCGCATACAGCCAAGTCGCAAACATGTTATGTATCCCTATGTGTTGGAACTGCAATTCCATGAAAATCGTCTAAACAATGTCTTGTATCTACTTTGATGAACCACTCGGAAATAATAGCACTGTATGAGGCCTCACGAGAATGTGCTTGGCTTCAACGAATGATTCACCACATCCAGCAGTCGTGTGGATTGAATATCGTGCAAACCCCCACTATTATCTATAAAGATAATGCAGCTTGTATTGCACAAGTGCAGATGGGTTATGTGAAGAGTCGTCTCACAAAGCATATCAACCCCAAGTTCTTCTATGCTCAAGAATTGCAAAAGATGGATGAAATTAAAGTACTCTATACTAAGTCATGTGAAAATCTCGCATATTTATTCACTAAGTCACTTCTAGCATCTAGCTTTGAAAGGTGTATACATGGAATTGGAATGATAAGACTTAGAGAAGTGCAGAATTCTAGGGAGAATATTCACAAACTCATTATTGAAACTTGATCACGAAGTTCGAGTACCCAAAGAGTAATTCCTGAAGATTAAATGAAACTGGGTGGATTGTACTCTTTTTCCCTTAATGAGTTTTTCTGAAGTTTCTCGGCTAAGATTTTTTATGAGGCAATTCGTGCAATGCAACAGAACGTGTGTCATGTACTCTTTCTTTAAATTTTTCTCACTAGGTTTTTATGAAGTTTTGATGAGGCATGAACATGTGAGGATGGATGTCCAAAGGGGAGTGTTAGGAAACTATGGATTTGACCCAAAAGCCAGCCCATGTCTGGGCTCCCTATCCCAAACCCTAGCATGGTCTTTAACCTATAAATAGATGTTGCTAATTATTGTAAAAGACTGATCGATTGATGAATAAATAAAGAGAAGCAAGAAGCCCACTATATCTCTGTGTTCAATCTACTATTCTGCTTTTGTGTTATTATATTGTTCTTACGATTCTGAGTTTATCTACGAGATAATCGTTTAAACTGGACTCATCAACGACGTTCATCAACAGTCGGTTCGGTTTTTCCCCCACTTCAATATTCGGTACTCGGTTTGGTGTTCGCTTCTCAGAAACCGAACAAACCGCAACCGATATATGGTGCAAGGCAGGCAGCAGCAATAACCCATCCGGTCATTTACCAGCCAGGTCCAAGGCCCAACTTCTCAAGGCGGCAAGGCCCACCAGGAGCCCATCCATCTCGACTACGCAGCTACGCACGCATCCCTCCCTCTCGCGCGCGCCTTCACCTGTAAACCTAGCCGCCACCAACCACCGTCAGGGTCCGAGCCGGCCAGCCCCAGGCCTCTGCCACCGATGGTGGCGGCGCCGGCGAGAGGCGAGGCGGTGCCGTGGTTTGCGACGGGCGAAGCTGCCACCAACCACCGTCAAAAACCAAAACAGTTTTTACCAATAAAAAACCGAACCTACGAAACCATACAAACCGAATGCCCACCCTAGTCTGCATGTCTGCCAATGCGGGTCGGACAACGCAGGTCTGAGCGGCTCAGCGGTTGTGGTCGGACTCCGCAGATGGCCCGAGGCCCGACAGGATCACAGGTCATGTGGGCTGTGCCTCCGTGCCTCGTGCGCGGCCGCCGCCTCGGCTGTTCGGTTGGCCTTACGATCTCGGCGGCCGCTAGCATGCGCCGAGCTCCCGTTTCCTCTTGCTCGTTGGACAAGAGCAGACGATCGCACACGGCTGGCTTCCCTCAAGAATCCGAGCAACAGGCGAAAGCATGAGTGGAACAAAACGGGAACAGTTTTACAAGCACTGTGCGCTTACACTTTTACCGTAAGTGATACAGCTCGATGAGCCAACGTACACTACAAACAGATGTGCCACATATAGTATTACAGATCAAAACGCAGCACATAGCATAGACTCAGATAGCGTTTTCACTTTTCACGGGTTCGGACGCGTACAGACACTAGCACGTAGGTCACATTCGGACCTTCAGGGCCTGATTTTCTAAACGAGCTTGGACCTGAATCTTACTGCCTACACAAACCAGCAGCTTTTATTTATTTCATTTACTCCGTGGATGTAAGATATTCTCTCTTCAGGAGATTGGGATGACTCGTGATTTCGGCCGTCCGTTGCCATGCCTTGGATCACGGGCTTGCTCCGTTCCCGCCCAACTCCATGCAGATTGCCGGCCACGTCCATCGGTGCCACGGTTACCTGCGGTGCATCGACAGGTACACAATTGAAGATTAGAAATGGCAGAGAATGCAAAACGAGCACAATCACACAGATTGAGCACTACTGTCTAGAATTGCAATAAGAAGCGTCTCAGCAAACTACTAATAAAAGCCGGCACGCATTGAATTCACGTATAAAATCACAATGCTTTTCAGCTTATCAGGAAACACATGCTAAAATTTTGAATGCTAAGCACCTAGAATGAGTTAAGCACAAAGTCAGACTTAAAGGAGGTGAGGTGCACTCAAGTGAAGGATAACCACTCATATCTAGCTGTCACCATATCCGCCTTGCTTCTTGTCAGGTCTTAGAGCAGGTCATATCTGATTCTAACATCTGCTGCATTTGAGCATGACAAATTTCAAATTATCTCGAAAGTTTAGACCAAGTCATCAAACTCGCAAATCTATCATTAGTCACTTTATAAAACTTAAGAATATGTTATTAGCAAATAGCAATTTCATCAAACTTGTGAACCGGCCACTGGGCATTTAATCTAACCTATGAAGTCACTTGTCAAACCCAGTACACCAAGGCAGCATGTTAAAAGAGAAAAAATGGAACTTCTTAAGTGACCCTTACGCTATCCCTCCAGAGGAAGTCGCTTTGGTGACCCTAAGACCACTGTGGACAAACAGTTAACTGAACTCAGTAGTGAAAAGGTTCCAGGCAACAGCTGCACTACCGGATCCAGCCACTTTGGTAAAAGATGCTCAGGGAGTAAAAAGTTTTTCAGTTTCCATCGATCATGTTAGCATTTGCCAAAGTAGCACCAGATAAACTTTGATTTTTCAAGTTGCACAGCTTCAGTCAATCTCTACTATTTAAGTATTTACCCAGATATTCGAAGTGGTGTCCAACTAAGGTGATCACATGAGAACACTCATCCTTGTTTATAGCCTAGTTTTTCTACTTGACACATTTAAGCCTCCCTCCCTCTCATCTTTCATCTTTCCAATTTCTTTTCTTCTCTGTTTTGTGATTCCTCTATGTTTTGAGTTGTGCCTCTGCTGCACCATCACTGAATTTGCATAACTGACAAGAGAAGCGCAAATAACAATTTTGTATTAGGCCTTTATATGAACAGGATGGAAACAAGGAACATTTTGGAACAATGCTTGAATTAAGACAGTGTCTCTTTGATCTTGAGGATGTTTCATTCCTAGCCTACCCCAACTTATTTGGGACCAAAGACTTTGTTGTTGTTTTTGTTGCTTGAATTAAGACAGAGATCGATTGTAGTATAATGGCAAACAACCCATCTTAGACGCAAGAACAAATTTTCTCCCATGGTAAGCAATTCTAAAAAAAATGGTATTTATCTTAAAAAATAAGCAGTACCTCTAGTTCACCGAGACAAATATAGAAGTTCTCACGAATATAAAACAATGCTTACCGGAATTATCATTATTAGATCTCTGCTGGATTTGGCCCCCTTGCATCCCTATAAAGAAACAAATCAAAACATGCGACTTTTTACATGTGATCCATACAGCGTCAAGGAAACTAGAGAAGAAAACTGATACAACCCCAGTTCGTACCATCATTTTCATCATCTGGCTCCTGAACATATGACTCATGGTTTGGCTGATCGTTAGTATGCTCCGCATTCTCTCCTTCCTCATCATCAAGCTCTGTAATAATAGGCATCCTGCCGTTACTTGTTGGAGGAGCTTGCTCGAGGAATCCATCGTTCCTCATATCTCCGAATGGCCCTCCCATCGGCCCGAAAAGACTTGGGCCAAACATGCTTGGGCCACCCATCAGACTCCCAAATGGCTGAGTAAAGAATGGATCATCAAAAGGATCCCTCCCTCCGAAGAAGCCAGAAATCAAGCTCCCCTGGCGACCAAAGCCACCAAATCCAGCAAACGGGTCCCTTGCACTAAAGAAATCATCCCTTCCACTCTGCCCCCTCTCCATTTCCCAGTAATTGGGTAGGCTCTGCAAGCTTCAAACGTTATGGATATTGGTATATTTAATACAATATCGTTCAAACAGTAACAATAATACAGTAACTAAGCAATCATGTAAATTTCCAGCCATGCAAAGATTTTTCAGAAGGGCAAATCGTGTCATTCCTTTCACTGACTCATGTCACAGAATTCCATTTTGCGAAAGTACCTTGCTCGGCAAACACGTATATACTATGCAGAAACATCAAGATGGTACAACCAAGAAATCAATTGGTTTCATATGGCACAATTCATGGATTCTTCTTTCGATCCACTCAAACGCAGGCTATTTACTTCTTTCACCCAAAAAAGAAGATTCCACAGCAGCGTCAATCGAAGCCACAGATGAACTAATCAGACCAACCGAAATGCACAGCGAGTTCAGGATCGACCAGCAACGCTCTCGCGGTTCCAAGCAAGAAATTTAACCGTACAAGGGATCGTGGCACCTTTACCTGGATATCCCAAATCGCACGGAGAAGGAGAGGGGATCCGCCGGAGACAATCTCTGAGTAACCTTTTGGTCGGGGATTGGCTTTTATTCTGGGTTGGTATGGTGGGAGAATTGGGAACGACGGAGTTGGCTCGTGGGTGTACGTGTTTGTGGTCTCTGGAAATACCCCTCTCCCGAACGTTCTCGGGGTTGCAGCGATGCCTCCGCTAGTGCAAACGGAGGTCCGAGAACCCTCCAGACCAGGCTCGCTAGTGCAAACGGGTTGCACGATGTCGGTGAGCTAAGCTAAATGTCAAAAAAAAAATTGGCTGAAATAGCACGTTTGCACGGTAAAATTACAAAAGTAGCAACCGGCGTAAGAAATTAGTATAAATGGAGTCTCGTCCGATCGGTCATGGGTCGGACGCGATATCCAACTGATGTGTCGCCTCGTCGGCCTGTGACCAGCCAGATGTCTCACCACGCGCCTCATCCGGCCCGTCACCGGCCAGATGGCACTGCAGCCCCCTTGTCGGCCCCTCACTGGCCAGATGCCAATTAGCTCCTCGCTAGTTAGCCAGGCGAAACTACCGTGCCAGCCGAAGCTACAGTACATTGTTTGTGGAAATTGTTTGTTATAATTTTTAAATATAGCAAATGATCTCAAAAAATTTATGATTTTTTTGTGGAGCCTCCCAACACAGTGTACTTGCTTGTGTAATTTTTCCATAATTTTATTTGTTCGGAATGTTTCTCGCAATTTCCTTTAAGTATACTGTTTGTAGAAATTTCCAAATATAGAAAAGGAGCTCCAAAAATTTTGAATTTTGTTTTGAATGCTCCTTACATAGTGTACTTGAGTGTGCAATGTTTCTATAATTTTATGTGTGTTCTGAAATTGTCTAAAAAAATTAAGGGTTTAGGTCTCGAAGCGCATTTCGAATGAAGTTGCAATGTAACAAGGAGTGTCAGCAGCTGTTTGTGGAGATTCTTGCACAGCATGCCAGCAGCAGCAGCAAGCCGGCCATCCATCTAGCCTGCACACAAATTCCAGATGACTACATCAACAGGCAAAGTGCGAGGGTCGACCTCGCCGAGACCATGGAAGAGGCTAACGACCTCCTCTGGCACCTCCAAGACTTGTTTCCTCGGTACCAACGGCTCCAAGCGCGACTCGACAACACGGAGAAGCAGGTGGATGAGTTTCTCCATATCTTCGTTGATCTCGCCCCTGCCAAAGTCCACGAGAAGGCTTACGAACGCTTGAAGACTACGATAGGGTCCTTCCTTGGCCAGTAGGACCTTCTTCTTTTACCTTTTTTTCCCTTCTTTTCTTTTTCTCATGCAACGTAAAAGAGACGATCGACCACGCTATTTGCACCCCCCGCCCCCAAATATATTAAAGAAGTTCTATCTTTAGTTTTACTGATATAGATAAATATATTTACTGAATTATTCACTTTATTTTACTGTCGACGCAAAAAGATGTATTGTTGAGAACGCTAGAGGAGGTAAAACTAAACGTTCGTATACATACAAGTAAAAGTAGATGTCTGGTGCGGTAAATCAGATGTGGTTTTAGGGGTCGTTGGCAGTAGGTAAAAGTAAACGTTCACACTAACCGCCAACTAGAACAAAGCGGGCCTTCCACTCGTGTGACATGTTTTACTGTTCTATACGACTCGCGAGACGTGAGACGTCACGTCTGACAGTAACAAAATGTACCACATGTGAAGTAATTTTTTGTGATAATAAGCCTACTGCCAACGACCACCAAAACAACCAAAATAAAGTGAATAATCCAGTAAATATATTTATCTATATCAGTAAAACTGAAGATAGAACTTCTTTAATATAATTGGGGGGCAAATAGCGTGGCCGGTCGCCTTTTTTACTTTGCATGAGAAAAGAAAAGAAGGGAAATGATCATTGTCTTCCCCTCTCTTTCTGTCAGCAATGTATACACTATCGGCTTGATCTTGCACACATCTCAATCCATTTGCATCTCTGCTCTCTCTCTCTCTATCTCTCTCTCTCTCGCTCTCTGCAAATGATCAAGGCAGCCAAAAGATCTAGAATCTGTGTGCAGCCAAAATTGTAGGAACATTACACACTCAAGTCCACTGTGTAAGGAGGCTTCAAAACAAAATTCAAAATTTTTGGAGCTCCTTTTCTATATTTAGACATTCTTACAAACAGTATATTTAAATGAAATTGTGAGAAACATTCCTAACAAATAAAATCATGGAAAAATTACACAAGCAAGCACACTGTGTCGGGAGGCTCCACAAAAAAATTCATATTTTTTTTAACTCATTTACTATATTTTAAAATTCTAACAAATAATTTCCACAAACAATGCACTATAACTTCGGCTCGCTAATTGGCGTCTAGCCAGTGAGGGACCGGACGAGGGGGCTACAGTGCCATCCAGTCGGTGATGGGCTAGACGAGGTGCGTGGTGAGACGTCCGGCCGGTCATGGGCCAGACGAGGCGATGTGTTAGTTGGACATCGCGTCCGACCCGTGACTGGCCGGACGAGGCCCCATTTCTGCTAATTCCTTGTGTCGGTTGCTACTTTCGTAATTTTGCTGTGCAAATGTGCTATTTCAGCCAAAAAATCCTGAATGTCACTCACTGTGTTACAATTTCATTTTCAGTGGAAGATCTTCAGGACAAGGTGGAGTATGATGCTGTGCCTATACACGCGTCACTTGCTGTTGGGACGTTCGTGGCAATTTGACCGCAATGCTACACACCACAAGAGGTCCAACAAGTACTCTTTGGTGCATCGAGGTAGATCGTATACCCTGTGTCTTATGCTGGAGAGTGCTATTCATGCTGAGAAGATCGTCGCTGAAAAGGCAGTCGTGAAGACTACCCCGAAACCGAGGAAGGTTTGGCTTGAAGAGGGAGGGAATGATACGACGTCAAGTACTACTACCGCTTCAGTTTGTCTTCGTAAGTTGCATTCACAACTTGAGGTGACAATGTGTGTTGATTTGATCAAACAAACAAAGAAAGTGTCACATGTGACCAAGAGGGTGGATAGGGAGGACGGCCAAAGGAAAAGAAGGCAACGCTTGCTTTCGGCCAAAAGCAAGGCTAGACAAGGAAGACATGCGGCGCGTGAGGAAAACGCACCTGGACCGAATGCTATGCATAGGAGGCCAAGCATGCATGCATGGCGTGCGTTGACAAAGTGGTCATGTGGGGGGCCAAGGTGGAAGCCAAATGCACGACATGAGAAGCTTGAATGGTTTGCGACACAAGAAGGCTAGTGCAAGGAGCAAAGGAAAGAGATATCTAGTTTCCAAGTGAGACTCCTTTGGTTTCCGTTATGACCTCTATTTTCGAACAACCACCACTTTTGATTTCTGATTCGGACACTGTTCACGCGCGGTGTTGTTCATCCGAATAGGATGGTTTGAGATGGAGTTAGTTTCGATTTTAGGTAGTAAATTTGAAATCCCTTTTTGCTATTTTTTAATTCTGAAAATAGGAGAGTTTGAGTTGTGTGCATTTAGGAGGTTGAGTTGGTTCTGAACACTATTCACATGTACTGTTCAAGCATGGTATTGTTCATCCAAAACCATTGTGCTTGCATGGGAGCTTATTTAAGCCTCATGGTCGCACCGTGTAAAGACAAGTTATGATTTAGATGAATAAAAATTAGAAAACCCACTTGGTACCAATGGTTGTGTTCTTGAGTTATGGAGAAGGGAGATTGAGAGAGAGTTGATCGACAGAGATTGAGAGAGAAGATCAATCTGGTGTTTCAGTTTTGGTGCAAGACAAGATCCCTCCTTTCTTGCATTGAGCCGAAAGCATCTACTACTTGCAATTCGATCATACTCTATTGGTTTGCAAGTTCCATATCTATCTACTGGAGTTTGCTTTGTGTACTATTCATTCATGGCACTATTCACACACGGGTACTGTTCACTAAAGCAAGAATCTTTGTTGTTCTTCTGGTGCCATAAAGAGAAGCTACTAATCTACTAATACCGAAGCTAGAAGACGACGACTCACTATTGATTTTCGAGTTGTACCATGAAAGATTGGGCCAAATACCAAGATCCTTCTAATAAGCTAGTTGGATCCTTATCACATGCTATGTAGCGAATTGGCTCCTCAAAATCTCATTTCTAGCTAATTATCCACACCAAACATCAAATACTGACTAGTGTTTCTAGCCATTGCCATTGCCGGCCAAACCAAATTGTCCATACGTGTATTTAACTCTGATGTATCCTATGATGCAGTTTAGTTTGCTTGATGTCTGCTTAGTTCTTTGCAGTCTCAGGTCCTTAGATTTCTCTCTCTCTCAAGATGTTTACATATGTATTGTATCTATTTCCTGAGTTCATCAGCCTAACTCACTTGGACGACAATATAACCATTATATTGTTGTTACAATTCAGTTGGTATGTATATCATAGGATGGATTATCATTTGCCATTGATAATTTTTACATGCCTTTGAAATTGGATTTGCTAGTTAAGATGGGTTATTGTCAGCTAACATGCTAATTACATATTTCAGTTATTGTCATTTAGGTTACTTGATGTTCGCATGTTTGTCCTTTTTAGGAGAAAGGATTATTGTCCAACCGGTAGATTCCTAAATTATTTATAAAATTCATCTAATTTCCCTTTTTTCACAACATGCTCCTCATCAGCCCCCCATGTCACAAAATTCATCCAATTTCTCTTTTCCTCAACATACTCCTCATTAGCCCCCCCATGTCACAAAATTTCCACTACGTTGGTGGCACTTTCCATCCCTGGCACCACGGCCACCGATAGCCAAAGGAAGTCCATCACCATCACTCTCTAAATCGTGCAGTCCACGTGCAACATTAGCTCCACAATCCCAGCCATTCATCCATATTGACAGCAGAGACGACAATGGAGAAGGTAGGACTGAGAAGCGCTTGAACTAGACACAAGAGGAAGATGTAAGATTGGTAAGTTTTAAATATACTCGTATTTAGTAGTCCATATGAATAATTACATCATTTTTTTGTTGTATGTTTTCAACCGAACTAATGTTCTTGTTAACAATGTAGATGATTACATGGTTGAACAATTCAAATGATCCTATCATGGGCAATAACAAGAAAAATTATAAATATTTGGGAGATGTTGCTGCTGCCTACAACAGCACCACCCCAAAAAATTAGAGACGTATAGCGAAGCAAGCCAAGAATCGTTGGCATAAACTTAATAATGGGTCAATGAGTTCCAATGCTCTGGGTGGAAGGCTTATCACATGACTAGTTGATGGATAAGGCCCACCGTCTCTATGGCAAAGACTACAGAGGACAGTTTACACACATCTGACCCAGAAGATTGTTAGAGACCAGCCCAAGTAGCATGCTTACAATAAAAAGCTCAATGAAGAGAGAAAAAAATCTCAGATGCGGGGGACCACACGTCATCTTCTATAAATATCGAAGATATCCCGCGCCCGATAGGAACAAAAGCAACCAAGGCTGAACGCAATGCAAAAGGCAAACCAAAGGCAAAAACAAGAGAAGTGGAAAAGCTTGACAAATATCTAAATTTGCAGGCTAAAACTAACAAAAAACGCAGTGGGGTGATGGAATTGCAAAAACGTATATCAGCTAAGAAGCTTGAAGCAGCAAGGCTTACCCACCTTGCAGCAAAGGAGAACAATGAGGCCAATATGATAGATAAGGAGGCAAAAATGATCGATAAGGAGGCCAAAATAGTTGGTGCACTCATTACTCATGACACTAGTAACATGCCCGACGATGTGAAAGCTGAGCACATAAAGGAAATTAGGTGTATGCGGTTGAGGTTATTTGCCAATGATGGTTGAGGTCGAGACATAAACCTTTTTTTTACATACTATTACCTGAATTTTAAGTTAAGTAATATAATTGCAAGTTTAGTAGGTACGAATTTGCCTTCTTATGCGCAATATCTCACCCTTTGCCAACGCCAGTTCCTCTTCAAGATGTCTATAAAGAAATTAAAGATAGAAGGAGAAGTTTGGAGAGCAGAACCCGCACCCTTCTCAGGTTCTAGTTCTGTCTTTATATCATCATACGTGCAACAGTGGTGTCCGACAATCTGGGATCTGGCCGATCGATGATCGAGGTGGGCGCTAATCATGCTAACAAACCCATACACACACACGCACCCACGTTCAGCCTTAGGAATAGGCATACAACACACACGTCTAGCCGTAGGACTCGATTCTTCAGATATTTCAACACTCTCCCTCAATCTCTACTAGGAGTAGCAAGTTGAGATTGCGTCGCAGCATGGAGAATGATGATGCCACCAATGGTTTTGTAAATATATGTGAAATTTGATCCTTTGACGAAATGAATCGTATCACCACACGCTCTCTCACAAAATGGAAATCCACCTCGATGTGTTTCGTATGAGCGTGGAAGACTGGATTCGCAGAGAGAAACATTGCGCCTAAATTATCACACCATAAACTCGGCGGTGTCATCTGTGGGACACCCAATTCGCCTAGCACAGACTGCAGCCAGATCAATTCTGAGGTGGCATTGGCGAGTGCCTTATACTCTGATTCTGTGGATGATCGTGATATAATGGCTTGTTTACGAGAGCTCCAAGACACTAGATTGGTGCCAAAATACACAGCGAAACCGCCAGTGGATCTTCGATCATCGGAGCTGCCTGCCCAATCAACATTAGAAAAAGCACTAAGCTGCATGAAGCTTGACTGATCAAAGTGTAGCACAGCCTGAGAAGAGTACTTGAGGTAGCGAAGTATCCGTTTTACAGCTGACCAGTGCTCAGTTGTGGGAGACTGCATAAATTGACATACTTTGTTGACTGAAAATGAAATGTTTGGCCGGGTGATAGTTACATACTGTAAAGCCCCCACGATACTTCGATACTTTGTAGTCTCGGCTGATGACAATGGATGCCCACTGCACTTGGATAACTTATCTGATGCACTCATAGGAGTTGAGATTGGTTTGCACAACTGCATGTTGGCTTTCTTCAAAATATCACCAATGTATCTAGACTGGGACAACGTAATTCCTTCTCCTTGCTTGCACATTTCAATGCCAAGGAAGTAGTGTAACTCCCCCAGATTCTTGATGGCAAAATGAGAACGAAGTTGATCAAGAAGGCGATCTGCAGCTTGAGGTGTGGAACTAGCAACAATGATATCATCAACATATATCAACATGTAAATGGTCACACCAACCGAGTTGAAGAGGAAAAGTGAAGTATCAGCTTTATAAGGAACAAAGCCAAGATCAATAAGCTTTTGACTAAGGCGGGAATACCAGGCTCGAGGTGCTTGTTTTAGGCCGTATATAGCCTTCTGAAGCTTGCAGATCATATCTGGATGCTTGACATTTTCAAAACCAGGTGGTTGTCGCATATAAGCCTCTTCCTCAAGCACACCGTGCAAGAAAGCATTTTGGACATCCATTTAGCGAAGACTCCAGCCGTGAGACACTACAAGAGCCAAAATGAGACGCACTGTAGCCGGCTTGATCACTGGACTAAAAGTGTCCTCGTAATCAATGCCAAAGCACTGCTTGAACCCCTTTGCAACCATGCGGGCTTTGAACCTTTCAATACTACCATCTTGTTTACGCTTTGTCTTATACACCCATTTGCTGTTAATGAGATTTACACCATGTTGTGCAGGGACTAGTTTCCAAGTCTCGTTCTTGAGCAAGGCCATGTATTCTTCTTGCATTGCTTGATGCCACTCTGCATGCTTAAGAGCTTCAACATGATTAGGTGGCTCACTGTCCACGGAGGCAACGACCGTGAAGGCATGATGGCCGTGGGGGTTGTACCGCACCGTTCCATCTGTGAAGTTCTTTAGCTTCTGAATGTTATCATGAAGACGAGTGCGCATTGGATGACCAACTTGCACAATTGTGTGAGTGTCAGCCGATGTGTCGGTTGGAGCAGCAAGACCAGGTACAGTCATTTCTTCAGACTCGGACACAGCTGTGACAACATCAGAAGTAGCTCCAGGAGATTCAGCAACACCTGCATCCATGTTAGTAGCAGGAATAGGAATAGTACGAGTAGAATTAGTGCAAGTGCCTTCCCACACTCGGTCACTCATAGAATTTGGAATAGGAAGAAGAATGGATGATTCAAGAGGAGCTGCTAACACAACCGGTACACTGCCACTGGCATCATGTTGGGCAAAAGGAAAGATTGTTTCATCGAATATGACGTCACGAGAGATGTAAATACGTCCAGAGGAGCGATGCAAACACTTATAGCCCTTGTGCATTGAACTATAACCGAGGAATACACATGGCAGAGACCGAAATTGGACTTTGTGTGCATTGTATGGCCGTAAGTTGGGCTAGCACACACACCCGAAGGTTCTAAGCATGGTGTAGTCATGTTTAGTTCCTAGAAGACGCTCAAGAGGAGTTGAGATATCTATGATTCGACTAGGTGTCCAATTAATGAGGAAGCATGCAGTAGTGAAAGCATCATCCCAAAATTTGATAGGAACAGAAGACTGTGCGAGAAGAGACAATCCTACCTCAACGATGTGACGGTGCTTCCTCTCGGCCGCACCGTTTTGTTGATGGGTATGTGGGCATGACACTAAGTGTTTGACACTAGTTTCTTGGAAGAACTTATTCAACTTGTGATATTCTCCCCCCCCCCCCAGTCCGATTGAAAAGCAATGAGTTTGGTGTTTAGCAATCGTTCAGCATGATGCAGAAAGTGAAGAAAGACATGTTGAACATCTGATTTGTGTTTCAAGGGATAGATCCACGAAAATTTGCTGAAATCATCGATAAAACAGACATAGTATTTGTTGCCCGAATCTGAGGTTACAGCAGGTCCCCAAACATCCGAGAAAACAAGCTGTAACGGAGAAATTGAAACACTAGGAGACAAAGGAAATGGCAAGATGAGATTTTGCTTGTTGACAAGCATTACATACAGTTGCAACATTATGATTTGCTACAGAAGGGAGATTGTGGTCACGAAGGACACGCTGAACAATTTTTGAAGATGGATGGCCAAGCCTGCAGTCCCACAAATCTTGAGACACCTTGACGCCAGTGAGAGCATGAGATTTATTTAGGGTAGCAGTCACTGGCGGCATTGGATACAACCCGCCTTCACACCTGCCTCGAAGAAGAAGTTTCTTCGTGACCTGATCGTTGACAAGGAAATAAGAGGGGTGAAATTCTAGAAACACATGGTTGTCAGCAGCAAAACAATGAACATAGACAAGATTCTTAGATGACTTAGGAACATGTAAGTTGTTGCAAAGATTTAGATTACGAATATGAGTTTGAATAGTGGAGTGACCGGTGTTATGGATGGACAAACCTGCACCGTTTGCTACATGAACTTGTTCCTTGCCTTGATACTTGTCACGGACGGAGAGATACTCAATGTCGTTCGTGATGTGATCTGTAGCTCCCAAATTGGTGTATCGGTTGGTATCAACCAAATAGGAAGGAGATTGTGCAAGATTTGCCGCGTACTCATCACCCTTGTAGGCGTGGTTGAAGCAGAAGTAGCACTTGAGGGCGCTGTGACCATACTTGCCGCACACCTGGCAAGTTGGTTTGTTGGCTGAAGCTGAAGGCCACTGTGATGTGCCCTGTGATGATGAACCTTTGCCTCGGCCACCTCCACCACGTTCGTTCTTACCGCGCGGAGAGAACTTGCCTCCCCCACGTCCTCCATTGCGAACAGCAGAGTTCACAGATGGATCATTGATGTGGAGATCGCCAGCTTGATGCTCCTTCCTCATCTCAAAGCTCAGCATGTGAGCATAGAGATCAGTAAGCAACATGGGCTCGACGCGAGTGGTGACGGACGTGACCAAGGAGTCATAATTTGGACCTAGACCGGCCATCATATATGACACAATTTCTTCATCCTCCAGAGTGTGCCCTATGGAAGACATGGTGTCAGTTAGCTTCTTTACCTTGTTGAGGTAGGATTCTGGCCGAATTGTTCATGCCAGAGATGGCGCTAGAGAGTACTCCAGTGCCTCCAGTGCTAGCAATCGACATTGTCTTGCTTGATTTTTGGAGTCTGGCTCTGATACCATAAAGAAATCGGATTTGCTAATTTTCAAGTGCTTGAAATTTTCTTATCCATCAATCACTTACAGTTGTACAGTACTAAGTCTAAAATTGCAGTACCAAGTGATGTGCAATTTTAGTACAACTCTACTGTAACTTTTAGTTCTATTTGTTTTTGTATTTTTTTGTATTTGTTTTTGTATTTTTTTTCGTATTTGTAGGGTTGTATGGTTCACTTAGATTTACTTTTGTCTAGTTTAGAATTTTTTTTGTATTTTTCTTGTAATACTTTTGTCTATTTTAGAAAGAGATAATTTGGCCCATAAAATATTGATCCAACGGTGAGAAAAGGTGACTGATAGGTAAAGAAATTTCAGTCACCTAAAATATAGACACTCCTTAAAGAAATTAAAGATAGAAGGAGAAGTTTGGAGAGCAGAACGCGCACCTTTCTCAGGTGGCCCATAAAATATTGATCCAACGGTGAGAAAATGTGACTGATAGATAAAGAAATTTTAGTCACCTAAAGTATAGACACTCCCTAAAGAAATTAAAGATAGAAAGAGAAGTTTGGAGAGCACAACCCGCACCCTTCTCAGGTTCTAGTTCTGTCTTTATATCATCATATGTGCAACAGTGGTGTCCGACAATACCGGATCACAACTGATCAGTATCAGAGGTGGGCGCTAATCATGCTAACAAACCCATACACACACGCCCACGTTCAGCCTTAGGAATAGGCATGCAACACACACGTCTAGCCGTAGGACTCGATTCTTCAGATATTTCAACAGTCTACACCTCATTTCAGAACTCTCCCTCTCCGTCTGAAGCCTCGTGATAAGATTATGAGCATCCTCGGTGTTTTCTTGAGCTTCAATTGTGATTTTCTTTTGTTCAGCCATAGCTTTTGATAGCATTTCTTTCTCTGCTTCCAGAGTGCCATTCTCTGCTTTCAGAACTCTCCCTTTTGAACCATCTCCTAAACTGAGACAAGTTCATCTGACAGAGCTTGAGATATTGATTCTACCTCTCCTAGTTTATTAGTCAGACCTTCTTGCATTTCATTGAACTCATCTTGGAGTTTCGGAATCTGCAATACCAGGTCCTGATTCATTTTTTTTGCCTCATCAAGTTCCTTCGAGTCTGCATACTCTTTTATTAATTCATTTATTTTTTCCTCAGCTTCATTCTTTGCAGAGTTCAATGTTTGAAGTTTCTCGTTCAGTGAATCAATTGAAGATATCTTGGAAGCAAGATCATTTCTAGTTCTATGAACTTCTTCCTCCAGTTGCTGTATTTTAGCATTTGCAAGTTCTAGGCTATCTTTAGTTTGATCAGAGAAAGAGCATAGGTTCTGGTAGTCTACTTCATTCGAAGAAAGTGATGAGCTGAGGTCTCTGATGCGTTTATCCTTATTATTGATTTCTTGGCTGAGTAGACTTAAATTCTCCTGCAAAACATTGATCTCATCCAACTTTTCTTTCAATTTTCCTTCAAGCACATCTTTGTCATCCCCAGCTTGTGCAATACTACTCTATAGCCGTCGTATTTCATACTTAAGCTCCCCAGCCAGTGTCTTCTCCCTTCTGAAATCTTCGCTTAGCGATGTTGCAGTCTTTTTTGTTGAAGCCAACTGATCTAAAAGAGAAGCTTCCTGCTCCTGGAACTTCATAGATTGCTTCTTTTGCGCTGATTGTTGCTCCCGTAACCTTTTCTCATAGTTTTCCCCCATCAAAGAGATCGATGCCTCATTTTCGGCCAATCTGCTCTCCAGTTGAACAAAGTAGCATATAAGATATGTCAGCTAAATGTCTTATCTTCACAGATCAATTTTAACAAATATAAACTTCAAGGTATTAAAGGCACTTAAAATACTTTGGTAGCAGACTGTATTCGTATCCAAGTTATATTATTGAGTGAACCAACTTAATAATGTTTGTTTTCCTGAGAACATCATGGTGGGAAAAAAGAGTACTAACGCACTCGAAGGTTCTCAAGTAATCCTATGCTCCATAACCTAATGAAAATTAATTTTAGTTAGTGCAGGCTACTTAAGTTCTCATACAGCCTAACTTGAGAGTACCCAATTTTTTATTTGTTTCAAAAGCACACATGCACAAAAAAAACTCCTTTATGTATGTGTATGCATATGCACATGACTATTAAGTGTAAATTTCTTCCTTTTCTTGCTTGACAAAGACTTGTCATACTTCTTAGGAGATGTGTGCTATTTTTTCCCTGGATATTCATCTTATGTTTGTTTACATACCATAATTTTCTAATGCAACATAGTTTTCAATATATTCATTCACGTCCCTTGTATTTCTATTAGGTCATGTCTGCTATTATTTCCCTGGATCTGGAGCAAATTTTACTGGCGGCACCTCGTTTAGTCTATCATGTGGGAAGCTTTTTTGAAGGGACTCCACGAGAAAAATTAACTGACTGTCTCTTTATTCTTGAAGATAAACGATGGATGGCCAGAGGCGGACTCAGGATTTATCGGATGGGTGTTTGGAGTTAATAAAATATTTTTTAATGAAAAAATTAAAGGTTTACAATAGCAAATAACAAAGTACAAATTTTCCGTACTAGAGATAACACCACAAAAAATTTAGAGAAACTACAAAATATTTTTTAAATTTTTTTTTGTTGAATTGGGAATTTAGGATTTGGGACCGAGGAATGGGGATGCACATGTGCTGCTATCGACGTGTGCGGCCTACCTCGCCGGCCCCAACGGCCCGGTTAGATCTCACTCGATGCCCGTTTTCTTGGCGCTTGCTATCTTACTCCTACCTTCTATCCAACGTGCTGCCGCTGAGATCAAGCCAGAGCTCGAGCTCGAGCTCGCCCTCGTCTTCTCGCTTGGCACCAAATCGCATTGCCTCGTTGACTCGTGTGCTAGCACCGCCTAACTGCCTAAGAGTGAGAGGTTATGACTTAGTTTGAGGGGGAGGGGGTCTCCGAATGAGTTGAAAACTATTGAGTTGGTGGGTTGAACCGCACTAATTAAGACAAATTGGAGAGAGGCGTGGGACGGTGAGAGTGAGTTAAAATCTATTAGATATAAATGTGAAGTATTTGATCTAATTATCAACATATATACATAATATATCTACTAAAACACCCATGATCCTTATTGGACCCGCCCCTGTGGATGGCCAACAAAGTTATGTGTGTCGTAAGTACTAAGTTCGATCATGGTAGGCTTCAACAAGGAAAGACAGTAGGAACAGTCAACAATGTTTTTCAATTCAAGATGGGAAGTATTGTCAAGAATGACTTTATAAAAGGAGAGAAGCCACTATGTTTTACTAGTAAATACCGTCAACAATGTTTTTCAATTCTTTTTTTGATTTTGCTGAATGTGGATGATTAGTGTCGACGATCGAGTCGCCGATCTTACGAAATAAAATAGAGCAAAATGGCACAAATTTCTTGGGAGAGAATGGAACTGCTCTTTATTCATATGAACTGGCTATTACAGGGGGTGCCTATGACCAGGCGGAGGACTAATCCTAATTACACTGAGTATGATGCTTGCTATGCTATCTTATCAGACTTAAAGCATGAATCTAATGATGATTGCGCTGCTATCTTCTGATCCTCCCATCATCTTCTGCGCTCCATCCTTATATAACTTCCGAAGAGGTGGCAGTTGCTCATGGAGAAGACGTCCATTGTGAAGCGTTGCGGCTGGTTGGAGCGAGGCGATGGTTGATAAAGTATCAACCGCTTTGCCGTTGGGCGTCCATGAGACACTCAACTGTTCGGTGGTTGTTTGTTAGTATCTTAAGATTATATAACGTCGTGTGATATGGTGTAAACAGCATGTGTTCCATTCATTACACGATAAAAAATACACTTGGACTCAAATCCAGATACCAGTTCATAGCTTTTACGAGCAGTTACCTGGTCGGAGACTAGGTACAGGATCTTGTCCGACCAGGGTACCCATTATGTAACCTCTGGAATCCTTACAACCAATGAGGTCGTTAGCCTTAGGGGTTACGACCACAAAGAAGTATGGTCTTTTATTATGTATTAAAGTAATACATAGAGATTTAATCCTCGTTAGCTAGCCCCCGAACTTTAAATGAATAGGTTGTGTGAACACCTTCTTCCGATGAAGTCGTATCGGGCAGACCCTCATTTAATATCGTGACATACGAGGTGGTATGTATTCACTTTAAAGTTGAGAACCTGCCTTGGGAACCGAAGAGTTTTTCTGTCCGTTGGACTTTTTGGGTAACTCCCAATTGCGGTTAAAGGATAGCGGCTATAAAATCCCTTAGCACAAGGCTTTAGAATTTTTACGCCTTCTGCTTTTCCCTTTTCATCTTCTGAAAAGAAAATCACCTCCGACATCCTGTGACCTCTTCTTCCAAAAAACTCCACCATGTCGGATCAAATCACCAATTGGTCGGTTTCTTATTTGAGCGACAAGAAACTTGAGAGCTTGGAGAAGATCGGGTTGCTTCCCGATAAGGATATGATTTCTTGGAGATCAGCGGCTAGAGAGCATTCTCCGAGCGGTGAAGATGAGGAAATTCATGTTTTCCTCGCATACATCGAATGCGGATTCAGGCTCCCAGTTCACTCCTTCCTTCCCACAGTTTTGGAGCATTACAGAGTTGAATTGATCAATCTGGCTCATAATGCTTTTGCCAATCTCAGCATCTTTGTCTACCTCTACGAAGCGTACTTAGGTATTCCCGCAACTCTAAATCTATTCAAATACTACTACAGAATGACGAAGTCTGGGAAGACGACCGGAACGCTTGGAGAGTGCACCTTGTGCCTCCATGATGGAAAAGCTTATGAGTATATTCCTATGTACTCAAAGTCTTCGTGGTAGTCATGGAAGAAAAGCTTGTTCTACATGACGGTCACTCAGAATGACAGCCTTTACTATAGTGGTAAGAAAGCGGACGAGAACCCACAATGGCGCTCCTCCACAAAGAAGGAGGGAAAAGTAGGGAGATGGGTTGAAGCCATCCAACTCCTTAGTTTCAAGGGTTTAACCTCCTGGATTGTAGTGAGGACTTTTCCATGCGCTGAATTAGTCCTTTGAAGGCCCGAGCATATCCGATGCTCTGGTATATTGGTCGTGACGATGCGACCAAAGACTCCAAGGAGGGTAAGTCCTGAAGGATTCCGATCGGTTTTCAGTTATTAGTTGACTATTTCTGTGATCCTAAAATCTCTTGTTTACCCTTACAACTCTGTCTCCTGAAGAGATTAGAAACCGGATCAAGATGATCTACGGCGGAGAGCCTGGCGAGAAGGCTGAATTTCCTCGGATCTTAGCGTTTGTTTCCCCAAAGGAGAGGGCGGAGAAACTTAAGGTAAAATATCAACTACTTTTCATCTTTTTTTTATACTTTCCGATCGGTTTACCATAGATCCTCTTTGATGTGTAGTCGGCCGGGTTGAGGATCAACGAGGCCACTGAAAGTTGTGAGCCAATTGACGATCCGACCACTCCTATGACCACTCATGATGATGGTCGTATATAGGTAGGCAACCGAACAGAAATATCTATTCTAGATGAAGAATTTCCATCACCTAACTAACTTTATTTGTTAATCTAGGCGCTTGTCGTAGACTCCAATGTAGTCGCTCAGGACTTGCCAGTTGCTGTTGAAGCAACTGTTTTAGAGGCTGATGAATCTACACCCTCCGACCCGATGGTCAGAGATCTCATTCTCGACCAGCTGGTCGAGAATATTTCTTCTGACCTTCGATTGAAGAACGTAGTGGGTCTAACTGGCCCCACCGGTCCAGAACCAGTGAAGTCAGTGGAGAAGAAGAGGAAGGCTAGCGCTATGGATTTTAATCCGGCGCGCTTCAAGGTCAAAATCAAAAAATCCACCAGGTATGTATAAACGAGATAGTCATATAAGCGCATACCTTAAAAACCTTTGGCATATTGATTTCTTGAGCTTCCTTTCTTCTTTTTGTGCAGATCTTCTGGTATTCCGGTCGTCTTCGACCAGGATATTCCGGATGCCCACGATCAAAATGGCCTTCAGGAAAAAGCTCCTGAAGACAAGGTGGTCGAAGCAGCCCACGATCAGAATGTTCTTCTGAAAAAAAACTCCTGAAGACAAGGTGGTCGAGGCAGCCCCCAAGCAGGTGTCCATGCCAGAGCCTGCTGAGGATCTTGTGGTGATTCTGACTCCATCTGCGGAGGTAGACATCCCTGAAGATCCTCAGCCAATTCCGACCCTTGTCGGTAATTCTTCTCAAACTAACAAGTTCCCTTTTTCCCCTCGATTTATCGAGGATAAGGAGCTTGGCGAAGTTTGGGGAAAGATGTCAGACCGTCAGGCCAAGATGGGTCCTGATATGATTTTCGCTGAATATAATGACGTGGCGATTCGGGTAAGTATCTACGACCATTTTTATAGCTTCTCTAAAAGTTTATAAGAAACTCAAAGAAGAATGCTTATTTGTGTAGCACAAGGTCGAGAATTACGCTGTGGTCGGAGGACTGACCCAGCGAATAAAGGACCCGGAGCAAAAACATTCCGAACTAAAAAATATGGACTTTCTTCTTAACTTGTCTTCTTCTCTTCTTTGTTCTTCTTCTGTTAATTATTCTCCCTTATCATATTTGATAGATTTGGAGAAAATAAAAAGAAGTCGTGGCTAAAGAAGCCAAAATAACATAGCTTGAAGAAGAAATCGTGGCTAAAGAAGCCAGAATAACCAAGCTTGAAGAAGAAGGCCAAACTAAAGATCGATCGATCATATATACGATGACCAGGCTCAAAGAAGTCACTGAGACTTTTGAAAAGGAGATTAAAGGTAATTAGTCGTAAACTTGACCAATGTATTATCTATTTTAATCATAAATATTTACCACTTGGTTTATTTGTAGAGAAAACTCAAGTGGTAATAAGAGTAGAAAAAGCTCTAGAATTTGAGCAAGATAAGGGGCAGCTCTTGTGCAGAACCTTGATGGAAAAGTCCACGCACTTAACAAAATGATCTTTGATATGGGATCAGGATCGAGTCTGCCTACCTTAAGAGATCCAACAGAGAAAATGAACTATTTAGGCTAACTTTTGGAAGATCTCAATGGCTTGCTCAAGACTACTAGAGAAAACTATGCCCGGACAATGAAAGAAGCTGTGACCAACGGAGTTAGTTTTGCTTTGGCAAAGTTGAAGGCCTCCGACCCCTCTACTAATCTCCAAGCTGTTGAAGAAGATTTCAACTGCTTGCCTGATGAGATGACCAGGTTTCTCGAGGAAGTAAAGCCTCTCGGAGACAAGGTTGCAGAGGAAATGGAGGTTGGATCTCTGTCAAGCAGCAACTAGTCGGGAGATCTCTAGAAGTAGGCAATTGTAATATAAGAATTATGAAATGTATAAAACTTACCTTTCTGTCATCAACAAGTCTCTTTTTTGTTTAACCTGTTGACTTATGAAGTTCTCATATATTCTCTAGTCCCCGACTGCTTTATAGTAGAAGGACTTTACTAAATAAGCAGTAAGCCAAAAAGGAGAACTAGAGTCTCAACCATTGTTTTGAAAGCAAATACTGATTATGTGACAAAACTGATCGCAGTAATACTAGGAAACCAAATTGGTCGGAACCAGTGTTTGATTTCGACTAGTTATAGATCTATTTGTCATAATCGTAATGCCAATCAAAACAGTATATGGACAGAAGCAAAAGACTTGTTTTGATGAGAAAGAAAATATGCAAGAATGTATGCAATAAACGTTAAGTGGTCTTATTTATATGTAGTACCCAAAAACTGGTCAGAAGAACTTGTTAAGAACTGAATACATGAAAAGACACTTCGTGAAAACGTGCTCATGCTCAAGTTCGACTAGCAGCGAGGATCGTAAGAAAAGAACCGTCGCTAGGAAGCTCCTTCCAGTGGGCAGGACCACGTGCGAAGAAGGAGATACTTCGACTATGAGGCTTTCCGTGTCCCGACCAGTAGCCAAACAAGAGTAGAACAAAATGTTGAAATGAAGATAGATAGTCTTCGCAATCCTAAGCATATGAGTCACTATATAAAGTTGTTTGTGTTATGCTCTAGTTTCTCGTATATTTCTTTGAGAAAAGTGTGTGGTCGCGCGTGAGAATCATTCATGGAATCATCACGACTAGGACCCATACAGCATGTGATTGAGAAGTCGTTGCCAAAGAGTAACAGAGATCCTTATAAAGGATATCGGAGAGAAAAAGATCTTCTCCGACCAATTTAAACAACAATAGTGCACGACCAGAATAAAGGTACAGATATATAAACAATATCACTCGTCTAAAGAAATAAATGAATGACTAATCTTTATTAAAATTGAAAGAATGGAAATAATAATTAAACAAAGAACTTACGGAGTTGATCAATGTTCCAAGAATTAGACAAAACACACCCATCAGACATAGCTAGTCGTACTGAACCTGGTCGGGTGACTCCGATCACAGTGTAAGGACCTTCCCACTTGGGAGAAAGTTTGTTGTGATTTGATTGGTTCTGAATTTTTCGAGAACTGTGGTACCTACAACAGATCGCAGTTGCACCTACTACCGAGGTACCTTCGTATGGCTTGTTGGTAGACTGCTGATCGTATCAAGACTTGGTTTCGTCGTTCTTCAAGGAAATTGATGTCGTCAAGTCGCCGTTCATTCTGATCATTTTCGTTGAAACACTCAGTCTGAGCAGAGCCAAGTTTTAGTTATGGAGGAAGCATGGCTTCGGCACCATAAACCAAGAAGAATGGTGTTTCACCGGTCGCATAACTAGTTGTGGTTCGAACGACCCATAATACCGAAGGGAGTTCTTGAACCCAAGCTCCTGACCGTTTTACTAACTAGTCGAACACTCGGTGTTTAATCCCCTGCATTATGATCCCATTGGCTCGCTCAATTGCTCCGTTGCTCTGTGGGTGAGCGACAGAAGCAAAGTGTAGCTTGATACCAAGTTCTTCGCAGAATTCCTCGAATTTACCGCTTGAGAACTGGGCACCATTGTCTGTGATTATACGACTGGGTACACCAAATCATGTCATCACATTTTTTTGTGAGAAACCTCTTAGCGGCCTCAGTTGTTGTTTTAACAACAGGCTCAGCTTTGATCCATTTTGTGAACATGTCAATCATGACGAAAAGGAATTCGAAGCCCCCGGTTGTTCTTGGGAAAGGTCCCAGAATGTCTAGTCCCCAGGTTGTAAAAGGCCAAGTAAGAGAAATGGTTTGCAAAGCTTGTGCCAGCTGATGTACTTGTCGGCTATGAAACTGACATTGTACGCACTTCGTCACGAGCTCTTTTGCGTCATGAAGGGCAGTCGACCGATAGTATCCTTGCCTGAAGGCTTTACCGACCAGCGTTCTGTAGGAATGATATGCTCCACAGAATCCTTCATGAATTTCGGTTAGCAATGTAATGTCATCCGTTTGAGATATGCATCTCATCAACACTCCGTGAAATCCTCGTTTTTACATGGTACTTTCGATCAGAGTGTATGATTTGGCTTTTTGAACTATACGATCAGCCTCTACAACATCTTCTGGAATTGTGTCATGCTGGAGATAATTGTAGATCGACACCATCCAATCTCTACCTTGATCGTGACAGCGCCAACCATCAATGACCTGTGGAGCATCCATGTTCTCAGGATTAGTTTGTACGACCTATAGATAAACATATATGTCCTTGAAAAGCTCGACCACCGAGGGTGAATCGAGTTGCTCGAAGAAAACTTCGGCGGGACGGGTGACCTTGTGGAGTTCATCCGCGCCAACTAGTCTGCCAGAAAGTTTTTCTTTCTAGGAATGTGTTGGATATGGAAACCGAAGAAGTGCTTTTCGAGTTTCTGTACCTCCGCCAAATAAGATGACATCTTGGTACTTGAGCATTGATACTCTTTCCCGACTTGATTCGCTACTAGTTGAGAATCGCCTTTCACTAGTAATATGCGAATCCCGAGCGAATGAGCTGCTCGGAGTCCTACCAGTAAACCTTCATATTCTGCCACATTGTTCGTAGCAGGAAAAATTAATTGGATGGCGTACTTGATATGTTCTCCAGTAGGGGATATCAAGACAACTCCAGCCTCCGAACCTTTGAGCATCAAGGATCTATCAAAGTACATTGTCCACTCGTCGTGGTGTTCGTACTCGGGCCCTTGGATGGGTTCAGGGTTTGTCCATTCGGCAATGAATTCTGCTATTACCTGGGACCTGATTGTTGTCGTGAGATGAAACAGAGGTCGAACGCTCCAAGTTCAACCGCCCATTTTGTTATACGTCCTGATGATTCCCTGTTTCCAAGGACTTAACCAAGGGGATACCCGGTTGGTACGACCACTTTGTAGGCCTGAAAGTATTGCCTTAGTTTCCTTGAAGCCATAAGGAGACCATAGAGCAGCTTTTGTACCTGTGGGTATCTTTCTTTTGGTCTATGTAAGACTTCGCTTACGTAATATACTGGTCGTTGGACGTTATCACGTTCCACGAATAGTACACCGCTGACTGTTTATGGCGTTGCAGCCACGTAAATTAGCAATGTTTCTCCCAATCTCGGAGAAACTAAGACCGGGGTACTCGTAAGGTACTTCTTAAGTTCTTTAAATGCATCGTTTGCCTCTTTAGTCCACTCGAAACTTCCTTGTTTTCGGAGAAGCTTAAAGAAAGGTAATCTTTTTTCACCCAACCATGCTATGAAACAACTTAGTACTGCCATACAGCCGGTTAGTTTTTGAACTTCTTTCTTCGTGGTCGGAGGGCGCATCTGGTCGATGGCCGATATTTTCACTTGATTTGCTTCGATACCTCTAGCCGAAACTAGGAAACCGAGAAGTTTACCAGCGGAAACTCCGAACACACATTTTTCCGAATTTAACTTGAGGTTATGCCTTCTCAAGTTATTGAAGGTTTCTTGTAGGTTGGGAATATGATTGCTAGTGTTGATGCTCTTTACGACCAGATCATCAGCATGGGCTTCTAGATTTCGACCAATCTGTGGACTAAAAGTTTTCTGCATCAACCTTTGAAAAGTTGCACCAGCATTTTTTAGACCAAACGACATCTTAATATAATAGTAAGTGCCATATGGGGTGATAAAGGAAGTTTTCTCTTCATCTTCTTTACTCATATTAATCTGGTTGTACCCTGAATACGCATCTAAAAAACTTAATAACTTGCACCAAGAAGTAGAGTCTACAAGTTGGTCAATGCGTGGAAGGAGAAAGTCATCTTTCGGACAAGCTTTATTAAGATCTGTAAAGTCAATACACATCTGCCACTTTCCATTATTTTTTCTAACCATTACAGGATTCGCGATCCACTAAGGGTGGTCGACTTCACGAATAAATCCAGTCTTGAGGAGCTTATCAATTTCCGACTGGATTGCTTCCTTCCGATCAGGTGCAAAGTGCCTTAGCTTCTGTTTGATCAGTTTTTTCTCAGGCTAGAGAGCTAGCCTATGCTCAATCACCTCCCTGGGGACTCCGGGCATGTTGGACGCCTGACAGGCGAATACGTCCTGATTTGCTTAGAGGAAGGAGACGAGCAACTCTTCCTATTTGCGGTCGAGGCTTGCCCCGACCAGTACTTTTCGGGTAGATGCGTCAGTGTTTCCTGACCCAAGCAACTTGGTGCCTTCTAGAGAAGTGCCCTTGTCGAGTAGTACCTCTTTTGTCTAGTCAGAAGGCTTTGGTCTCATCTTTGGCCTCAAGTGCTTGACCTGCACAGTAGGTGGATTGGCCTATCTGGTCGGAAGTTTATCAACCAGTTCTAAGGATTTTCGATCACATGTGTAAGCCATTTTTTGATCTCCTCGAACCGTGATGACCCCTTTTGGTCCTGGCATTTTCAAACTATGATAACCGTAGTGCATGGATATCAAGAATTTTGCTGAAACCGGACGACCACGAATTCCATTGTATGCGGATTCGAAATCCACCACATCAAATGGAATTTTTTTTCCATTCGGAAGTTGTCAGGTCTTCCAAATGTCACTGGTAGAGAAAGCTATCATATCAATTTAGTGGTGGAACCAGGAACTATACCATGGAAGGCATATTTCACAGGTTTCACCTTTGACTTGGCAACTTGCATCTCTTCCAATGCCCCCGCAAATAAAATGTTTAAAAAACTACCTCCATCTATTCGGACTCGATTAACTCTACAGTTATTAATAGTAGGTTCAACAAAAATAGGGAACCTACCTAGTCGAGTCGAAGGGATGGGGCAGTCTTCTTTGCTGAAGGAGATTACAGTTTCTGACCACCAAGATGGCTTGATGGTGATCGGAGGCTCGACAAGGTTGACCTCCCGCTCCATGGCCTTCAAATGACGCCTTGATTCGTACGAAGAAGACCGACCAAAGATCATGTTGACCGTATGCTGAGGCTCCTGGTACTCTATTTCTTCGTCGCCATCTTTGTCCTTTTTGGAGCTCGTTTCCCCGAGTCCCTGTATTGAGGGGAGTGGACCTTTACCTGCATAGTAATCTTCCAGCTTCTTTTGCCAGGCTCAATAGGTGCATAAATCATGCCCTGCCTGCTGGTGAAGTGGACACCACTTCTTATTCTTGTTGTATCCTTCGGTCGGAGTTTTTGCCTTGCCTCGACCGGTATAGTCTCTTTTACCATTAGTAAACTTCTCAGGAACCGCAAGGACTTCCTTATCATCAGGTTTGCAGTTTTTCTTTTTCTTGAGAGCCTTCTTATGCTTCTTTTATGGTTTATCTAAGCCAGGTTGGGAAATTTTATCCTTTCGATCAATGGCCTCGCACCATTCAACCACTTCACTAGTAGCTGCATATTTATCGGCCATGTCAAAAAGTTTGACGGTCGATTCCTTAGACCTGCTTTGAAAGCTTGGAAAACAGAAGACTCTGTGACCTCTGGTATTGAATTACGAACCTGGCTAAATCTTTTGATGTACTAACATAGAGTTTCATTGGATCCTTGCCGGATTCGGTGAAGATCATCTTCCTTTCCAGGGCGGCGTACGTGCCTTGGAAATTCGCAATTAGGAGGTCGCAAAGTTGCTCCCAAGTGTAGATCGATCCGACCGGTAGGTTGAGTAACCACGACCGGACAGATCCTTCAAGTACTGTGGGTAAGTAATTTTCCATTACGTTTTCATCACCACCAGCTGCTCTGATAGCGGTGGTATAGATTTGGAGAAATTCCAATGGGTTCTAGGTCCCATTGAATTTATCCAGGTTGGCCGGTCGGAACTTGTTTGGCTAACGTACAGCTTAGAGCCATGCGAAGAAAGCTCAACAACCTGTAATTGATTCATTGCGCCTTCTTTAGAAAGGTGCCAGATTGTAATCGGTTGGAGACCGATTTCTAAAATTGGAGTGCCGGAGCTCCGGTGTCCCGATTCAGTCATGGACGTTAGTATGACGCCTACAACCGCCTGCTTGGTTTAGATAATGCCGGAGATCATCAGGGCCAAGCGATCTTTCCTCTTAGAGAGGTGAGGGAGTGGCTGCTTGAAATAGCCTTCTTCCCTCATGACTCCTTGGTCGGAATCGTCGAGGAGGTCTTGGTATCGGTTGGCTTCCAATCTGACCATGCTGCCCTCTACTGAGGGAGGAACGCTGGGATGAAGTCATGGTTTGACTTCGTGAATTCCTTTGTTCCCGGTATGCTTCTGTTCGTTGCATGGTCTACTGGAGAATTTCTGGTACCTGACCTACAAGTTGCACAAAACCTGGGGTCTCTGCTAGAGCAGGGTTAGAATTATTTAAAATATCCTGAACACACTGCATATTTTGTACCGTTACCGAAGGTCTCGGAGGATTCATGCTAGCAGTAGGTGTTCAAAGATCTGAACTTTCCCCCGACCTTCTGGTTGGTTCCGTCCGATAAGTTACTCTAGGTGGGGCAGAGCCAGACGAATTAACTGATGGACGTCTATTAGTTCTGTTACCTCTAGCATTTGGTGCTTGATGGCCCGTGTCATTTCCACCAGCACATGGTGGCGTGGCAAATTGTGCAAGACCGTACATGGCATTTTGATCTGTATCTCCGATCGCATTGACCTCGTGCCTCCATCAGCGATCTTCCGACGAGCTTCCATTGTAACTAATGGAGAGCCTTCCAATGCTTCTGTGAGGAGTTTTCATGATGGAGAGCGGTCAGAGATTAGCACCTCCTGAGGTTTTTGTGGTGGGTTCAGTTTGATCCGATGGGTTGCTGATCGTATGCTGAGTCTTATCATTCCCACTTGGCCCACGACAAATGGGAGCTTCATCGACACCGTTCTTAGAGGTCGGTTGGCCCCTGGTATCGCTAGAAGCCGTTGGTGAGTACCTTTCAGCCATGATTTCATCGAGAGTACATTGATCCTCGAGTTGTGATGCTGAATTTTTGTCACCTTTTTCGCTGGTCGGAAGGACCGGGCTTGGAGAGGTCCGCGAACATTCCGAACTGGTCGGAACGGCTTGTTCCTCTGAAAGCGCCATTTGTCGTAATGATGTATCCTCATCCATCCGGTCGATTTTGCTAATGTCTGCGACATGCGAGCCAGCGGAGGAGGAGGATGATGACATGCTATTTTCTTGCATGGTGCGGATGCATTCATCCATGTTGAGGTTGGAGTAGTCCACCAAGTCGAACCAATTCTCTTCATTCTAAACTCCTACCATAGTCGCATGAGCGATTATGAGTGAGCGAGGATTTGATGAGCAAAGAATTTCTTCAGAAAATCTGCGCCTTCTTCCCCACGGACGGCACCAGCTGTCGACGATCGAGTCGACGATCTTACGAAATAAAATAAAGGAAAATGGCACAGATTTCTTGGGAGAAAATGGGACTGCTCTTTATTCATATGAACTGGCTATTACAGGGGGTGCCTATGACCAGGCGGAGGACTAATCCTAATTACACTGAGTATGATGCTGCTATCTTATCAGACTTAAAGCATGAATCTAATGATGATTGCTATCTTCTGATCCTCCCATCATCTTCTACGCTCCATCCTTATATAACTTCTGAAGAGGTGGCAGTTGCTCCTGGAGAAGACGTCCATTGTGAAGCGTTGCGGCTGGTCGGAGCGAGGCGATGGTTGATAAAGTATCAACCGCTTTGCCGTTGGGCGTCCGTGAGACACTCAACCGTTTGGTGGTTGTTTATCAATGTCTTAAGATTATATAACGTCGCGTGATATGGTGTAAACAACACGTGTTCCATTCATCACACGGTAAAGAATATACTTGGATTTAAATCTAGATACCCGTTCATAGCTTTTACGAGCAGTTATCTGGTCGGAGACTAGGTACAGGACCTTGTCCTACCAGGGTACCCATTATATAACCTCTGGAATCTTTACGACCAGTGAGGTCGTTAGCCTTCGGGGTTACAACCATGGAGACGTATGGTCTTTTATTATGTATTAAAGTAATACATAGAGATTTTAATCCTCGTCAATTAGAAATTAAGAATATATCAGGTTATGATCCAAAGCTGCCACATAATACATGCTTTCATTGTAGAAGCACATTTGTGAACAGTGAACATCCATATGAACAGTGAACGGCCATATGCATTCATACGTGAGCTCCAATACGATGAGCACTAGTTCATACTTGAAAACACATGTGAACATGTGCACTAGTTAATACATGTATGTGAGCGGTTTTGCACTAGTTGATAAATATATGTGAACAGTGAATCGCCATATGCATTCATAAGTGAGCTCCAATGTGATATATAGCATCAGACCTTTCCGAACCATCCACAAAAAAAACCTTTTTTTCTACCTCTTATTATCCTTTCAACACTCGAACTATGTCACGCCAACTGGACTCTTCTTCCTCGGATGATCTTGACTATTCTTCGTCAGAGGATCTCGACGACATTGACCCAACCGAGTTCTACACAATCGAAGATTTCATTGCCAAGCAAGATTTCTTAGACTCAATCGCCGAGCGGGTCAGTGCGAAGTTGAAGGCCAATGTTGAGCAAAGAGCCAAATCATCTCGTCGCCGAAGTGGTACCAAGAGGTACATACAAAGAGATCGTGAAGACGCCCATGAGAAGCTCATGGCCAATTACTTCTACACACATCCTCTCTACACCGACGACATTCTGTAGAAGGTTTCGGATGAGAAGGCCTCTCTTCCTACGAATCGTGAGTGCGCTTGGCGAATGGATTCCTATTTCACTAATAGGATAGATGCCACTAATCGTCTAGGACTCTCACTACTATAGAAGTGTACGACAACAATTCGTATGTTAGCACACGGCACCTCTGCTGACCAACTTGACGAGGTACTAATGATCGGTGCAAGCACTGCATTGGAGTGCTTGGGTAAGTTCGCACATGGGGTGATGGACAATTTGGTGCATAGTATTTGCGCCCCCCCACATGTGAGGAAGTGGAGCGTTTGCTTCAAGTTGGTGAATTTCGTGGCTTCCCTAACATGCTAGGGAGTATTGACTGTATGCATTGGTAGTGGAAGAATTTCCTAGTTGCATGAAAGGGGCAATTCACCAGAGGTGATCATGGTGTCCCTACTATGGTCCTTGAAGTGGTTGCTTCGCAAGACCTTCACATATGACATGCCTATTTTGATGTCACCGGGTCTAACCATGACATCAACGTGCTTAATCAGTCATCATTGTTCATTAAAGCGTTGAAAGGGGGATCTCCACAGGTGCATTTCAATGTCAATGAGAAGCAATATGATAGGGGTTACTACCTTGCCGACGGTATATACCTAGAGTGGGCTGTCTTCGTGAAGACAATACCGCTCCCTCAAACAGATAAGGACAAATTATTTGCACAACATCGAGAAGGGGCAAGGAAAGATGTTGAGTGGGCATTTTGGGTATTGCAAACTCATTTTAACATCATGCGTGGTCTAGCACAGTTGTGGCAACAGGTTGCTATCAGCAAAATCATGGGAAGATTTTGTCATTCTTCGTAATATGATTGTTGAAGATGAACGAGAATTGGTCACCGCACCTTTGGATTTGAATGAGACATCAGGGACATCTTTCGTTCTACCACCGAAAGTCAATAATAGCCCTAGAATTTGCTTCTCGAATGTGCTGCAAAGAAATTCCTATATTCGTGCTCGGCCAACACATATCCAACTAAAGAGGGATTTAGTCGAGCATATTTGGCATCGCTATGAGAACAAGCAAAATGTTTAGGCATGTTTAAGTTACCTATTATTTTTTGTTTTCTTTATGTACTAGTTCCCTACAAATTCATTTCCATAGTAATGTATCTGAATTATCATATCATACTAATTGTCATTATTTATCTATTTCAACCAAATTCATTTATTTTTATCATGTATCAAAAAAATTAAAAATAAAGCAACGCAAGTAGTCCACAAAGATAAAAATTAGAGTTGATCAAAACATTTCTTAGATCCATGAAAGCATTAAAAGATTGTGTGATCTATAAAGACAAGTAAAAAGGCAACCAATTGTACAAGTTGTCTTAGTATTGCCTATAGGTGATATGGAAGGATTCTATAGACAACAGCTATTTGTACTATTGTACATGCCCTAATGCCCCATCCCTAAAGGCCCATCCCAGGTTCTGTCACCTAGCCAACGTCAATCTCAAAGCAATCCACTCCACCTCACTTTGCATCCTGGCCTCCAACGCGTCTGCAGACACCGCTGATCGCCCAACGGCGGCGTTCGAAACGCAGCGTCGCTTGTTGCCGACGCGAACTCCTTCTCTTTGTCAGACTCATGTAGAGGGCGTCGACTGTGTCCTATGTGCGCAAAGATGAGGTGAAGCACATGGCGGTGGGCCTCGAGAGCGCGACAGCGGTGTCTTGTCGATGAGCTACAATTATATATTTTTTAGAACTTGCGATTAGATAATAAATTCTAAAATAGGTTCAGAGTATAGTAATAGTGCATTCGTCGCTCAATTCTTGAGAGGTGTATTCTCCAAAAGTTGGTGTGTAGATTTTTTTGTTACGAATTTGTCAATGTTTGTATGAGAGAAAGTATGAATCTATGATGGCATAAGGTAATTAATTTGCAGGGGAAAAACACATATTTACTAGTATAGACTTGTAGGTGTGGGCTTGTGTGGCGTCAGCAGAGGAGGATTGGTTCTTTGTAGCGGTATTAATCCAAAGTAATTGGATTGGAAATGAAACGATTAAGTGGAGCCTGTACCTGGGTGTCACCGTCGGCGATGTTAAGGTCCACGGCCTCGGCGAAGACGACATGGCTCACTCTTTGCTACAAGTGCAAGAAAACAGGACACAAGACATCAGGATGTCCTGAGGATCAGAAAAAACTGGGGTTGAAGTTGTATGGATTCAGGATTCCTGGACAAGGCTTTTACAGTTTACAAGTTCCTGGATTGAAATTGGCTGAGCAACAAGCTGCTGCAGGGGTGTTGATTGTTAAAGAGGGTGCAACTTCTGTGAGTAAAATTAAAGCAGAGCTGAAACATTTTATCCAAACTAACTGGGACTGGAAAGTGAGAAAGGTCTCAGATTCTGAATATGTAGTAGTTTTTTCCTCTAAAGAAATGCTGGAAACTTGGGCAAAAACAAGAGGAGTTGAGTTGGCGCTCCATTTCATCAAAGCTAAGATTGAGAAATCCAATATGGACCCGAAAGCTTTTTTTACTTCTAACCACTGCTTGGGTTAAAGTTTCTGGAATCCCTATACCAGCCAAAACAGTAGAAATTGTGAAGGAAATTGTCAGCACTATTGGGGAACCATTAGAAGTTGATGAGATTAGCTTGGTGAGGGTTGACCCTATTAGGGTAAAAGTTTTGAGCAGGGACCCTGCTAATATCAATTGTTATGTTGAAATTTTCATTAATGTTGTGGGGGTATGAGATTAAATTTGTGGGGGTATGAGATTAAATTTGAAGCAAAAGGGGGTGTAGGTGGGAAGAAAGGAGCTCCAGTATGTGATCATTTTAACAAATCACATATTCATAGAAAGAATGATGATGAAGAGGACTCCAGTGGGAGTAACCATACAACAGAATGGGAGAAGCTGGCAGAGAAGTATGGTGGAGATACTCATAATTCTCTTGTTCAGAAAAGTGGGGGTGATTCGAACAAAAATAAAGGAAAGCAGCATATGGAAGCAGAATCTGGGGGGACAGAGGGATACAATGACACCATGGAGATTAATTCTAAAAGCCAAGCTCTGGATATTGTGCCATTAGCTTTTAGTTTTCCTAGAAATTCGGTCCCAGAAGGGCCTTCTGGACATGAAGGGGTCGGGGAGGATAAAAGGGGGAGAATGAAAATGATTCTTATACTCAATTGACTGGTGAGTCATCAAGCTCTGAGCAACTCAAATCTCAGATTCCATCGAATGCTACAGTGGTTCATACTGATGTTGGCACCTCATTTATAGATGCAAAGTTGTGGCCATGTCTTACTTATCATGACAAAACACATAAGGGCATGAGGGGTATTGCATCAAACAGTCAAGAGGTTATAGAAATACAAGACAATTCATATTCTCAATTTCATAGGGAGATAGGAAATGAATGTTTGGTTAGTAATGATTTGATTGACAAAGGGGGTGTAGAGGAGATAAGAGAGGAAATATTATCTCATAATCAGGGTGCAGGAAGGAAGGGGGAATCTCCTCTCCGATCGAAAGTATCGATCGATGTTTGGGTTACCTATCATAAAAAAGGAGGAAAGAAGAAATTTAAGGAGCCACTGGTTGCAACTAGGAAAAGCTCAAGAATTCAAGACCAAGTCATACCAATGCAGGAAAAAGTTTCTATTTTAAAATCTATTCAAAATTTGGATACCAAAGGTAAGATTGCTAACAATTCTTTTACTATTCTTAATGATGTTCCTGTTCATTATTTAGAAGAAGTAGCCTCTGCTTGTGGGATAATTCTAGGGGCACATACAAAAGAAACTAAAGGGGTCATCTCATCTATGCAGGCCCAGGAATTAGCTAGGGCTGCTATAGCTAAAGCTGATTTTGAATCCAAAATTAAGTCTGATCAGGAGAGGAATATTCAGGTTGATGATGTGGTTAGAGGGCAGGATGACACTTTACATATTATTGATAATGCAGCAAGGGGTGCCAAAGGTTTCAGAATGAATGCTAGAGGTAAAGGTAGGATGAAAACTGGTAAGTCTCCCTTCAAAAAGTGTAATACATGAGGTTCCTTTTCTGGAATATTAGAGGTATGGGAAAACCTTCAAGAATCAGACAACTCAAGGAATTGATTGCTAAAGAAAAGTTTGAAGCTATTGGGGTGCAAGAGACCATTAAGAAATCCTTTTTTCCCTAGAGAGTTAAAAGCTCTGTCAGGGAAAGCTGATTATGAGTGGCATTGGGTCTCTTCACAGGGACACTTAGGGGGGATGCTTTTGGGGGTGAGAACAGAGATCCTGGAAATTGAAGGCAGTGACCAAGGAGTTTTCTTCATAAGTATGACTTTGAGGCATAAACGAACTAATTTCAGATGGGATCTAGTCAATATTTATGGTCCTGCCCAGCATCAGCGTACTTCTGAATTTTTAGAGGATCTTCAGAATAATTGTTTTAAGTCAGGTCTTCCAGTGGTTTTGGGGGGAGACTTCAACCTGATCAGGAAAGTGGAGATAAGAGTTCTGATCGCATTAACTATTCTTTGATAAATCAGTTTAATGCTTTTATTAATAACAATAGGCTGATGGAAATCAAAAGGGGTGGATCTAGATATACTTGGACAAATAAGCAATCTTGTCCAGTCATGGTAGAGCTAGACGGGATTCTAGTTACTACTGACTGGGAATCTAAGTTTTCACTTTGTACTGCTCACAGTTTGATCAGGGTGGGATCTGATCATAGTCCTTTAGTGTTGGACTCAGGGGATAAAAACAGGAAAACTCCGAGGTGATTTCATTTTGAGAATAAGTGGTTTTGTCATGAGGATTTTAGAGAAATAATCAAACGTTTATAGTTACTTCTTCATGGGGCGATTCTTCTAATGCTTCTACTTGTTCACCGCTGCTTCCAATTACAGGGACAAGTCCCTTTAGTTTTTCAGTTTCGATGTGTGCGCACACATCCATGCTGATGTCTCCCTCCGTGGAGATGTTCAAATCCGGTATGTCTTTACTAAAGGTTTCATACTGGTGCCAGGTCTCAATTGGCTTCCCTTCTGGTCCTAGGGAATTTCAGTGATCGGTTGTGTTAAGTCTTTTTTATCCTTTTTCGCCAGGCGTTCCCAGTTACTTGGGATTCGAGGGGCCGGAGTTCTTGTCCTTTTATTCTTAGGACTCTAGACGGGATTAGGGGTACCTTCAATTTTCTTTGGTACTTCAACCCTCTCCTGTGCATTGCGTGTAGACACATGCGACTTGGTCACGCTCTTCAAATCACTAAAGTGGTTAGGCAATTGATTCGTTAATGCTTGCAAATCAATTATCTTTTGGACTTCTCTATTTGCTTCACTGGTGCGCGGGTCATGTGCATGGATTCCCGTGGTTTGCCACGTTATTTCCCGATATTTTTCATCAAGGGGTTGATTTCCTCCCCCTAATGACGGGAAACTATCCTCATCAAATATGCTATCAACGAAATGGGCTGTATGCAAATCTCAAGTCATGGGGTCCAAATACCTAATTATGGATGTTGTCTCATAATTGCAGTTCGCTACGGTGGTGGTATAGACACATAAACCTTGCAACCAAACCTGCAAAGATGAGAAATTTTCGGTGCTAACTCTTGCGCTAGTTACATAGGTGAATGGATGTTATATGCCGCCGGACTAAAATTGATGAGAGTCGCTACGTGCAGGATTGCGTGTCCCCAACATATAGTTAGTAAATTACAATTCTACAGAAGCGGTCGAGTAATAAATTTAATTCTTTTAATTAATGCATCTGCTAGTCCGTTCTGGGTGTGGCCATGTGGTACAGAATGCTCAAAGGTAATTCCCATTGCCATGTAATAATCATCAAATGCCTTCGAAGTAAATTCTCCAACGTTGTCCATTCTAATGGACTTCACATGATGATCAGGAAAATTATTTTTAATTTTAATTATCTGCGAGATAAGCTTTGCAAAAGTGTAGTTTCTCGTAGACAATAAACATACGTGTGACCATTTCGAGGAAGAATCGATGGGCACCATAAAAGTATCTAGATGGCTCTGATAGGGGCTGTATAAGACCGCAAATGTCTCCCTAGATACGGTTCAGGAATGCAGGGGTTTCATCATTCACTTTCAGAGCAGAAGGTCTAGTAATTAATTTCCCGGTAGCACATACGGGGCACACAAAATCTTACTAATTTGGAAAATTCTTTACATTGATATTATGTCCCTGAGAATTGTTAATTATATTTCTCATCGTCTTAAGACCGGGGTGGCCTAATCTATCATGCCAGAGATAGAAATGTTCAGGGCTTCTAAATGTGGTTTTCAGGACAGTATAGGCTGTCGGTGCCTCAATATTAGTGTAGTATAGCTCAATTTCATATGAAGGAAGTCGTTCTAATACCATTTTTCCACTTTTTTTCATGTTTTGTAATGAGAATGTATTCCTTACCATACTCTTCTCCAGTCTCTATGTGGAAACCGTTAGCATGAATATCCTTAAAACTTAGGAGAGTTCTAGTCGATTTCGGGTACAATAAGGCTTCTTCAATGACCAAAGTTGTGTCCATCGGGAGTATAATTGTGGCTCTTCCTGAGCCTATTATACAAGTATCGCTGTCTGCGATTGTCGTAAGACTACTAGTATTCTTGCTGATCGACTGAAAAAATTTCGTCTATCTCAAAATGGTATTCGTTGTGCCGCTATCCGCTAACCACACTTCCTCCATAGGGCATCACACACGTTCTGATATAAAGTATTTATTAATATGAGGTAGGAAATAATCCACACATAAATAAAATACTCTAAAACAGAACATTACTTGCTATTATAAATACAGGAAAAATAAGCCTTGCAGGACTCATCATAAGAATTAAATGCTTTGCTCTCCTAGAGCTTACAATCATTATTCAATAATTTAATATTCCATCACAACCATAAACTGCAAATGACTATAAAAAAAATGTAAGTGCAATGCGTGCACTAGATCGAATCAGCGAAGTACAAAGAAACTTCTGTCTGAATTTGCTCTATGTCCATCTTCTCTTCTTTGGCAACTACGGCTGTGGCCGCTGCGATGTCCAAAGAAGAGGTGATGGGGGTTGCTACTGGGCCTTCCACATCCATGAGTGCAACCAATGGCTGTGGATCCTCCGTGCTTGCAATGATGATGTGTGCCTCATGTTGTCCTTTACCATTCTTCTTAGACTGAAATGCATCAATGACGTGCTGCGGCTCACGGCAAACTCGTAACCAATGCCCCCATGTGCCATATTTGTAGCATCCTTGATTATGCTGGCCATAGGTCTTGTTATCACGATTCATTTGTCTGCCCTTCTTAGCTTGAGCATTTGGCTTAGCCTTGCGACCCATGATGTTACCTTTCTTGCCTCTTTCCTTTGAGTGGGGCTTCCTCACCTTGTAGCAGCTAGCATTGGCTTCATAGCCAACATTGCTACTAGGCGGCTTTCAGATGTAGTTCTTTCTTAGAACATCATCTTGAGCTTCCGCAACTTGCATGATGTCAATCAGTTCTACATACTTCTTGTAGCCATCTTGATGATAGTTGTGTGCGGATTGCACCGCATTCGGATGAAAGGTAGAGAGAGTCTTCTCAATCTTCTGCTCATCTGTGGTTACCTTACCACAGAATTGAATACTAGTACAAATTCTGTGCAAGACAGAATTGTACTCACCCACGGTCTTGTAGTCAGAAAAACGTAGTTGGGTCCATTCCTGCTCTGCCCGAGGAAAAATGGTGTACTTCAACTTCTCGAACCGCTTATCCAGTACGGTACACAAAGCTAGTGCGTTCTTTTCCGCCATATACTCATTCTTGAGCGTTAGGCAGAGATGGTGTCTGAGAAAGTGAAGTGCCTGATCATTTTCCTTAGCAGTGGGATTGGCATCCTGCGAGGTGCCAAATCCGATAGCTGCATGGAGCTTCTTGGCCCCAAGTACGATATCGACGTCTGATGTCCAAGTTAAGTAATTCTGGCCATGCTGGGCCAGCTCTTTGAACTCCCGGTTCGTAATGCCAGTTATCTGCATATTTATGCAAAGAGTTCATAAGATTACTGTTGGTAATTTGCATAAAATGGTTGCAAAAATTGTCATAATGTTTCCGTATTTTTCTATGTATTTTTTTTATGATTTACTGCTATTTTCAGTGATTAAAAGCAATATAAACAATCACAGATAATCAAAATAGTAAATACAATATAGAAATTGTGTAGAAATAATAATAACAAAGTTAAACATGCTTCAAATACTCAAAAAAATGATTCAAAATTTGAATTCCCAAGGCTATTTTTTGCTGGAATATTAACTTGCGGTGAATTCTTCAATTTTCGGGGGTTAAACCGCTAATTTTCTGTTCTGAGAAAAATTCCTGTGCAATTTTCAGATTTCTGAGGGTCTTCTTGCGAAATTTCTTTTTCTTTTTAAGTTTTCTCCCTTTTTTCCTTTTTCTTGAATTTCTTCTCGGGCGGTCCTTTTTCCTTCGGCCCAACCGGTGGCCACTAAAACGGGTGCTAGGGTTTCACCCAGCCTCGAGCACATGATGGTGGCCATGACAGGCCACGGCAACCACTGGTGGCACGCGGCGAGCAAATGGACGTGGCGTCGGGGCGGGCGACGAGGAGCTGCTCGGCCATGAGCCAGCGTCGGAGGGCAGCGTCAGCAGCAAGGCGACGCGCCTTGTGAGGCTCGCGAGGCGTGACGCGACCGCGCGGGGCAAGGACCGAGCGGCGCCTCATGCGGGGGCCGAGTGGGAGCAGCGATGGCGCCTCATGCGGAGGGCCAGCGGGGTTGACGGTGGCGCAGCTCGGGCAGCCAGCGGCGCATGTGGCGCTAGCGGTGGCGGCCGCGACGCGCGCGGGTGGCGGCGGCATATACCGGCAGCGGCGTGACCGTACGGTGCTATGTCGACCAGACCCCCTTTTTTTCCTTTACTGTTCATCCATGAATAGTACAGTCAACAATCCCTCTTTTCAATTAATCATCCGATCGGCATTGTGTCGATGACTACAAGTCAGCTCAAAATTTGCAATCTACAATCCACAGTGCAATCGACATCTACTCCTTCTGTAACCTACCGATCGGCATTGTGCCGACGACTTCAAGTCGGTTCGCAGTAGATTAGAGCGGATTTGCACAATAGGATATAATCTAGAAAGCCAAATTTGCGAAATTAAAAGCGATCTAGAAAATACGATTCGATCTACGAGCGTCGTGCTACGGCGATTACCTTTCGATCTGAGTAGAGTAGGCATAGAGGTAGGCTGGAGTCGATCGTGCTGATAACGTGTTGAGGAACCTTCACTGGCTAGTCCAGTCCGAGCAGTCACCTCGTAGACAAGCGTAGAATCGCACAGAATGATGCAAGAACAAATAGTAGATTGAACACAAAGATATGGGGAGACTTCTTTCTTCTCTTTATTTCTCTTTCACAAAAGCACGTACAATAGTTGGAGATTCCCTCCTATATATAATCTACAGATACATAAAAAAAAATCATATATGAACTCAGGTTTCTTTAACACTAATGACGTGAGCTCTGAAGCTCACATCGAGGTCATGAGACGAATAAGGCCTGGCGTCAAGGAGTACTAGCTAGAAAGCATCTTTCAGCACCACGCTTACATGTATGGATGCTGTCGACATCTATCTATTTATTAAAGCTGGTGGGATTGCCGCTCTCCGAGCGAGGCCACATCGCCCGGAAACCTCAGCCCCTTCGATCGCGCGTGTGTCGCGTCGCACCTGCGTGATTGCGTACTGGCTGCCGACGTCCCTCCTCACGTCTCCCTTCTAATTCTATCGGTCTATCGGCCCGAATGAAAGCCTCCCATTCCTTCCCCTCCGTGGACTCCCTCCCGGTCGTCGCTCCTCTTCAGCCCGCCACGCCAGCCTCCTTCCGTCCCACCTCCTGTCCCTCCTCTCTCTCCTCCATCGACCTCTCAACCCGGGCCGCCTTTCTTCTCCTCGTCAGAGCCGCTCACGCCCCTTCTCGACCCGACCTCTGACCTCTGCGGCCTAGCCCGCTGCCTCGCTTCTGCAACGCTCGCCTGCGGCTCTGCCCACCACCGGCTCGCCCTCCCTCCTCTCTCATCCCCGCCTCTCATTCTTTCTTGCTTCTTCCTCACTTCATTTCTTCTCTCCCATTTCTCTTTCCTCCATTTTTCTCCTTCGGATCTTGCTCGGCCGCACTTCCCATGGCACCATCCCCTCTGGTGTTGCCACCGCACCAGCTCTCCTCTGTCGCTGGCCAGAGCCGCATGAGTCGCCTCGCGTGCAAGACCGGCTTGGTCCCACCCGTCTGCGCGCCTCTGGCGGCCGCCTTCCCAGTGGTCACACTGCCGGCTCTCGACCACCGGATTCGGGGTGGTGGCAAACCGGTTTCTCCCATGGATTTTACCTCTCAACCTCTTTTCCTTCTCTCGTTAATTTTATGTGATTTTAGTGCTTGCACGGCAGACCAGCTCTCCTGCGTCGCCAGCTGGCTGCCCAGTGCGCCTCGCGTGCACACCCGACTCGGTCTGGCCCGTCAAGACGCCTCGACAACCGCCTTCCTCGGTGCTCGTGTTGCCACCGACCACCAGATTCGAGGTGGTGGCCCGTGATTCGCTTCTCCCATGGATTTTACCTCCCAACTTCTTTTCCTTCTCTGATAATTTTGTGTGATTTTAGTGCTTTATGAAAAATGTATGTCGTCATGTTCTGATAGCCAACTAGACATGCTAGAATTTTGCAGTGATGTACGTTGGATTGGAGCATTCGCTGCATAACTATAGATCCATTTTTTTAATGTGTGCTGGAATACTGAATTGGATATGTACAACAGTTAAATTCAAGGTCGATTGTCTTCTAAAATTATGCCATGGTTTGTTTATTCTCCTTCTATGTTATAGGTATGCCCGCCTGTTAGGTTTCAATTCGATGTCTATGTTGTTAGTGACATGCTCTGAAAAAAAGAAATAGCCTTAAAATACAAGTTCCTTGAATTTCTATCATTAAATCTGCCATCTCATTGCTCATATAGGGTGGCAATGTATAAGGAGATGGTTTTGAAGTCACAAAGTTTGGTCATGGTCGTGTTGCGCTTATTGCATTTCCCAGGTATCCCTCTTATGCCACAAAATTGAGTACTACATTTTTGGGTTGCAGGCCTTTTGGTTTGAGGCCTTTTGGTTTGTGGCGTGTATTTACAATTCTTCTACTATGTTATACTCATTTGGAGAACCTTGTGTGTTCCAGATACATCATCTGCTTTCTTGTATTCTTGACACATGCCTATCTCTCAAACAAACTATGATAGCTACTAGCTTGTATATAGTGCAAATTGGAAATCTGAATTAGGTGCTGACCCAGCTGAAGATATATCACCCTTTGTAGCATATTTTTCCGTTAACACATTGCTTGTGATTTTTGGCCCATGAAGCTTCAGCTTTCGTTCTCCTTTATTGATATCTTCCTGTCCTAAACCATAGGATATTAATATCTTTTACTCTCTACTGGATTGTCATCCTAACATATTTTCCTTCTGTTATGCAGTTTATGCTAATTGAGTCATATGCTTACATATCTTACAGGATTAGTGGAGCCCAATATAGGATGTATGTGCTATACTTAAATCCATCCAGGTACAATAAAATCTTTTATGTCTTAGCAGCTTAGGTTATTTGGTCGCAAACATTTTGTCTTGTCTGATTATAGGCTTGTTACGACAACCTATATTTCGAGATCTGTACCATGCTTCCAATGCTTCATTTCGGACATACTTGGGTGACCATTCAATGCTGGGTATGTTTTCAGCCACATACTGAACATACTCAAATGATAATTACAAATTATTTATTGTGATCGCATGTAAATCCAGATGTTCAATACTTCTAAAATGCTTTAGCAAGTTATGAACGGTAGGAAACCAAGAGCCAATTGTTTGGGCATGTAACAAGGGTCAATTGCAAATTAATCCATCATCAGTTTATTTGGGAACTGATTTAGCCAGTCTATGTTTAAATAGTTAATAGTCATTTTATTATTTGTACACACTTTTGGATCTTTAGCTTTCCCTAGGATCTCCACTATGCTTACTGGCTAGGTGGGAAAAAAGGGCGCGACTGTACTGTGTACAGCCTGTCTAAAGCTTCACAGGGCACAACTTTCAATTCATTTCCTCTGCCATCTCAATTTAATTGTATTGCCTCAAAACGTCTGCTTAGTAAATGGTCTCTTCTAGAGAGTAGAATCAACTTGAGATGTGCTATTCACAGTATGAAAGCTCTGAAACTTTTCTAAATCATGTACCAAGCTTGCTCACATATATTATGACTACATTTGGTGCATCTATTTCGTTTTACATCATACTTTTCTTTGGGATACTACAGTTTGGTTTGGCCCGTACTCTACATGTGACGGATTCTCACTGACATATGGAATCTGAAAATAAAATTGTGCAACCCCTTTGTCTGCTTGATTATGCTCGGTTTTATGTTTATTACTGCATATTGTTTTTCACAGCTCTTCTTCTTGCAATGCTATAGTGTGTGCTGCATGGTCTTTTGTTAACCACTTGTTTTGTTGTGCCAGATACCATTTGGATTAGAAACAGAGGAAAGCCTTCACCTACAGAGCTTGTGCCTATGGTCGTTTATAGTCAGGTATCGTACAGAGAACCCAAATACTTCTACGAATTGTTACTGACCATTGTTTCTTTCGAGTCTCATGATGCCATAGCATTTGTAGGAGCAAACATTCCAGTAGTGTAGGTATATGTTTCCATTTTCCTCTTACAATACCCCAGTTTGAAAGCTTCCTGCAGGTCTCTAATTGACAGCAGATTTATACCTATCTTCCACTTTATATACGCTGATAGATTCTCGCCGTTTTCAAGCAAGGCAACTATGAATTAAATAAAGGTAAGAATGCTTCCTCTCAGCCCCGTGTTTGGTTTGCATTCTTTTACTTAGTTACAACAGATTGCTTGCCTTAAAAAAACCATGATGTTTTTTTAGAAAGGAACGATAGAGTAATTGTGTTAAGCATGTTTTCAGTTGGTACCATCTCACATGCATGCTAACCTGTTGCTTTCTCTTGTTTATACCTATTAGCCTTTCAGGTTATCAATACTTGTAGCAGTTTACTTCTGATAGAGAAACGATAACAAGAAAAAAGAGTAACCAGTGTATTTGCAATCGTCATTTTTGTAGCTTCGTAAAACTATTGCCTACAATGTACGCCGTAATTCCTTCTTAAAATCATTAGCATGTAGCTCATCCTAGAATATATAACAACCAGCGTGATTGTCTACTAATTATTTTATTCATATGGTACATACTCTCTACGATGTGCTTTCAGATTGCACACGAAACTCTATCTTACATAAGAATACAATTTTGTATGAATTGTAAGAGAGCAAAGGCTATGTTCAAGAAGCTTCAATTGAAGAAGGAACCGTATATTGTGGACCTTTAGTAGCGAGGTTTTGTTTACATTCAGTTTCATATTGCTAAGGTACTGGTTTTTTTCCCATTTGAATGTAATTATGCATTGCGATTTTCTTATGCTATTTGTTTCTCCGTTTGTAAAGGATATTGTCTTTAATAGTTAGTGTCATATCCTGTTGTTCTCAGACTTAGGTAATCTGTGTATGTGTTGGCTAGGCAAATCGTAGATCGTTTTTGGTTTATATACATCATATAGGCTTTCCACGAACTAGAATTGTTTTTTGTATAGTTCAGAATAATCCCACCATCACAGCGTAGCGCGTGTAGCTTACTAAGGTTTGCACTAACTCATCAATTTAGGCTACTATTGATGCTACCTCATCATGTCAATGATGCGTTGTGTATGTAATTCCTACTTCCTTTGCTACAGAGCTTGTCTCAGATTATTTACCAACCGCAAATGAACTTGCCCTAATGACTTGCCACTGACAGCTCAAGCTGATGATAACATCGGCTAAATCCTTCCCCTACTGTTACTAATACCGGTTTATTAGTACCTCTTTCTTCTATATTGTAACAGCTTATTATTTCCCAACTCGCATCACAATGCATCTGAGAAAGAAATTTATACAATAGCTATAACGTTGTCAATCGAAGATTGCCTAGACCGACCTCTATTTAATGTTAATGTTGGATCATTGCCTAACCTTTTTTTTCTTCATAAACACCAGTTCCAGCTATGAAGACGAAGTGCCCACCAAGATAAGTCTATTGATTTATTCTCCCTTTTCTACCTATCGTACCCAATCCCATGATTCTGAGATAATCTTCTGTCATGTGATGTGCTATGTCATGGTCACTGCAGTCTTTATTTCTTTGAAATAATTCTTTTGATATATACTGCTCTTTTAAGTAATTCCATACCCACTTATACATGTTTAGAGAATGACAGAGCTATGTATATTAGACATGTTTGACATACAAAATGTAGGTTCAGTCCAATGATTGTTGTACTTGCTTTTTTAACCTACCTTTTTTAAAATGTGTTCTTTGCTATTCTAATCGTTTTAGCTGTAATGCTATGTACTGAAATCTTAGCCGTTCTATATTAATCATTTCAAAATGTTTTTATTTATCCTAATCAAAATGAACCTTTACCACCTTCTGGTCCGAAGGATCATTCTTCGACTGCGGCTAGGCATAAAAGGGAAAATGCACCAATAGAATAGAAATGTCAGTTGTTTGACATTTCACTTTTTTTCGTTCTTTCTTCAACCAAATAGAAATGACATATGTCACCTTGTTTTAATAGATAGCAGTAGTCAGCTATCGACTAAAGAATTTTTAATTATTGTGCCAGGCACCCATTGGAAGTTAGAGGTAGAAAAGAAAAACGGATTATGCCTTTCATGCTCCTGCATATCTAGAATTTACAAAGATATCTGACGAGTTGCCGTTGGCGATGTTGTATGAGATGGCCGACATGGTAAATGGTAAACTCAAAACAGATTACTTAACATTTGATGGTTTCGTGACTCGCAAGTTATTGTTTCAGATGATTTCTGACCTGAAACAGATCGAGATGGAAGACACTGAGGAGTCAACGCCTGATATTGACAGCTGTGATGCAGGTGACTCCCTTGCATTGCTTGACTATGTGGATGACATTTACGGCTTCTACAGAGAGAACGAGGTAGATTCTTGGAACCCTAATGAAGTTATTTGCTGTTGCCAAGTTGTGAACATGAGTGATCTCATTGCAAATTTCTGTGTATAGAATTTGAGATGTCGCTCCCCTGATTACATGCCAGCCCAGACTAATATAGATCACAACGTGCGTGCCTTTCTCATTGATTTGTTGATAAAGGTAAGAACTATGTCCGATACTTGGTTAATACAATATATTATGCTTCATATGGTTTGGACATTCTTAGCTTCCACGCTTCTGTGTCCAATACAGATTCGCTATCGATTACAGCTGTTGGATGAGACCCTATTCCTTACTGTGAATAGCGTACACAGATACTTGCCGCATGAAAATGTATTGCGAAAGAAGCTTTAGTTCATTGGTTTTACTACTATGTTGTTCGTGTCCAAGTATGAAGACACGACCGTCCCTACCATAAAGGATCTAATCCTAATATATGGCCGCGTCTACGCTAGGCACATATTCTGTAAACCATCTTATGTTTTGTATTTCGACATGTTTAACATACAGAATGTAAGTTAAAGATTATCCACTGCAGTTATTTCAACGCATCTATACTACTTACAAATCATTTAGCTTTACAGCATGTTGACTTGCTACTGATTAGACCTTAGTGACATTGCGTAGGCTAGGATTTTCTTACAAACAGATAATTCTAATAGAACAATCACATGATACTTCAATCTACACATTCATTCCTGTACATCAAAAAAAATCAAACCGGAAATTGTTCAGACGCTACCTAGCTGCTCTAACACATGCATATGCGCTACCGGAGAGAACGGTTCTGTCCTGCATTACGGACATGTGGCAGCTCCGAATGACCGAACTCTGAAAGATGGAGACATGGCGCTGATGGACATGGGAATCGAATACCATTTCTACGGATCTGACATCACATGTTCATACCTTGTGAATGGGAAATTCAGCAGCGATCAGGCAGTGTGATCTACAACGCTGCCCTTCAGGTTCGTAATGCCGTTGTATCGCGCATTGGGCCTGGCGATCAGGCTCAGATGCTTGAATCTCTCAGGGACGAAGGAATCATCCTTGGCGATGTCGGTGAGATGATGGCTCGAAGGTTAGGCGCGGTGTTGATGCCTCACGGCCTTGACATTTTCTTGGGATCGACACCCATGATTCAGGAGGCTATCCTGAGGGACTAGAGAGGCCAAAGAGGCAGGGCTGAGCTCCTTGCGCACCATTAGAGAGCTCAAAGAAGGCATGGTTGTTACGGTCGAGCCAGGATGCTATTTCATTGACGCTTTGCTGAAACCAGCCATGGCTGATCCGATTTCCTCGAAGTTTTTTTTGTTGGAACCGGAGACAACTCTTGATGTGAGAAAAAATCATAGCAAACACAAGAGACGCTAGGATTTGTTTACGAGGTTCGGCAAAATCTACGTCCTCGAAAGCCGAATCACACTGGCTCTATATGGTGAGTTTTTTATTTCTTTTTTCGATTAGGGTTACAAGAGGTCGACGATATGTATTTATACCCCGGTAACATGTTTGACTCAAACACATAGTACATACAATTTGTTGGGATGGTCCCACATCGGTTATGGGAAGAGCAGTGCACGATTTATAAAAGTGAGGGAGTACGTACCTATCATGCTAATATTTTGGGAAGAGATGACCCAAAACTACTTGGTTGTTGCTTTTTAGTTGGGCTTGCGAGTATAGCGGCCTAACGATATGGGGCCGGAACGCTGGTTTAGAGGACCCATAATTGGATGCTGGTTTAGCGGTTTGATGTCGCTGTGCCACAATTGATATCAAAGCCCAGATATCCCATGATAGTCTCACATCGGTTGTGGAGGAGACAAAACAAGATTTATAAGAGTGGGGGAGTACCCATCTATCAGGCTAGTCTTTTTTTTAGGAGGATGACCCAAGACCCCTTGGTTGTTGCTCTACAGTTGAGATTGTAGGTATAGTGGCCCAACGACCTAAGATCGAGACACCGGTTTAGTGGGTCAGAGATCAGACACTAGTTTAGCTGTCCGATGACTCTTATACCAATTGTTGGGCAGCGTCATCGGACCGCTAAACTAGCGTCCAATTCTGGGCCTGCTAAACCAACGTCCCGACACCAGGTCATTAGGCCACTCTATCCGCAAGCCTAACCACAGAGCAACACTCAAGTGATTTTGGACCATCTCCTTTCAAAAGACTAACATGATAGATGATTGTTCTCTTACTCTTATAAATCGTAACATGCCTCCTCTCATAATCGATGTGAGACTATCCCAATATTTTTCAACTGGGAAAAGGTTGAGTGATGTGTTCGTATGGAGAGTGATGTGTACGTGACGATGGATGCAAGAAACTTACAAACTGTCCCCGAGAAACCCGGGAAATTGAAGCGGTGATGGCCGGTGCACAATGGCCTTTGCGTGCATCCAGTTCCACTGTGACAGGCTGACAGCAACAGCGGATTAAGATCTGCGCAGTTTGGTTTTTTTTTTAAAAAGCATAGAAACACAATTCTACATTCATAAACAAAATTTTTTTGTTTGGCAAAGCTACTGTAAGAATTTGTTCTATCACATGTGTACGTCAACAAGTAGAATAATGTGGGCAAAATGTCGTGTACATGCATCTTATTTTACAATTACGCTCCTGGCCCACTTCCTTGATAAGAGTCGAAAAGAAAGAGGTAAAAAGGCGTGTTCTGATTCTGTTATGAGTACACAATCAGTCAATGGAGACAACTGGCAACATCATCCTGATAACTGTTCATAGGCAACGTATGTCGGCTGTAAGCTGCAAAAGCAAACAAGTTACATGTTACTCCGAATGAACCAAAACAATAAATAGAAAGGAAGAGAGATCAGTCGTTGAATGAGCTACCTTGTACTATTGAATACCATAAGGTGAGAATTTGTTTCATCTGTTGACAACTTGACATGCAAACTAAATGCGTAGCTTATCTATTGAGACGTCCTTGTAACACGTAGCGATTTCAGCTTCTGCATTTGTGGATTCAGTGAACGAGTACAGTGGGTCAAACTTCAGAAATTTATTAATGTGAAATCATGAATATAATACTCCAAGAAATGGCTATTTAGCTAGTAGTACGATTTGATGAAAAAGGAATAAAAAATTTCAAGGCATTATAAATGTGTACAAATGGGGGTTTTACCGAAATAAACTGCGGAGGATCATCAATGCTAGAAGATCCCAGGACGATTTCTCGCTTCAGTTTCATTGTAAGCTTGTGCACCGTGCGCAACTGATCCATTGAAGTATAAAATGGATTAAAACATATACGCAATAGGAATGAGAATTAACAAATCATTAGTAGTAAGCGGCGTACTTCAGATCTAGTGGCTCCACCAATCATGAAGATAAAAATTCGATTGCCTAGCCTCTTGAAGTCACCTAATGCGTGTCTCAAGACTGAAGAATCACTGCCAATCCAATTTATGGTGATAAGAAAGCAGCTACAAAGTTTGAAGACGATCAAAGTAGTTGTACTAGGAAAACTTATATGGTCCAAGTGGTTCAAACAGAAATTTATTTCGATTAATACCTTGACTGACTGTCATCAGAGTTTCGAGACTTAGCCCATGTTGGTGTCCGCCGTGATCTCATAGACATTGGCTGCGGAGTTTGTGCTGGTCGTGCTGCCGATGCAGTTTGTGTGGTTCGTTCAGTAGTAGAACTTGGTTCATTCATAGATGGGTATTCATTTAGAGGTAATTCACCTTTGCTCAGTTTCTCAATCAGTTCCTGTCAAAGAAAAAAGGAATTTCACCTTTACTTTTAGGTATGCTTAATATCAAATTATCCAATGAACAAAATACCACCAATATCCAATAGCTTTTCTCTCAAAATCAGTCCCAAAATGGTAAAACTGATAATTAAACATGTAAGGAAAATTCCCATAAAACATGTAAGGAAAATGTAACAAACAAAGTACACACGTCCTTAACCAAATCCAGGTGTTTACTTTTACGGTTTTAACTTGCTTTGGATAGAACCAAATAGATAATGTGTAAGAAACATGTAATAAAATACAAAAGACAGATCTTTGCAACTATGAAGACACTTTTCTGCTTGCTCCAAATGATTGATCACAATATGTAAGTTATCCTTGTTCAACAGATTTTTGAAGCGGTGCTGAACTATAAAAGAGCATAGGTCTAATTTTGTTCAATTCGGTTTGTTCTGAGACTTACATGATCAAGAGAACGAGGACCACATTCTTAAAGTACACAAATTTAAGAATTAGGTATGTGTTAGTTTCAGCAAAGACTAATCATAGCATTGCAATACATAATCCTTGACTGTAAGCACCGCAAGGAATAAAGCAGCTAAGCAGATATTTGATGAGGAAAATGAACTTTAGTAGTAATAGTTCTATGGTGTGCCTCTATAAGTGGGAAAAAACGTGATAATGCCCAGGTTTCCTCCCCATCCTGTCGTTCTGTCCTGGCAGCATTTTTCTTCTGGTATAAAAAATATGAACATGTAAGTAGAAGGGAAGGAAGTAGAAGTATTTTTAACTTTTAGTGGATATAACGACTTCACCTTTTGGGCATCAAATTTGAGAGAGAAACCGCCAGTTCGTGAAGATTTTTTTGTATCTGAACCGCCCAAGTATCTTAAACTGTTTATTACATCCATGTCATCTGGTGGCAGTTTTGCTAGCTGCAAGTCAATATATTAGCTCATGATGTGATGTCATATAGCTATAGGCCTATAGAAATAGAATCAATTGCATAACATGAAGTTTTTTATCAAATTGTAGATCCAGTATTTGTGATGTACTATCGACTATCGTAGACGAAATCTTCCATATTGCAAATTGAAGTTAACAGTCTAAGGCCTCTTAGGCTATTAGGAACAGCATAGACCTATTGGGCACTGCATTATGAGCTTATTTATTGCGCAAAGCATCACATGTTATTTTGAAGCATAAGTTCCTGTTGTATTGATAGATAACACTAATTCTAAATAGTACTCTCTACACTGCCATGTTCATAACTACTGAAAGCAGAGGTTTAGTTCCTTTGTAATTGTATACTTTTGCATCTGGAATGAGGCCTGCATTATTGATGTAATCATTGTACTCCTCAGTCCTCACAAGTCACAAGTAATGAAAAACATGATGTGAAATACCTGCATCAACTTTTCCCCTTTGTCACCTTCAAACTTCTCTGGATATACAATTGCATATATAATCAGCAATCTCAATTTGTTTTCTGGACTCATATCCTGGACAATAGAAAAGAATGTCAAGCAAAGAACAAAACTAAACAGATAGACAGAGATTTAGCAGTAAGCCTGTTTTTCATTTCTCTCTTTCTACACAAACCTGCTTTGACCTGAGGATACTGATCACCTCCTTTGCTCCTGCATCTCCAAAAACAAGATCCTGCTCCAACTGCCCAATGTCACGAAGCCCGTACTCCCTGATAAACTTGTTAATTTTTCCAGCAATCTGAACACGAGTTTAATCAAAAGTATTAGTTTTTATCATTTTGAAGTTAGAGACAAAACTTATCAAAAGATGATGTACAAAAGTAGGGCACTAAAGCATATACTATAGAACTAAATATAGGAGTATATATTAAGGTGACAACAGGTGCTAGCAAACATCAGCTGCTTGCTTTGAACCAGATGCTGAGCTTAATTCAGTGAGTAAGACTTGAAAATTATGCAACTTATATTGTTAAATCATATATATTTCTACATAAAGGTACATGCATTTACTCATTGATGGAGGTTACAATGTATGCTCTGGATCAGGGAAAAAATTCCCGGCCGGTAACCAGTCCGGGATACAAAATCCCGACCGGTTTTTCCGGGTTTTGCAAGTTCAAATTATAAATTTCAAATTTCAAATGTTTTTTAATCAAACTCGAGCGAATTTCATCTGGGTTTTTACCGGAAAACCAAGAATCGCGAGTTACCATTCGATGTAGTGGCCGAAAGCGCATGCTTCCGGTTATGTATTCCTTGCTCTGGATATCCCCATTGATGGAATCTACTGAAAGAGAGCTAAGAACCATCCTTCTGTGCCCCTCTTAACTTGAATTCACTAGAATATTGTAAATTGCAACTATAATATAAGATTTACTATAGACAGTTCTTACAAATCTCAGAATAAAAGGAAACAATAACTTATGACTCGTAAAGATAAACAAAATAACATGAAGTATGTAGAGAAAAAATTATGAAAAATAATCATCTACCTCTATGTGGAGGGTCAATTTCTCAACTTGATCACTGTATTGTGGCAAAGCTTGAACAATCTTTTGCAAATCCGTTGTTGAGATTTCACCACCATCTCTAGTTGAGAATGGAAATGTCGTAAGCATTTATTACGAAAGAACTTATAAAGAATATATACAATATGTGGTCTTACTTCACCAGCAAATAACCCACCAATCAGCATTTGATATACCTCTATATCGAAATACAAACTATAGTTTATGTAGTTTCATTTGAACTGTAAGGATTACAGTACTACTTCTCTTCCAGAGTTGCAATTCAGATCCAAATAAAATAAGTTGTTCAAAAAGAATACTATATGCTCGCAATATAGATCAAATTATGCTAGAACTATAACTAATTATGTCACATAAATATCCAGCACAAGGGATATTCAAAAGATGAGATAGAATATGAATGCTGTCAGCACTCAGCACTTCAGCAGTCTAGAATTGTAAATAACACCAAGATAAGCATCGGCTGGAATACCATACTGCACTCCACTGTGCGTTAAAACATTTACAATTGCATTTTTCCAAAACCAACAAGATCATGCACCTTGAATGAAGTTGCGCAGCTTTATTCTTTGCAACAAAGTTATTCATCCTTTCATACAACCTCTCACTAGCCTGGCATTTTAATTAGTGTTAGAAAGCATAGACCCAAATGTAATTAAACAATCTTAAACACAAATACAACACGCGACTCACATCAGCTATGTGAGCATGGCGTAGCTCAAGCCAGAGAGGATCATGATCCTCCAATAAAGCCTCCTTCTTCTCAGGTTCTGATCCCATTTTTGACACCTTCCAACAGAAAGTAAATATAAGAATAGAGAAAGTGAAGATAACATGTAGCTCATTAATAATATGATATTACATGTACCTCATATATGTATTTGCTGCCATCCATTTCAAGTAGATCGTGGCACATTGCATCATAGGTCCATTCGTGAATAACTGGTGCTATCTTTGCAGTCATGAAATTGTTGTAAGTTGTAGGAAACATATTGAAGTTCTTTGCTGTAATTTTAAAATAAACATATTATTGAACCCTTTTTAACTTGCAAGATATGCTTTAGCACCTGGTCTATAGGCCTGTCGACAATGAGCAGCTCACACGTCTCCTTCTGGGGAAATTCAGGAATTGTTGATTTATATTTTGACACAATTTCCCAGACAGCAGTAGCTAGCCATTTCGGAACATGGTCAAATTTTGCTGTTGTTGTGGATGCATCTGCGCTTTTGGGGGCCCGATACCGCACACATGGAAATTCCTGTAAGTACTTAAATCAGCTTTTGTGTTTAACAAAAAAGGGAATAATAAGACTATACTTCATTGACAGAACAAGACCAGGATAAACACATAGGAGATACCATTCCATTACTAAGATAAGAGATGGTCGGAACTGCTGGTCATCAATAAATAGCATTGTGGCCTATATTTTAAAATGGTTAGTTGCCAAATATTCACGAGGGGAAGGTATAGTCTGCCAAAGACGGGGCATTAAGATTGCCAAGACCATGTATTCCACTTCAGACATTTGCCATTAAGCAACTATGCAAGGGTTTTACAAGTTTCATGAAGTATACAACCATGTCATATTCTTTGCATTTTCCAGGAATTCAAACCACCGCCTTTTTTGGGTGTGGGGTTCAAGGGGAGGGTGACCAGGGGGTGTTCGGTTGGCACTTCTAACCTGTAATCAAGGATCCAAAACCCCTTCCCGAGAAAAATCGGTCGTGCCGCCGGGGAAAAAAACCGTTCATTCGGATTCCCGAAAAACCGGACGAAATTCGCTCGAATTTGCTTAAAAACCAGCCGAAATTCCAAAATTGTAATTTGAATTTGCAAAACCCGGAAAAAAAAACCGGCCGATTTTTCCATTCCCGGTTACCACCGGTAAATCCGGTTACCGCCGGTAACCAGCCGGTTTTTTGTTCCCTGCCTGTAATGATCCAACACAAGAGATTTGATCCACCCTGGGAAATGGGAATGCAAAAATTGGCAAGCAAAAAACATGCAAGTGTCGTTGAGCTTTTTAAAATATTGAGCACATATCAGAAGTTGCAGCATCCCACTAGCCACTGTAGGCACCAGCATTCAGCAATATTCACTTCAGGTGATGGATTCAAAAGATAAGTGGGAAGGCTTTATATGAACAATGACATTCTGAAATTTAATATTTTCAGATAATTTTGGACCATTTTGACTTCAATGAAAATGTTACACTTACATAAGAACTTAGCATACAAATATATAAATTCTTGTACTAATTAGCACAGTGGGCATGAAAAGATCATAGCAAATGAAGTTCATTAACATACCTTCAACGAAGCAAATGTGGTAGCAATGCGACTAGCCATAGTGCTTATAGTATCATTGAACTTTTTGGAATTATGCTCATTTGCACCAAATAATTCATTCAGTGCCATATCATGATCAGTTATGAAGCCCTGCAGGTATGCCACATAAAATTAACAGTACATTAATCCCAAAACTGATATTTCTAAAATCAAATTAAAGAACCAGGCATAATGACATGCAAATACAAGTCCATCCAACATCTCTATCAGAACTGATTTGCTATGCTTTCACCTTCAACAAAATCATGAATATTTCCACCATGGTAGCAAAACTTTCACTTCAAAGATGAACCATTTAATTTTCCTTCATAGTGCAAATGCAGAAATTATAAAGTGTCTAACCATTTTTCAGTAATTATGTTCTAGAAAAAAATTCCCAGTAGTTATAAGTTTTATGTTATCCTTCAGATGCTCCTTATAATGGTCACACGCAACAATAGAAAACCCGTTACCGGGCAAAATCCCGCTCGGATGCCGGTAACCGGAAATCCCAGGAAAAACTCGGTCGAATTTCGTCCGAATAAATTTGAATTTGGGATGTAACCGCCGGAATTTTGAATTTGGAGTTTTCCGGCCAGTATTTGGAATCCCGGTTCCCACCGGTAAGTCCGGTTACCGCTTTTTTCCCCTGGTCACACGCCTATACTACAATTCTGCATTGAACTTTTATACTTGACACTAACAAAATAAATATAATAAAACCAGCACAAAGTACTTTCTTAGGTAACAATCAACAAAAGGAGGCATAACTCCTAGACTTGTCTTACAAAGCAATGAAATGATCTAAATCGAAGGATATGAATACCTGCATGTCAATAGCAAAGAACTCCAAATTCATCTGCAGTTAACAGAATCACAGCATTAGAAACCTACTGCCAAAGCTCATAGCAATCAAAGGTACAAAATAATTAACCTCTCTTAGTGCACCGATGCGTGGTATCACACTACTGTCATTCTTTATGTAAGTGACCAGCTCCTTAGGGATTGGTGAACTGAAGAATATGTATGCCCTAAAGTTGAAAGTGAAACCTTTAACATGTTAGCCAAAATTTATTACATTTGAAGCTTCTGGAAATGATATTCCAGCTGCAAATTGAAATATCAGTTTAACATACTTCCTGTACAGTGGACATCTCCCGGACATGTCGGACAGAAGCATTATGACACTGCAGATTTGTGAAGCTTATGTATCAGAGAAGAGGATTCGAGAGAATATAACATATGAAGTTCACTACTATATAAGTATTAAAGAACCAGAGAAATTAATGCAAAACAAGGAAATATAATACTATGATTGAGATTGAGATGAATGTACATCTTTAGTATCATCCTATAAGCTAGCCAATAAGCATTACCTAAAGAAACATCACAGTCACTAAAAGAATCAAAGAAGCGACCAAGACTCTAAATGCATGGCATTCACAATAAATTACATTGGCGTGCTGATGGAAGACAAAAAAAGGTCAATGGCAATTGAAAATTACTTTTCTTTCAGTGGCTGGAGAAAGTAGATTGCATCCATTGAAGGCATCGGCTCCCTTCGCTTGAAGAGATCTTCTACCACTGAAGGACAAGACAATAAGCTCACTTAACTATCTCACTTTAAGAAACTCAAATCAGCCAGCTTTACCCAAGTGTTATTCGCTGAACGGGGGACCTTGAATAGGTGCCCTTCAAGTGAATGCAGTAGGAAAACATGGCACTATCCGCCAGATCACCACTACATGCTTTGTGCTAGATGATTACAGATCCAGGTTTGGGCAGCTTACAAGAAATTCCTGCGTCGGTAATTTCTGCCATCTTGCAAGCACAAGCCATGATCTTCACCGTAAATTTATCCATGATAAGAACCTGCACAGAAGACAAACGAAAACCACATTTGTTTTTCCTCTAAGTAAATCCTCATAAGATGTGTCGAGATTGTTGGCTTTACCCAGAAGAAAACTCATACAGTTGGGGCAATTTTCTGAATTGTATTTCTCTCTTGTTAACCCCCACTTAACAATTGATCAAATAAGCTTTATATAGCCACTAACACACACATGCAAGCACTACGCCACTACTCCACGCATGCATTTAATGCAGTTACATGCAGCAGCCATGCAAACATATACTCACACATACACTTAACTACTTTGCATGCAGACTCCTCATCTTCCTGCGTTGAAGACTCCTCATCTCCACTCGCGTAGTCTAGCACTCACCACCGAAGACTCGGCCAACTACTAGACCAACAAATAACATGTATGGCTAATTCCAAGTAACATATACGTGCACTCAACTCCTGGCTGCTGATCAGCTCACTACGCACTGCCAATCACCCGCTACGCCATGCTACACGTTTCAACTAACTTGGACTCTAGCCACTATACATATTACACTCAATCATAAATAAACAAAGAACACATAAACAACAAGATTAGTTCCAACAGAGATCATCATACATTTTGGGACAGGATCACACTTCTTGTTAAAAGGTGAAACAAGCAAACAACAGCAATGAGAACACATACGAAATGATTCAGGATTCTCAACCAAATCATATATGATACAATATAGGCTCAATAACATGCTATGTGTCAGAGTGCGTGTGAAATTGAACAGATTAAGCACGGAATACGTATCTATATACCTTCCATGAGCTTTTGGTCTCCTTGTCTTTGTCCGGCTGCAGCAAGTCTTTCAGTATCCCTGTGGAGAAGAAGAGGGGGGAGAGATGCAGCACAGCAGCAGGAGGCAGACATTGGGGATCATTCCATCACCCTAAGAGAACGAAGCAGAGGAAGAGGAGAGCAGGAGCTGAGATGCGCTACGTACGGTCGCGGCAGATGTTGCGGAAGACCTTATGGTCGTCGCCCGCGGCGCCGAAGTCCGACCCCGACATCGACATCTCGCCACCGCCGCCTCCGAACCGATTCGACCGACGATCTCCACCACCACCACTTCGTTCACCTCCTCCTCCCCCTTCTCTCGCTCTCTCACTCTATATCCTGATTTAGCTGCAGGTCGGGAATGTCGATGAGCGCGTGGGTGCGTGCGCGCATGCCCGCGCTGAGTGGGGAGAGACAAGGCGAGAAGAGGGGTGGGGTGGAAAGGAGGACGAAGGCGCAGCGTGGGGCCCGCAGTATGAACCGGGCCGCGATTCCCGCGGGGAGGAGAGGAGAGGAGAGGAAGGCAAGGAGTCTCAAGGAGAGGTCATGCATGGACACGGACGACATGGGAGTCTGTCTCTCTCTCAAGTCTCAACGAGGGGGAGGAGTTGCATGCACGTCGTACTCTTCACTCTTCATCATTCCATGGCATGGCACTGCATCTGCATCTGATCGATTTATATGTAGATTATTTTGAGATCCCATGCAAATTGAGAGATTAATTAATCTGTGGCATGTTAGCTCTGAATTCTTGTCCCATACTTGCGGTGCTTTGTTCTGAATTCCCACCCCATACATGCTCTGTGTGAGCACTAAGTAGTAATCGGAAGGAAGTTTGCTGTGACAGGGTAAGGTCTCCCCTATCAGATTTTCTTCCGTAGTAATATGTAGTGGCAACTAGCCAACTAGGACCATCTCCTTAGTCCAGAAATCTCAAATCTAAAAGTTTTTTGTATGCTTCAGCTAGCATCAAGCGTACAAAATTACAGGACCTGAATTGCCCCGTTTGAGAGAGAGGGGGGGGGGAATGAACCTGAATTATATTTCGGTTAATCTGTATTCTGCAGTCAAAACACGTACGTAAGCGTCCATCACATCTCAAATTCTCAACCGAAGCAAATCGACTGCAATTCGTAATATAACATGTTGTGCTGTGCCTACGACCTTAACATTATATGACTATATATATCAAAATTCAACATTCTTTTACGAACGCATACAATTCCATAGATGTGCAACCAAGTCCTAGCACTCGTATGATTATTCGTTGCTACTTACCAGTCTAATAATCTAATATGAACACACTCATTTCGCGCTGAAATGTCTTGAACCGTATACCGCAAAGAACAGCGATTTACACGTTGCTGCTTGATGCTTCCATCACACCGTTCCGGATTTGCTCGCTGATATCCTTCACATGGCCCGGGCCGTGAGGGATAAACACAGTGGTGTTCTTCGAGCCATCCCCGAGTTCTTTGATAGTGTCAAAGTACTGTGTGACCATGATCAGGTCCATGACTTCTTTCGCGGTGGTGCCTGATACTGTGTGTGAGAAGTTCAGGATGTTCTCTCTCAGGCCATTGGTTATCGCCTGCCGCTGTTTGGCAATGCCAACACCAGAGAGGTACTTCGCCTCTGCTTCTGCTTCCGCTTTCTTCACCAAAAGAATCTTCTCTGCTTCTCCCTTGTAGACACTTGCAAGCTGAAGCCTTTGGGCTGCGACAGAAGTTGACCATTTATGTGAGCACACATGCAAATGACAGAAATGGTTACTTAATATCACTATATCAGATATTTTGCTATTCCAAACATTACAAGAAAACCCAAAAATGAAGCATGAGTGTGAAAGATAGCATGAAAGTGTCAGGCCAATATAAGAACTGTAACAAGTTTTGACTTCAAGAAAACGCTGCATCGTTAAATAAACATCCACCAGGCTGTATAACCTGAAAGCACTACTACACATATATTCAAAAGGGCATAATACCTGCATTTATGTCATTCATTGCTCTGCGCACAGCAGCATCAGGGATGATGTCAACCATTAGAATGTGCTCAATGCTGTAACCATAATCTGCCATCACCTGGACAACAGCTAGGATTCGTTAAATTGCCAGGCAAGACAGAAAAAAAACAGTATGCAGCAGACCATCCAAGAAAAATAAGATGTACAGAACATTTGGATAACTTTCTCAAGAGATGGTATAAATACGAAACTACCTACCATTGACAACAATGCAGAGGAAACAATGTTTTGAGGACAAAACTAGACATTAGCAATCAAACTTATGGTAAGTCACAGATAGCGTTGTACAAACCAGACAAGATTTTTTAACTTTACCAGAAACAAAATATCAATCACCTGAGGAAGAAACAAACATGGTGTTTAAAATTTGGTAAGCATGTTAGTTTTCTGAGCAAGACTCATTGTAGCACACAATAAATTGTCAAATTTCCTTGTGGCACAACCAAGTTCCATCAAATAGTATTCTGGAACAATCCCTTTTCTAATAGACATGTTAAACCCGTATTGGAAAAAAAATCCGCGGGCAACAAAATAACATGCTTAGGATGTATCAAACCAAAAGTCCAACTGTAAGCATACATAAAGGGCAAAGAAGAAAAAAAGTACGCTGCAACGGTCACAAAACAGATTGCTGACTAAAAATGAAATCCCAACAAAATTATTTAAATACATGAAATGATTCACCATGGCAGTAAGCAATACATGTAAACAAGAAAAAATAATGATCAGATGTATAACTGGAGTTATATTGCATGGAAAATTAAGAATTCAAATTAATCCCAGACTCCCAGTAAATATGGGTTACCTTTTCAAGTTCCTCAAGTACAGCTTTCGCCACATCATTCTTTTGCTCAAACAGATCGTCAAGATTTATTCTTGGAACTAGGGCTCGAACCACTAATTATCGGAAAAAGCGACTGGTTAGACTTAAGGGAAACGGCATATAAAGTGCATAGTTCAATATTAACAATTTACCATCAAAGACGTAGGACTGAATTTGCTGTTGGGGATTCTGCAACTCATAAAATGCATCATCAGCATGTTCCTTAACAACTCGATATTGGATTGTGCAGATCAGCTGAACAAAGACATTATCCTGCAGGGGAAAAAAGATATCATCAACTGTTGAACAAGTAGAAACAAGCAAGCAATGCAGTAAGGAAAATGGTCCTTCACTGACAAACATTTCACTTCATTTATAAGCACTATAGCTGGCCGATCACATGGTTAGAACAGGTGATTAATAGGGTTGCTATGGCTATGCTACCAAAGTATCTCCCATCAGAAGCAACAAAAGGTTTACTCCCCTGCTAACACAAAGTAAAACAGAAAAACCCACAGTTCGCTGCCCAAATAATGACCAGCACTCACAACAATTCAACACAAACCTAATTTTCTTCCACTGTCGCACGGGAACCTAATTTATTGATATTAAAATTCTCCTACCACCACTTCACAGACCATGTAAGGCAATCCCCTTCCTTCTGCAATAACTTTCGTGAAAGTATAGGCCACAATCAATGAATCAAAGCATGGATCTTTCGACTGCTACTGAGACTTTAGTAACCATAACTAGCATTCCAGCATGACACAATATCAGCATGGCCATTTGGCCCAAGCATCTCACATCAGAGACAAGAAAATGTTAACTCCACTGCTAACCCAATTCGACTAAAAAATACACAGCGGACTGCCCAAATAACGCTGATCAACATCTCTCTTCCATTATCACACACAACCCTAATCCTTCAAGGCTGCTACCATTGTTCTCCCAGTAATCCACAGTTAATTCTTTTCCACAGCAAAGTTTGTGAAAGTATTGGCCGCGATCAATTCAAAGCAAGCATCTTTCCAGCGTTATGGAGTGTAGCAACCATAACCAGCATCCCCACATGATGCAATCTCGTATGGTTCCACCAATTAGCTACCAATCTAGCACCGGAAGAACTGGTCGGACACGGTGAGGCAAATCCCTCACCGATCTAAGGTGGTCGGAATTATGAATTTTGTCTACCATCTGGGTAGGATTGCCGCTGGGATAGTGGGATTAAACCCTCATAGTGGATCAAACACAGATAAGGGTGCTAAAATAGCGTGACCAAGAAGGGGGCTGAAGGAACCTTGGTCTTAGTCTCGACGCGGACGTCGAGGGACTGGACGCGGGTGGAGAGGGTGCCTGCGACGCACTCGCCGGCGAAGGGGTTGAAGAAGTTGAGGCCCGGCTCGGCGAGGCGGATGAAGCGGCCCCACTTCTCGACCACCCCGACGCTCGCCTGGTCCACGCACCCGCAGAAGAGGAAGGAGGCGTTCATCATCTCTCAATTTCCTCTCTCACTTCCTTCCTTCCCTCGCCGATTTTAATGGCGGATTCGCTCCGGATTTCCCCTTCTCCGTTTCCTTCACGAGGGAGGAGCCGAGGAGGTCTCGAACGAACGGCGCGTACCTTGGACTAATTCCTATCTGACGTGGGCGGACAGCGTGGATTTACGTCGGCTACTAGTTGAATAACCGCGCGTTGCGAGGGGAAAAAAAGTTGTGTCTAGGCAACTGTCTAGTACTTTCTTCCTGCGTACTTGATTTTTTTCGAGTACTCTGTTGCTTCCTGTGTACCTGAGCGTTCCATCCCCCTCACCCCCTCTCGTAGCAACGTGCATGCACACAATTTGCTCTCCCCCTCCCCCTCCCCCTCCCCCGTAGAATTAATTGGTCGGATTGCATGATTTTGTTGGCCTATCTATGCCGGCCATTTTGTGATCAAATACCGTCGGGTTTCTTTGTTCGTTTTGCTTTGATCCAAACACACGACCCACGACCCACAAAAAAAGAAAATAAAAAGCATGTCACTGTTAAGCCATGAATGTTGATGTCTGACGCAAGTTTTTCCCGATCTGTCTTTGGGCTGTTAAAAAACTTTGAAAAAGGCCCATTTGTGGTAAGCTACGATGTTGAGAGCGTGTGAAACCCAAGATTAAAAAAAAACACAGAGTTGGCGGATGATGAACAGTAGGAGGGGGTTTCCCTCCCCCTAAGGCCTTGTTTGGGAACCGGATTCCCGGCCGGGATCCCCATCGAATCCCTAGGATTGAAAAGCCCAGGGGAAATTTCCCCCGCCGCGTCGAATGCGCCGTTTGGATGACGAAGGGACGTCGATCCCCCGGCCCATTCCACGCCATTTCCACGGGAAGATAACCCGGGCGCCATCGGTGGGATTTTGCCTCGTCGCCTTTGTCTCACCCGACTGACCTCCTCTGGACCGCCTCCTCCTCCGCCAGCGGCCCGCCACGGCCTCCTCCTCCGCGTCGGCGCCGCCCTCCCTCCACATCAGCGCCGCCACAGGCCTCGCTCCCGCAGACGGCGCCTCCTCCTCCACATCGGCGCCTCCCTCTCTCTGCATCGGCGTCGCCACAGGCCTCGCTCCCTCCGCATCGGCGCCTCCCTCCCTCCGCATCCGAGGTGAGAAAGCACATCCCTCTTCCATCCATGGATTTGCGTGGTGCATCTGGATGGGTTGTGGTTTTGGGTCAGGTTGGATTGGACTGTTGCGGGTTAGGTATGTGGCTATTTTCTTGGTGATTTGCTCTCCATCTAGCATCATGCATCTTGACTTGGTTTGGCTCTGGTTCCTACATATCTAGCTTGTCTGTAGATTGTGTAGAAAATGGTCGAATGTCGATCTAATGTGGTTGGTGACCTGGTGTGGGAAATGGATGTGCGGATTGATTGAACAATTGAAAAATCTCGCAGGATCTCTCAAACAACAATCTCTCGAGAGGTTCCATCAATCGGCTCCTTTTCACTCTTTACCCCTATAAGGTAATGATCCCAGACTAAACTCATAGCAATCAATCATTGTAGAGTATTTTGCTTCATGGTGATACTATTGTTAAGGTGCATTAGTTTCATTTACAAATGAGTTCATGAATGGGGTTCTGGAATGTATGTGTGTGATGTGAATCCACTAAACAGCCTTGCAAAATGCAATCCCTCTCTTGTTTGTGTATACTCAGTCCTATGAGAGCATTGGCAGATTTCAGTGCTGGGTAAGGTGGCCAGGCTTTAAGGGGACATGGCATCTGAAGTGGTCTCGCTTCTGGTATGAAGTGCACTTCATAGTTAGCAGAGCATTGACAAACACCATCACAAAGTTAACCGATCTAGTGGCCACTGCATGCAACCCACAATTGACCTGGAGATACGATAAGGACCTTGAAAGTGTAGTTTTCTGAATTTGACTAGGAACCTTAATTAATCAATATTGTCGCTTATATACGATGATGCTGATGTTCATGAAATATACTGGCCAAACCCTGTCGGTAATCTCCGAATCTATAGCTTGAATAGCTCAGATGGGAGATGGTCTGTTTCCTGGGTTGCAGTGTCTTAACCATGTAATATTCATGCTTTGTGTGGTCCAAATGGAAATGCATTTTCATGATTTGTCATTCTGGAATATGCCATCAGTCATCGACCTAATGTGGATAATAGAAGGGCTCACTGGCAGTACTAATGTGCAAATACTGCCAGCCTCAAGTTTAGCTGTTCATTTGTAGATTTTGCTTTGACATGATTTCGTGGACCTCATGATGAATTTTTGCCTGGTACATTTTCTTTTTTGAGTATAAAGTGACATTGTTTTATTTCAGGATTATGCCGCTAAGCAGTTACAATGATGAAAAGGTTGAGTTGGATGTAAGTTGCATGTTAGATCATTGATGAGTGGCTCGGTTAGTTAATTTACCATTAGTTTGTTTGGTTACAATGCATATCAATTAAGAGCGAAATAGCATACACTTTTCATACATATGACCACCTTTATGTTTTATTGGCATGCAGGCTTGACATCCAAGAGATTATTCATCCGATGCTCCTGAAGTGGTGTTTTGTTCCAAATGCTGCTTATGTACCTCACCAAATGATGTGATTCCTACTATTTTTGTCATGATTTAGTAGTTATCTTGTGAGACCTCAATGTTACTCTCATCTAGGTTCCATTTGGTCTTGAATGGAGTTTTAAGTACTTGGCCGACTTAATCTATACCTTCCAGTCTGGTGAAAGAGTTTGTTCTTTCATGTTGTGATGTCTATGATACTTCATATTTCTATACATGTTCTATCATTTTTAAAGTTTGTAATCTTTTCCTGGAATTTACAGAATTTTTTTATTTTTATTTTTGATTTTTTTCATGGCCGGGATTTTTATCCCTGTTGTTCCCAAATGGCAACAGGGATTTTTTTCCTACGAAAAATCCTTATGTTGAGGGGGATTTCATGTGCCATCAAAATCCCCTCAAGGGATTCTCTTCCCTGGGATTTTGCTCCCTAGCATCCAAACAAGCCCTAAAAAAACAAAAACGAACACTAGAAAAAGGAGACGCAACAAAACCACGCGGGGAAGAAGATAGAGAAGAAAGACGATACAGAAAGAAGAAGATGGAAGCGCTAGTGGAACATGTGAGTCCCAAAAAAAAACTAAAACTCACCGATTCGCCCCCCCCCAACGGAAAAAAAATCTACGCCTCTCTGTTCTTTTATTTTTTCAGACAAATGAACGAACCTGCAAGTACACAGATAGATGTTAATGTTTCAGTTTGGGATGGGGATGGGTTGTGTTTTTTAAGTTTGAAAAAGAAAATATGTTAGGGGAAAAAGGATCATGTGTGGTTGTCTCTTTTTTTTGTTCAATGAATCCATCATGGTAAAATCACCTGCGCGTGGAGCCTTTGTCTCTTTAGCTTGATGTAAGGGGGAAAATACCCCTAAACAGCAACATAGAAAAAAAACCATTTAGAACAGATAAACATCCCTCTGTGTTGTCAAATTTTAATGGTCCCCCTCAATGACATGCTTAGAGCTGAGCATTGGGCCGTGCACGGCCTAGACCCACCGTACTTCGGGCCGCGTCGTGCCGTGCCGGCTCGGCCTAGTCACCCCGCCGTGCCATGCCGTACCGGCCCACCTCGCCTTCGGCCAGGCCCAAGCACGGCCCAAAGCCCGTCATGCCAGGATCGTGCTGTACCAGTCCAAGCCCAGCCCTAAGTAACTATAGACGCCTGGAAAGACGACAACCGCTGCCGCCCAGAAAGACAAAGACACTCGTGCGCCATCCACACCCACTCCCCCTCGCCATAGCCTCCTCCACTTCTTTGACGTCAATTAAGAACTCCTCCCACCTCGGCCGCGTCGCGCGCTTGCGAACGGGGTGAGAAGGACAGCAACGAGGAGGTGGCTAGAGGGAGGGCAGTGGGCGACGGTGCGTGGGGAGGGAGAGGGAGAGGGAGGGAGGTGGCTGGAGGAGTGGAGGAGGGGTGGCCGGCAGCGCGTAGGGAGGGAGGAGGGAGGACGGCGATCGGCGGCGCGTGGGGAGGGAGGCGGCTGGAGCTGGAGGGAGGGGAATCAGATAATGCGATTAGGGATTGAGAATTTGGGAGCCAGGCTCGAGATAAGGGGTTGGGGATGGGGGTTGGGGGAGGCTGCGAGGGATGTTGGGCCAGGCCAGGTGGCAAAGGGGGGTTATTGGTTGGGCCAAGCCGGGGTGGGGGAGTGATTGTGCCAGACCGAGAGAGGGGGTTGGGCCAGAATGGAAAGGTTGGGCCTATTTCGTGCTGGGCCGGCCCAAGCACGGCCCAATTGATCGTCTTGAGTGTAATGCCGCCTAATCAGACGCATTCTTAGGCCCGGCCGACCCACAGTTCGTCGCGTCTTGGCTCGGTCCACCACTTGTCGTGCCGTGCCGTGCTTAGACCGTACTGTGCCAATCGTGCTTTGGGCCGGCCCAAAAAAGCACGGCCCAAGTCCCAGCTCTAGACATGTTGATGATCTTTTTTGTTTTGTGCATAGTGATAAAAAAAATAAAAGTGAAAAAATGAGCTCTGCATATCACTTCGATGTACTACTGCACTTAGGGAGATCATTTTGCCCCCATGTTAGCTAGAAAACAAATTTACATAAAATTGTTTGCAAAAAACACAAAGAAAAACGTCAGCAACTATTTCTCGATTGGAGTTATGTCTGTTCATCTGCGTGCTAACCTTATCAAAGTGATGCAGGATGCTCAGAGAAGAACACAAGACAAATCAAAGTTAACATCATTCTTTGGTGACGAGATATCTCTGTACAATGCATCACCTTATAGTATAATCCCCCACGTACACATCCTTTTGTATTCTCATAAAAAAGGAGTCTAGAAAGTACATTTGAATGAATCGACCTTTTTTTGCACATTTGGTCGATGTAATTCGTATTTACATCAGAAAAAACCATGTGTGTTGCCGTGTGCGGGTTACCCAAGGCTTCATTGTTTCTAATTGTGATCAACAATATGAGCGTGTGACCCAACTTCTCCATCTGCAGGTGTTATTTTTACGCACTTAAAAAAACATAATTTACATGTATATATCCTTGTAAAAAGTACTAATAGTTGGTGTAAAAAAATGAATTGACTTGCTAGTATGGACAACATGTATATCCAGATATATTAACCAGAAAATGTGCAACAACAAAAAATATACTGACATTGTCCCCCACAGCAGACCATACTAACTGCTGAGGAAGGAGAAGATAACATATGCAATTTGAATGACGTCCTACATGGATTTGGTTTGTTCACGGGTCTTTTGCAGCATGTTTCTGGATTAGAAATACAAATCCCAAGCTCTGTCCAGGTAAAAACATAGGTGGTATGTGTGTGTGATATTTCACATAAAATTTATGCATGACATGCGATGTGCGAAAAAAAATGACAGATTTCGTAATAACTATTAACAAAGAAAAGATTACCTTGTTACAAAACAACATGTTTATGACAAGCAGCAGAATCCCAGATCCTTGCTCCCCGCTAGCGTCACTTCCTGCACATTTAGATGTTTTTTTGTCATCTCTCGTATATTATATATTTCTAATTTCCATTCTGCTATGTAAAAATGCTCATATTGTTCCAGGTTTTTTGTGATTGCAATCTAGATGCACTGTAGCAGACCGTGTTGCTGGGAGCACAATAATTAAAAAAAAAGTATATTGTGTTCGCCACCAACAAATTCTAAATCGTCAACAATGCCCATGGATGACGAAGTGTACAACAACTAAAACTATATGTGAAATCCTACGCTATATTTTTTACATGTTGCTATATATATATATATATATATATATATATATATATATATATATATATATATACACTATGTATGCGTTGTAGAAAGTGGTTCGTATAGATGTATAAAAAAAGTGTTTCTTAAATTAGATACTGACAAAGAAATAGATGACTTTGTATGAAAGAAACAAAAAAAAATATTTACTTTGCTTTAATATGATAAAGATGGGTGTGTAGGCATGTTTGTAGTCTGATGGGATGTCGTCACGCCAAGACTTGACTACCAGTTTGAGAACATATAACATAGATACTGCAACAACAGAACAACACAGCAATGAAGAAGATGTCACATAGCTTGAACCAACTTCCCCTCCAGATCAGGACGAAGAACATTTAGAAGATGACATCAACAACTTGCTACAAAACCAGAGGGTTGTTTCTGCTGTACCACTTCAGGGGAATATGGACACTATATCTAGGCATGAGCCAACAGTTGGCATGAAGTTTGCTACATACAAGGAAGCTCATGCATTCTTCAATTTCTATGAGTTCGTTTTTGGTTTTTCAGAGAAAAGGGCCAACAACTATCACACACGTAACAAAAAGAGAAGTGGGAAGATCACTAGAGTCACAGTCAGATGCAACAAACAAGGGAATAACAAAGAGGACGGAAGTTTTGCATCGACATCTCTCAGTAACAAGAGGAAACAAAACACTGTGATTAAAACAAAGTGCAACGCGAAAATGGTCATGACTCTGAAGAACGGTATGTGGGTTATCACGAATCTGGAGCTGAGCCACAACCATGATATGAGTCCCCAAAATGAGACACGTTTTTTCATATCGCACAAGTACATGATAAATGAAGAGAAGTCATTGGTAAGGACGCTAAATGAATGTGGCATACCAAATAGAAAGATGATACACACACACACTATCATTCATGCGGGGAGGCATAAGATCACTTCCTTACACACACAAAAAAGACATTAGCAACCTACGGACAGGCATCCGAAGAGAAAACAATGAGAATGATATTATGCAAGTTCTTGAGTACTTTTGCAAGCAACAAGCAGATAATCCTGGGTTTTTCTATGCATTTGACACAGACGGGAACAATACTGTTAGGAACATTTTATGGGCTGATGCAAGGGCAAGGAGGTACTATGATGCTTATGGTGATTGTTTGTGTTTTGATACAATATACATGACTAATAAGTACAACCTCCCGTTTGCATCATTTATTGGAATAACAAGGTATGGCCATACATGCCTGTTTGGATCTACCTTCCTAAAAGATGAGACAACAAATACATTCAAATGGGTTTTTAAGATGTTCTTGCTGGCTATGAAAGGGAAGGCACCAAAACAAATAATAATAGACCAAGACGGTGCGATGAAGAATGCAATATCTTATGTGTTGTCGCATACCATACACAGAAACTACTTATGGCACATACTTTACAAGCTAGAAAACAAACTGGGTAAATGTTTTCATTCAAAAACAGGACTGCATGTTGAAATAATGGACACAGTTGTAAACTCACTTACAGTTGAGGAATTTGAGACATTGTGGGTTAGCATGATAGTCAAATACAACATTGCACACATCAATTACCTACAGGACATTTGGCCAAAAAAGACATACATGGGTACCTGCATACTTCAGAAGCAACTTCTTCCCATTTGCCCACACCACTTCTAGGAGTGAAGGCATGAACTTGAACTTCAAGGGTGATTTGGGGCCACATCACACAATCATGGGCTTCGCAAGATAGTTCAGCAGGGTATCAGATACAATATTGGACAGAGAAGAGAAAGAGGACCACAAAATAAGGAACACGAAACCGCAGATGTGGTCGGATTACCAAATGGAGCATGTGGCAACGAATACTTACAACAAAAGTATTTTCCTAAAGTTCCAACATGAGCTGAAGGATACGACAAAACTGCACATTGAAGAAATTGTAAGGTAGACAACTTATGAGGTGTACCATGCAAATGACAATCTCATAATAGAGTACAGAAAGAGAAGGTACTTAGTGCTCATAAATAAACCTGATGAGGAATACACCTACATCTGTGGCAAGTTCCAAAAAGATGGGATAGTGTGCTCCCATATTCTCAAAGTTCTGATCCATATCAACGAAACATCTCTCCCAAACAATCACTTAATGACAGATGGAAGTTAAAGCCAGCAGCAGGTATAATCATTGAGCTTGCAGCGGAAATAAAAGATGTAGAGAGTTTGCTAAGAGTCAACATAATGTCAAGATTTATGGTGGAAATGGCATCAGATGTTTCGAAATCAGCAAAAAAAAATTTGAATATGTCATGGATGAGATGCGGAACATACAAAGGCATTTACAAACAGATGACATTGATGAGACACCTATCTCTAGCCCAATGTGAAAAAAACGACTAGGACTGGAAGCAAAACTCCTAGTACCACGAGTGAGACAATAACAACAATATTTAAAAGGCCTCAAGGGCAACAGCTCGGAGATCCTGATAAGTCAAACACAAAGTGGCATAAAAAAAGGCAACAGACTGAAGCCTATAGCAGAGGAGATGAGAACAAAAAAAACAAGCAGTGCATGGGGAAAAATAAAAAACGTGAAGGTTGCAAGGAGATTGTCACCATACATCATATATTTGCAGTTATTTATGTAGTCATAACATCTGATTTTTGGGTCTCGGCCTCTCGGGGGGATGTTTATGTACACATATCTATGGTGGTATTGTTTTGTTCATTGCATCTATTCCCACTTTTTCTGCTTCTTTAACATACATTCTTACACGCTCTTGAGCACCGAATACATGCAGATCCTCTCTGTATGGTGATATCTGGAGATGTACCTCTATGTGTGTGTGAACAAACCACGCTTTCCTTGCCCCTAGAAAAAAAACAGAATAATTACCGGACGAAAAATATATTAAAAAAACACATATCTTGGGCCTAAAAAAAGCATGTTGCATGAAAAAAGAAAGAAAGAAAGACGCTGGGTGTATATCTACCTTTGATACAAATGAATTAACTAGATCCAGCGAGATCTCATTCTCTTGGTGCTAAAGCATCCTGTTCAACAATTGGATCCTTATGTTTGGAATGTCTTGTTGTACGTGAAGTGTGCAGTGAAGGCAACTCTTGGGCTCCAAAGTTCAATGAATTTCATGACAAAAAATCTGCAATCGCAACTATGATCCAAAAATGAAATTGAATTTTGGAGACAAATCTTAAGAGACAAACACCTAAACCTTTGAAAGTGAAGCAAAATCATATATTAAGGATGGTATATGCAAATATGATAACATCCTAGAAGCATTGCACGAAAAGAGAAAAGAATTAAAATTTGTATCGTCCTAAACCTTGATATCGTCCTAGATGCATCGCGCGAAAATAAAGGGCATAAAATTCATATTGTGTGCCATGATGCCATCTCTGAAGTTTGGATTAAATGAAAATTTTGAACAAATATAGGACGCACTACATGTGTAACTTCTGAACTGCAACTTTGCTAAACACAAAAACATGGTATATACAATATGAACAAATATAGCCCACATAGTAGCCTACACACCAAAAAAAGTGTGCAAAAAAGTACTAAAATGCTTGGGAAAAGAGAAAGAACTAAAATTTTTCCTACAATTTGCCTACTTTGGATGCATTATCAGAACAAAAAAAAAAGATAAACCATTCGTGCAACAATAACATATGACTTGATTTTATCATCTTACATTATTGCACAAAACTAAAATAGGGTGCTTTATTCCCTGATCAAAAAACCCAATCACAATTCATATATAAAACTACTAGAAAAATTATGCTTCGAACACCGAGTCAATTAGGACATAACTTACTACATGATTGAATACAAATCTTATAAAAAAAAAGTGATATATGCTTGCTTCAACCTCAGTAGCGTGCAATCTGGCATAAACATGGTTTGAGTAGAGAAAAAAATAAACTTGCATAACTTCAGTAGTAGCTCTACATGTTTTGGCACCAAAAAAAAACTGCAACTACTACAAGCAATTTTAAAACTCCACATTCTTTTCATGGTTCTGGCATTGTGCATGTTGCTTGGTACTTAATCAGTGGCAAAAATATGCCATCTAAAAAAATTCTAACTAATACACACTTACAAAAACTACGCTGCGGATATAAAAATGATTAGTTGATGCTTTGCACAACAGCATCAACCAACTGAAAACTGAGAAAGAAAAAAATAAAATGTAGCAGGAGTACTCAAGCATAACAGAGATGATGACACAGATGATTTTATAAACTAATCAAAAAACGTAACTTAACCTTGGTGAACCCTATAGACAAAAATAATAATGTAAACGAGACAAAAAAAAAAGGCTTTGGGGACCCCCTCCCCCCTACCACCCTAAAGATAAAAAAAACATTTTTTTATCATTTCTTTTTTTAAAAAAAATGGCAATAAACATGCCCCTACTGACACCACTAATTCAGTATGTCACTATTTTGATACATAGGCACACCTTGTGAAACCAGACATAAACAAACTACCAATAAAGTGATCTTGTACATAAGAACAAGAAATTGTCTTTAAAAACATTGTTTATTGGGTACAGGGGTGTTCTCGTGCATGTGGTGGATGGGTCACTAACACAAGAAAGAAAAATCGGTGTAGAAAAAGAAATGTTAATTACTTGGAAGTCTGCTTAGGTACAGTGGGAACTCTATTTCAAATTGATCAAGGAAATTAGGGGGGTCTCCTTCACATATTCCTCGCAAGTTACCTTGAAATAATTAACCATAAAAAAAATATGCATACAACCCGTTGATCAACTATACCTTAATAAAAATATAAAAAAAAGGGAGGATAAAAACAAAAATAGATCCTTACAATGCTATATTTTAGATTCTGATGGAAAGAGTTGTCATCCTCATAAAGTGAGTCCAGGAATATATATTTTCAGTCTAGAATATCAACAACGAACATGAATCAGTGGTTGGCCACGCATATAGGGAAGTGCAGCTACGTTTTTTAAGTTTTTTTTTGCACACTAAGTATCCCCTATAAAAACAAAAAAAACATTTGAGTAATTATAGATAAGTCAGAACAACTCACCATGAAGCTCTTGTGCAACTTTTTTTACAATGTGTGCTTTTGTGAATTGCTGCTTTACAAAGTCCACCTTGAAAACGTTGGCCCTCTTGACAAAATGATCCTAAAAAACAAAGTACTTTGAGTATAAAAAAACACCACAACTAACATAAAAAAACCTATTGTGGTATGTTTAAAATTTTAAAATAGTAGACCACAAAAGAGGAGTTAACAAAGTGATGAGTTACTAACTCCGACGTTGCTAAAGAAGAAATGCAATCTTGTTTTGTCGGGCCAATTCTCCACAAACATCTTGCAGAAAACATCCATCAGGAAATTGAAAACCCATCCTCTTGGTTTCGATGATTGTCCAAGAGCAAGATATGTGGCATGAACGCCACTGAAAGATATTGTCGGGTTGCTGGTTTAAAAATTACAAAAAAAAATGTGGTTCAGCTATTGAAACAAAGAGAGATAAGGTAGATGCGAACTTTGAATAAAAAAACTTGATCTGAAAATGTGTTACCTGATGTGTTCGCTCCTAGCTTTTGAGTTATTATCTTGGCATTAAAGTACATCAATCATCAAGTGGTATCTTGTTGTGCCAGGAAGCATATGCAAAGAAGATTCTTCAAAATTGTGGCATGAATGATTGCAATCCAATACAAACTCCGATGGAAGTGAGATTGAAATTAAGTAAGAAAAGCCCCTCACTGTTGGTAGATCAAACCATGTATAGAAGCATTGTTGGGAGTTTGAGGTATCTAATTAACACAAAGCCAAACCTAACTTATTTGGTTGGGATTGTGAGCCGTTACATGGAGTCCCCGACAACTGAACATATGGTTGTAGTGAAGCACATTTTGAGGTATGTCAAAGGCACACTTGATTTAGGTTGCTATTACAAGAAGGGAAAAGAAGGTGATGAGGGCATCCCTACTACCGCTACCATATCTCCAAGTGTTCATGAAGCACCAAAAGGTCCAATGACTAGAGCACGAGCCAAGCTTTTAAATAAACAGGTGAATTTGTTCCTTAATGCCTTGCCTTCTATTGATGAGAATAATATACTACCTTATGCTAGTTTCTTGTGCATCCTTAGGTGTGAAGACGAGGCCACCGAACAATCAACGGAGGGAGTCCATGCTGGTGGTGCAAGGCTTGAGTCCACGGTGCATGAAGCCCGTGCGCATGGAGCTCTCACGGGCTGGCATGTGTGCCAAGTATTTGATTGAAGCTCGTTGCTTAGTCATGTAAACATAATTAGCCAATTGAGTTTAGGATTAATAGATTGTTTGGGTCTTTTGGCTGAACTAACAAGACTCGGTCACATGAGACCTACGTGCTATTCACGTTCTGCACATGAGCCGATGGAGCCTTAGCTAAGCCGAATAGCAGGGAGTAGGTTAGAGGTGTTTCGGTTTTGGTGGGCCCACTTGGAGCTAAGTTCAGATCTGCCGAACCAATCCGAAAGGAATTCCCAGGCTGTGCGTACGAGATGGGGGGAGGGTCATAAATACCCTTTGCCCTTCTCTTGTAACAGGGGACTAGATTGGATGAGATTGAATAAAAACAAATTGCTTTATTCTTAATAGCTGATGGCATCAATGGGGAAAATTGAGAGTTCTTGCTAATTGAGATCGTTCAACCTTTCCGCTGGGAATTGGGAGCGCAATAGGGCTTCGCTTGGTGGTCGTAAAGTCCGACGCGTGTGTTCTCGCGAATTAAAGAGTGTTTGTTCTTGCATTGGCAACGGGGGATCACTACGATTCGAGAGGCTACACGTGAGTATCTTGATCCTATGTCGAGAAGATCGGGTGACCCTTTATCATCTTGGTATCAGAACACGGTTGACTCGGTAGGATTACTTATCCCTAGGCTAGATTGATTTTATTTGCTATTCTTAATACCTAGAGTCCATAAACCGAAAATTACAACACAAAAATTACAAACCCTAGTTTTTGCATCCGTTATTTCCTATGAGTTTAGTTAGGTTTTAATCCATTAGAATTTTTGTTTAGTGCTGATCGTAGTGTTCTTTTGCGTTGCTTAATCTTTGTGTCCAATCAAAACCAAAAAGAAAAAAATCGTGGCTCGCTTTCGATGGCCTTGAACGCCACTGATAATTCGAGAACACTACTGATGGCGCCACTTGTGAATGGTGCGCGAAAATTGATTTTTCTTTCATCTTTGAGACTAGTCTTTGATAATTGCTTAGGGCATGTTCATTGAAATTTTTACACTTGTTGAAAATTTGAGTTTGTGCAAGGGGAGCTTAAACCCTAGTTTCGGCCAAAAATAAATAAAAGACAAGCAACAAGTTTTCTTAAAAAAAAGGGGTCGTGGCTATGAAGTTAAAAAAGAAAGAAAAGAAGAAAAGAAGAAGATATTGGCTGAAACTTGGGAAAATGATACCTTAGTTCATAAAATTTCAGATTGTGTATTTAATTTCTTTGAGCAATCTTGTACCCTTACTTTTCATATTATTGCAATTGGCTAGCGTCTCTCCTAGCACTTGGTGCAAAAACGAGCGAGTTTTCATCTCAATTTCTGATTGCATCTCACTAGCTCGTTCATTTGTTTGCATTGAGTCATATTGATCTTTGCGTGTGTATTCATATATTTCACTTAAACCTTTTGGATCAGCACTTAGGCAAAATATTCTAGCTTGGATTGTTACTTAGCTTTACAACATCAAGAATTTCAGATTGCTAGGATATACACCTCCATACCAAGCTCCACCAAATAACCGTTGTTGGGCAATTGTGAACACTCTTAAATTCGCTTGATCATCACTTTGCTATTGTAGCTTCCACCAAGTGCAAGTTTCTTTTGGCCTTAATTCACTTCAGAAGGATAAGAACTTTACTTAGGAGAGAAAAGAGAGATTGAGTGAATTTTACTAATCCATATACATTCTTGCTGTTTGTGTTTTCTTTTGCACAACCTAACCATGTCAGGTGGAGAAGATAACTATGGTGAAGAGCATGTTGTTGATCTTAATACCCCGGTGACTCGCTTCCAACATCAGGCATTGAGAAGTACATTGCAACAAGAATTTGTAGTTGGCACCACTGCAATGGGGGAACAACTTAAGGCGGATATGCAGGATCTCCGCATTGACTTCAATCAACAAATGAATGTGTTACGTACAAGCATCGTGAATGATGTTGTGAGGGCACTTCATCCACAACAAGAGGACAATAGCGCATATCTACCGGCTCACATACCTCCACGAGATGATGAGGTCGTTGCACGAGTCGCCCAGGATGCTTAACACCGGTGAGACCGTGTGGTGGCGCAAGCCATACGGCCACCTCCGCCTGGGAGAGGAGGTGGGGGAGGAGCCCAAGGACCCGGGAGGGGTCGTGGGCATAGAGGCCGAGGTGGGGGAGCACCTCACTTCGATGACGACGACTTGTACCACTACGATGATGGACCCGTCGACACTGCTACGACAATGAACGACCTAATGAAGATAAATTTGGTAAGCTTAAATTTACTATGCCAATATTTTCAGGTACACATGATCCCGAAGATTACCTCACTTGGGAGCTCAAGGTGGACGAGGTGTTCTGTATGCATAACTACTCCAAGGCGAAGAAAATACACATTGCTGCACTTGAATTTGACAAATATGTGCTCATATGGTGGGAACAAGTTCAAAGTCAAAGGAAAGAGTACGACGAACCTCCCACCACTACATGGGAAGAGATGAAGTATCACATGAGAGCGAGGTTTGTTCCTAAACATTACAAACGTCTATTTGATAAATTGCAGCAAATGAAGCAAGGAACTCTTACGGTGGAGGAATATTCTAAAGAGATGGAGATGGCCATGATTCGAGCTAATATATTTGAGCAAGAAGAACAAACAATGGCTCGTTTCCTTGCTAGTTTGCACCCTCCATCAAGCGCATCACCGAATTTCAGCCCTACAACAATATGGTGGAGTTGGTGCACCAAGTAACCAAGGCTGAAAGGCAAGTGCAACAAGATATGAGAGCAACAAGAACATCATCATATACACCCCGTTCAGCACCTATAGGAGGTAAACTCACATCCTGTTTCAATTCTTTTAAAACTAATCAATCTAGTGGAAGTTTTGCTCCTAGTACCAGTGCTGCACCAGGCGGGAAAAATGCAACAACACCCATTGCCAAAAAAAGTCCAGCACCTTCTACCTTATCTTCAATGGGTTCTACAGCAAGAAGTAGTGTCATCCAATGCTTCGAATGCCTTGGACAATGTCATATACAAAGGCATTGTCCAAATAACAAGGTGGTGTTGGTAATGGAGAATAGAGAGTATGACTCTACTAGCGAGGAAGAAGGTGAGGCCCTTGCTGATCTTGGAAGATTTGGAGATGTACATGCAAAAGGACAAGGGGAGGAGGCGCATGAAGATGGTTTTTGTGACCCCAAGGCTGGTCCTATCCTTGTGTGTACACCGACGGTGTTAAGTTTGCAAGCAAAACCCACTCATGAGCAGTGCTGCAATCTTTTCCAAACAAGAGCTTAAGTGAGTAAAGATGGTAAGTGTTGCAAAGTTATTATTGATGGTGGAAGCTGCCACAATTTAGCTAGTAACGAACTTTGCACTAAACTTGGGTTGAAATACAAGAAACATCCACATCCATATCAAATTCAATGGTTGAATAATGATGGCTCTATGAATGTTGCATACACTGTTGATATTAGTTTTCATATTGGGAATTACCGAGATACTGTGGAGTGTTATGTTATTTCCATGGATGTTTGTCACTTACTTTTAGGAAGACCATGGCAATATGATAGATCTGTGATTAGACCTATTCACGTGCGGCCTGGCCCGCCGGCCCGGCCCGAGCCCGACACTATCTGGGCCAAGCTTGGGACTGGAAATCCGGCCCGACAGAAGCCCGGCCAAGCCCGAAATCCTGGTAAAAATAATTAAAAAAGCGAGAATCTATTTATTTAATGCTGGAAATGAGTTAAATATTAGTTTTTTATTTCAAAAAATGATTAAAATAATACTTTTAAGCAGAAATTGGTTTCGGTAGGTAAATGAGCTCGAAACTTCTTGATTTTTGGCTGGGCTTTTCAAGCCCGGCCCGGCATTTGAATAGGTCTATCTGTGATTCATGATGGTAGAACAAATCAATATAAGTTCATGTGGAATAACAAAGAAATAACGCTGCGACCTTTGACTCATTCTCAAATTGTGAATGATAACATGCAAAAGATTGAGGTGAACGTAGAGAATGAGAGAGAGAATGAGCAAAAGAGTGTGATTCCACAAAAGGTGAGTGAGAGCCACAAGCTAAAACTAAATGGGAAAGAGGGAGAGAAAAAGTTAGTCGTGATAGCCATTAAATCTGAATTGAGAGAGATGAGAGATGATCCCACTTTGATGCACTTTGTTTTGCTGTACAAAAATATTTTGCTTTCTACTAATGACTTAACATCTCTTCCTAGTGTGGTTTCTCAAGTTTTGCAGACTTATGAGGATGTCTTTTCGGATGACGTACCCGCTGGTCTACCACCCATTCGAGGCATTGAACATCAAATTGACTTGGTACCGGGAGCTCCACTCCCCAACCAGCCGTCGTACCGCACAAACCCAGAGGAGACAAAAGAAATTCAGCTGCAAGTGCAAGCGCTCATAGAAAAAGGGTATGTACGTGAAAGTCTTAGTCCTTGTGCCGTTCCTATCATTCTTGTTCCTAAGAAAGATGGTACATGTAGAATGTGTGTAGACTGTAGAACTATCAACAATATTACCATTCGTTATTGTCATTCTATTCCTAGGCTAGATGATATACTTGATGAATTAAGTGGCTCTACTATCTTTTCTAAGATTGATTTGCGTAGCGGATATCATCAAATAAGAATGAAATATGGAGATGAGTGGAAAACGGCTTTTAAAATGAAATTTGGCTTGTATGAATGGTTAGTGATGCATTTTGGTTTATCTAATGCTCCTAATACATTTATGCGCTTAATGAACCATGTTTTGAAACACTTCATTGGAACATTTGTAGTAGTTTATTTTGATGACATTTTGATATATAGTCGCTCCTTGGACGAACATGTTGAACACGTTAAACAAGTGCTAGATGTGCTAAGAACTGAACAGTTGTATGCTAATCTTGAGAAGTGTACTTTTTGCACAACTAAAGTGGTGTTTTTAGGCTATGTTGTTTCAGCTCATAGAATTGAAGTAGACGACTCTAAAGTTGAAGCTATTCGAAATTAGCCTTCTCCTGTCAATGTTAGTCAAATTCATAGTTTTCATAGGCTTGCTGGGTTTTATCGACATTTTGTGAAAGATTTCAGCACCATCGCTGCCCCCATTAAATGAATTAACTAAAAATAGAGTTGATTTTGCATGGGGGGAATCACATGATAAAGCCTTTGCTGCACTAAAGAAGTGTTTGACTGAAGCACCATTACTTGTTTTACCTGATTTCACTAAAAGTTTTGAGATTGAATGTGATGCTAGTGGGATAGGTATTGGTGGTATTTTGATGCAAGAACGAAAACATGTTGCATATATTAGTGAGAAACTTAGCGGCGCACAATTGAATTATCATGTTTATGATAAAGAATTATATACTCTTGTGTGTGCTTTAGAGACTTGGCAACATTATTTTTCGCTAAGGAATTCATTATTCATTCTGATCATGAAGCTTTGAAATATTTGAAAGGTCAAGCTAAACTGAATCGTAGACATGCTAAGTGGGTTGAATTCACTGAAACTTTTTCATACATTGTTAAATACAAGAAAGGCAAAGAGAATGTGGTAGCTGATGCTTTATCTCGAAAGAATGTGTTTTTCGAGTGGGAGGATTGTCTACCGCATGTTGAATTTGCATATAATAGGATGGTGCATTCTACTACTCAATTGTGTCCATTTGAGGTGGTGTATGGCTTCAAACCGATCACACCACTTAATTTGCTACCACTTTCATTACAAGAACGTGCTAATATGGAGGCCTCCAAGCGTGCTAATTTTGTAAAAAAAGACTTCATGAAAAGACTAAAGAGGTAATTGAGGCGAAGGTACGTTCTTATGCTTCCAAAGCTAACAAAACTAAAAAGAAAATGATATTCGAACCAGGTGATTTAGTATGGGTTCATCTTCGCAAAGAACACTTTCCAGAGAGGCGTAAATCAAAATTGATGCCCCGTGGTGATGGTCCTTTTAAAGTGCTTGCCAAGATCAATGATAATGCGTACAAGATTGAGCTTCTCGGAGACGACTATGCAGTAAGTACCACTTTTACTGTTGCTGATTTATCACCATTTTTTGGGCAAGACGATACAGAGTCGAGGACGACTCCTTTTCAAGAGGAGGAGGATGATGAGGGCATCCCTACTACTGCTACCATATCTCCAAGTGTTCATGAAGCACCAAAAGGTCCAATGACTAGAGCACGATCCAAGCTTTTAAATAAACAGGTGAATTTATTCCTTAATGCCTTGCCTTCTATTGATGAGAATAGTATACTACCTTATGCTAGTTTCTTGTGCATCCTTAGGTGTAAAGACGAGGCCACCGAACAATCAACGGAGGGAGTCCATGCTGGTGGTGCAAGGCTTGAGTCCACGGTGCATGAAGCCCATGCGCATGGAGCTCTCACGGGCTGGCTTGTGTGCCAAGTATTTGATTGAAGCTCGTTGCTTAGTCATGTAAACATAATTAGCCAATTGAGTTTAGGATTAATAGATTGTTTGGGTCTTTTGGCTGAACTAACAAGACTCGGTCACATGAGACCTACGTGCTAGTCACGTTCTCCACATGAGCCGATGGAGCCTTAGCTAAGCCAAATAGCAAGGAGCAGGTTAGAGGTGTTTCGGTTTTGGTGGGCCCACTTGGAGCTAAGTTCGGATCTGCCGAACCAATCCGGAAGGAATTCCCAGGTTGTGTGTACGAGATGAGGGGAGGGTCATAAATATCCTTTGCCCTTCTCTTGTAACAGGGGACTAGATAAGATGAGATTGAATAAAAACATATTGCTTTCTTCTTGATAGCCAATGGCATCAATAGGAAAAATTGAGAGTTCTTGCTAATTGAAATCGTTCAACCTTTTCGCCGGGAATTGGGAGCACGATAGGGCTTCGCTTGGTAGTCGTGAAGTCCGGCGCGTGTGTTCTCACGAATTAAAGAGTGTTTGTTCTTGCATTGGCAATGGGAGATCACTACAATTCGAGAGGCTACACGTGAGTATCATGATCCTACGTTGAGAAGATCGGGCGACCCCGTATCAAAAGGTGAGAAGCTATGCTTGGTGGGTTACAGTGATAGTGATATGGCCGGAGATATTGATGATCGAAAGAGCACAATTGGAGTCGCATTCTATTTGGGTTCTACTCTGATCAATTGGCTATCACAGAAGCAAAAGGTTGTTGCATTGTCTTCATGTGAAGCTGAGTATATAGCAGCAGCGCCCATAGCATGTCAGGGTATTTGGTTGGAGCGCCTCCTTGGTGATATCTTGAACCGAAACCTTGGAGAGGTAATACTCTACATTGACAATAAGTCTGCTATCTCCTTGTGTTTCAGTTGAGAGACAGAATCGGACTATGTTGTCAGTTGTAGTTTTAGTTTCGGAGTCCTCCTATAGTTTTTCCGAAAATGACTCAAAAAAACTGTAAACTTCATATGGCTATAAATAACAGAGAGAAGAAACAAAAGGACTGCAATTGTTGCAGCGCCAAATACACATCTCGGTTCTAAATAGTTTCTCCAAACATTGAGTGTTCTAATCCTGATCTAAACTTGCAGAAGTACTGAATTTCAAAAACTTCAGAAACTCTGAAACTCTATCATGGTTTGCTATCAATATTTGATAATGCCAACAAAAATTTAATAATATCATTAAAATCCAATGTCACACGCTGGCAATCTGAGGGTGAGAAAATCACTCACCAAAATTTTAGTAACGCCAAAATTTAACTTGACCACAATCCAAACAAGTTTATTTTGTCAAATTTTGACTTGATTCATTCAACCAAACAGCCCCTACCCGACTTCTCTTGGGCGGATGCGCAGTACAAACCAGGGCCGAGCGGGGTTATTGGGCCGGCTCGCAGCGGCCTTTCGCGGTGTATGGGCCTCCAGTCTGCTAATGTTAAAATTAACGCCTTTTTTAAGGAAAATTAAATATATTGATTCTTATTGGAAAAAGAGAGAGATATTAATCGGAAGAGAGCACTGTTTATTTTTCTGAACACAGAAGAGATCACTGTTTGTATAACACCTAGCAAATCACCCAAAACTATATTTAGTCCTGACACAGGCCTACATCATGCCTACCATTGTTTTTTCCTTTATTTCGATACTGAATCATCCTCTTTAATTTGTAACATGTGGCTGTATCCAATGAACTATCCTGCGTCCTGGCTAGGTACTATAGTATCTCTACGTTTTTATTTTCCAATCAGTATCTCTACGCTTTACTGCTGTAGTTTGAATCACCCTTTTTACGCTCATTCAGTACACGAAGATACTGTGTGTTAATATAAATTTTACAAGATATATCTGCTAATACTATTTGCTCAGGAGGTATCCATTTTCATTTTAGGGCTATAATTAAAGCTCCTGTTTCAGGGGAAAGTGCCGTTCGATAACAAAATGGCTTTTTTTTTTCAAGAGTGAAATGGCTTGCAAGTGCTTGGATAATATTCCTGCAACCTTGAGGTCATTTTGGTGAACTATCTTTTCATAATCCCAATCTCATTCCCATCGTATAACAGGAGTGACACTAAAACTCATCTTAGTCCCAAACCTACCTCTTTGCGTTACAAGCTGTGAAGGGTGTCAACGAAATGAGTGATAGACATAATCCCTTTGGACAAATACATAACAAAAGTACTACTTCATTGAGCTTTCAAGAAAGCTATTGAGCTACTCGAGCACAGCATCTCCAGTGATTTTGCAAAAGACGTGAGAGGCTTGCTTCCTTTCGAGCACATTGTAGTACTTAATAATTCATCCCAGTGTAGCAAGCCTACCAGCTTCCTTGGCCTCTTGGAACAGCAGTTGCGCTCACATATCTGAGACAGACCAAAGATAAGCCTCTTGCTCCATTGCTTGCTTCTCGTTCTTTAGCTTAAACATATCCTTCTCAAATCCTGGAAACACATCCATGAGAATTAAGTATCCATGAGAATTAAGTACCAACTGCCAGATTCATGGACCATGGCGTGGTGCAATTGAACAGAACAAACATAGCATGTACAGAATATATTCCAGGGCAAAATGCAGGTCAATTTTCGAGTCCGATGGACACAGCCTAGCACAAGTAATATAGTTCTATTGGCTAGAAAGTTACGGAAGTTCAAAAATACACACAAGATGTGTTGTGCAAATTCATATGGAATACCAGATAATTTGGCATAGTAAAATTGGGAGATTATGATGGACCAAGAAAAAATATGTAAACATGTTTGAATTTTCTATTCCCCTGCTCCATTTTTTTCATTTTTGCCTTTGACATATCGTAACATTTTTCTTCGTTTCCTTTATACCATAACCAGGCTTTTGATCAATTCATGCAGAGAAACATATCTTGCTTGAAATTGAATATTCTGCTGGGGACTGTAAAGAACTCTTGAATTAAGGACTTGCAACTTCCCCATTGACAGCCCCAGTTCTACAGATTTTATGTTAGCCGTTAAACGCCTAAACCACATGTTTCTTCCATGGCTAGTTGTTGGCATATTCTGATCAGGTCAACAAAAGCCAATCGATACCCTCACGAAAAACAAGTGCATGTCTAAGACAGCATCATATGCAAAGGAACAGCTGAACTACACAAGGGTAATAGAAACATGGAACATGACTAACGGTTCTTGAGCAAGTTAAAAACGACTACAGTTGCAGTCCATTTAGTGGTAACTGGGACCGACATCCACACATACTAGACACTACCCTAAGCACGAAGGTGTTCACACCAAATAGACAAGCCAAGAAAAGAAAAGTGATAATGAATTTGAAAGGCACATACCATTGCTGCGATCCACTCCGTCCCAATGACGACCAGGTTTTATGCCATAACGATTTGGAGGAGGATCTACCCCACGTTTCAGCCAGCTGTGACTAGGTATATTTTGGGGAACTATGAAACCGGATTCTTTCATCTTTTCATCATCTCCCAAGTCCTCAAGAAGAAATTCTGGGTCTTTCTGCGGCAACGAATTAGCACACATATCAACCATTAGCCAGAAGGAATAGTGTTCAATAGGTTCAACCAAGCCACTCCAAATTAAAAGCAGCAGTTACCTTGACAAGATGAGCCATAGGATCACCCCATCGGATTCTGTTTTTTAGCATGGTGTCAAGCTCAGGATCATCCCTACATGCAAAACAAGCTCAACTTTAAATACTTGCAAGGGAAGTTTACATAGCTTCATGTTCAATTGGATAAAAGAACTGAAAAAACAGACACAAAAAAAAGTGCAAAAAAATTTTATACCTCAACATCACTAGTTTGTTCAAAGCAAGCACCATATTATTGATTGCACAAATTTTGAATATTAAGGCAACAAGGATAATGTACTAAGTACCTTGTTCGTGCAAATGGCTTACTCTTCTCAACTTCAAGCTCCTGTAATCTAGCCTCAGCTTCTCGCTTCTGCACCAACCCTTTACCCCATTCTATATGTTTATCCTGGCAACATGTAGAACATCAGTTATTAGTACAAGAAGTGGCATCCAAGATAGAGATCCTGTGTTAAATTGAGTCCAGATAAGTTGGGAAGAAGGAAAAGGTATGGTGAGCCATTATTCCATCATGTGGTGCAATTTGATCCATATTATTTATGCAAAGATGGGTTGATTTTGATCAAACTAACCCTATTTCTCTTATCTCCAACAATTGTCTTACTTAGATTTGAACGGATCACCAGGTCGCAGTATGGATCAAGTGTTCACACAGCACTGGAAAAAAGCTAAACAAGCAAATCACTTAAGTTCACATTTATGGTGAAATCCTCTCATTTCTTATTATAATCTTTCAATCCTGCTGTCAAGAAAGTCGTAAAGACCAAACTTGATATAAAAAAGGAACATGCTTTTAGTTAGAAACAGTGACAACTAGGATGATGGAGGATAAAGTTACCACTTACCAGTAACAAGCTTTGAGACTTTCACTATTAAGATTTATTAGTACTGGCCTACTGGATGGGTTGCTGTTGATACTTTGTAGCTTTTCTATTTGTTGATTGGTCAGCGTCCTATTATATTTGGTTTGGATGGGTGTTCCAGGCACTCTGCATATTGTAGATCTTCTATTCTGACAGTTCCAAGGTAACTGATGTAGAAATTCTTTCTTTAAAAAGGTAACAAAAATGTTGGTGCTTAGAAAAAAAAATCCACACCAGGTGGTAATGCAAGTAGGAAACAAAAGCCTAACAGAATCCATCTTCTACCATTTTGCAACAAAAATTTCCCAATTAACAAAGTGTGAAGATAAAATAAGTAGCATAAAAACATGTCCCCGATCTACCAAGAGCCAGTATCAATAAAAGGAACGAGAGAACCTCCATTGGAAAAATATTGGAAAGTAAAAATACTTCTAACATGAATATGTTCCCATGCAATAGTCAGGAATTCTTGACGGTATGTAGCTCGAACAACCTGTTCTTCCTGAATACCCTGATTCAAGGACAAATAATTTCCTGCTGCTATCATATAATATTCATCTCTATTTGGTGATAAATAAACCACCTGTCTCTTTTTTTCTTTTGCTTTCTCAGATATTTCATAAAAGGGACTCTCTATGGACCCATGAGTAGCTAAGGATCCAGTAAGTCCAACATTGATTCCTTCGATCGTGTCAATTGTTCAAATACGCCCATAGTGACTCGGATGAATATCTCGGCTCCGAAAACTTGCAATTCTCCCCGTCAATCCTCCAGGACCCAACCAACTCCCTTTTCACCCATGAACAGTCGGTGTCAATGAATTGGTTTGATCAAAAACTTGAGATAAGGAGTATGTGCCAAAAAAGGTCTCATAAGTAGTTATTAATAAAATCGAAGATGAAGTTTTACCAAAGTTTGTGGAGTCGGTTTCGATTGAGGTATGAATACTCTATGGATAGTTTTTTGAACCGCATGTTGTAAACGACCAAAAGCCAGTCCAAATTGAAACACATTTGAACTTCCATGTGCCACAGAATATTTAACCAGATAAAAAACAAAGAGGACTAACAAATAAAAATTCAAGAAGAGCATCTATCTACCTTTGGCTTCTCGTCTCCCTTTGCCTTCTGCATGTCTTCTTCACTAATCCGTTTTCCTGGAAAACAAAGCAAAAGCAATGTTAGCGCAGAAAACTAGAATGTCTACATAAGTATCTTGGTAAATAGCCACCAAATAACCAAAACATGCTGGCATAGTGCATACCCTCCTTATCTCGGAACACTGCCTTTGCCCCCTTCCCAGTAAATGAGGGATCCTGTGCTGCGAACCTAAAGAACGAATGGAAAATAAATATATTACCATTTACCAATCTAAGCAAAAGGAGTAAGCATCTATGTTCCAAGACGTGAAGTATCACTCACTTTAGCTTCTCATCCTCCTTAATCTTTCTGATGTCCTCTTTAACTTCCTCTGCTGACATCAACCCAGCTCTCCTAACCTCCTTTGGAGCTCCTTCCTTTCTACTCTTCCTTGGAGGAGAAAGGTCTCTCTCCTTGCGAGGAGGAGACAAATCATCTGATGCAATTTTCCTACCCTTCCTTAGTGGTGAAATATCTCCATCCTCCAGTCTCTGCCCCAAATTTTGCCTTCTTGGAGGTAACAGATTGTCCAGCTCTGTAGAATCCTGGTGCTTCTCTCTCCGTGGTGGTGAGAGGTCTTTGAGCTCATCTGAGTCATGGCGGGCAGCTCTTCTTCGAGATGAAAGGTCATGGAGCTCCTTTGAGTTAAGCTGCACTCGTCTCTGTTGGGAAGAGAGACCTTTGGGCCCCTCAGGGTCATGCCTTATTCGGCGCCGTGGTGGAGAGATGTCTTTGGGCTCCTCTGTATCATGCCGTGTCCGTCGCCGTGGGGGAGAGGGGTATTTGGGCTCCTCTGAATCATGTCTCATGCGCCTCCGTGGTGGTGAAAGGTCCTGGGGCTCCTCGGAGTCATGGCGAGAGTGCCTCCGTGAAGGAGAGGGGTCTTCTTGCCGCCTAGACTTCCGTGGTGGTGACAAATCACCCTGCTCTGCTACATCATTGCAGTCAGGCGATGGTGTGTCGCGGCGCCTCTGCCTCTGCCTCGGCGGCGAAAGGTCCTTCCCCGCAACACCTCCCTTCTCAGGTGAGGGCGTATCGCGCCGCTGCCTTCGCCGCTGAGGAGAAAGGTCCTTCCTTCTAGCTATTCCCCGCTCTGGTGACGGAGTGTCATTCCGGCGGCGGCGGGGTGAGCCGCCGTTCGGCTCCTCTGGGGCAGCCACAGTGACCCACCCACTACCGTCCTCGGCGATGGCGTTGTAGGGCCGTGCCGCGCGTATCGCCTCCAGGCGACGCATCCGTTTGACCTCGATGTCCTCGTCCACCTGAGGCCTCTCGTCCCCTGCAACCACGCGCCCAATTACAATCAAATCCATCGCAAATCAAATCAGAACTCGCGAATCAAACTATCGCTACAACTAGTATTCAGGGGTCGCGTACCGGACGACGCGGGCTCGTCGTCCTCGATCTGCACGTGCTTCTGCCACACGGGGTCCTCGTCGACAATAAGCACCCCTCCCGCAGCGGCGGCGGCGGCGGAGGGCTTCGGCTTCTTCTTCTTCTTCTTGGCCTTCTTCTGGTCATCGTCGGCTGGGCCCGACTGGTACCGCTTGAGGTACTCCTTCATGGACATCGCGGCCGCGGATGTAGAGGCGGACGACGGCGGCGGCTGCTTCGTCGCCATGGCTGGCTGCCGCCGGCGGAGCGGCGGGTCGAGGTGGACGGGAGAGGGACCAGGGGAAGGTTTGAGGTGGAATTGGTTGCGAGGGCATTCCAGAGAGAGGTGATTCGTCGATGAGGCGATGGACGGCCCGACGGGGTTTAGGCGAAGTCAGTAATTCTCCTTTCAAAAAGTATCCGGAGGTGGCGTTTGGAAGGATATATGAGTAGAGCCGGCCAAACGGCGGCCTGGCTCGGCACGAGCATGAGCCTGCTGTATGGTTTATTTTGGTCCGGCTATTAGATGGTCGTGTCGTGTCGATCCATGTGTCAGGAAGACGGTTCAGACACAGCCCGTCGGTCGTTCGTGCTGTGTCGGACCGGAATGAGCTCTTTGGCCCAACAGGTCCAGTCGGTCCATTTAGCTCGTTATGTTTGAAAAAATATATATATATAAGTGTAGAATTTAGAAATAGATATAGATTTTTTTTTAAAAAAAATAAGACAATCATATTGAAAATATAATAAAGAGCTTTATTAATATTTAATTGGCTATCTTGTTAAAACATTTACCAAGTAAAAACTCAAAATGAGAAACTTTGGCAAAAAAAAAGAGTACAGCCTATAGCTCTACATACATCCTTGTTCTACATGTCATTGTCTAAGTACAGATTTTCGAACACCTTCGACAACTCTGGATTTTTCACAAAGTGTTGCGTTCGTAAATCAGCTTGTTCTCAGTCCTTCACAAATAGAAGTGTCTCCACCATCTCACTTGTGAGACTTGTTCTTCTCTCCTCTAATATTCTTCCAGAAAAACTAAAAGTAGACTTGGAGGAAACTGTCGAGACATAAACAGTTAACACATCACGTGCAAATACAGATAGCACGGGATATGTTAACTTATGGGCTTGCCACCATTGTAAAATTTCAAAGCCTTCTGAGATGAAATCAACCGTATAGCTATCCAGGTAGGTGGATAATTCCTCACTTATAGGTCTTGGCTGAGTAGGCGACGGTGTAGAAGAAGAAGACCTGGACCTGGAAGAAGAGCCACCGAAGATCTTGCCCTACATATTTGTCTTGCTATTTGAGGCGGAGGCTACTGGAGGTCGTTGCGAGCGGACTCCCCAGAACTTATTTTTATACCTTTGGTAAACCTCGTATAACCGATAACGAACTTCTACAAAAAATAATTAGTATAGTCTAGCCCTGTAGCATCACTAAGAAGATTAAGTATACTACTAAATACATCAATTTTACCTCTAGGATCTAAAAGAAATACAAATGCATATAGGTAAGAGATTTCTCTCCATTATTTAAGGTATTTAGATTTCATGGAAATAATAACATCGCGTAAAACTAAGTCATTTTCATACATTTTCAATTGAGTAGCAATCTGTAAAATACTATACACAATGATAAGAGATGTTGGATAGTACACTGCGGACAGAGTAACAGTGGCCTCATAAAAAATTAAAAACTGTAGTATCTTCTCAGCAACGAACCAATGTTGCTCAGTCAATAGTATACTACCGTCAGTGTTCTGATAGTGTGTTTGAATAAAAACAGAAAAAAATGCTCTTGTATGGTAAAAAAACTCTTAAGCATCAAGTAAGTAGAGTTCCACCTTACCGACATGTCCAAACCGAACTTTCTTGGACGTACACCCATCGCCCTGCAGAAGTTATTATATTGTGTTATTCTTACGCTAGAATTATTCAAGAAAGAAATCGCAACGTGAAAAGCTTTAATATACGGACTCAACCTCTTCAAACCCATTTGACTATAAGGTTGATAATATGACAAGCGTATCGTTGATATAGCAAGAATAAATCGGTGTATGTACTCAACACTGGAGTCTACCTGTAGACTTTGCAGACAATTCATTGCGACAAATTTTGCAAATAGCATATGGTACCTTATTTTTCTGTGCGTCTTGCTTGGTTGTCCTGTCGAAATTCTCCCACACTCCTGATGTAGACGGCCTCGACCTTTTTGCTCCGGTTGGTGTGGAGCTTGATGCTGCCGTCGAGCCTGATGACGAAGCTTCGTCTTGCCCATCCGATTGGCTTGAGGCAGCCCCAGCCGCCTCTATGTATGTAATTTCCTCTGGTGAAAGTCTGTAATTACCAAGAGCAAAGCTGCCGTAACTAGAGCTGTCCATAACGAAAACTGCAAAATTGAATCTAACACTATTATTACTTTCATCTTAGCATAAAAGGCACTAACAATAAAAGTATGCAAAAAATAGTATTGTACCTCTTTTACTGACTTGCTGCCAAAAAAAATTGAATTTTCCAAAATTTGGCATAATTTTTTTTGAATTTTGCCAAATTAGCTCAACACAAATTTGAATTTGCACAACAGAATTTCAAAGAGAGAATAAGGAATGGAGGGGTGCTGAATGAGGGGGTATGGTGTCTATTTATAGGAGAAATTTTGGGATTTTTTTGAATTATTTTGCTATTTTTAATAGGCCAGACGGGCAAAAATGGCCCACGAGTCCCCTACCGGGTATGAGAGCTTGCAGAAGCTTGGGTATATTTGTCAGCTAAACACAGCAATATATGGTCTGAAACAGGCACCACGTGCTTGCCATTCTAGACTAAGCACTAAGTTCCAAGAAGCTGGTTTTGTGGCCTCTAAAGCAGATACATCTCTGTTTATCTTCAAGCACAATGGTGTTACTATGTGTTTGTTGATTTATGTTGATGACATCACAGTGGCTAGCTGTAGGAATTGGACAGGGGTGTTTGCTGTGAAAGATCTGGGCTCTCTGCATTATTTTCTGGCAATAGAAGTGACTCCAATAAAGAATGAGGTTCTACTTACTCAGCAAAAGTATATAAATGAGCTATTATTGAAAGCTAATATGCATAACTGCAAGCCTGCATCAACTCCAATGAGCATCTCAAAAAAACTTACAAAGACAGAAGGTGATTCACTCTCTGATACAGAAATGTCTAATTACAGAAGTGTTGTGGGAGCATTACAATATCTGACGCTTACAAGACCAGACATTGCTTTCTCAGTTAATAAAGTTTGTCAGTTTTTACAATCTCCAACTTCTGTACATTGGACAACAACTAAAAGGATTCCTAGATATTTGAAGTACACACAGAGTACTAGACTGGAGATTCGGAAGTCGAGCTCAACTATCCTCAGCTCATTTTCAGATGCAGACTGGGCTGGGTGTGCAGACGATCGTCGATCAACTGGAGGTTTTGCCGTATACGTTGGAGCTAATAGGATATCTCGGGGTTCAAGAAAACAAGCAATTGCGTCAAGATCGAGCACCGAATCAGAATACAAAGCTCTTGCCAATGCCACGGCAGAAATCATTTGGTTGCAGTCTTTATTTGGTGAACTTGGAGTTTTTCAGAGTAGAGATCCTTGTCTTTGGTATGACAATTCAGGTGCCACTTATTTATCAGCTAATCCCATGTTTCATGCTCGCACAAAACATGTTAAAGTGGATTTCCACTTTGTTCGGTAGAAAGTTGCAAGCAAAACACTGGAGATAAGGTTTATTTCCTTTCAGGATCAGGTTGCAAAATATATTCACCAAGCCTCTCGGCACTCGGCAGTTCTTGAGCAATCGACACAATCTCAATTTGATTTCTTCACGTTGAGATTGAGGGAGGCTGTTAAAAGGATAGATAAGTTTATATCTCCTAGAATCAGAAGTTTGATCCTTCGACATATCTGCCTGTTGTAACGTTCGACATATCTGTCTGTTGTAACGGCAAACTTCTGAGCTTTTCAGTTTGTTGTCGATAGCGTGTACTGTAGCTTATCGGGCAAAGTATATATAAAGAGTTGATCAGCACCGTGTTATTCTACACGGTTCCCATCTATTCTTTTCTTCTTCTTGAGTTTTCTTTACACAGAAAGCTTGATACTGGCAGCCTAGCACAGGAGCACGGTGGGCAGGGCAGACCAGCACCTCCCCCAGCTGAACACCACAACGCCGACACACACGTACGCACCCACTGTGTCTTCGCTATAAATGGATTCGGATCCTCTGTTGTAATGCAAAACACGTCATCGAAAACACTGTAACAATTAATATGAACATTTCTTTTCGACCGGACGGTAGATATCGATTATCTGTGTTAAATCCTTCGATGCAGGATCAGTTTCCGACATGTGTTGCCTCCGCGTCCAGGAAAGCTTCCGCACGGACCTGGATCGGATTCAAGCTGTTGGGGACACATGCACTTCTTTTCGTCTTTGCCTCTTCGCGCGCACGGCGCACCACCTAACTAGCTACAAATTGATGATTCATTCGTCTCCATCCTCCGACTGTGCTGAGAGTTAATTACTTAATTACTACTGTAGTGAGCTGATACATTAATCAATCCCGTAACAAGGCTGGCTCATGGAATCAAAAGCATATATAATTGGCCACGAACACAGCACTACGTGCCTTCTCCGCAGCACACGTGGGATGTGGCTTGTACACATCATATCGCTAGTGTGACTGTAAACATCAGACGTGCCTAACAAATTTCTTGTACCCGCCAAGTATCTCCTCCTTCCTAGCTTGCTATATCTCCTTCTCCCGCACCGCACCGCGCGCCCATCTCGATGATCTCATTTCTCATCTCGCCCCCACGCTACTACTAAGATCTAAAGTGGGACGTATTGCAGACTAGTCGTTTTTTGCCCACTTAGCCGCAAGCTTTTATACGGGTCAATGCGGCAGCCCACAAAGCTCTTATGTGGGCAACACGGTGTCCATGAAGTCCGCAACTTCACGGTCAACTGCTTTGCTCACCCGGGCCATAAATCAATTGTCTATTGACTGTTGTTGTATCATTATTTCTCAGCTTCATGTATGTGAAAATGAAAACCGCGGCTGTCGTTGCTCATTGCCGCCAAGCGTCAGGAAAGGTGCGGCTCTTCCCTGCCGCCTGAGGAGAGCCCTACTAACTTCTCAGCAAGGTCGGCTACACCCAACGATAAACCATCACCATCTACCATGCCACATTAGATGATAGGATTTTGAGAGATGGAAGAATTAAAAGGAATAGAGATGCCTCCAATGTGTGGCTTCACCAACCCTGCTCCGCCACACCACTTCTCTCTAGCCCACTACAACGCTATTGCCGAATCTGCCACCGCCGCACACCCTTATTGTTGAAGAGACGAAGATGTCGAGTCGAAAGGAATAAGAATTGGGTAATTACCAAATCGGGCTTTGTGAAGCTCATATGATCTCTTAGTGGGTCAAGTGAAGTAGTGAGATGTGCAGCTATGTAGTGGGATATATGAACGTCTCGTAAGCAACCACTTAATTTTTTAATTGGTCTAACAGCACACACGTAATATTTTATGTGGGATGAGTTTAGTGGATTCACGAACGGCCCGCAGAGCGACGGCTACCTTCTCAACGGGCCGCGTCGTCCGGCTGGGGCGGGTGCGTCGACGGCGCCGCTGCACCCGGCGGCGTCGGAGAGGCGGCTGATTCGGTTGCTGGTGAACGTGACGGTCGACCGGAGCTTGTGGCCGGTGCACGTCGTGCTTGGCGCTGACAGCACCGTGGCCGACCTCGTCCGCGCCGCTATCGCCGCGTGCGTGCGTGAGGGACGCTGGCGGCCGGGTGCCGCTCCCGGCCGCCAGCGCCGACGACGCGTCTGCCGGGTTCGAGCTGCATTTCTCCAAGTATTCCCTCGAGAGTAAGCCTTTCTTGCTTCTTTTCTCTGATCGATGCTTCTTTTCATCATAGAGTTGTTTCCTCGTTGCACGTGGTTATGGATTAACAAAAGTGTACTTAGGAACTGAGCCATGCTCAGTTGGCTGTCTCTGTTTCTAGTTTTATTAATTGAAATTGGGGGATTTAAGCACCCTTTTAATATAAAAAAAAAGTCCAGTACAGTCGGTAGCAGTACTTCTCATTAGCTATTTACTTTTGCGTGTTTGAAAAAATGTATTTATTATGACTTGTTTTTCATTCATCACTTATCGATTTTGGTCAGGTTTAAGGCCCGAGGAGAAGGTGGTGGATCTGGGGTCTCGCAACTTCTTCCTTTGCGCGCGGAGATTTGTTGCTGCTTGATTTCAGAGAGAAAAGCGTCAAGGCCTGTCCTGATTTGCCTTTTTGAAACTTGTAAACTGTAATAGCCCTGATTTTCGAGGCCATTAAATCCTTCACCGTTCAGGATTTTCAATTACGAAGTAAGTAGCATCTCAAGCAAGCTATCAAATACAACAAAAATCAGACTTTTATTATACAAGATTAAGGCTTATCAACCTGTTTTAACCTGACACGGGCATCCAAACCCAAAGTTAATATATTACATAACAAAAGAACTTCAAACCACAGGCATGTATGAACGCGGTCGAGACCTAGTAACAGTAATCATTGTCGTCCGATGGTCCACCAAAATCCTGCTCACAAGGATCATCTGCATTTTCCTAGATCCCTTCTGTAGATGATATTACAAGATTGAGTACACAACTGTACTCAAGAAGCCACATGGAAAAGCTAAATAATTACATGCAAGGAGTTCAATGAATTGGTTCGGGTTTATCATATCAGCTGTATGTGGATGCATTTGAAGTTTAAAGCAATTTAACTTTAAAACAGTAAAACAATAATAAATAATAACATCAGGGGTTTCTCAACAATTACACAAACCAACTTAACATCTAAAAAACTCTACTTATGCCTCTGTACTAGAATCACTCATGAACACAGCTTCATTAACCGGAAGTGCAACGTATTCGAATACCTTTAAATATACACTCTGCAGAGTTGCCCAACTTTACCCACAAGATATCTCAAACTCATACTGTCACATCAATATACACGCAACATGATAACGTGCGAATGAGTTAAGATAACAAAGCCTTTTCACTGCTCATCCATTTTTAACCTCTACCCGGTAGGTGATGGACCATACAGCCATCGGGAGACTCCACCGGCCACAGTAGATCTATTGGCCCAATACTGACGGCATCTACCATTGTGTAAACCAGCGAGTGTCCCTTTAGGCCCATTCCTGTCCGACTCTAGTTTCTGTAGATATTCAATTGGAAGATCAGTGTACTAAGCTAGAGATAAATGACCACACCTGTGGTTTAGTGGTTTTCTGTGTCTGTTACTTAGCATAAGATTCTTGTTCTTACCTGTCTTACAGTGAGGCCATAGGCCAACACCAACACGTGGCTATCCACCCTCTAGGTCTCACCTTAGACTTACTTTTTAACAAGTCTATTAGGTTGTTCAATATCATGGTCTCAACCCTTAACTCTCAACCAAAACCATTGACGAACAGTCAATACTCTTTTGATGATTTTATAAGCACATTGTGACAAAACTAATTATATAGCTACCATTTTATGTGAACTTATCAAGGTGAATATGGCCTACAAGAGCTGGGTGGGTTTGTATGTGGGGTAATTTGATTTATCATAGCATTCAAAAGTATTATTTTAATATTTAAAGTAATTGGCACAAATATATAAACGAAGGTAATAAAAATATCAATACATGAAATATAGGATCAAAATGATCAAAGGAATGCGACATGCCTCCTTGCACAAATTCTTCTAGATAATGGTCTTGTCCGACGTCTTCTGGAGTCTGATCGTCGAAGTCGTGACCTAACGCGAAACAAAACAAAATAAAAACCGGCTCGACAAGGAATAAGTTGGGAAAAACATGCAAGTAAAGAAATTTGAAAAAGAAACGTAAAGAAAGGTGGTGTGGGGTGATAGGAGATTGAAGAATCTAGACCCGCCATTATATGTTAATGGAGTTTTGGTTATTAATGACAAATCTATTTTTGAGACTGACACTCTTATTGATATATCTATTGTTTAGTCTCAGCTTGGATATAAAAGGAAAAATCCAAATATGTATGCATTCATTTTGATAAATCTAATTGTGAGACTAACATGTTTATTGATATACCTATTGCTTAGTCTCAAATTGGTTATAAAGGTGAAAATCAAAGAGGTATGCATTCTACATTACATTTCTATATATTGTTGCATTCCTCGGATCCAAAATATAGGATGAATTCCACCAAAAGTCTAACTTGAATATGTGCATATGTTCTTATTACACATTTGTGTATGCACATATTTAGGGGGAGTTCACACTATGTTTTGTGGTTTCATTAGTATTGATCCATATTCCCGTTTCCACATATATTAAGGATCTTTACTTTGAAATTTATCCTTGAGTATATATAACTTGCGTAGTTAATATATTCATATGAATATATGAGACTTGTGTAGCTCATACATGCTCATATATTCTTTGAGTATATACAACTTGTGTAGTTCATATATACTCATACCAATCTACATTCAATTATTTGTAATTGAAGTGGTTGTCATCAATTACCAAAGAGGGAAAGATTGTGGTATCTTGTCTCACCATTATGAGTTAATGGTATGTTGTGGTAATTAATGACAATCACATTGTGAAACTAACATTTTTCATGAGTTGGATGAATAGGTTGTGTTCCATGAGGATGGAGACTTTGGATGACATCATGAGTTGATTGTCATCAAGTTAAGACTCGGGATTAAGGAAATTATCATGTGTTGATAATGTTCAAGTCAAGATACCGAAGTGAAGAAAAACATCATGTGTTGATGATATTGAAGAGCTTGGACTAAAGGATGCATCATGTGTTGATGTGTATCAAGTTCAAGAAGAGGAGATGATCATGAGTTGATCATTAAGTCAAAAGAAGACCCATCATGTGTTGATAGAAGTCAAGTGAAGGATGCATCATGAGTTGATGCATATCAAGTCAGTGACCTGGACTTGAAGCGAAGATGTGCGTCATCAAGTTTCAAGTGGTTGCACAAGGCAAAGGTATGACTAGCTAAGGCTAAAGATGTGTTTCTAGTCTTTTACCGGTCTCGGTGTTTGGTTGGGAGACCGGGTTGCTAGTATAGGTTGTCGTACTATTAAGAGGGGTCCTGTCTAGTAGCTTGAGTCGCATCATGTGTTGATAGCTTAATCTCACTTGCTCTAGCTCTCCGAGGCATGATGTTATTATTTGCAAATGTGTTTTGCAAATAGTCGAGGCTCGTGCATTTAATCCTTGTAGCATGTGACTATACTTTACAAATGTGTTTTACAAATGGTTGAAGTCCATGTACCTACTCCTTGTGACATGATCTAAGTTTGCAAATACGTTTTGCAAATTGTTGGGATTCATGCATTTTCCCTTGGCATGGTCTAAGATTGCTTGTTGCTAATACTTTGGACTTAGACTATGGTAGTGGCTCTTTGGAGTTGTGCCTTTTGATTTGATAAAATGTGTTTGAGATCAAATCAAATATGTGGGTTGTGTAGCCCTCTGAATAAGCTTTCTATAGAGTCCAAGATCACTCAATTCCGACATCGGAGTCAAAAGTTATGACCATTTTTCGAGTGTCGCCTGTGCTGAAATCCAGGGCCGGACTGACCGCCCACATGCCTGAGGTCTGACCGCCCACATGCCTGCGGACTGACCGCCCTTATAAGGCCGGTCAACATTTTCCAGAGGGCATGTTTTTCGGTTTTCTTGCACCCGAAAGGCCCGGATTGACTGACGGGACCCTGTGAGGGCGGACTGACCGGGAATTGCATGTAACGGCTATTTTTATAGCCGGTGCACTGTAGGCCGGACTGACCGGCCCTATGCCCGCGGTCTGTCCGGGTTTCCTCGATTTTCAGCAGATTCTCCTCCAACGACTAGTTTTTGTGTGTGGGCTATAAATACTCACCTTGACCGGTTGGAGGGCAACCTTTGGCATCCTATTTCACTCACTTGAGCTAGTGTGAGCTTCTCCTCTTAATTGTGCATGTGTTGCACCTTGTGAGCAAGGAGAGAGGTCTCTAGTTGCATGTGTTGTATCTAGATATGGATTTCATATCCACTTGAGCTTGTGCATTCGTTGCATGTGGTGAGAGTCAAGTAAGGGGCTTGACTTGTTACTCTTGGTGTTTGCCGACACCTAGACGGTATGGAGGCGTCGTGGACTGGTGATCTTCTCAAGAAGCTTGTGAGAAGGCCCGGCGTGTTGTGAAGGTTGGAGCTCACCTACCCGGAGCGGGAAAGAGCTACCACTAGTGGAATCGAGGTGTTTGGCTTAATTCGTGGAGCCGGTCCAATTAGTTTGGGCTTACCTCAACGTGGATTAGGGGAGACCGACAAGTCTACAACACCACGGTAAAACATCATTGTGGTTTGCTCTCTAGTGATTTAGTTTGTGCAATTTACATTCCTATAATTAAATTGCTTACATGTCTTTGTATGATTACTATCATTATCAATAGACTTATATTGTTGGTGCACTTAGTAAAGACTAGTTGATTTAGGTTTTAATTGTACAAAACTGAATTGATTTATAATTTCGCATTAAAACTCGGTTTTAGCCAAAAGATTTTAAAACCGCCTATTCACCCCTCTCTAGTCGGCCTCCTCGATCTTACAAGGATGAGGGAGAAAGCAAGTCGGGGTGGCCTTTTATAGGCTTGTGGAGGCAGTGGGGAGCAGTGAGACGGTGGGAGCAGTAGCGACGATGCGTGTGGCCAGGAGCAGTTGGGCGATGCCAGGAGCGAGCAAGGTGGCGGTGGAGATCGCCACTGCATTGATGGCGGCAGGAGAGGTGGCGCAATGAAATGGGTGGCAAGAATGATGGGGAGGACGGTGGCGTAGGGGTAGTGACGTGCGGGGAAGAAGGGGAGGAAGGCACTTAGGGAGGAAGGCCCGACCGGGCTGGGAAGGCGGGTTTCCCAAAAGAGGAAAGCGGAAATTGGGAAGAATTTCCAAAAAGAGAAAGAAAACCAAATTCAAACCGAAAGTTCAAAAACTTTTGAAAATCTGGATTTTCGGGTTATTTCAATCTACCCCCCTTAAAAAGAAACTCGACCCCGATATTCACTCAAAGCCAGGTGACAGATCAAAAAACCACGCTGCATTTTAGATTCCTTTTTCTATGCTGCTTTTTCTGTTGTATGATTCTTCCATAGGACTGAAAAGGTGGTTCCTGGATTAATTAAATCCAAAGCTGATCTTGTACGAAGTAAAAACATACCGATTATGACATTTGTGGCTTCTGCAGTTTCATTGGTAGTGACATAATTTATTTTTGCCCCGAATCGATCCTGTTGTTGGTTTCCCTTCTCCTAAAATTTGTCCTGGTTGCTGAAATCTTGGTTGTTCTCTAGGTCATAGCATACCTCCTTTGCTAGCTTGTAGTGTTGGTGGCATCTTGTTGATTTGTGATTGATTTTTCACCTGAGCTTTGGCTGCTTCTTGTGACATACCCCTCATTGGGTAATGAAACTTGATATGGCCTGGTTGTCTACATTAGTAGCAGTTTATTGATTTTTGTGGACATTCCTTTTGGTAGTGATTTCCTCCGCATGTGTAGCACTAAATTGTGGCTGGTTGACTCATGTTGTATTGTGGTCTTGGATTGAGATTGGTCGGTGGTCTCTGCTAAAATTGTACTGGCGGTGTTGTCATCATTCTTTTTCTGGGTGCACTCGGTGAAGGTGTCATCTGTATTGTTTTTTATTTTTCTGATGTCATGTAATTCTCTTCTGGCTTCCTCTGATATTAACAGTTTATTCACCATAGCTGAAAGGTCCTTAAAATCCAGGGCTGAAATATGAAATTTCAGCGACTTTTGCAATCCTTCAAAGAAAATATTCATCTTCTTTTCTTCAGTATCAACATCATTTGGTGCATATCATGTTAGATAGTTGAACAGATATAGATACTCTGTTACTGTACTTCCTCTTTGTTGGAGAGTAAGAAACTCTCGGCGCTTGGAGGCAATCACGCCAGTGAGGACGTGTGCCTTATGGAATGCATCCTTAAACTCTTGCCATGGTGTATCTCTTTAAGGGTGGAGTGCTTGGTGATTCATCCATCATGCTGCAACTTGTCCTTGAAGTTGATGGGAGACATAAAGAGTCTTTTCTTTGTCAGTACAATGTATAGTGTCTAACTTTCTGTCCATATCTCTTATCCAATCATCTATTGCTAGTGGTTCTGATGCAACTGAGAATGCTGGTGGTCTTGTTTTCTGAAAATCTGCCCATCTTGATCCTGTGGTGATTCCGCCATTTGTTGTTCCTCGATAGGGTCCTGACGGTACTGGTGATCTGGTAGCTATCTGCTCTAGAAGTCTAGTGTGCTGCTCCATCATTCTGATTTGATTTTGTTCTGCTTGGTATCTGTTTCTTTCCATCATTGCCATTACTTCTGCCATGCTTGGCTGGTGATCTTCTGAATTGGTGTCACTCTGATGATTGTTATGACTTCTTGTTCTTATCCCTGACATCTTGGGAATATAATTCTGTAGTGGTTTTGACCAAACATAGAGAGGTAAGTAAGATCTAGACTTAAGTTAAACTGAGAAAGAATAAGGTAAGGTTTAAGACGAAAAGAAGGAAATTGAATTTTGACTAGGATGTATTGGGCGTTTCCATTTAGAAATAGAAGCTTTTTTGTGCTTGCTTGCGAGCATTGGAATGGCCCGGGGGGTCGATTAGGGCGTGGGCATAAGGGCCTTTACGACACAATCAATAATTTGATTCATTTTCAATTAGGTTTGCGGAGTAAATGTCCTTGTAGATGTGGTATTTCTTTAGTAATTTTTTCAATGGAGCCTTGGCTTGTCTTATCCGTCTGAATTTCATATTTTCGGATATACATGTATTGATAGAAAAACAAACTATCAATAAATAACATAATCCTTTATTTATTTATACGAGTTGTGTCATACTACTTAGAGTACATAATACAACTTGTGTTACAATCAAGAGATCGTCTACTTAGGGTTTACTCCATTTAACACTACTCTAGCGTACTCTAAACACTACTGCAACTTGTGACGAAAAGTTGAAATTAGTTGAGAAAGAGATAAATCTTTTATAAAAACAAATCATGCTTTTATAAATCTAAGTTCAGATGAGGTAGCAATAGAAGGGAAAAGACAGCAATAATACTTATATCTTTGTTCTAAAAAAATTCTTTTATAATTTTTCAAATTCAGATTTTTTTTAAGGTCTTCATTTCCTAATTCCTATAACTAACCTAAGGTCTCAACCTACGATCAAGATAAGCTCTGATACCACTTGTAACAGCCCCGATTTTCGGGACCGTTAAACCCTTCACAACCGTCCATGATGTGCAGTTGCGAAGTAAGTAGCATCTCAAGCAAGCTATCGAATACAACAAAAACCAGACTTTTATTATACAAGATTAAGGCTTATCAACCTGTTTTAACCTGACACGGGCATCCAAGCCCAAAGTTAATATATTAAATAACAAAAGAACGTCAAACCACAGACACGCCTGAACGCGGTCAAGACCTAGTAACAGTAATCATTGTCGTCTGAGGGTCCACCAAAATCCTGCTCACAAGGATCCTCTGCATTTTCCCAGGTTCCTTCTGTAGATGATATTTCAAAATTGAGTACACAACCCTACTCAAGAAGCCACATAGAAAAGCTAAATAATTATATGCAAGGAGTTCAATGAATTGGTTCGGGTTTACCATATCAAGTGTATGTGGATGCATTTGAAGTTTAAAGCAATTTAACTTTAAAACAGTAAAACAATAATAAATAATAACATTAGGGTTTTCTCAACAAGTGCACAAACCAACTTAACATCTAAAAAACTCTACTTATGCCTATGTACTCGAATCACCCATGAACACAGCTTCATTAACTGGAAATACGACGTATTCGAATACCTTTAAATATACACTCTGCAGAGTTGCCCAACTTTACCTACAAGAAATCTCAAACTCATACTGTCACATCAATATACACGTAACATGATAGCGTGCGACTGAGTTGAGATAACAAAGCCTTTTGACTGCTCATCTGTTTTTAGCCTCTACCCGGTAGGTGATGGACCATACAGCCCTCGGGAGACTCCACCGGTCACAGTGGATCTATTGGCCCAATGCTGATGGCATCTACCGTTGTGTAAACTAGCGAGTGTCCCTTTAGGCCCACTCCTGTCCCACTCTAGCTTCTGTAGATATTCAATCGGAAGAGCAGTGTACTAAGCTAGGGAGGAGTGACCACACCTGTGGTTGAGAGGTTTTCTGTGTCTGTTACTTGACACAAGGTTCTTGTCCTTACCTGTCTTACAGTGAGGCGATGGACCAACACCAACACGTGGCTATACAGCCTCACCTTAGACTTATCTTTCAACAAGTCTATTGGGTTGTCCAACATCCTGGTCTCTACCCTTAACTCTCCACCAAAACCATTAGCGAACAGCCAATACTCTTTTGATGATTTTATAAACACATTGTGACAAAGCTAATTATATAGCTATCATTTTATGTGAACTTGTCAAGGTGAATATGGCCTACAAGAGCTGGGTGGAATTGTTTGCGGGGTAACAGGATTTATCTATTTATCATAGCATGGAAGTAATAAAGATATCAATACATGAAATATAGGATCAAAATGATCAAAAGAATGCGACTTGCCTCCTTGCACAAATTCTTCTAGATATCGGTCTTGTCCGGTGTCTTCTGGAGTCTGGTCATCGAAGCCGTGACCTAATGTGAAACAAAATAAAATAAACCAAATAAACATCGGCTCGATAAGGAATGAGCTGGGAACAACATGCAAGTAATGAAATTCGAAAAAGAAACATAAAGAAATGTGGTGTGGGGTGGTAGGAATTTATTTGGTGCTTAATTTGGCTGAACGGAGTTAAGATATGGATTTACGGGCTTGAAACGGTCGAAATTGATATAAGATGTCAAATTATGGTTTCGAGGATGAATAGTACTTTTTTACTATTTATCTACAAAAACTGGATTTAAAAAGTAACTGAAATTACTGTTTTGGATTATGAACAGTAATTACTGTAAACAACGTTGCCTCTGAACAATAATTTGGTTTATTGAGCTTTGAACAGTGATCGATGGACAGTAAATGGCTGAAAGGAATGAACAGTGTTTGGTGTACTGTTCGCGGGTTGTGAATAGTAAATGACCAGTGTTTGGTGTACTGTTCGCGGGTTGTGAATAGTACTATGCCAAGCCCAATACTCAAATAGGCTAAAGCCCAAAACGGCTAGGCCATTTTGGCCCAGCTCCTGGGTAGCCTTGAGCTACGCTTCGTAGAAAACCCGTGAGTGCCAGCTTCGCCTAAGCCGGCAGCAAGGCCGGCTGAGGGTCGTCGCTCCCGTGGGAGATGGCGTGAGAAAGGTGCGGTGAGCACCAAGGTGGTATGGACATTCCATTTTTGGGCTTTGGAGGGAACGGTGGAGCTTGGAAATGGGGCGGCGGTGTGGGCGGCGCACAATCGGGGCAAGGGGCGGCGGTGTGGGCGGCGCATGATCGGGGCAAGGGACGGCGGCGGCGGCGCTACAGCCATGCTTCGGCCAAGGCGGCTAGAGTTTGAGCTTCAGTGGAGGGAGGAGAGTCCAGGAGTGGTGGCGGCGAGATGGGGGAGGCTCTGACGCGCTCTGGCCACGGTGGCCATGAGCGGCGCGGTGGGGAGGAGCGGTGCGGGTGAGGCTCCGACGGGAATTGGGCTGGGGGTTGAGGGGAAAGAAGCGGGGTAGCGAGAGGGAGCTACTGTTGGAGTGGGAAGGGGAGGGGAGGCAAGTGGGCGGAGAATTTCACCTAGGAGCTCACCTCGACAGAGAAGGCGGCGACAGGGAAAGCTTCAAATTCTGCTGGCACCAGAGGGAAAAGAGCCAGGGGAGGTGGTGTGGTGGGGGATGAGGGAGAAAGCGAGCCAGGGGTGGCCTTTTATAGGCTTGGAGAGGTCGTGGGGAGCAGGGAGGCAGCAGGAGCAGTGGCGGCGACGTGTGCGGTTGGGAGCGGTTGGGCAGTGCTAGGAGCAAGCAAGGTGGCAGTGGAGATGCACGCCGCATTGATGGCGACACGGGAGGTGGCGCGGCGAGCTGGCGGGTGACGGCTGCGCCAGGGAGGATAGTGGTGTAGGGGCGGTGACGTGCGGGGAAGAAGGGGGGAAGAAGGCGCCCGGGGAGGAAGGCGTGACCGAGCTGGGAAGGTGGGTTTCCCAAAAGGGGAAAGAGGAAATGGGGAAGAATTTCTAAAAAGGGAAAGAAAACCAAATTTGAACCAAAAGTTCAAAAACTTTTCAAAATCCGGATTTCCGGGTTATTTCATAGACAAAATGGATGGATCATGGATGCAACATGCATGGCTATGTTCTTCTCGGTGCTCTCCCCTAGTTCGGCGAAGGATGTATCTGGGCGCCTGGCCTCCCCTGAATTCGTGATACGCGTCGTCCATGGCAAGGCCTCACCTAGTTTTGGATGGATCTGTGCTATAGAGTTCTGGACAGGCTGAAAGTGCGTGACTGCGTGTATCAGACTATGCCGCGTGTACTAGTACTCGTATTAGAGTGGGGAATAAGAATTTAAGATACAGTAGTAGGCAACATGCATGGTGTCTCCGTGTTGATTGCTCAGACGCGCGCGTGACTTCCGCGGTGATCATGATTTAGGAATACAACATATGTACAATACAGCAAGTCCATGCTTGCACAGTAAAAAAAAGTCCATGCTTGCGAAGTTGCGATTGAACTATGACGAAAACAACGCAAGCGTGTGCCTCTTTCGACGCCTTCCGGATCATTCTTAGAATTTTAGGGGTGAAAACACGACAGGTAATTTTCGCTCGATCCGTTGTCGTATCCGAAAAAAATCCGTCCGGGGTACCAATCTGTAGCCCCGATCTGTATCCGATGTTATTCGTATCTGTATCTGAAAAATCTCATGGAATATGGGTTAGAATATGGGAAAAGCAATATTCGATCTGTATCCGTATTTTATAGGATATCCGATAAACATCAATATCCTTTAATATCCTATATGGTGCTCTTGTCATTGACCAATATATAATATGAATTTACATTTGATTATGTTTATGTTGTTAAGTAGGATAAATAATTCTCTAATAGGTACTATAATTTGACAATTTTATTGGTAAAGTCATATCTTTTCTTTATGTGTACACTATCTGTCAAGTTATTCGTGACCGATTTGAATCCGATCCGCATCCGCCCCGTGCCCGTATCCCAAAAAACACGTATTCGTATCTGTATCTTGGGTATCCGTATCTGTAACATCCAAAAAAATCAAACTTAAGGTAAATGTAATGAGAATAAATGTTGGAATATTTTGAGCATGTTTTTGAATTTTTTTTCTTAAATTAATTATTGCATTTGCATACAAATAGTGACCTTAAAAGAATTTTTGAGAAAATAATCAAACAGATAAAATCCTGGGAAAAATTACACAAACACCCACTGTGTCAGAAGCCTCCACAAAAAAATTCATAGTTTTTGGAACTCGTTTGCTATATTTAAAAATCCATCAAACCTTTAGCCTATTCAAAATTTTCAAAACCCTTTTCTTTTTCCCGCCGCTCCATTGGGCCAAAAGCCCAGCTCGGCAAAGCCCCCTCGTGCTCGCTAGCCTGCCTCACTCCCTGGCTTCCCCTCTCGCCGACGCCACGGCCCCACCCGTCAGATCTCTTCGTCCATCTCGCGTCGCGCCCCTGATCGCGCCCACTCCACACCAGCTCCGTCTCATCCCCAGTTTGCGACCACCGCCCACTGTTTCTCATCAACCCGATGCGCCACCAACTCCGCCATGCCCCATCCTGCCGCTACAGCGACCAACCACCCCTCTGTGACTCTGTCACCACCTTTTCCCACGCGGGCAGAGAATGAGAGCGTGCGCTCTCGAGTTCTCGCCGTGCCCGCCGATTTCTCGCCGCTTTTCTTGCGCAATTCTCACCAGTACAAAAGCATTAGTGCATGTCATCTTCTCCTCAGCTTGCCTCTCGTTCAATCTCGCGCAACCTCCGAGCTCCTTGCTCTTTGAATTGCCAAGAATGAGAGCGTCATTCTCGACGCTGGTGAGTGAGCTTTGAGTCGCCATTGTCTCTGGTGAGCTCCTCTACCCACGACACACGCGTCACAACTTGTGTTTCACCTCCCTTATGTTCCTTGTTCGCTCCATGCAGCCTCTGGAGCTTTGTGACGCCGAAGCGCCATCATCTTCTTCATCTCCGGCACACTCGCCCGATCCAAGCCAACATGTTCCCACCATTGTAGTGAGTTTAGGCCTTGCCCGATCGCGTCACAATGTGTCCTATACCCTAATGATGTTATTTCCCCCACTTGATGCTGGTCCATTCGTAGAGAACTCTCGGATTCACGCTTCTTCCCTGATTCTGGCCACGACGGCCATTTTCGTTGTTTGCCGCCACCTCGATAAGTTCTCTAATTCCGTGCGTGCACTGCTCCATCTCTCTCTCTCTCTCACTCTCTCTCTCTCTCTCTCTGACAGTGGGCCCACTCGTGATTAAGATTAGTTTAACACTAATGATAGTAGTTAGAAGTAATAAGTCACTGACATGAGGGGCCAGTCAGAAAGTTAATCAGAAATATAATTTCAACTAGTTTTAGAAAATGAGTCACTAGCATGCGGGACCTACTCACTGTTTTCATAATTAAAACATGTTTAAAACTCGAGAGACTGACAAGTGGACCCCACATATCAGGGATTAATTTGCGATAAAATTAAGTTAAGGTTAATCACTTAGTTAATGACTAATGAGTCACTGACATGTAGAACCGCTCACTGTTTTCTTAAATAAAAATGTGATTTAAAAACTTGAGAGACTGACATGTAAGACCCATATGTAAGGAAATGATTTTCAGAAATTCTTAAAAAATGAGAAAAATCGCTTTCAATTTCAGTACAATACACATTCTATGTTAGAAAGCAAAATTTTAGAAAATACACCATCGACGTCGTCACTTTTCTAAATTTCTTGAATTTTCAAACGAACCAATTTCAAATACTAATATTTTTTTGCATAGGCAATCCAAATTGCATTAATATTTTTTTTTCTAAAATCATATAAAATCATGCTCTTTATGAATATGCAAAAATATTTGAATTTTGTTGCTATTGAATTTATTTTATTATTTATGGTTTTCTCGATTCTTTTGAATAGCCGTCAGAATCGAGAATGAGTCATTTGACGAACAAGCACCCTCACTCTCTAAGCAAGGTAAGTACATCATTTGATCATGTTGAACCCACTATTTCAAATATTGTATTTTGTTTGCAAAGTTTATTGTGCATGCATGTATGTTTAGCTAAAAATTGCTATGTTTGGGTAACGGTAGTTAAATTCCTTTTGTATGCATGAATCCTCCTTGTGAGGTTGATATTCTTATTGTTGTAGTCCTTAGGACACGGTGTAGACAGCAGCTAATGTCAATTTGGGTATACTCCATTTACGAATATCAAATAGATGTTTAGATGTGCTCTAGTTTTCACTAGATTTGAACATTCGATGAAATTTGCGTATGGACTTGGGTGATTTTGAAATGTTGGACCAAAGGGGTAACCTCTGTTAGTTTGGTATACAGATGATAATAAAAAAATATAGTTTTTGACGCGAACGAGTTATATTATAAACTGTAAAATGTGAGAGTGTGTTCTCGCAATTAGATAGGAAGAGATACTCGCCCGGATCAATTAAGGACTAAACTTCGGTGTGCCAATCTAAGCCTAAACGTATAACCACATGTGCTAGTTATGGGATAGCCATGGCTAAATAAGTTATCTAGGACTAGCCTTGCATTGTGGTAGACAGTAGTAGTAAGAGCATTCCAGGTAGGTTTGCTCGAAGGGGCTCTCTTCACCAAGGCGATGGGAACAAAGTCTTCCGATACAACAGTGAATGCCTCACTGAAGCAGGGGGCACCCGCAAAATTGAGAGTTTATCATTCGTCGGGTTGGTGCAAGGTTAGGAGTAGGTGATGTAAATGCGCGTTATGAACTCTAGACTGCATACTATCATGTTGTGTGTGGTGGTATCGACGGATACCCAATAAACTAGAGACCTTATATCATGTGGGTAAATCTGTACACCTCTGTAGAATAAAAATTTATTTAAATAGCCGTTCTCGCAGTCATGAGCGTGCTTAGTGCAGTTTCTTCGGGTATAATGTTTACTTTTACAAAAACGGTCTTATTGGAAAATGATGGGATGGTTTATCGTTGTGTGTCTTGTCTATGGCTGAAAATGATTCGATGATCACAGTCGAGGCGGGTTGTGATTTATCCTTATTACAGCTATATACTTTTGATTTCATTACATGTCAACTGCTCTTTAAATTTTCGTTGCAAGTTATTACATACCGGTATCGCAAATTAAACTTGCTTGATGCTGAAAATAACTTGTAGCGTAGAGCCATATTCCTTGTTTAGCCTTGCATTTATATTATGTTATGATACACTATAAGTCTTACTGAGTACACAATGTACTCAATCTTGTTTAAATTGTTGTTCAGAGTACGAGGAAGATACGATTCCGGACAATGTGTATTTCGCACCCGGTACCAGAGGGTGCGATGACGGGTCTTATTAGGCCTTGTCCTTATCGGTTGCCTGTGAGTATGAATGTTAATTACTATGCTTCCGCTTCTTGATACTCGAGTTATTTGGCCGGTCGACCCCTTTTGTACGTAAACATGTTATGTAAACGCTTAAGTTAAGACCTTTGTTTCATATTGTATGTATAAATTGTATGTGAATGTGATTATCAATGTTGTGTATGTATGTACTAGCCACTGATCATAGGACTAGTATGGTACACACGCAATAATTTTGGGTATTCAAAGCCCGGGGTCCGACAATATCCAACTCCGAACCTAGGGTAAAAATATGGATTAGGACATGAAAAAAGCAATATCAATCCATTCTCACCCCTACAAAATTTCCTTGTGTACTTCCTCTCTTTAGCTGAAAACCTGAAACAGAAAGAATGCTATGCAACGACTCAAACGATTTGGTGGATTAACGGACGCAATCGGCACGTACCGCCATCGTGCACGCCTCACCGCGCGCGAGCGCCGCCGCGGCTGGCAACCCTGGAGCGTCCACGCGCCGACCCACGCCATTGTCATGTACTCATGTGTTGGACGCGCGCGCGGCCACCCTGCCGCACCGTTCGCCCGCGCGCCTCGCCGGTGCCCCACGTCGATTTGCGCGACATCTGCAAGGACCGGGACCAGGAGCTTCTACGTGCCACGGTACCAGGCCGCGCCAAGCCCTCGTGCTTTCGCCGTCCGCGCGCATTGGTCGTTCGTTCGGCATAGATCACGTACGAGTACGACCGTCGATCGATGGGGCGCGCGTACGCATCCCCATTAATTTCTAGCTTCCTCTCGCGAGCGAGCGGTAGGAGACGGTCCTGCGCGCGGCACGCGCCGCGTGAGGCTCTACCGCAAGGGCCGCGCGGCGCGTGCTGTGATTAACCGATTACGTTACACGTGACATGAGTTTTTATGATTGATGCCAACGTCAGTGCGTCACGACTTTACAGTAAGCTGCCAGAGTAGGAGAACCCTTTCGTCATAAGCAGGATATGGTGTGACTTTCAAGTTTCAACCGTAACGTACGCGCAAACGCCACTTAAATGCTCGAGTCTTCCTTGGTTAGGACGTGCCTGTTGTGATCTCGTGTTTTTGTGAGGACACCGCGGTGCAACCATAGGTATAAGACTACAAGTACCAGAAATGAATGCTCGGGCTTTTTTTTCCCTCGTCAAGTATCGGATTCGATGTTCAATTGGAATGTTTTTTCATCTCGAATGTCCTAGTAGTTCAATTGTAATATTACCCTATAAAAATTATAGTCCAAACTTCTATCTGTATAAACATTACCGTGCAAAAGGTTGGATTTTTTATTCAATACTTTTTTAATAATATTTTAAAGTTAACCTCTCACTAACTTTATTTTCAATTCTGACCCATTTGGTTATGTCATAACTCATGGCGTGGTCAAACCATTCTGTCACGTCACTTTTCTTGGTATGGCCAAACCTGCCACGCAAGCCGTCGTGCCAGCGTGGAGGGCATGTGTGGCCTAGTCCTTGTCGTTGTCACGTTAGTACTCATGGCGGCCTTGTCACACTAATGTGCGTGACGTGACAGAGGTAACTTTAGGGTGCACATTATTTATTGAATTTGCATATCATATAAGCCAAAAATTTCAGCTCACATGGCTTAAAGGGGTTTCCAAATGAAGAAATCTTACGATTGTTGCAAAAGATATATGGACCATTTGGGTGAAAATATGAGCTTTTCCTCAGGCGCATGACTGTCAATGGTCAAAACAGCATGGTAATCACTTCACAAGTTCACTGTTTTCTGTGCCCATGTACATCGTATTTAGCATTTGATTTTACATGGACAATTAGTCAAAAATTGTAAACCTAATTTGAGCTAGCAAGAAATGAATGGTGCTAACTGATTGCCCAACCCTAGGCAGTAGATCTTTTTTCAAACCTGCGTTGTTCCTAGTTTGAATCAAGAGATGGATGAATAGCCAGCCACATTCATTGCAATGATTGGTGGTGCTCATTGTCACTTAGAGATCGAATATCATTTAGTGCCTTTTTTTCTTCTAGAACACACATTTTAGACCTTTATTTTTATGTTGTGCCCTGCTTTTTGTTTGACGCTATTGAGCATGCCTTCCACGCCAAGAATTGAATGCAAAAATAAAATAAAATTTGAAATAGACTTTATAATGTAGTTGCGAATTACATGACGCACAGGGTTTGGTTACGTGCATAAGGAACGACATCATGCACGATTCAACAAACCGAAATACACCTGCGATACATATGCGACTTCTTGGAATCGAAAAAAGGTCGATTGGAACGTAGTTAATTAGTTTTGGCGACCCATCGCTCCCTTCCCATGATCTCCTGACTACTCGCGATGGCGGTAAGTCTCGACGTCTGCCATGTTCTGCGAGACGGGCTACACGATTGAATGATGTTAGGATAACACAACGCAGGGCCAAATTAATAAACATGATGCAAATTGAACATAACTTACATCTTCGATCCGAACTGCGCCCGGGCGACGGGGAGCGCCAGTACGGCCGTCGGTCTCACTACCAGGAGTCTCCCCCTTGTCCGCCGCACGTTTGGCCTAGTCGTACCCAGCTTCTTGTTGGGGGTGTCATCCACCACCACCCTACTTTCTTGGGCTCATTTGGTGTCTTTTCAATTGGGTCGGGTACGTAAGGTGTCCAACGTTTTAAGGTCTCGGCTCATATCGCATAGTCAACATGTACTTCTGCTCAATTAATGCCCTATCGTACCTGTTTGGGTCATCGATCCATTGGAAGAAGTTGCATCGCATCTCTGGCTGCCATTATGCGCAAATGTAGTTAGGGATTTGTGGAATGGAGCATAAGATGTGAAAAATCTGTGTGTGCGCAATATTCGCTTACGAGAATGTTTTTGCACGTGTAGTACGCCCGGGCGGCGGTTGCCGGGTGTGTGGACTGGATGATCTTAGCCGGTTCTTCACACACACACACACACTGCAGGCGTGGGAACTCTGGTGGTACCGACACATCCTTCATAAAACAATTCGGGTAGGGTTTAGCACTCTCGGCAAGCCATTTGCGCTTCCACGACATCTTTGCGTAAAAGTTCGCGGACATCTCCTTCCTCTCTGTTGTGTGAGCCGAGCTTTGGTGAAGTGTTGTGTATGGTGGTGTAGTGTTCTCCTCCAACTCTCTTTCACTTATTTTTATAAGCTGATAGGGTGTAATACTGATGGTGAAGGGAGAACAGACAAGACACCGATCTGAAAAGGTGGCGTAACAGAGTGTGTTCATTTCTGTCTGAGTAGGTAGCATCGCAGTGTGTTGTTACTTCGGTCTGAAAAGATGGCGTGGGACAGTATTGTAATACCCTGTTTACCGAGTAGAGATAATTTAATCGAGAAAAGGTTTATTAGTGAAATTTCAGTTTTTTTTTGGGGGGGGTTAAGGAGGTGGGCCTCCGGCCCAAGCTGGCATGGCCTTGTGACCCAAGAGGGGGAGGCGCCCACAGGCCTAAAGCCCATGGCACCCCACACCCCATAAACCCTAGCCGAACCACACCCCTCCCCCTTTCCCACTCCAAGCCGCCATCTCCCCTTGGTGCCGCCCCCATCCCTTCCTGTCTTGGTGCCGCCCCATCTCCCCTTGGTGCCGTCCCTGCTGTGGTGCCTCTCCTCCTCGCCATTGGTGCTCCCTGCTGCCGGCCAAAGCGAAGGGAGGAGAGGAAGACCCCAGGACTACCATCCATTCAAGAGGGAGAAGGGGGAAGAGGGAGAAGATCTTCTTCGTAGGGGTTGTTCATCGTCTTCCTGTGAATCTTTAAGGGTAACGAAGGGTTTTCTTCGCTGTTTGTACCATTTTAGATGCGAAATCGATTATGTTTAGTATATCGGTTCCATGCTGCATTTAGATCAGTTCTGTCCAGTACCTTGCGCGGCGGTTTTCATGTGTTTAGATTATGAATTTGAGGTTCCCATCTCCTAGAGTTATGTGGGAATTGTTCTTAGCTTTCCGTGTCCTCCAAGATCACTAAATTTCGAGTTACGGTTTAATAGTTATGATAGATTCTTTCCTGCTGTCATGAAAATCTGACGTGAATGAACTGTCAATTTGTCTATTAAATTATGATTAAGTTAAGGGAAGATTCAGGATTTCCACCCAACTAGGTTGTTGTATAATTTTTGATAACCTTTCTAGATTGATAAAGAACACCCAATTCGGATTTGTAGAACAAAAGATATGATTATTTCTCTACTGCTATGTGGTTCTGTTAGACAGATTGGATGTTCGACTTTCATAGGATTGTTAACTTAGGTTTTTGGCCGAGTTGGGAGATTCCGCCAACTAGACTTTTGTAGAGGATATTGTTATATTTCCATAGGATTTGAGAATACTCTGTTTCGAGTCTCAGAGCAAAAGTTGTGTTGCTTTTAGTACCGCTGTCCAGTTTATCGTCCTGCTAGACTGTCGGTTTATTTGGGTAGATTGACTATGTGAACTTTGGGTTTGGGATGCTGCGACTGAGCGTTTCCAGTAGCGTCCTTTTCACGTTGTTTCTTATTCAAGTATTTAATTTATGTAGGAGGGGGAAATTTGAGTTTAGTGACATCCTTCTTGCCTCATAACGCTTCGCTGAGCGGAAGGTAAGTACCCTGTGAATTATATCATTGATAGTTGTTGATTGCTTGATGTTCATGCTTTCATTACATTCTATGTTCTGTGAATAAGTAACACTGATTCTTATTCTTTCGTCATATGATAATCGATGCTTCATGACATTATAATTCCATATTCATATTCGTACATTCAAACACATGTTCATAAATTACCCACGGGAGTCGGGATTAAAGACCCATCATTCCAGTATGGGCACGTAAGACCCACCATTCCAATGTAGGCAGATTTGGATCCCCGTATGAAACGTTCTTTATACGGGCCTTGGATCCCCGTATTTTGATAAATGCGGGCCTAGGTGAACACCGACGGGTGTGTCACTGGCTATACTGGTATAAGCAGAAGTGTAGTCCATTCATTCGCATGTTTTCTTCAGTTCTATGTTCATATTCTTAAATGAGCATGTCTTATGTACATTCATTGTAGTTCATATTATTCTTTGTACTTGCTGAGTCTTGGACTCATCCTTGCCTGTGTTTGTTTATTCTAGGTGAACGCTGATGATGGCATTCATGGGAGGGAGTAGACACGGATAATACATTCACTTCACAATCTTTCATTCGTTAAATGTTGAACTGTAATAAATAGAGTTTGATGGTGGATGTTATCTTTCTCTATGATATGGATGATTAAATAACTGCTTGTGATATCTGATTAGTCTATTGATAGAATTGTCGTAATTGATTCAGTAGACTTGGATATTTGGATTTTGTGTTATGTTGTTGGATTCAGATTATATTCCTGCATTCGTTTTAATAGATGTTGTTCTTTGCATGTCATTAGTTGATTTACTATTGAATTTATTACGTGTTGTTGTTGTATGTTAATCTTTTAGGTAACATCTTGGCTTTCGCATATCTAGAGTGTTACAAGTATGGTCATTTATGTCTGATAAGCTACCGTTGAAGTGTGTTGTCTTTTCGGTTTAAAAAGTTGGCGATGCAGAGTGTGGTCATTTTGATCTGAAAAGCTGGCGAGGCAGAGTGTTTTCATTTCGATCTGAAAAGCTGTCGAGATAGTGTGTGGTCTTTCCGACATGCAAAGGTGGGAGTGTGTGCCGTGATAGGGTAAGCTCTTTTTTCTCTGAATTGGTGATGTGACAGACTGTGTTCATTTCGATCTGAGTCCTGCCGCGCCGTCACCCTTGGTGTGACACATATGCCACGCCATGGTCACTGGCGTGGCGTAACTATGCCGCCACACTAGTGCTTGAACAATTCTAGAGGTGTTACAAGCCCTGCCCTGGTTCTGGGACTAAGTCCTGCCACGTCACCACCCGTGGCATGACAGTACTAAGCTGTCACGCCATGGTCACTGGCGTGGCGTAACCGCACCGTCACGCCAGTGCTTAGACTATTCCAGAACCCAGCCTTCCTCGGAGGAGAAAAGTGGAGCGGGCATTTCGTTTTCGATCGAGCTCCAACCTTCGTCGGACTCAATGTCATGGACTGTTCCATCTCGGAACACTTCCTCGTCATGCTCGTTGTTCAGTACAACGTCATTGAAATCAGTCATAGGGTCACTAACATAGCGCGACGAAGAAACAACTGTATATGACAAATCCACCAATGGGGGGCATCGTTGTTAAGACCGACGCCAATGACCTCTTAGGACGATTGCTCCTCCATTGGGGGGCCTTGCGAATGTTCCACAACGAATTCAAGTTCCCCCATGGTGCTGTTCATGACATCTACATTCTTTCGTATATCATCGCCAACAATTGTCCTCTTTACCACAACCTCCACCGACCGCACCTGAGATGCAAGCACAACCTCCTTGTACGTGTTTCAATCATCGTCTCACGAGATTGGCATCAACAAGGCGTGCACCTTTGAACCCAGTCCAGCATCATACCGCTCCTCCATTCCGACAACGACCCCGGACTCATCCCATCCAAGGGTCGACTTAATCCTCGCCACAAGAGTTCGAAAGGCTGGTGATTCTCGAAACACAAGTACAATACTTCAATGCCAACAAAGTCGACACCACTACCCGTTTGGCTAACCGGTCCACCAGTAAAAACACGTACCACTTTATCTATCTGCGTCCAACAATACGAACAAAACATTACAAAGTAAGTACTGCATACCATAGGTACCAACTACCACACATACTACTAACGAACAACTACGCTCCAAAGTAGTACTAATCATTCCATATATGACTAATGCTGACCGGTATACAAAAAACACAAAATTCGTCGACTACTATGCCAAAAGGTCCGACAAACTGGGAATTGAATTTTTGATCTAAATAGGCCTTTTTGAAAGAAAGATTTTATTACTAACTCCCTGCCAACTATATTTTTCAATCTAACCCTTTTCGCCACGCCGCTACCCGGGGCGTGGCAACCAAATTCCGCTCAAACATGCAATTCGGCAAAAATCCTAAAATGAAACTACAATGACATATCCAAATTCCTCACAATAATTACAAAACTACGATTTAATAGACACATTTCCATCACAACTACATGGAACTACAATGACATATCCTATTTCATCCGCAAATCCTACCCATAACATCTAATTTCATCCACAAATCGCTAAAAATTGCATGGACACAACAAAATATGCACACATTCAAGTATCATTGCGTACTAATGATATCCAATTCACTCTGAAGTACAACGATTCAAACTAATTCCACTCAAACATGCAATTCGGGCAAAACCCTAAAACCACCAAACTAACCAATTTTATCCAAAATAAATGGAGGGAACAGGTGAGATTACCTTAGGGTGATCTTCACGGGTTTACGGACTCCGAACCAGCTCCAAATCAACGGATTTGGAGAGGTTAGGGGCGGGGAGGAGAGAGGGGACGAGGGAGGAAGAGATGAGGATTGGAGGAAAAAAAATGAAGAACTAGGTGGGTCGGTGACACCTAAGTCACCTCTGTCACGCCACACGCGTAGCTAGTATGATAGGTTTGATCACGCCACGAGTTATGACGTGACCAAAGGGGTCAGAACTGGAAATAAAGTTAACTAGGAGCTAACTTTAAAATATTATTAGAAAAAGATTAAATAAATAAAAAAATCAAAAGGTTGCAATGCCTCAGAATTTGTACGCAACACTGCAACATTCCGTATGGATTATAGGTCTAAAAAGTAAAACCCAAATGTTTGATCCTTAGTCGCGTCCTTGAAGAAATACCAGTATTAAAAGACTGGACAAAAAAAAGTAAGAAAATATAGCAAAAACACGAACCAGAAAAGCACAGGAAAGAAAAACCTCTCGCGAAACAAAAAGAAAAGCGCTGGAAAAGGGGGGGAAAATCTATTTCTGATGCCAAGACCCACATGTCAGAGTCCCTTCTCGGCGTCAGATACATTTCACTTTCTCGGAAACTGGTACTACTGCTTCTAGTTCTAGCCCCTCCATAAACGCAAACCACGCATCTCAGTATCTCACTGGCTCGCCTCCCCTCCCACACACACACAGGGCAGGCCACGCGTTCCAGCTCACCGCGTCTTTCTATTCATCCCATTTTCTCGCATAAAAAACACCAACCACCTCGCCGGCGGCCGCAGCGGCGCCACGGTGTTCGGTTAGGGTTCCGGCGACGCCTCCCTTAGCGAGAGAGTTGCGCCGGCCGGAGGCCGCGTCGGGGAGAGATGGTGTTCGTGTGGCTCACCGCGTTCTTCCTCGTCGTCGCGCTCATCGTGCTCGTCATCTACCAGGTGAGCCCCCCCGCATCGCTGCTCGCGATCGGCTCCGGCTCACCAGCCGCGCCTGGCCCTCGATGCGATCTTGCCCTGGTCTTCTTCCCTGCGTAATTCGGCGACTTTTGGAAGGAGAGGGTTTCGAATTTGTGTGTCGTTTGAATCGAATTTTCCAATAATTCGGGGTTTAGTGCGAGCCGTAATTCCAAATTTGTGGGTTTTGGTCCGTTTGGAGCGTCTAGTTGGCCAGTGGAGAAGGGCTAAGGAATTGGTTTATTTAAATGTTGCGTTATAGTGCTGGTACTGGTTAATGTGCGACACGTTGGTTACGTTGTAAAGTTGCAACCTTCTATGGGATTTTCCCCCCCAAATTCACACCCAGTAGCCTCTTCTAGCCTTGTGGTTGTGGAAATTAGTTTCAATTCATATATACTTGCCCTACAAATTTTTCATGGAGTAGTCGATAGCTTAGTTTTTTTTTTTGTTTGTAGACGCCTTAGATGTTCTGCTAATTTTTTTGTGCAGAGTATGTTTAGTCAAAATTTCAATCTTTACAAGGTTATGGAATGTTCTGCTGTCTTGCTATGTATTTACCAAATGCTCAATCAAACTCTTATTGCAATTCATATAAAAAACTCTTATTGCTACTGGGTTATGGGTAGAGCTATAAGATGCAATGCTATACAAAATTCTCCTTATTTCCTACTTGTTAGTCTATAATGCAACAAATTGAGAGTGCCATAGTGGAAGGCTAGAATATGTTTGCAGTTTGTTTGATGTGAATATTCATTGCTTCCATGTTGGTTAATGTTTCCTGACCTTTATCCTTAGATAGGATGAAGTATCAAGCTTGCCTGTTACCTATCCCAACTTCATTTCGTGTTTTCTAGAAATCTGTTGGTTCTAGCTGCAACTTCCCTACTTCTTTAGTGCTTAGATGCGCCATTCGTGGGAGATGAAACATTTTTCATATATATTCATATGCTGTTGTTGTCAAACTAGTTTTTAACGTTTTTGTAGGGGAAAGGAAAAATTATTGATATATGTCTGTTAATTTTACTTGTAGAGTTCTTTTGGCATTTCAAATTTCCTAATGTTCTTGTTTAAATGTTTAATCTGACTGATTATATTTTGTGTGAACTGGATATTTATCCTTGCTCATTTTTAGCTTTAGGAGGAATTTCCATGGTTTTTCCTATGTTTTAACCAAAAAAGCAAACTTAGCCAAAAATTATTCCTGATGATTTAGTTCTGCCATTTTGTTTGCAGTTGATGTGCTTGGCAGATCTGGAGTTCGACTATATCAACCCATTTGATTCATCCTCTCGAATAAATAAAGTGGTTATGCCAGAATTTGTATTACAAGCACTTCTAAGTGTATTATTCCTCATATCTGGGCATTGGCCAATGTTCTTACTTTCTGCCCCAATGGTCTACTATAATTATACACTGTAAGTGCTTCTTGTCTTCTATCTTCTTTTTAATTTTTAAAACAACTGTTATGATCATGTAGGCTGTAATGAATGAAAAGCCTGGGGCTGGTGTCTTGTTGATTCAACATTAGCTGCTAAATTATCAACCTACCTTGCCTAGTGTAAGCAGATTAACGGAAAGTTGGAAATGGGAACTTCCCTCCATGTCTCACACACGAGGACCAAAAGAAAATGTGGAAATGGGTGCTCAAGACTGATACACCTTTGTTTTTGGTGCTGTTAGACTGATAGTTCACAAGTTTTTAGATTTAAATTATTAATGATAAGGGCTTGGGTCTCTTGCTTCTAACTCTAAACTTTGTACTTTACACATAATGTACTGCAGATGGTTTCATGATTTAAGGTATATGACTTTTTTTGCAATATTTTTATATACCTAAATGCTACATGTATAGGCATGTTAATTAGCACGAATTGCTAACACAACCTTTTAGTATCTTATCAGCATTGAGTAAGGCATCATGTACATTCCAATATGCATCTGCATGTTATACATACTTACTTAGGACCATGGTTTTACATAGCTGATAAATTCTGAACTTTTATTTAGGTGCTTTGCCTCTTGTTGCACAGTTTTTCTTAAACTTAAGTTTGCCAGGCTTAGTGATCTTATCAACTATCAAATAGGTGTGTACCTTCTTTTAGTTGAACAAACTAGGTAATAATGCTGATTCTTGTATATATGGTAATTTTTTTTATAGGAATGTCTAAAGGGTAGGTTTAATGAAACAACCTGTAAATGTAACGTAATTGGATGGAATCACAAACATCTGCAAAACCATCATGTTTTATAGGCCTACAGAATGCGCAAACCATGGTTAAAGATTCTAGCCTGAATTTAGGGTGGTTGTGAGTTGGATGAGGTGTAAGAACTTAGAATTGTTATGGTCCAATATCCATGAAGTACTGTAGTACGCATGCACTGCAGCACCGCGCGTTGCTGTAGCAGTGCAGGTATTAGGCAGACTTTGCTATTTAGGAATCTATCTATTATGCGTTTGGTAGTATCTATTAGTTAGGCAAGTTATTATTAGATTGGATTGTTAGAGATAAGTTTCCGTATAGATTATTTCTTAAGGGTCAAGTCGGGTCGTCCCTATAAAAGTAAAGGGATAGTATGTATCCATTATCAAGAAAGAAAAGAAATAAACAAAATTAGTCCATAACCGATTGGCTAAAGATCAGAGCCTTCTTGTTTGTTGGGAAGAGTCCTGGCCGAGCTTAGAGGGCGATCCCTCGCCTCCTTAGCTAATCAGGCCTCAGAGCCTCGCTACCTTGACAGCGAAGAGCCCTACTGGCGGTTAGATGAGAGCGAGTGCTCTACCCTCGGTCCTCGGACCTGTATCCAACTAACGACCGCAACAAGAACAGATAGGATAAACGGTTTTCGTCCCGGCAGAATATATATCATGTGACTTTGGTGGTTAATTACAATGTAATTGTCCATGAATGCTAATTTCTAATTTTGTTCAACAAATCACCATATGAGTAATACTGAATGTAGATAGCGATCAATATTTTAATGGCACACTTGTACACATGTTGATGTCAGCAAATATCAGAATTATAGCAAGAAATGGCTGTATCAGAAAAATGCAACTTTTTACGAGTTTTACTTTTGCCAGTGTATTATTCTCCCATCAAAACCGTAGCGAGAACATTCCTTGTCTTTTTAGTTCTTTTATTTTTTAAGAAAGAAACAAGGGTTACACACACGAATTACGGTTTCCAATACTGACACCATCTGATACCAGTACCACTAGGTTTTCGTTGCTGATGCTTCAAGCTAACCTGTCTGCAACAAAAATGTAAAAAAAAAATGATCACCTGGCAACTTGACTGGGAACTGGTCGGATACCGTCCTGTTTGTTCCAGCTTTAGGGTAAACCTTGGTGGGCTTTGCGAGTTTTGCGGATTTTGTTTCCATCACCCCCACACACACACGCGAGTACCGTGATATTTCTTTTGTTACTGTAATTTCTCCATGAACACCATGTCATGGTCAATATCCAGACTAGTATCCTAGCGTGTGCACTGTAACAACACGGATATTGGGCATGATTTGTTATTTAGGAATATATTTATTAGGTGTTTGGTATTATCTATTTGTTAGGCAAGTTATTATTAGATTGGATTGTTAGAGATAAGTTTCCTTATATGGGGTCAAGTTGGGTCGTCCTTATAAAAGGGATAGCATGCATTCATTATCAATCAAGTAAAGAAATAAATAAAGTTAATCTATAACTGGTTGGCTAAAGATCAGAGCCTCCTTGTTTGTCGGGAAGAGTCCCAGACGAGCTTGGAGGGCGATCCCTCGCCTCCCTGGCTAATCAGGCCTCAGAGCCGCGCTACCTCGACAGGGAAGAGCCCTGCTGGCGGTTAGATGAGGGCGAGTGCCCTACCCTCGGTCCTCGGACTCGTACCCAACCAACGACCACAACATTTGGTATCAGAGCCATTCATCATGGCTTCCAGTGCCGCATTATCTCTCTTAGAGAAGTTGAAGGCTAACAACGAAGAGCAGAAGGTCTTACTTGACAACATGGCTATTGTCTATTGGAGTTTCGTTGATCCTCTTCCACGTGACGCGACATCGTCATCGTACACCCTCATCAATATGGGGCTACCAAGGATTTCAATTGTGACCACCACCACAGCTCAAGGACGAGCTGCCTCGTGTTAAGAGGTGTAATGGCATGGTCAAATATCCAGGCGAGTACCGTAGCGTCCGCACTGTAGCAACGTGTATTGTAGCAACACAGATATTGGGCAGGATTTGTTATTTAGGAATCTATCTATTAGGTGTTTGGTATTATCTATTAGTTAGGCAAGTTATTATTAGATTGGATTATTAGAGATAAGTTTCTTTATAGATTATTTCTTAAGGGTCAAGTCGGGTCATCCCTATAAAAGAGATAGCATGTATCCATTATCAATCAAGTAAAGAAATAAACAAAGTTAGTCCATAACCGGTTGGCTAAAGATCAGAGCCTCCTTGTTCGTCGGAAAGAGTCTTGGATGAGCTTGGAGAGCGATCCCTCGTCTCCCTACCTAATCAGGCCTTAGAGCCTCTCTACCTCGACAGGAAAGAGCCCTGCTGGCTGTTAGATGAGGGCGAGTGCCCTACCCTTGGTCCACGGACCCGTACCCAACCAATGACCACAACACACCAATACTTGAATTGAATTCTTCACAAAATGCTCTATATTATGGTCCCTAAACTTGCCAGTTTTCAAATAACCGTCTCAGGTTGTTTAGATCGTAACCATCCATTGGGTGTTAAACTACTTGAAACATCTAACAACCTAGTTTGCTTCCACAGCATGTCATGAATACGCATAGCTTTTTGTGGTCTTTACAGGTACCAGCGGCGGCAGCATCTTGTAGATGTGACGGAGATATTTAATCAACTTGGTCGGGAGAAGAAGCGCCGTCTTTTTAAGATAGTTGGTCTCATCGTCCTCCTATTCCTGTCCTTGTTCTGGTAAAAACAATAGATACCTACATTGTTTGCTATTTACTGCGAGTCTGCAACAAGGAAAGAATAAAATAACTACCACTTGTTTGTGTGTTTGTGCCTTCAGGATGATTTGGAGTGTATTATTGGAGGAGGACGAGTAGAATGACAAAAACACCACGGTAGATCATTCTAGTCTTGCAACCATTAATTAGGTATTACGACATTGCCCTCATGGCCTGCTGAACACCATATTCCGATATTATTACAATTGATATCGAATTTTTTTGGTTAACTGTAGGTCATCTGGAGCAGTGAGGCAAGCAGAAAGACAGCATGCACCCCAAAAGTACGATTGGTGTTTGGAGCTGTTGTTTCGATTTAGTGAAGTTCCTGCTGTTGTAGCCTGTAACATGTAAATCAGGAGCCACTTCCACTATTTATTGAATTGCATATCGGTTCTCATGGGGCAAAGGAATACTTCCATTGAATTGCGCATGAGTTGAGTTGCCTTGCACCGCGGAACGTCGGTGATTATGTTGATGTCGTGAGGGTTCTTTTTTGTTTTAGCTGGAGTATTTCCTCTGAATTTATTGTTCTCTCATTCAGCGGTACAAAAAACAATAACATGCTGGACAATGTCTGGTAATATCAGCCTGGAGCCTGGGTCTCCCGTGTCTTTGCGACTGATTAATCCACGCGCTGCCTGGCACGATGCTTTTGCCGGTTCTGTTGCTGGGCTTCCGGTGTGCGGGTGCGAAAACCTTTCTCTGGATACGGCTCGTTATTCATGAACATGAACACGCTGAATCGCATGGCGTGCTTGTTTGTTCGGCCGTTAAATTTCGTGTTGCGTTCTAACAGCGAGTCACATTCAGACTCCCGCGCCTAGAGTGGAAAAAAGCTCATTAGTGGAGCTCGTTGGCTCAGTTTAAAATTGCTCCAATTACACTTATTAATGGGTCAAACATTAAAATGAGTCAATTTGAAATGAAATTGAATTTCGCTCTGACTTGACTCGGCTCGTTAGCTCGGTTCTAAAAATACTTCTAAACTATAAATAAAATTATATTAAACCAAATTGTGTCAATTTTGAGAAAATCTCAATAAGATGAGTATCTGGTTCAATATCCACCCCTACCCGTGCCGCGTCCTCTGCTTGCTGCCATCGAGCACGGTTTAGCGGATTTAGCTTCCACATCCTAACGCTCCTCCGCGTTTGTAGTTGAAAACGTGCGGCACCGCGCCTGCCCTTCGCTGGAACCCGTGAATTGGCGACAAGAACAGTTCTATATAAACCCCCAAAATTCAGTGAAAAAGTTATTTTAATTTTGAAAAAAAGAGAAGAGAGCAGAGGAGAGGGGAGAAGAGACGTAGCGAAGCGCTGCCGGTTCATAGCGGAGGAGAGGGAGACGGAGCAGCATATCTGATCGTTCACTCTGCAAGTAAATGTTCTTGCAACTTTGTATGTAAATTTTAAACCTTGTAGCACAAATAAAAATAGGGACATAGAATTCAATGGATTAGATACTTTTAGTTGTATTGTTGTTTGATGTAGTATATCATTTTAATTGTGTATAGTTTAGTTTAGTTCGTCGTATAGATATTATTTGTGTTGTAGAACTCGAACGATTTAGAACAAAACCGCAAAAAAACTAAGAACACTATGTAGATTTTCATTTTTACACGGTAAATATATTGTTAATTCCGAAAATAGCTTTTAAACTATGAAAATAGGAAAACACCTCTAAAAATAACAAGATACTTGTTAAAAAATATGTAAAAATTAGAGAGTAGCTAAATAGGGTATGTAGAGCTTAATTAAAAAAAATTCCCAACTTAATTTTGGTTTCCATTTGTGCATGTTAAATATTCTGTTAATGCCAAAAATACTTTTTAAACTAGAAAAATAGCAAGACACTTCTAAAATTTCTCTAAGAAATCCAAAGCATGTACATAGAGTATGTAGAGCTGAATTAAATTTTTGTGAACTTAATTTTTATTTTCATTTGTACACGATCAATAGTTTGTAAATGCTAGAGACACTTTTTAGACAAAAAAAGTAGCAAGGTACCTATTAACAATCTATTAAAAAAATGCAAAGTAGCTATATAGGGTATGTGTCTGAACTTAATTTTGGTTTCCATCCGTGGACGCTAAATAATTTGCAAACAACAAAAATAACTAGGTACCTATACAAATTCTATGAAAATTCCAGATTAGCTAACTAGGGAATACAGACGTTTATTAAAACTATGTGAACTTAATTTGCAAACACGAATTAATTACATATGTCGCTTCTCGTTACTTTTTGTATATGCTTCGTAGTATTTACAATATATGCACTGAATTTTTAGGTATGACGGACATAGGATACGTTGCGCAGTGGCCGCAGCTGCCCCGAGCGAGGCCAGGAGCCATGTGACGACCCAATCCTAGGGTTCCCGAGAGATCCTCCAGGACCTTTGGAAAGTCCAGCAGGACCTCCCAGGAGGTCCACAAAGGACCTCTCGGGCTGACCACCAAGACCTGCCAGGAGGTCCAGCAAGACCTCCTGGAGGTCCAGGAGATCACAACCCGAGAGAGGGTCTTAGAACCAGGGAGCACCCGAGAACCATTCCATAGCCAAACAAAGGAGAACGAGGAGGTCTGAGAGTGTTCCCAAGACCTCCCACGAGCCTCCAGGGGAGGTCGTGGAGATCTGAGTCCATCTCAGTACCTTCTGCATACCCTCCTCGGTGAGGACATGGAGGTCCAAGCTTACTCCCAAGTTCCCTGTGAAACCCGAGCCAGTCCCAAGGATCATGGCTAGCCCTTCACAGCAAAATACACAATGGTGGTATCCCGAACACACCTTTATTGAAACATAATATTTAACAGAGTTGATTACAAGGTGGCCTTGGGCCAAGCACAAGTACACAAGAGCGAAGAAAGCAAAGGGTCCATCAACAAGCCACAGGCGGTGACCGGAGGCATAACCTAGTCTTTGATCTCCATCACTACCAAAGTCTTCTCTGGCAAAAATTGTAATGAGCAAGAGTGAGCACTACCATCGTGCTTTCGCAAGTTGCACCCGTGGATTAACAATATGACATGCATAAGGGATAATCAAGGATGGCATAATATGGTTAATTTGCACAAAGCAAATTTTCTTTTCAATACCATTATTAATTTCAAAAGCGTCTTTTAATAGATAGAACTCTCTTTATATTAAAACAATTTTTCGCTTGGATATCAATCATCATGAATTAGTGAAGGATACCCTCGACAAGAGGCTCCTCGCCCAAACCCATGGGACGGCAGCCCAAAACAGATTTGGAAATCATTTCGAAATTCCCAAAGTCAACAACTAACTTCAAGTGGCCTTTGCCAAGACGTCCTTGACCGTGGACACGGCTATTCAATAGATTTAACTCGCAGAGGTTGTGCACTTTACCCACACGACATGAGTACTCTAGTTTGTCCTAAGCATTCGTCAATACCACCTCTCACTTCCAAAGGTAAGAGATCTAGAGCTCATGACAAGGCCTTTACAATGCATTGCTCCACCACGCCTTTTCCTTGCTAAGGTTTCACCCCTATGGATAGCCATCCCATGAAGCCCCTCTTGCACCAATGGGAACAATGGGTCATCAAAGACCACTAGCCAACAAGACCTCCCACACCACCAATGGAGCAAAGATGTAGTGGAGTTTTGCAAATTATTCACCAGTCCCACGCGCCACACCGGAGACATGTGGTTGCACGATTTTGGCATCGACCCATTATAGGCCTAGCATTGGTCGCTCAAAGACCGGTCCTCACATGACTAGGGCAACTTTCACAAACCCAAGGGCATCGATCTACCATAAAGGCACGATCCCGTGCATAAACTTGCACCAACCGAGCTAACCATTTTGCCCTAGTCTAAAATCCATTTTCATTTTCTTTGCTTCCCAAAGAATACTTTCATACCTCCATGACAACCCAATGCCATGGTGAAAACATTCAAAACATTATTTGGTTATGTTGGTAAAGATTTCCCCAAATCAACAGCTTTTGGTCTAAGCATAACGAGCATATGTTTTTCAAATAGTCTTGACTCATACTCTTGTCAGATAGCCAAGTTTGACCTAAAGGTGACAATGTGTTCGTACCAAACCAACAGAGGTCATACAAAGGAACTGGGTATAACTATGAAGTTAAAAGCGGTATTGAACTAACTTGATAAAAATAAGCATGCAAGACATCTTAAAACCGACATAATTAATTTGATATAATGGGTGCAATATGTTCAAGAATGCAACTTGCCTTGCTCACTACTTAGAGATTCTTCTTCTTGAACTTTGGATTCCCTTAATCTTCACAATCTACATATATATAGAAGGCAAATTCAAAGAAGATTCAAACAGAGATCCAATAAAGATCCAAATAAAGAACCAGAGAACTCCAAAGAAATCTCAAAACCCAATTAACGTAAGAGCATTATATTTAGATTAGGTTCTTTTGGAGAAGGTCTAGCTTACCAAAGGAAAAAGAGGTCTTTAGAGAAGGTCCCAAGATATGACCTAGGCAGAGGGCGAGAGGTTCCAGAGGCGAGATGCTTGCACAAGGTCAGAGAGGAGGTCCTCACACGAGCACCTCGAGTTTCAAAAGAAGTCCACGAAAAGGAGGTCTGTGAAGGACAAGATCACTCAGACCTTTGGTGAAAACAAGGGTGGAGCAGATCATCAAAGGACTTACCAAGGATAAGCAGCAATGGTTGAAAGGGAAGGTCGTGAGAGCCAGGCTTTCCCGGGAAGAGTTCTTGGACGAGAGCCAAAGTAACAGAGTGTGGAGAAGGAGAAGGGTGATGTGTTAGAACGTTTCAGTCTATGTGTAGTCAAAGTGGTGAAGAAAACTAGGTACTTACATGCCAAGGATAAGTATAGAGGTAAGTCAAAAGTTGGTGATTGTCAGGGCAGGTGTCACCACCACCCTGGGTGAAAGGTACATTAAAAGACACGTAAGCTGCTATGGGAAGGAACAAAGAAAAATATCCATGTACGGCTTAGTGACTCACTTCAAAGTAAATACCACGTATGAGAACGTATTAGACGTGACAAGACCTACATTAAATGCCCCAGGTACATACGTGGCGGAAGAAATGAGAACGTCTAAGGCTGGCAAGTGGGGCCGGTCAAATTAACAACAGTCTGGTCAACCATAGGGAGGTCTTACCCCCGCAGAGGAGGTTCTCAGGGAGGTCCGAGCAGCTTAGGAGGTCCTAAGCCCAGGGACAGGGAGGTCTAAAGGTTAAGGAGGTCCAGACAGGGGGAGGTCCTGACGGTCAGGATCTCACCAAGGGAGGTCTAGCGAGGAGGTCTAAGCGGTTGGATCTCCGAGAGGAGGTCCAACGACCAAGAGCCGCGAGGAGGAGGTCCTCAAAGAGAACAGACGCGCTGGGAGGTCTGGGCCTTTGGATTCAAAGTGAGGGAGGTCCAAGCCGTCCGATTTAGATCAAAGGGGAGGTCTGAACCGCCCGATTCAGAACGAAGGGGAGGTCCATGAAGGGACATAACGCATGGGAGGTCTAGACCCTTGGATTAAAAATGGGAGGAGGTCTGGACCGCTAGATCCAGCACAAGGGAGGTCCATGCGGAGTGGTTCCGAGGACATTTCACTCAAGGGAGGTCTTCTTGGTCCAGAGCAAAAGCCAAAATGGTTCAAATGATCTTAGGAAAAATCGAAGGCACACAAGAGAGCCATTGGGATGCATAGAGGTCCGAATGAAAGGAGGTCTGGGCATCAAAAGGTGTCCAGACGACAAGAAGTTTAGACTGAAGAGAAGTCTAAACAGAAAAGAGGTTTGAACCCTAAGAGATTCAAACCAACAAAGAGGTCCAAATGATCAAGCTCAAAGGAAGGAAGGCCCGATCATACGAGTATCTCTGGTGAGACGAGGTCTAAGCTTTAGAGGAAGTCTAAACCTACAAGACTTGAAAGAGATAGGTTCTGAGGAATTGTTGAGCTTTCCAACAAGGAGGCACAACAACCCAAATCCTTCCGATAGAACCCAAATTTGAATTCTCACTAAAGCAAAAATAGTTTTAATTTATTTTACACCTTTTAAAAAGTATTTAGAAAATCAAGATGTTACAAACCTACCCCCCTTAAAAGAATCTCGACCTCGAGATTCAAACAAATCAACAAAGAGGTAGGGTAGTTGATCTTGGGGTCCTCTTCTTTTTCCCATGTAGCTTCACTCTCGGATGATGGCTCCACTTGCACCTTGTATGATTTGATAATTCTACTTACGGTGACTCGCTCTGCAACATCCAGAATTTTAATGGGTCGCTCCACATATGTAAGGTCTTCTTGTAAGTCCAGGTCCTCCACTACAAGATGATCTTGAGAAACCGTAGGCATTTCCTTAGTTGTGATACATGAAAAATGTTGTGTCTCGCCGCCAAGGACTCGGAAGTTCCAGTTTATATGCTACTTCACCTTGTCTTGCTAAGATCTTGTATGGTCCTACATACCTTGGTGCCAACTTTCCTCTCATCCAAAATCTTCTAACTCCTCGAATTGGTGTTACTCGAGGTATACAAAATCACCAACCTCAAAGGATAAATCCCTCGTCGGGTGTCGGATAGCTCTTTTGTCGGATCGGGCCACTCTCAATCGTTCCTTAATCAATTTCACTTTGCTCTCAAAGATCTTTGATCGTGTCCGCCCATACAGCTTGATGTTCTCCAACTTCATCCCGGAGGAGAGGTGTTCTACAAGGTCTTCCATACAAAGCCTCAAATGGAGACATTTGTAGGCTAGCTTGATAGCTATTATTGTAAGAAAATTCAAATAGGGCAAGTTTTTGTCCCAAATTTTTCCAAAATCCGGGCACATGCCCTAAGCATATCTTCAATATTTGGTTTACCCTCTCTGTTTGCCCATCGGTTTGAGGATGGTAGGTCAGTACTAAAATTGAGTTTAGTACCTAGAGCCTCATGCAAACTTTGCCAAAACCTTGAGGTAAATTGTGATCCTCTGTCTGATACTATTCTTTTGGGCACTCCATGTAAACAAACAATTCTGGCCATATATAGATCTGCCAAGACATTGCTACTATAGGTGGTCTTAACTGGTATGAAATGGGCTACCTTAGTTAGTCTATCAACCACCACCCATATGGAGTCATACCCAGATTGGGTCCTAGGCAGACCAGTAATAAAATCCATGCCCACTTGCTCCCATTTCCATTCGGGTATGGGCAAGGGTTGTAACAAACCTGCGGGTTTTTGGTGTAGAGCCTTAACTCTCATACACACATCACATTGGGCCACATACTTAGCCACATCTTGCTTCATACTGGTCCACCAAGACCTCTCTTTAAGGTCTTGATACATTTTGGTGTCTTTGCCGGTGGATGGAGTATGGTGATCCGTGTGCTTCCACCAAAATGAGTTGTTTGATCTCCTGGTTGTTTGGCACACAGATTCGGCTACCAAACCACACTACTCCTTGCTCATCTTCAGTAAAGCCTGGGGCTTTACCTCTTCTCATATTTTTCTTGATGTCTTGGATGTCTTCATCTCTTTCTTGCTGTTCTTTGATTTGGTCCAGACAATTGGATGTACCTCCAAGGTGTTCACACGACCTTGCTCTACTATCTCCAGTTGAGGTACTTCATTTCCTCATATAGTCTTGGTTGTTGTTGCTGGACCGACAAGGTATTACAGTATCCTTTTCGGCTTAAAGCATCAGCCACTGTGTTGGCTTTACCTGGGTGATAGTGTATCCCAAGGTCATAGTCCTTAATTAATTCTAACCACCTCCTTTGTCTTAAGTTCAGCTCTGTTTGTGTGAAAATATATTTCAAACTTTTGTGGTCAGTGTATACCTCACATCGGTTGCCAATGAGGTAGTGCCGCCATATCTTTAAGGCATGCACAACAGCTGCTAATTCAAGATCATGTGTTGGGTAGTTCTCCTCATGAGGTCTCAACTGTCTAGAGGCATATGCCACTACCCTTCTATCTTGCATTAACACACAGCCCAGACCTTGATGGGATGCATCACAAAATACTTTAAAGTCTTTTTGGATGTCTGGAAGTATCAACACAGGAGCTGTGGTAAGTTTTTCCTTCAATCTCTGAAAACTTTGTTCACAGGTCTTAGTCCACTCAAACCTCTTTTCCTTTTTCAGAAGTTGAGTAAGAGGTCTAGCAGTCTTAGAAAAGTCTTTAATAAATCTTCTGTAATAACCAGCTAGTCCAAGGAAACTTCTTACCTCAGTCACTGTTTTAGGAGGTCTCCAGTTCAGGACCGCTTCCACCTTTGATGGGTCTACAGCTACACCTTTGGCTGAAATAATATGACCTAAGAAGGCTACTTGACTTAGCCAAAATTCACATTTACTAAACTTGGCATAGAGCTGCTGCTCTCTAAGTCTTCCCAACACCATTCTTAGGTGTTCCTCATGTTCTGCTTCATTTTTAGAATAGATGAGAATATCATCAATAAATACCACTACAAACTTGTCAAGGAAGTCCATGAATACTTTGTTCATCATGCTCATAAAATAAGTCGGAGCATTTGTCATCCAAATGACATCACAGTGAACTCATATAGTCCATACCGTGGTAAATGCGCTTTTAGGGATGTCCTCGGCCCGATTTTAAGTTGATGGTAACGAGACCTTAGGTCTATTTTGGAGAACACACTTGCCCCCTTAAGTTGGTCAAAGAGGTCATCTATCCTTGGTAATGGATATTTATTCTTAATAGTGACCTCATTGAGTGACCTATAATCCACACACATTCTCAAGCTACTGTCCTTCTTTTTAACAAATAGCACAGGTGCTCCCCATGGTGAAGAGCTTGGTCTAATAAATCCTTTTTCCTTCAATTCTTGGATCTGTTTCTTCAGTTCTACAAGTTCATTCACAGGCATCCTGTAAGGTCTCTTTGAGATGGGTGCTGTCCCAGGGACCAATTCAATTAGAAAAGAAATGTCCCTATCAGGTGGCATTCCAGGGAGTTCCTCAGGGAACACATCCATATATTCTCTGACCACTGGTAGGTCTTCCAGCTTCACTACCTCCTTTACATTAGTTAGAAGAAGTCCTGTCTTAAGGGAGGTCTTTGGCTTAAACTCTACCCGACTTCCTTGTTCATTGGTGAGTGTTATAGACTTAGTAGCACAATCAATCTGACCTTTATTCTTAGCCAACCGCCATTCCAAGGATTACGTCCGGTCCTTGAGTTGGCAAGACTATCAAGTCTGCATGAAATAAAACTCCAGAAATCTCTAAGGTGAGATTTGGGCAGAGGGTATTAGTCCTCATATCTATACCCGGGACATGTATTAGCATGGGGTTTACCAAAGGAATTGTAGACAACCCACAATTTCCCACAAATTTGCTAGAAACAAAAGAATGGGAAGCCCCCGAGTCAAATAAAACGGATCTTTGTGCGGAATTGACAGGAACGCGTCTGAGAACCACATCAGGTGCATCATGTGCCTCTTTTGCCGTGACATGTGTGACACGGCCCTTGATAACCTTAGCAGCAGGCTTCACACTTGAGGCACTTCCTTGAGCCGATGCTCCTTGTTCAGATCGGATGATCAAAGAACTTGTTGCTTCTTTGGGCACTTATTAGCGTAGTGCCCAATTTCATTACAAAAAAACAGTCACTCCTACGAGGAGGTCATGGAAGGTTTCTTTTGAAATTGACTCCCAAAAGAGGTCCTATGATAACTTGATTTGCTAGTACGTTGCTCTGACCCAGATGCCCTGGAGGAGGTCCGTGAGGACTTGTGCTGAGAGGTCTGGGACTGAGAGGTCCTAGACTTAGGAATCCTCTGGATTGAACCTCTGTGCGATTTTCTTTCTCTTCGGCCCTCCATCTTTTGGAGTTTATCCTCTTGTCGGATGGCCTTGCTCACAAGTCTTTGGAAGTCGGTGTGTTCTGGGAAACAAGATGAACTGAAATATTATCATTCAACCCTTCCAAAAGTGTTCTTGCTTGCTTTCATCAAGAGCAACATCCCCGGAGCATATCTTGCTAATCGGTTAAATTTATGCATATACTCATTGACATCTGTTGCCTTGCTTCAAGGTACGAAATTGCATCCTCTTTAATGACATCATGCCAGGGTGGGAGATGAGCACGATGAAATGCTTTCTTGAACTCATCCCATGTGATGGCCTCGAGGTCGAGGATGGGATGACTAAATTGTCCCACCACTCGGAGGTCGGTCCATCGAGTTGGTGAGAGGCAAAGAGTACCCTTTCATGGTGCATACATTGCACCATATCTAATTTCCTACTCATTGCTCTTAACCACCATCAAGATCCATGGGCTCGGCACTCTTGGAGAAGGTTGGAGGACGTAACCTCATAAATTCAGCAATGGTAGATCTTGGTGGAGGTGGAGCTTGAGCTTGAGGTTGAGCCACTTCTTTGCAGCCTTGCAGAGATTGGGTGTTGGCAACAGATCGTGAGAGTAGGTTTATTAGATGAGCTTGATTGGCCATTATTTGAGTCTGTAGGACCCCCAACTGGAGGTGGGGTGGCTGTGATCTTGGTTGCCCTTGCCCACCCTCAACTCCTCTATTCTCGGCCTCTCCTCGGCTTGTTGGCTATGATGGCTTGAGTGACCACTTTGTCATTTCCAGAGGTGGCCATAATGTCCAAACACCGTGGTGGAAAAGAGAAGAGAAGAGGCTAAGGAAACTAGCCCAAACCAAACAATTCGAAAAAAAGAAAACCAAGGCAAAAGAAATAACAGGAGAACCTTTTCGAGGTTTATAATCACCAAACATCATGCTACTCGTGTCTTACCTTTTTGAGGGAGGTCCTAAGCACCGAGACTTAACTCAAGACCTCTAATAAGAAGTTGCAGAATAAGGCATCCATTTAACTTAATAAATGGGTGTGTAGAAAGAAACAAGGTAAGATGGGATTGAGGTAAGAAAAAGCAATGAATGGAAGGTAAGGATGAAAAGATGACCCGGTAAGAAAGAACATTTTATTCTTCTTTTGTCATAAAATAATTTTGAAATTCTATAACCATTCTACCAAGTTCTGACTTCAAATCGAAGTGCTCGATACCACTTTTTGTGACGACCCAATCCTAGGGTTCCCGAGAGATCCTCCAGGACCTCTGGAAAGTCCAGCAGGACCTCCCAGGAGGTCCACAAAGGACCTCTCGGGCTGACCACCAAGACCTGCCAGAGGTCAGCAAGAAGACCTCCTGGAGGTCCAGAGATCACAACCCGAGAGAGGGTCTTAGAACCAGGGAGCACCCGAGAACCATTCCATAGCCAAACAAAGGAGAACGAGGAGGTCTGAGAGTGTTCCCAAGACCTCCCACGAGCCTCCAGGGGAGGTCGTGGAGATCTGAGTCCACCTCAGTACCTTCTGCATACCCTCCTCGGTGAGGACATGGAGGTCCAAGCTTACTCCCAAGTTCCCTGTGAAACCCGAGCCAGTCCCAAGGATCATGGCTAGCCCTTCACAGCAAAATACACAATGGTGGTATCCCGAACACACCTTTATTGAAACATAATATTTAACAGAGTTGATTACAAGGTGGCCTTGGGCCAAGCACAAGTACACAAGAGCGAAAGAAAGCAAAGGGTCCATCAACAAGCCACAGGCAGCTGACTGGAGGCATAACCTAGCTGCTTTGATCTCCATCACTACCAAAGTCTTCTCCTGGCAAAAATTGTAATGAGCAAGAGTGAGCACTACCACTGTGCTCGCAAGTTGCACCCGTGGATTAACAATATGACATGCATAAGGGATAATCAAGGATGGCATAATATGGTTAATTTGCACAAAGCAAATTTTCTTTTCAATACCATTATTAATTTCAAAAGCAGGTCTTTTAATAGATAGAACTCTCTTTATATTAAAACAATTTTTCAGTTGGATATCAATCATCATGAATTAGTGAAGGATACCCTCGACAAGAGGCTCCTGCCCAAACCCATGGGACGGCGATCCCCAAAACAGATTTGGAAATCATTTCGAAATTCCCAAAGTCAACAACTAACTTCAAGTGGCCTTTGCCAAGACGTCCTTGACCGTGGACACGGCTATTCAATAGATTTAACTCTGCAGAGGTTGTGCACTTTACCCACACGACATGAGTACTCTAGTTTGTCCCAAGATTCGTCAATACCACCTCTCACTTCCAAAGGTAAGAGATCTAGAGCTCATGACAAGGCCTTTACAATGCATTGCTCCACCACGCTTTTCCTTGCTAAGGTTTCACCCCCTATGGATAGCCATCCGTGAAGCCCCTCTTGCACCAATGGGAACAATGGGTCATCAAAGACCACTAGCCAACAAGACCTCCCACACCACCAATGGAGCGGCATGTAGTGGAGTTTTGCAAATTATTCACCAGTCCCACGCGCCACATCGAGACATGTGGTTGCACGATTTTGGCATCACCCATTATAGGCCTAGCATTGGTCGCTCAAAGACCGGTCCTCACATGACTAGGGCAACTTTCACAAACCCAAGGGCATCGATCTACCATAAAGGCACGATCCCGTGCATAAACTTGCACCAACCGAGCTAACCATTTTGCCCTAGTCTAAAATCCATTTTCATTTTCTTTGCTTCCCCAGCAATACTTTCGTACCTCCATGACAACCCAATGCCATGGTGAAAACATTCAAAACATTATTTGGTTATGTTGGTAAAGATTTCCCCAAATCAACAGTTTTGGTCTAAGCATAACTGAGCATATGTTTTTCAAATGGTCTTGACTCATACTCTTCAGATAGCCAAGTTTGACCTAAAGGTGACAATGTGTTCTGTACCAAACCAACAGAGGTCATACAAAGGAACTGGGTATAACTATGAAGTTAAAACTGGTATTGAACTAACTTGATAAAAATAAGCATGCAGTACATCTTAAAACTGGACATAATTAATTTGATATAATGGGTGCAATATGTTCAAGAATGCAACTTGCCTTGCTCACTACTTAGAGATTCTTCTTCTTCAGAACTTTCGGATTCCCCGGAATCTTCACAATCTACATATATATAGAAGGCAAATTCAAAGAAGATTCAAACAGAGATCCAATAAAGATCCAAATAAAGAACCAGGAGAACTCCAAAGAAATCTCAAAAACCCAATTAACAGAAGAGCATTATATTTAGATTAGGTTCTTTTGGAGAAGGTCTAGCTTACCAAAGGAAAAAGAGGTCTTTAGAGAAGGTCCCAAGATATGACCTAGGCAGAGGCGAGAGGTTCCAGAGGCGAGATGCTTGCACAAGGTCGAGAGGAGGTCCTCACACGAGCACCTCGAGTTTCAAAAGAAGTCCACAGAAAGGAGGTCCTGTGAAGGACAAGATCAGCTCTGTACACTGGTGAAAACAAGGGTGGAGCAGATCATCAAAGGACTTACCAAGGATAAGCAGCAATGGTTGAAAGGGAAGGTCGTGAGAGCCAGGCTTTCCCGGGAAGAGTTCTTGGACGAGAGCCAAAGTAACAGAGTGTGGAGAAGGAGAAGGGTGATGTGTTAGAACGTTTCAGTCTATGTGTAGTCAAAGTGGTGAAGAAAACTAGGTACTTACATGCCAAGGATAAGTATAGAGGTAAGTCAAAAGTTGGTGATTGTCAGGGCAGGTGTCACCACCACCCTGGGTGAAAGGTACATTAAAAGACACGAAGTCGCTATGGGAAGGAACAAAGAAAAATATCCATGTACGGCTTAGTGACTCACTTCAAAGTAAATACCACGTGTGAGAACGTATTAGGCGTGACAAGACCTACATTAAATGCCCTAGGTACATACGTGGCGGAAGAAATGAGAACGTCTAAGGTGGCAAGTGGGGCTTGGTCAAATTAACAACGATCAGTCAACCATAGGGAGGTCTTACCCCGCAGAGGAGGTTCTCGGGAGGTCCGAGCAGCTTAGGAGGTCCTAAGCCCGTGGACAGGAGGTCTAAAGGTTAAGGAGGTCCAGACAGGGGAGGTCCCGACGGTCGATCTCACCAAGGAGGTCTAGCGAGGAGGTCTAAGCGGTTGGATCTCCGAGAGGAGGTCCAACGACCAAGAGCAGCAGCGAGGAGGAGGTCCTCAAAGAGAACAGACGCTGGGAGGTCTGGGCCTTTGGATTCAAAGTGAGGAGGTCCAAGCCGTCCGATTTAGATCAAGGGGAGGTCTGAACCGCCTGGATCGAAACGAAGGGAGGTCCATGAAGGGACATAACGCATGGGAGGTCTAGACCCTTAGATTAAAAATGGGAGGAGGTGCGGACCGCTAGGTCCAAAGACAAGGGAGGTCCATGCGGAGTGGTTCCGAGGACATTTCACTCAAGGGAGGTCTTCTTGGTCGAGCAAAAGCCAAAATGGTTCAAATGATCTTAGGAAAAATCGAAGGCACACAAGAGAGCCATTGAGATGCATAGAGGTCCGAATGAAAGGAGGTCTGGCATCAAAAGGTGTCGAGACGACAAGAAGTTTAGGCGAAGAGAAGTCTCGAGCAGAAAAGAGGTTTGAACCCTAAGAGATTCAAACCAACAAAGAGGTCCAAATGACCAAGCTCAAAGGAAGGAAGGCCCGATCATACGAGTATCTCTGGTGAGACGAGGTCTAAGCTTTAGAGGAAGTCTAAACCTACAAGACTTGAAAGAGATAGGTTACAGGGGAATTGTTGAGCTTTCCAACAAGGAGGCACAACAACCCAAATCCTTCCGATAGAACCCAAATTTGAATTCTCACTAAAGCAAAAATAGTTTTAATTTATTTTACACCTTTTAAAAAGTATTTAGAAAATCAAGATGTTACAAGCCACGCGTGGGGTAAGCCTCAGGTGAGCCCGTGAGTAGATATTTGTTCTTGTAAATATCAGTCATATTATGTAAATATAAATTTATGTAAAGCTTACATTATATTAGCCTCGTGTTTCGATACTATTTGTTCTTGTATATGGGTAACCATGTGAGGGAGTCAGCATCACGACACTCCACATTTTCAGACCTTAAAGACCGCACCAGCACCAGGTCACACCACACACGACCATTTTTGTAGACCAAGATGACAACACACTTTGATGCTATCTTTCCACACCGAAAAGACCACACTCTGCCACCCCTTTTCAGATCGAAAAGATCGCACACGGTTACGCCACACACTGTGGCTTTTGCAGAGCGAGTAGACAACACGCTGCAATGATACCTTTTCAGACCGAAAAGGCCACAGTATGCCACGCAAACCTTTTCAGACCGCACCATGGCACGCCACAAACTACCACTTTTACAGACCGAGAAGACAACACACCACCACGCTACCTTTGTAGACTGAAAATACCACACACCGCCACACCACCTTTTCAGACCGAAAAGAACGCACTACGACACGCCACACACTGCCACTTTTGCAGCCCGAGATGACACCACACTCCGCTATGCCACCTTTTCAAACCGAAAAGACCCCTTATAAAAGGAGAGAGAAGAAAACTGGAGGAGAAGAGAGCTGGAAGAGAACACTACACCACTACACCCAACACTTCACCAAATCTTGGTTCACACAACAGAGAGGAAGGAGATGTCGGACTCGTCGGTGAACTTCTACGTGAAGATGCTGCGAAAGCGCAAGTGTCTTGCCAAGAAGGCTAAACCCTATCCGCATTATTCTATGAAGGATTCGCCGGTACACCGGATTTTCCACGTCCGTAATGTGTGTGCGAAGAACCGGTTAAGATCATCTAGTCCACACACCTAGCGACGGCCACCCGGGCATACTACACGTGCAATCATCACCTCGTAAGCGAACCTTGCACACACATAGATTTTCCACATCTTACATTCCATTCCACAAATCCCTAATTGCATCCACGTATAATGGCATCCGGAGATGTGATGCAACTTCTTCTAGTGGATCGATGGCCTGGACATATACGATAGGGTGTTCATCAAGCAGAAGTATATGTTGAACTATGCGATGCGAACCGAGACCTTCAAACGCTGGGAATCTTACGTACCCGACTGTACTGAAAAGACACTGGTGGAGCCCAAGAGAGCAGGGTGGTGGTGGAGAACGCTACAACAAGAAGCTGAGTACGACTGGGCCGAGCGCGTGAGGCACAAGGGAAAGGCTTCTGCTAGTGAAACCAGTGACTGTCCTAATGCTCCCCGTCGCCCGGGCACAATCCGGATCGAAGAGGTAAGTTATGTTCAGTTTGCATCCAGATTATTAATTTGGCCCTACGTTGTGCTATCATAATATCATTCAATCGTCCAGTCCATCTCGCAGAACATGATTGACTTCGAGATTGACCATAGTCGCAGGCAGTCCAGAGACAAGGGGAAGGGACTGATGGGCTGTCAGAATTGATCGATTTCATTCCAATCAACCTTTTTTTCGGATTCCAAGAAGACGCATATGTATCTTAGGTGTATTTCGGTTTATTGATTCGTGTATGTTGGCGTTTCTAATGTACGTAACCAAACCGAGCGTACCATGTATTTCACAATTAAATTATGAAGTCTTTTGAACTTAAATCTCTTTTCCCAAATATTTCGACTATTAAATATTCCGTAATCTTTTTCCAAAGGAATCAGTTCCACGAATAATACAATTGGGACAACAACACATGTGGCAACCCTAAACCCATTTTTTTCATTTCGCTTCGAAGGGGCTGTTTGTGTTATTGCGCCGCCGAACTCGTGTTCCAAATTGTGCTATCGATCTCGCATTCTCTAATTCACATTTCGTTATCTTCTCCGATTTTGGATTACGAACTACGTAGACACTCCGAAGTATTACCAAAAAACTTCGTGAAATATACTAAATCTTCATGCCGAAATCTATATACATAAATTTTAAAAAAATATAATATAGGACCATGTTGCACATTCAATTGGCGATAGGGATGTTGTCGCCATTTGAACTGGCGATATGGTCATATCGCCAATTGAACTGACGAAATTTTTCTGTCATCAGTTCAATGGACGACTGGGACCTCTCCGCACCATTTCAATTGGCGATAGGATCTCTGTCGCGAAGGGGCATACGTCTATTTTGTAAAAAAAAAAATCAACTTTTTTAATTATCTTTTAAATTAATACTATTTTTTTTTAAAAAAATCCGCTGCGGCCCGGGCCTCGCGGTGTGATTTACCTTCTCCTTCCTGCAATGTGCAGACTGCAGACCGAGCGCCACGCGCGTTCTCGGCTCTACAACTGCAAGCGGCGCGCGGCTCACGTGCTCACACACCAATTAACCGGCTGTCGGCCAAGAATCCGCGCGCGGCTCGTCCCCATCCTCGGCGCCTCATCGAACTCTCAAACTCGGCGGAATCCTCATCCGCCTTCGCCCGTCGCTTGTCGTCTCCTCGGCTCGGCAACCCTCCAGTCGCCCGCTCGCCTCGTGCGCACGCCCCGTGCGGGGCACGCACTCCACAGTCCCCCCGGCACACAGCACACTACCCCGCAACACCGCAGCACGTCTACAGCGACATCATTATATATGACGACAAATATAGATAGATAGGCATTGCATTCTACCTTTATTTCTGAGCATCAGGATGCGGCAATCTGAATTGAAAGAGTCACACAACTGCTGCAAAACACAGTTTGATCTGAATAAGCATCTGCCGGACAACGACATCACAGGTGATTGCAGCTTGCTCGACAGAAAGAACAGAAACTATTTTATTCCGGTGCCCACCAAAAGGCAAAATCACAGCAGTAATCTGCCCATCGGCCACTGACAACCGTATGAACAATCTAGCCATCCTTGGCGAAATGGCAAGGGTAACAAACATAGCTAGCTCTCGGATAAACAAGAACTATTTTTATTGTGCTTAGCAGACTCGGCTCAAAACGCAGCAGTAAACTACTAGCATCGCAAACGCATGGTTCGTCTCTCGCTCCAGATTCCAGGCAGGGTTTAGTACGGCTCCACCGGCGCTCTGAAGTTTGCTCCAGCGTAAACCGCGGCGTCACCGAGCTCTTCCTCGATCCTGAGCAGCTGCAATCACAAACCAACCATTGCGGTGTTGGTTCAGAACACAGAGCTTAATTTGAAGACGCCTACACATCACCAAATGACACACACACACACACACACAAATTGCAAACGCTTCGCCACAGAATTTCGTTATCTTACCTGGTTGTATTTGGCAAGACGCTCTGACCGGCAGGGAGCTCCTGTCTTGATTTGACCCTGTAACAAAGACGTGGGGAATAATGTTACCATTGGAGAAATTCAGAAGTATATGAAGTTTAATTTCCAGTTTAGCCGAAAGCGGTACCGTAGCCAAACCAACTGAGAGGTCAGCAATGAAGGTATCCTCTGTCTCACCACTGTAGAGAGGGCAAAAGAACTAAGTGAAGCAGATCAAATGACAAATGCTAATCATCCAAAAGAGCTGAAAGCATTACAGCGCCTACCTCCTGTGGCTCGCCATCACTCCCCATCCGGCACGTTTGGACATTCTAACAGCTTCAATACTCTCAGTCACTGAGCCTATTTGATTCACCTGTTACCGTAAACGGGTGGTATTAATCTCTATAGCACTATAATATCCTAGCAAAAGAACTAGTAGCTTTCACAAAAAAAAAAGAACTAGTAACTTTGAACAGAGATTATACTACCTTTAAGAGAAGAGCATTGCAAGTCTTTTCACTAATTGCCTTGGCAACCCTCTGTACAAGTCAAACAGGCATTGATAAAATTCATAAATTGTCCGTGGGGTTAGTAATAATTAATTCATTAATATGTAGCTTACCGTGGGATTAGTAACAAGAAGGTCATCTCCTACAATCTGCACTTGCTGTCCAATCTCATCAGTCAGTTTGGCATAAGTGGCCCAGTCATCCTGATCGAATGGATCCTCGATTGATACGATAGGGTACTCAGAAACAAAGGACTTGTACACATCTTTCAGGCTGTCACCTGAAATTTTGTGCGAACCGTCGTTGTTCTGGTCAGGAAAGGTAATTGATGTTAATACACACTAAATATCATTTCTTACTGTCATAGGCGTCTAAAGAACACAAGGGACTATTAGGCATATTAAAGCACAATAAAAAGCGGTAAATTTTACCTCCTCCTTGAAATTAAGATCATAAGTCTTATCCTTTTCGCTATAAAATTCAGAAGCAGCAACATCCATTCCAATGACCACCTGCCATACGTACATAAACACAATATTATACAAAAATAGATCAAACCAAGGCTTGAACAATGAGCTAAGTAAATACAAAAAGGAAATACCTTTCCAGTGTAGCCAGCCTTAGCTATCGCCGTCTTCAATAATTCAAGGCCCTCTTTGTTTTCCTGCATAATTGTTTGGTATAACAATCTTATATGAGCATTGGATTTAAATCTGCAACAGAAGTCAACACAAAACTAGTACTGCAGCTCCTTTTACCATTTATTGTTCATCCGAACGTTGGATGGAGTTACTAATACACCTAGACTAACCGTACAACCTTTTTTTGTGAACAATAACCACAAAATCCCTTTTACTTATACAGAGCAAATTTTAATCAGCCGTCAAACCTATTGGATGTTGCTTAGTTATCAGTAGCGGAAAATTAGCTTTAGTCAGAATATCTTAATCCAACATGTAATGAAATGCACCACATTATGTTTTACAATTAGTTCTACTTTATAGTAAGCTTCCCATCAGGTTTCCGCACAAATTATTAATACACACTAACAGTAACAGGTTTGTCCTAGCATATTGATAAGTGGAGAAACATATGAGTATTACCTGAATGTTAGGAGCAAAACCACCTTCATCCCCAACATTTGTGGCATCTTGACCATACTTCTTCTTGATTATACTCTGCATATGAAGAACTAGCATTCTAACTACATATTCCGAAGGTCTAGATACAAAATAAATAGGTCTATTGCGCACCTTCAGGTGGTGGTACACCTCAACTCCCACCTTCATGGCCTCCTTGAATGAGGAGGCACCAGTAGGAAGGATCATGAACTCCTGTACAACAGCTAAATGATCAAAGAATACAGTTGAAGCATGTACTGAGAAATTCATGTTCTGTGAGCAGTATTACCTGCATGGCAAGTTTGTTTCCAGCGTGCGAACCTCCATTAATCACATTAAAAGCAGGTACAGGAAGCACGAGAGTCTTGTTCCCAGCAAGATTTGCAATATGCTGCAAATACATTATATTCCAGTAAGCGTTCTAAAATTTCAGCAGAGCAAAGTTGTACATCGTAGTGCCATTGTTTAACAACAGACCTGGTAAAGAGGAATCTTCTTCACCATGGCTCCTGCTTTGCACACAGCAAGTGACACAGCAAGAATAGCATTTGCTCCAAGCTGTTATTGTTTTAACCACATCAGAGGAAGTGGATATAAACACTAGAATATTTGATGAAAGGTTAGATTCAAAGCATAAATTATTACAAGATAATACCTTTTGCTTGCACCAGCCCCAGTTGTTGGAGGTTCCATCAAGCTGTTGGACCATGAAGTTATCAATGTCAACTTGCTCAGTAGGATCCTGCAACATAACTAACCGTTAGTTAATCAAGTTTTCTTGTTTTTTTAGTATCATGCCAATGAAATTATATAACCTGACATACATACCTTTCCGATCAGTGCTGGTCCAATAATAGTATTTACATTGTTCACAGCCTAGCAAAAGATGATACGACTAATTAGTTAATTGGGACAGAGAAAACCACCCAACAAAAGCACACCACATTTGCAATCCCTGATACAGGCTAGTTGTTGATAGAAAAAATTAAGCCGCAAAATACCTAGCAGCCAGTTTCAATCTTGTACCATGTAAAACTAAAACATAGGCTTCAGAATAGTTTCTATGAACCAATTTTATGAAAGATGCAAGGAGAACACACATGTGAAGGTTTATCTTAACTGCGTTTCCTTTCTTAAACTTGCATCATAAAATGTCCAAGCATTGACTTTGGCTTATTAAACATTGTTCAGATGAACTATACTACATTAAATTAAAATGCGTAATGGAAACCCAAGTTATTTATACATTGTAGAACACCATCACACTTGATTAAAAGGATGGCTAGTGAACTAACCTTAAGAACACCTTTACCAAGATAATCAGATCCTCCATCTCTTAACTCCAAGGCCTCATAAATTCCTGAAGTCAACGTTGCGAAAATAAAAAAGTGAACATTATGCATCTAGAAGTAATGATGTAAGAATGCATGCGGGATTTGGGTCAACAACAGAAGTGCACTTTTCTTCTGGAAAAAATAATATAAAGGCACTGTTTGCAAACAAAATCCACATGTGGTTCTCTATTACCGGAAATCATCATCCATAATGCAAAAAAAAAACCCATTTCATAAGATACAGAAAATTCAAGAGTTTTATATTTAATATGAAAAATCTTTGTTTCTTTCTGTTGCTACCAATGCCAAAATGATCAAACGTGGCATGCATCACACCTGTCTTATGATGCTTAAAACAAGAATAATCCAATAAAGGGCTCTAGCACATTCTTTTATATCATTGGAAAACACTGTCCTACTTGATAGCTGAAGTTGAAAAAACATGACAGTGTTACCACACCTAGAACAAGCTGAAAAGTCAAAGCTGTCCCCTGTTTCATTTACATCCACATCGTGCGGAATTTTCAGATCAGTTCACCTTGTCATGATGATGGTGGTGATTCTGCTAATACATTTTTCTTGTAAATTTCAACACCTAGTCCTGACGCCGACGACTATACAACAACACTTTAAAAAAAGATGGAAGGTTACTGTACGTGTGCTGTCATCAATCCCCTCTCCCCTGTGGCCGTGTAACTATGTAAAGCATCTCCTTCCATGCGCATACCAATTCATTCACTGACATGCCGAACAGGGCTCCAAACCAACCATTTGATAGAATTAAATCCAACAAATGTAATCAAGCCCAACTTAACACTCTCGATAGTTGTTATTTGTCCCCCAACTTAACACGCTTTTAAGTTGTTAGTCACACCCAGCTGGATTGGAGCAAAGCAGTGTTCATCTGAATTCTGGCAGAACTACATGAAGCAATTGCTTCACCGCGGGAATTCCTCGACAAGTCAACAAAATCTCGCCTTTAATTTGCACGGTGGAAGAGATGGTAGTACTGCATACCAGTGGAAGCGCCGCTCGGCACAGCGCCCCTCGCGAAGCTACCATCGCTGAGGCCCACGTCCACCTGCGCCCAATCCAGATTCCAACACAAAAAAAACTTCAGTATACGTCGAAACACAACCAACCAAATCGAGTCAAATTTTAATCCTTTTGTCCTCAAATCTGCGCACCTCGACGGTGGGGTTGCCGCGGCTGTCGAAGATTTGCCGCGCCTTCACGGACTGGATCGCCACCGCCATCCCACCTCCGCGCTATCTCCTTATCTCAAAGCCTCGCGTGCGTGCGCGCACCAAGAGCTCTGTCGTGCTCGTGTTCGATTTCGTGTAGCGGTTTGTGTTGCCACTCGAGCCGAGGCGGATGGCTGGCTATTTGTAGGGCAGCGGAAGCGGAGATTTTTCTCACCCGTCCACGGAGGAGTATGTGGGTCCGCTTGTCAGTCTCGGTAATGCGGCTCCGTAACTTCGCATTTGGGAAACTTCGCATTTGCTTGGAGAAGGGGAAACTTCGCATTTGCTTGGAGAAGGGGAAAACCGACAAGAGAAATTAGGCATGTCAGTCCTAACCAGTGTTCGGGATTTCAGCTAAAAATCGGAAATTTCGGTCATACCGGTGGGCCGGTAGAAATACAAACTAGTCTTAAAAAATCGGTTGGATGAATTTTGTTACAAAAATAGAATTTGTTTTGATTTTTTCTAAAAAATTAAAACCCAAAAAAATCAAGTTTTGATTTGAAAATTTCATCCGAAATTAGCCGAAATTTTCCAATTTTCAATCTTACCACCCACCCGGTAAAAAAATATGCTACCAACATTGTAACCTTTAGAAGGTGGGTGACGAGATTTGAATTGCGATTTCGTTTTTTTTTAAAGATTTGATCTGCCGATACTGACCTAGCAAGAACCAATCCAAGAATCCCATCGCAAATTCTCTTCATTTTTTTAATGTTGCTGGTTGCTAGCAGATCGATGTTGAGTTGGAAGGAGTGGTGCGAGGTGGGGCACCGGCCGGTTAGGCAGGTGTAGGTAGTCCTTGGGGGGGAAAAGGAGGCGAAGTGGGTTTCGACTCATCGCCGTGGTCACCATCTGGCTCTCGTAGACAACGAAATGTACAGTGCTAAGAGAAATTCTTTTCGATCCAATCAGCGATGCAACTCTGTCGAGGAAGTATAGGAACAGCTCATCCAGAAGCATTATGTTAATCCATCTCGTTTGTGACAAATGCATGCGTCTTCCCTTTTGTCTAGAAAACGCGCACTTGGCGCCGCTGGTGGTGCACAGATATGATTAAAGCTGACGATACATATATGCAATGGCGAATTTTGTAGTTGCTACACTTGTGTTCTCAAAAAATAATACTAGTTTCATTTTTACCAGAAAAATAGGATGTTTGTGTATGATATTTTCTGAAATGGTTCTATATGCATGGCGTCTGTACTTTATTAGAGACATGCATGGGAATCTATATAGTAAAATGAAGGTTCTGTATAAAACACTTTCAAACAATGCATGCGGTGCATTGAACCCTCAATACGATCAACTCCTCCATCGAAATTTCTCTTTTGTTTTCTTGCTCAACTCTCCCAAAACTCCCATCTTGAATTGTTCGTTCTGTTTCTTTTAGCTCAAGAAATTAGACCAAACTAGAGTTTTTGGTAGGTCACGTGGTGGCCGCACGGGAGCCAACAGATCTCTTGCCGTGGCTTTTGAACGCATCACAAGTGTTATTTTTACCAATTCATTCGCAAAAGGATTATTTTTGCCATTTCGTAATGCAGCAGTGCTATTTTAGCCATAAACTCGCCAAACTACAGCAGATTCAGCACCCAACAAACGCACACATGGCAACTTAAAACTTAGGGTCAAAACTCTGTCAAAATTGGTGGCCGACTATAGGTCACGCACATCCCTCTCAAGAGGTTCACCGGTTCCATTTTTCTTTAGCCATTGATTTGGGCTTCTAGCAATTAATCTGTTCCATTGACCACAGGTCGTTCTCCTGTCCATCTCAATATAGCCATTTCAAATATTTTTTTGGCAGCATGTTCTGCTACGCCGAAAAAAAATGGTATCATTTTCAAATCAACTATTTTTGTCGTGATGACGAATTTGACTTTGCAATTTTATAGCACCATTATTATAATAATTATGTAAGAATACTCTCCCGCCAGAATATTTTAAAATCAACATTATTGAGAATTTTTTATTTCAAAATTCAAAATCAAAATGTGTAGTGTTTCCTGTTGTATATGACGTATCTCTTGCAACAGAAATGGGCCACGGATATTGATGATAGGATGGGCCTGTTACATGCTTAGAGCCCGATAGGGCTGTAACCTTGCCCACGAGGCCTCAAAAGCCCAAAGGATTATCGGGCCGTATCGGCCACTGTGAGTCTGTGTCAACGTACAAGGGCACGCTTATAAATGCTCTCAATCTGGGGGGCCCAATCAATAAAAACAAAAACTTCTTTCCCGGCGTAGAGATTAGAGGAGAGGAGGGCTCCGGTGTAAAATATCCCCAGTCCCCACTTCTTTCCCGGCATCCGCCCGACGGCGAACGGCACCACCGCTCGCCGCCGGCCATGGCGTCGTCTCGTAAGCACCTCGCCGCTCCCCCCTCTCGCCCTACGCACCCGCTCGACCTCCCTAACCCGTCTCCTCTTCTCCCGCGCAGTCCTACTCGAGCAGCAGGAGAAGCTGCGGCGGCACGTGGACGAGTGGCGCTTCCGCTCCCGCGCCGCCCTCTCCGACCTCGGCGCATGCTCCCCCTCAACCTCGGTGTCCTCCGACCCCGTAAGGCTCCGCGTGGCCCCCGCCGACCCCGCCGGGGCGGGCGCCGCGTCCCTCCTAACAGCCGCGGCGGCCGAGGACAACGTCGCCGTCTCCAAGTTCGTCGCTGTGCTTTCCCACTCCTGCCTCGAGATATCCCGCCTCTCTGATGCGGTACGCCGCGCTAAAACCCACTCGTTCATTTCGAACTGTAATGTGCGGTCACTTGGTTTAAGCTAGAATAGGATCACATGTCCTTAATCACATTTGATGAACTTTGGGTTTGCTATTGAATTTTGGGTTTCCCTTTTGTAGTAAGTTTTTAGTGAATTGAGTTTTAGCGGTGAAACTGGGACGCATCTGATAAATTTGAACATGTCAATGCAATTCAAATGTGCTCAATGTGCAATGCTGGTTCTGAAATGATGTGAAATTCACTTGAAAAGCTTGCTGGGGTGTGATTGTTACCTTATTTTTTATTTTGACTTATTAGGCATCAAGGGATCTCTACCGGCAATTGCTCCTCTTTGGGCACAGTGCAGGGGGCCCAAGCGAGGCACTTCTTGAGGGGGAGCCACAAAAGACGTTTGCACACTCAATCCCGTTGTTGCTTGAGGTGCATGAAATCGTCAATGGGCTGGTGGTGATCCTTGGGAACCTGCTACGACAGCTGGATGCGATCTGTTCAGTCCGTGACAAGAATGTGCGCCCACTGAACTCGTTCAGGAGTTTAGATTTGAGGACGGTGTTTGGATCGCTTGGTGAGGGGCTTGCTGTGTTCCTTTCGTTGGATGAAGTCTTGAGGCACAATGGCTTTGTCAGGAGCTACCTATCTCTGTTCTCGAGGTACTAATTGTTAGTAGTTTACTAGGTTCATTTGGTCTGAATAATTCTACACAGGTAGGCTGGGAAGTATTAAATGCGTGCGTTTCGCTGAAAGCACATCTTCTAGTTGTTCAGTGCGGATGTAATTGCTGCAATACAGCAATAGCAAATATTTGTGAAGATTCATATATGGTCTACTCAAGTTGTGAATGTGTGCAGCAATGCTATATTTTTTGGAGCATGCTTACTTTTAACTGAACAGAGAATTTAGAGGAGATGTCAAGTTACAGCTGATAGTAGAGAATAGAGATAGCTCTGCAAAGTACTTGATTTTCTGTTGTTCAGATTACGTGGAATTGTAAATCATGACTTGATGAAAAAGAAATCAGGAAAGGAAGATTGTATTGGAGATTAAGATTAAAAAAATCATTAAACACCGACCACTGATGCCTTTGAAAGTTCAAAATTAATGCTAATAAAATGGGTAAAATTTCTCAAGATTTCTAGATGCAAACTAATCTCAAATTGTTTCAGTTACATGTTAATGGGCAGTAATGAAATTGTTGTGGGTCTTGCTGAACTAACATGTAAGTAATTTCGTAATGCTATGCAAAATCTCTGCCACTTTTGCTTGCTACATCGACAAAATATAACATTAGACGAGACATTATCCACCCATGTATCTCACACATGCCCTTATTCAGAAAGCCCTCGAACTCATTATCATCATGCATTAACATGTTCAGAAAATTGATCCATTTTTGGTCCTTTCTCATAGGATGCTGAGTAAAGTGAAATCAGAGGTCAATGTATTTGGTATATCACTTGAGGATGTAGACTTCCTTGATCAAGTAGTACACAACTTGCAGAAGCTTTTTGACGTTGGTTTCTTCCATGTGAGTGTTGGTGCATCATCTTCATCTTCTCTTGTTATTTCCCTTTTCAAACATCTATCTTGAAGTATGTTGCTGTTCACGTCACTTTATTTTTTATTTCTTTTGCAGCGATTGGTGCAAGCAGATTCACCTTTGTGCTCTTCAATAAGCCTTGTTAGATCCAATAAGAAACTTTTAGATGCCTTCTATTCTTGCTTCTCTGAGAGCAGTTCTGAGATCATTCAACGCATCGGTGAGCAACATGCACTTAAGCTTAGTTATTCCAATACATGCACTTATTATGTTTTATATAGCATGTGGTGTATTTTCTTCAATATTGATGTCTGCATTTCAGGTTCTTTGAAGGAACTCCCCTTTGATCGAAGGACTATACTCCATCTTTTAGCTCCTTTTTTGTTTTTCACATCAACAACTGGTACTTGATTGACATGTTTGGTTTTTGATACCTTTAGATACATATGTTTTTTTTCCTTTCTAATCTTATTGTTCTTGTTCCTCCAAAGTCCAAACTTAGAGTGTGCTTAATTTTGTTGTCTGCATTTCTCAATCTGCTTTTCAGTCCGTAGGTATGATTTTCTTAGGTTAGCTACAGTATAGACTCTGATTTATATACGTGATTTGCATTTTCCATTCCGCTTAATTTCTTAAGTTTCCTTTTTACCTTTCGTTATGTTTGATAATAGGGATTGCTTAGATTTACAATGTTTTGAAATTTTCTTTTCCAATTCTATTTTTCTAGCTGAAGCTCCTGACAAGAAATCTATGAACCTGCTGGTGGAGATATTTCAGTTAGTTCCAGTGGTCTACATTGAAGGTGGAAAACATATTGTGCTCTCTGACTTAGTGAGGTGTCACTGCCCTCCAGCACTATCCTTGTTGCCTCCCATTAAGGAAGCTTGTGAAGCTTTTGGTGTCATAAAGAATAACTATCTTACACGCTTAAATGAAGTGCATTCAAGGTATGCCTATTCTGCCCCCTTTACATGTAAAGCTTAGCAGGATCCTTATTGTCCAACATTCTTTGCATCCACCATTACTATTATTCTTCCAGCTTTGGTCTTTCTGTGGAGTGTTTAAAGCTTGCTGATTTTTTTTGGGTAAACTAAAGCTTTCAGTTGTATGTCTGGTTTACTTACATAAGTACACTTGGAGAGAAGCAACAGCGAGATAACATTTGGATGAAATATTAGCCTCTACAATGTGGCCTTTGCCTTTTCTTTCCAGTACATCTTGCTGGCATGTCTTATCTGGTGCATGTTACTGGATAGTCTTAATTCTAATTCTTCTACCCTTCACAAGCCTGGTCCTTCTCTAGTTTTGAATCCAGCTTTGTCTGTCCTATCCAGCTCATATTGCTGGCTAGTCTTGCCTCTTGCTTTTTGATTATATTTTCCTCAAATTTAATGAGCTTTTTCTTCTTCTCTAGTTTTTCTATACACTTGTAAAATCTACCTACCATTTGACATGTTATTTTGCTCTCCATCATTGCCAATTTAGCATTATTTGTCGTTAGAATGCCATTTCCTCTGCATGGTTTTTTTTTCTTGAACTAGACCCTTATTTGAGCAATATCGGGAGTCCATTTGTGTGTTCCTGGTGTTGAAATGATGGGTTAAAAGGGGAATAATGAGGTAATTGTTTTGACGGTATGTAGTTGGGAACCCTCAGTCAATTGCTGTACGAGGCTTAGAAAGTGGAAAGGAAATGATGGCCAGAAGCCAACTTAGCTGTTTTCTCTCGTTTATTTTCTTTGGATTTTGTGGTGATTACCCTTTCCCCCCAAAGTATCTTGTGTCAATCTGACCTTAACAGGTATATGCCTATATATTTTTTATTTTATTTTATTGTTTATTTTGCATAGCGCGGCCCAATCCACACCAATGCCCTGCTACATATTCTGGACCCCTGACTCCATCTGACTACTCATTTTGCATATGTACAATTATTTATATGGGCTTGTCACTTTGGCACAGCTAAGTGTTTGGTATAATTTTGAGCACATTTTTACTGTAAATATTGTTTGGTGCGTGCAGGGATATTCAAGCCATAAATGATTCACTATCTTGTTGGTCTGTTTCATTCCAGTCAGCCATTCATCCATCGGTAAATAATTTTTACATTTCTGAAAACTACACTACATGGTGAGTTTTGATCTTCCATGGTTTCAGTTGCAGATGCTGACTGAAGAGTGGGTTCGACATCTCCAGAAACAGATTTTGCAGGTCATATTCAAACTTGTATTCTGCTTCCTAGTTGACTCTTTCCTAATAAAAAACGTCCTGTAAATTCAATTGGATTGTTTAATGTCTAAAACACATCTTAAAGTTGAACTGCATAAGCCCATAAATAGTGGGGATAAAAGAACTTTGCTATCCCTCATTTATCTGTAAAGAGGCTTCTTGCTTTCATCAAGTTCTTTGTGTTTAATTTGGTATAATTGGTGTTGTTAAGACCTGGCTTGTTGAGCGAGAATGTCTTGGGACCCCCTGCTGATAATCTGGCTTATACTTCTTTGAAAGTTGACAAATGAAGTTACCACTTTGGTTGAGTGGGCCAAAAATGCTGCCCATTTTTACCCAGGCCCTCATACAGATCCCGGTCTAGTTTGAATGATGACTTGTAAAACAACAGACGCTTCTTCCTGATGGCTAAGTTTCTTTAAAGTTTTTTTCTTTTATTTTCTTCAAGCAGCTTTCATTGATCTCATGGAATTTGGAGGAAGTATTACTGAATAACTAACAGAAGACTTCATAAGATTCAGTTCTGTAGCCTTGTTTTTTTTTGCTTGCTCTTTGGTGCAGGGAGTAGTGCTTGCAGATAGAATACATATGCTTGTTCAATCAATGCTCGACCTGCATACACATCTCGAGGTACTGTATGCCTACACTTCTCAACTTTCCTTTTGCTCCCTTTATGTTTTGCTGTCTTTATTGATTCACACAATACCAACTTGGGTTCGTGTTATTTTTATCTATTCCCTAAGAGGTGTCATCTGTTAGATTATGAATGGCACGTTGGCCTTCTCTATTGATCATGAGGAGTTATATACACACCCATACATAGGCCATATGGGACTGCAATATACAATAGACTAGTAACCCTATACTACAAGGATATAAACATTAACACCCCTCTTCAAACTCAAGGTGGGTCAGACACATTGAGTAGATGAAGACGATGATGCTCGCAAGTTAGTGCCTTGGTGAAGAAATCTGTCACCTGAAGTTTTGAAGGCATATACTAAAGGAGAATGGTGTTGCCCTGACAATGTGAGCGTGTGAATGAGGCATAAACACCAATATGCTTGGTCAGCTCATGCTTCACATGATCATGGGTTATCTGAATGGCTCCAGTGTTGTCACACAGGAGAGGCGTAGGGGTATCACAAGGAACACCAAGATCAGCCAGCTACCAATGAAGCCACATAATCTCTGTAGTAGTAGTGGCAAGAGCATGAAACTTGGCCTCAACACTAGAACGAGAGACCGCAGTATGTTTCTTGGACTTCCATGCAACAAGAGAGGATCCAACAAATTACAAGATAACTCCTTTTTATTATTAATAGGACCAGAAAGATGCAATAGCTAGTGATAGACCACCGATCAATAAGATCACTCGTCCAAGTGGAATCAGCATAAGCATGAAGTTGAAGCTGACTCGAAGATGAGTAGAACAGACGGCAAGCTATAGTGCCTCTCAAGTAGCGCAACTCACGAGGCAGGTGACCATAATGAACTAAGGTAGGAGCACTGGCAAACTGGCTAAGACTATGAACAACATGAGCAATATCTGGTTTGGTGACAATGGGATAGACGAGACTACCAACAATGCGACGATACCTGGAGGGATCATCAATAGGAGTGCCATCTGTGGAACGAAGCTGAACATGTAGCTCCCTGCGAGTAGTGGCTGCCCTGGTATCAGTGAGACCTGACCGAGCAATGAGATCCTCAATATAACAATGCTGAGAAAGATAATAACCAACAGCTGTGGAGGTGACCTCAATCTCTAGGAAATAGCAGAGTGGCCCCAAATCAGACATCATAAACTGCTCACCGAGTTTATCTTTCATAAAAGCAATATACTTGTCATCCCCTGTAATCAGCATGTCATCCACATATAGCAAGAGAAGAGTATGTCCATGCTCATACATGTGAATGAACAAAGCAAGATCATGTCACTAGGACTGAAACCAGCAGCACAAATCACAGAACTGAACCGCTCAAACCAAGCATGAGGGGCCTGCTTGAGACCATAAAGTGCACGATGAAGTCGACATACCCTGGTGGAGCAGCCACACCAGGTGGCTGCATGTATACCTCCTCATGAAGATCGCCATTAAGGAAAGCATTCTTAACATCCATCTGTGAGTTAGTTCAGGAACGAATCGCAACAACTGCAATCAAGGTTCGAATAGTAGTCATATGAGCCACGGGAGCAAATGTTTCATCATAATCATAACCCTGGGTTTGCTGAAAGCCATGAGCAACTAGACATGCCTTATAGTGCTTTACTGAACCATCGGACTTGGTCGTAACCTTATAAACCCACTTACAAGTGATAGGTACAGCCTGAGAAGGTACATAGCTGATTGCCACTCAGGGACAATGGGTGCCTCCTGATAAGTATAAGGCTCCTGAATAGCCCCGATAATAGTAAAACCATATCGGTCAGGAGCAGGAATGGTAATACGATCACGTAAAGCATACCTCGGTGCAATTGGTTGTGGATCATTAGCAAGAACCTCAGTGGTACAGTAATAGAAGTAACTTTCGGTGGCTGGGAGTGATGACTATAGTTGAGAGGATATGGAGGAACAGTGGGCACTGGTGTCAAGGTGGAAGGTGCAGAAGGTGGAGAAGGCAACCTTGTAGTTGGAGAAGGAATAGGAGGAAGATAGAAAAAAGAGAGACTATGAGAGGAGGATGAAGTGGTGGTAGAGTGAAAGAAAGGTCGATCCTCGACAAATGTGACATCACGAGAGATGCAAATACGACGAGTAGAGGGATCATAGTACCAATATCCCTTATGCTCAAGACTGTATCTAAGGACACACTCAGCTGACTGAGGAGTTAGCTTAGTGCGCTCACATGGTGGAGGAAGAACATAGCAGGTGCAACCAAAAACTTGGAGATGATCATAACCAGGGGAAAACCAAACAAGATCTCTTCAGGACACTTCCTCTCAAGACGATAGGAAGGCTGAAGGTTGATGAGATATACAGCAGTTGACACGGCCTCAACCCAGAAATGGGAAGGAACAAAGGAAGTAATAGAGAGGGTACGAGTAGTCTCAATGAGGTGACGATGCTTGCGCTCAGCTACACCATTCTGAGCACGAGCAACAGGGCAAGAGAGCTGGGGAAGGGTACCCTCATAATCAAGAAACCGACGAAAAGCTGTGGAGATGTACTCTCCCTGAGTCAAAACGGAAAACACGAATAACAACGGAGAATTGAGTATGAACCATGCGAGTAAAGGACTGATAAATGGACAATAGCTGAGAGTGATGCCTCATGAAATAGATCCATGTATAACGAGAATAATCATCAATGAAAATGACATAGTAATGATGACCACTCTTAGAAATGAATAAGATCAAAAGGACTATTCGACCTAGATGAGATAAGATCAAAGGACAATTCCCACCTAAAAAAAAGTGAGAGGGAACAAAGGAGGAGATAAGAAGAGTAAAAAGAAATGATGTGACAGTGCTTGTGTCCAACAACAACACCATTTAGAGTATGAGCACTAGGACATGAGAGCTAAGGAAGAGTACCCTCAGAAGAAAGGAACTGATGAAAGATACTCTTCTCCAGAGTCAGAATGAAAAGCATGTATGGCAGAAGAGAATTGAGCATGAACCATCCGAGTAAAATACTGATAGATAGAAATCAATTGCGAACGGTGTTTCATGAAGTAGATCCAAGTGTATCGAGTGTGGTCATCAATGAAGATGATATAGTAACTGTGACTACCCTTTGAAGAAAAACGAGGACCCCAAACATTCGAATGGACCAAATCAAAAGGACGATTAGATCGAGAAAAGCTGGAAGGGTATGAGAATTGTACTTGCTTGCTAAGTTTACAACCTCTGCACTGAAATTTTGTGTCAACAGAAACATGACCAAGAACACCTTGATGAATCAAGATAGGGGCGTGAGCCACACAAGTGCTCCAAGCGATGATGCCATTGAGGAAAAGACTTGCAAACAGAAGTAGATGCAGAAGGACAAGAAGCAGCTCGCAGATATGAACTGTTTTGTTGGGTTCGACGATAGCTCTTGCTTTGTGCAAGATCGTCGAACAAGAGTTGTCATTGGTATAGGTCATCGTTAGAGGGGTTCTGCAGGGCTCTATGTTTTTTATCGTCTGAGTATCCCTTTATCATCCATTTCTGGTGTTGCTCCTCATATTCCTTCATCCTTTGTTGTTGGTTCATCTACCCCTTGTCCTTCTGATACCAGCTTCGATGACATAGATCAACGGGAGAGGGAGAGGTAGCACACTGGTTTCGACTTGCCGGAGGATCGTCGGCGACGGCGAGGATGGTGGCGGCCGGACCTGGCTAGTCCCTAACCCTAACCTTAACCCTATGCTTTGATACCATGTTAGAATTTGGGAGAGATAATTTTGCTATTCACTGTTAGATTTTGGGAGAAGGATTTTGCTATTCATAACTGTGCAGCTTATTCATTAATTGAGAGGATATATATAGACATTGTTACATGGGCCTCATGGGCTACATACTCTACATGTGCCGAGAGAGAGAGAGAGAGAGAGAGAATGCACAACACTCTTAACACCCCCTCAAACTCAAGGTGGATCAGGAGGATTTGATGCACTGAGTTTGAGTTGATGAAGCTGATGCTGTTCTCGAGTCTGAGCTTTAGTGAAGAAATATGCAACTTGAAACTCTGAGGAAACATACTTGAGGGCGATAGTCGACTGCTGACAATGAGATCATGTGAAGAATGCATCAACATCAACCATCTCATGCTTGACTGGATTATTAGCAATTTAAATGACATTGGTATTGTCACAAAAGAGAGGTGTAGGATTGTCACAATGGACATCGAGATCAATCAAGAGCCATAGAAGCCAAATGATCTCCGAGATGGCAGCGGCAAGAGCTTGAAGCTCACCCTCTGCACTAGAGATTGACACCACAGTTTGCTTCTTGGACTTCCAAGCAATGAGTGAAGTACCAAGCAACAGAGCAACAACATCAACAGTAGTCGGAGCTCAAGCAGAGGAGATACCACAATAGTCTCTGGAGCAGAGGTCCTCGCCGGGAGCAGAGGAGGTGGTGGCATCCTCGTGGAGCAGAGGAGGTCCTCGTCGGGAGTAGAGAGGTGGTCGCTCGGAGCAGAGGCGGCGACAGCCTTGTCGGAGCAAAGGAGGTGGCGGTGGCGCAGATCCGGTCATAAGGTGATAGCTATGACGCGGATTCGTCGTCAAAGCAGAGGTTGGTGAGGTCGGCGGCGGTGGGGACGACGCTCGACGAGGAGACGCTGGATCTCGGTGCAGAGGAGGCGGGGATCCCGCGGTGGCAGGGACGAAGCGCTTGTCGAGGAGGTGTTGGATCCTGGCATAGAGGAGGCGGGGATCCTGCGGTGGCGGAGAAGAGGAAGGTCGAGGCGAGGTGCGTGCGGCGCGGATCCAGGCGATGAAGGCGGCGATGGAGCAGGGGCACGACCTCGGGCGAAGAGACGGCGAGGACGAGGCGCTCGTCGAGGAGAGGCCGGATCCCGACGCAGAGGAGGCAAGGATCCTGTGAGCAGCGAGCACGAGGCGGCGATGGAGCTCGATGGTGCGGCTTAGGGCCCGCTGGCCCGAGCAGAGGAGGAGGCTAGCAAGATGGTGGCGGTGGTTTTAGGAAATAGGGTTAGGGTTAGGGAAGAATAGCTCTAATACCATGTTAGATTTTGGAGAGGGATTTTGCTATTCACAACTGTGTAGCTTATTCATTAATTGAGAGAGTATATATAGACATTGTTACATGGGCCTCATGAACTACATACTCCACATGGGCCGAGAGAGAGAGAGATAATGTACAACACTCTTAACATTCACAACTATGCATCTTATTCATTATTGAGAGGGTATATATAGGCATGGGCTACATGGGCCAAGAGCGAGAGAATGTACAACTCTTAACATACATATCGATGAATGATGCTCGAATCGGGACTTCTGCACTCATTTAGAGAACATTCATCACACGATCATCTGCAACCTGCCAAGCACGGGCTCCTACAAGATCAATCTCATGGAGTGACAAGCGATCCTTGGTGAGATGTAAAGCAAGTCCAATTGATCGGAGTAGCACACAAATTGAGGAGGCCCACTTTCGGTAGTTCTGGCCATTAAGCTTGATGTCAGACGACAAGAGAGCATCACTACCAAGGAACGGGCCAAACGTTGCCATGAGTACCAAGTTCGCTGCTCAACCCAAAATACCATGAAACTCGGGAGTCTGACCAGGCGGCAAGTGCAGGCGTCAGCGGAGGCACGAGACACAACAGAGAGCAGCCGAGCGATGGGCTCCAGGAATCAGAGCACCGAGTAGGGCCAGGTGATGGGCTCCAGGAAGCAGAGCACTGAGCAGGGCCAGGCGGGTGTTGGTGGAGGCATGGAGCAGAGTAGAGAGCAGAACACCACCGAGAGTAGCCGGGCAACTCTATGAAAGCGGGACACCAAGCAGGCCAGGCGGCAGCTGCGACGACGAGCTCTGGACAACGAAGCAGAGCCATGCGACGGGCTCAGTGATGAAGCAAAGTCGGGCGACGACGAGCTCCAGGAAGTAGAGCTGGGTGACGACGAGGCGACGATGAGCTCCAAGAAGCAAAGCCAGGCAACGACGAACTCTAGGTGACGGGCTCAGAGTGACGAAGCAGAGTCAAGCGACGACGGATCCGGACGGAAGGCAGTCAATCGATGGCGGATCCGACCGGGAGACGACCAATCGGCGGCGGATTCAGCCGAATCGGGTCGGTGGCGACGGGAAACCAGGAAGAGAATTGAACCACGAGAGGGAGAGGCAAAGGGAGAGGAAGAAAAGTAGCACGCTGATAACGGCTCGTCGGTGACGGCGAGAATGGCAACGGTCGGACCGGGTTAGTCCCTAACAAGGATTAAAATCCATGGTTCTGCGTGCGTGAATCCATGATTCTCGAATTCTGGTGGGAACCAGGATAAAAAAAACCGGTTGGAATTCTTCGAATTCAAATTCAAATTCAAAATCTCGGTGGTTAGATCCCAAATTCAAATCTCGATGAGTCGAATTTGAGCGGTTTTTTCGGGATTTCGGTTACAAATAGGAACGGATAACGACCTCGGCGGTTTTTGTTCTGGTTCCGGTTTTTGGATCCTTGGTCCCTAACCCTAACCCTGACCCTAGGATCTGATACCATGTTAGATTATGAATGGCACGTTGGCCTTCACTATTGATCATGAGGAGTTATATATACACACATACATGGGCCATATGGGCCTGCCATATACAATAGACTAGTAACTCTATATTACAATTTACAAGGATATATACATTAACATCATCAATTTATTGTTGTAAGCATGTTGATTGTCCTACTAACAAGGAACTCAACATTTGTAATTATTTGTTCCAGTAGTACCTTTTCGGATACCTTTCACATTTCTTCCTTTTTTTTTGCTTAGTACTATAGTAATTTTCTTGATAAGTGATCTTGACTATTTTTTCTGATGCTCATTGGAAGGTTCCACTGAGAAGGGAGAAAGCCAAATCTCTTTGCCAGATGATTGTGTCATTGAAGGTAGTAGAAAACAACATACTTTTTCTTGAAACATAAATTACCTTTTTTGTTTAACATTGTGCTAACTCTCTTGTATTAGTCCATAGGAGACTTGTTCCACACAAAAGGGCCTAGTATAGTGCGCAGTCTTCCTCACATAATCAACATCATTCAATCAGATATTGAACAACTCATAGTACCATTAAAGGTCCATCCACCAGCCACCTGAACTGTATATATCTTTTTCTTTGTTTTTTTACAGAGCCTAATGGTCCCTGTTTCTTTGCTTGTTTTAAGCAGACTAAACTGCAAAGTGAAATAGCCAAGGAGAGTCAAGTGAGCAAGACAGGGTTTCTTAGCTTGTTGATACGTGGTATGTGAACTATTCTTTTTTTCTTCTTTTGCTCAAGAGAAGCATATAAATATTGTTTTTCTAAAGTTTCTTATACCGAGAGCGTATACGCCAGGAAAAAATTCGACGAGAATCGCCGTTCTTGGCGGGTCTGGATCCAAAATCTCGGACGGTTTCTTTTCTGTTTGTCAAATTCAAATTTCAATTTTCGAAATTCAGCTGGTTTTTAAGCAAATTCATGCGAAATTCATCCGAAATTTTTCCGGTTTATCCGGTAACCGGCCGGTTACCGTTCCCGCCCCCCTGCCGGGATTAGGTTCGGTACCGGTTCTGTGATCCTTGGAAGGCGCTATTCAGCCTGTTTTATGCACTCCTGTTCATTGAAAGATGCTCTGTTCTAGATGTAGTAGTGCATGACTACCAACTGTTTGAAACACTCTTTCATTTAGGTTGCATATATTCAACTAAATTCCTCTCCCCTTTGAATAAAAGTTTGTAATGGATCATCATATATAATTACATTCCTTCTTCATGTGTACTCCATTTTTCTTTTTTTTAGAACGACTTTGGAAGACAATGATAGGCAATGTTTCACAAATTTGTGCCAACTGTTAGGTTTCGTCCGTTTAGCCAGTTTGACATGTTTTCATTAGTCTTTCAAGCAAGTGAGCTAGTTGCTGCCCCTAACACAACCGGGAACGGACCGGATGGAGCCGCAGAACAGTCACACAGAAGATGCCTCTAAAGTCTAAACATACTATTTTCACATATCATAATCCACTTATTTTCTTGTTTGCTTTATTTTTTTATTGATGCTTCTGATATGGAATAGTATTGGCTTTTAGGTGGTGCAGACATGGAGGCGAGGTTTCTTGATTCACTTTCAATGGTAATATATCTTGGAGCAGTTATTCTTGTAGATAATTATGTGAATCATTATGTTTGTATGTTGGCTGTTTCCCCTCATGGTAAGAGGATTTGCAGCACATGCAGAAACTAAATGTTTAATGAGGTCTTGTTGACATCAAGTCACTTAAATTTTAATTATCTTTCTTTATTTGTTTACAACACAGGCATTTATTATCTTTATGTAATATGTAGTTGTATGTCTCTCTGCCTAATCCTTGAGATATTTACCACTCTGGCACTCTGACTATCCTGCTGCTGACTATCTCTCGATTAAGGACAAAAATGCTCCAACATTTTAATGCTGTTTAATTAATTTTAGTTGCTAGGGAAAAATAATAGGTTGGCAGTTGGCTTAAGGTTTCCTGTAGCAGTGCTGCCTCTGATCAAGACAGATAGTGATTGGCTGGAGTAGACACTCAAGTTGACATTTGGTGTTTATGATTATTATGGAACTAGTAGTTGTTGAGTCAGTAAGTGTTGAACATGCTGGATAGCCTTTATCAGATTGAGATGGTCTCTTTTTTCAGCTAATTGTCAGTTACAAATGTTAAAATTACCATTTTCTCTTAAGTTACTAACATGATTTCAGTTGATTTGTTTGGCTCAATGATTCTCTTCCTAAAACTGGTAACTATATTTGGTTTTGCTTGTCTCTGAATTACTCCAGGTTCTGATATCATTGCAATTGCTGGAAGGAGGTGGAAGTTCTCGGAGGCAGCTGACACTTTCTATTACAATGGATATCCTGCACAGTCTGGTACGCTAGGGTCATCAGGAAAAAAATAGTGCCTTTTGTGATAGATAAATGTAGCCCACCATGTTAAGAGATAACCAGGATTCTTGGCTCCAATTTCCAACTAACAACATATGAAGCCAGCTCAGTAGTTTTTGCGCCTGCTATAAGCCACCAAAGCTTGTTTGAAGGGAATGTAAATTCATCGAAATGCACCTCAAGAGGTTTTTAAGTGCATTGTATAGCACAAGGACTAATTGAGTTAGGCAGCTAGCACTTGGCACAGATTAACGAAAGTGGGATGTGGTTGAGACATGGAGATATTGCTTTTTGCACATTTCCATCTTGAATTTAGTGTGAATTGGATCAGATGAGCGGATCACCACCTAGTCTTTTAGAGTTGATGTAAAATGTTTTGAGATGCAGATTTCATCTCTTGATCTTCAGTTCATGTCATTATGTAATTCTTTGTTGCTTGTTTTACTTAATGCATGGCTTGTTTTGTTCCATTGTTTGTAACACTAATTTTTGTAGCCATGAAGCAGGGTCACTTGGATGTTGAGTTGGTTAGAGTGAGGAAGCTTTTATCAAAGTTCAGAATTCTTTCAAATTTCCAGTCTCTGATTGACGAAAGAACAAATTGTAGCTTTTTATATTGGAGACAAGAGATGCTTGCCACTTGGTTATCTATGGTATACGGAGATGCTTGCAAATTGTCTTGGCTACAGTAAGTATTTAAGATAATAATGAAGATCTCATAATGTTCTTATAACCATATGCTTTTACAACATAAGTTGAATGATAGTTATTACTATCACAATGATCTCATAATTGATAGCTGTGCATAAGTTTGAACCAAAGTTATTAAGTCGGCAAGTCGACACTACCCTTCTAGTGACTGACTTGCCGGCTAGTTGATAGGTACTGCTCATATGACAGTGATATGTATGTACACATGTATATATTATATACCTTGTATTGCAATGATTGAAAAGTACATATATAGCTTGAATTAAAGAGAGGATCGATGACTTACATGTTTTGAGTCCAAACTCCCTTCATTTGACTTGTTGAATCCATCTTTGAAGCATGATTTGAGATCTTCATGCTGCAAAATTAAAAAACAAGAATGAGCATATGATGAAGATAAACTATGATGAACTCATACAATACCTTCAAGGGAGAGCAATATAGCGCTATGAATTAAAGAGGACAATACAAATCATACAACATAACAACAAATAAATGAGCAATTAGGAAATTAATCATCTTAAACATCAAGTTCTCAATAACAATAGCGTTCTACACGATAGTTAAGTAACACGACAACAAGTTCCCAAGTCTCAAATAGCAAAAGTAAAGCATAATCATCACAATCCATCACACATGGCTTAACACAAGCCCCAAATCAAATGTCATCCAACTCAAGATCGTCAAAATGGCTTGCGTTTCCACTCGGTTCACTACTCTCATGACTAGGACTAGGTGGAGATTCACCAAAATCATCAACGTCCTCATCATCAAGCACAAAATTATCATCACCACCATCATCTTCATTGTCGGGCTCCGACTCATCATCAACTCATCAACAACGAGAGTAACCTATCACCTTGTTGAGCCTCCTAGGAAAATTGCACCTCGAAGACGATGCACCAATGGCTTCATCAACATGAGCCCATGTAACATCGTATGATGAACACCTATCAACCCACTCATTGTCCCATTGAAAATCATCTAGGATCAAGGGTTGAAATTAGCCCTTCTCTTGCATCCTTTGAAACCGATTTGTAATCTTCCTATTGAATGTAATCAAATCATTCAACCTCTTGTGCTCTAACCGGTTTCTCTTCTTGGTATGAATCTACAAATAACAAACAACATAATTTAACTATTGTCATACTAACGGCTTGAACACTGCACCAATTATTATGTTCACAACCAGCAACAAAGACCAATTATACGCAAATGCTTGGAGCTCTAGAGCAACGCCACCAAATGCATCCCACCAAAGAACTAGAAAGGCAAGAATCATAGCCTATGTTAGGTCTTGGAAAGAATGGAAGCTTAACATTAAATTGAAGTTAGTGATACTTACTAGGTGACTTATCCTTTTGTTGCTTGATTGTCAATTGACTTGAAAAGCCTCTTTGCATGTTCTCATAATCATCGGCTTGGTTGCTTATCGTGGCTTGCTTGTCGTCCTCCATGATCATCTTCTCAAGCACATCATTAAACATGGTACAAAGCCTAGAAGCATATCCAATATCGGTCTTTCTAATCTCAAAAAATCTATTTGGATTCAAGAACAATGTTGTATCGTACAACTTCTGCTCCATTTGGTCTTCCCACCGCCGATCTATGATTGCTATCTCCTTCCTGAGTAGTGATGGCTTGTTTTCCAAAGAGTCATTGATATTCTTCTTTGCAAGATCCATGGCTGCGGTAACCTCTGGCATTGCCGGCTTCTCATCACCGTTGACGATCCTCAGCACAACGATAAGTGGTTACGACGCTCTAATGCAATTTTCCACTGCATTCCAAAATCTATTAGCAATAACTGTTTCACACACCTTTTTGCCTACCTCTGTGCTAGACAATTTGGATCTATTCCAATCATCAGTAACAAAGAGACCTTTCAAAGATGTCCTATGCCTCCACAAGCTCTGCAAAGTTAGGAAAGCTGTAGCAAATGGAGTAGTTGCAAGTCTCACAAGGTACCCCCACCTGTCATCTCCCTCATCTTGTCAAGAACCCTTCCATGCTTGTCATAAATGTGGTCACACGCTTGGCTTGTACAATGCACTTCTTGAACTCTGTTATCTTCCCAATGTCCTCCAACATGAGGTCCAAGCAATGAGCTGCGCAAGGGGTCCAAAATATAGTAGGAATCCTCTCCATTAGAAGTCTGCCTGCCACCTTGAAGTTAACACCATTATCTGTGACCACCTGAACAACATTTTCCCGGCCAATCTCATTGATCTTCGTCTCCAATATATTTGCTAACATGTGGGCATCGGCTGACTGACTTGAGGCATCCAAAGACTCCAAGAAGAAAGTCCTCTGTGGACTACTGACAAGGAAACTAATCAAGTGTCATCTCCTCCTATCTGTCCAATCATCTGACATAAGTGAGCAACCAAACTATGTCCAAGCATACTATGCTGCATCCTCAACTTGTCAGTATTCTTTTTGGCCTTCTCAAGCAATGGTAGCCTCAAGTCATGGAAAGTAGGCGGCCTAAGCCTAGGACCATACCGCCCGATGGACTCAACCATAATCTCATAGCTTCTTTTATTGGCGGCATTGAATGGTATGCCATACTCATAGAAGAAATCAGCAATGTATTCAGCCACCCTCTCCTTTTCTTCCTTGGCCCTCATAGTTTGCTCAATGGTAGCTTGACCCTTACCCTTATGTCTTTCCTCAACAACCACTTTAGGTGACTTCCGAATCATAGAAGCAACTGATTTAGTTACCTTCGGTGTAGCTTGCTTCAAAAGCGCAAACACCGATTGCTTCCTTTTGGTGGCAGTCCCGGAGCTTGCAATTGTCTTAGCAGAGGAGCCTCTTGTGCTCCCTCTAGATGATGCCACTTGTGCTTGGATTTCTTGAACTTCATCACCATCACCATCACCTTCACCTTCATCATCTAGCTCAAAGGGTTTATTTATGGCATTCTTGAACAAGTACTCATGCATCTCTTTCATGATAGGTGTGGTTGTTTTCGGACATTTCTCCACATCTCCATAGCCTCCCGCTAGGTGTTGCTTCAATCTTCGTACTCCGGTATGCATTTGCTTACCACAATGTATGCATTGGACGATATCTTTATTTGTCAAGTCCGGCCAAAACCCGTATTTCCATCCCGGGTCTTTGGACTTAGCCTTCCGCTTAGGATCATTAACATGATCATACCCTTCGGTGCCCGTTGTCGGATTTAGAGTTGAAGTTGGAGTTGGAGTTGGAGTTGAAGATTGCTCTGCCATGATGCCTACATATGCACAAAACAGAGAGCTATCTTTAGTTCATAAAATCACAATCACACAAAGATGTTGTTCTGTGCATATCTCCTTCACAGTCACAATCACATATGCACAGAGCATATCTCATCCAACCCCAAATCCTTCGATCCCTCCTCCCCGGTCCCCTCCCTTAGCCCCAGATCCATCGAAAGCATAGAGCATATCTCCTCCAGCCCCAAATCTTTCGATTCCTCCACCCCTCCCTTAGCCCCAAATCCATCGAAAGCACAGAGCAACATATCTCCTCCAACCCCAAATCCTTCGATCCCTCCTCCCCAAGCACCCCCCCCGAGCTCCTCACCACCTAGGCGATGGAACGAGAGAAGAGGATCGAGGAGCATACCTAGGCGATGAGCTCTGACGAAGGTCGAGGCAAAGCTCTGACGAAAGCGAAGCGAGGCGAGCGGCGGCGCGAGGCGAAGCTACGCTTGCCTGAAGGGCGAGGAGCTCTGACGAAGGTCGAGGCGATTGATCTTGCTATGAGGCTTGCGCGATCTGCTTGCGTGAGCCGCCGGTGCGTCTGACCGCCTCCTCACTCCTCCCTCCCGACAACAACTCCTCACTCCCTCTATCTTTTTGTCCACTGCCTCTGACAATCGGGCCCCACGTACCTCTTCCCAAGTTGCCCGACTTGCCGCCTCCTGGTTGTCTAGTCGACGACTAGTTGACCAGTTGCCCGACTTGCCAGCACAAGTCGAGTCGCCAGCTCCAGTCGGCTCTTCTCCGCCGACTTGTTGACTAGTCGTCAATGACTTAATAAGCATGGTTTGAACCAAGCATCAAAAGATCTTTCACTTGTTCAACCTTTTTTAGATGTCTCAGCTACTAGTGGTTTTTCTTAAGTTGATTATTTTTTACTTGACAGGAACATCATCGATGCATTTTCTGATGGAATGTGGCTTCTTAGACTTGGGAATGTGGGAACAGTTACTCTTCAGTGTTATGAGGAAGAAATTGAGAATGCTCTGAGAAAGGTGTGGACCAAGGCTCATGTATACTGTTGTGTTGAGGACAAGCTAGGGAATTCCATTTTGATTATAAACCAAATTAAGGCCTGTTTTAGTGTAACCATATAAAAGCAGTTAGCCACTTGCGCGCATTATGGATACATCACTGCCCCTTGCAAAATGAAGTCAGTACCGTACTACTATGTTCAAATTAAACAACTAGCGAGTGCACTTACAGAACATCCAAATACTAAATATCAGCGTACGAGTAATGCCTTAGGAATAGTTGTTTCATGGCTGTTTCTAGCTTTTGCAGTTTCCTTATGGATGGTATATTTAACTTTTGAATTTTTGGTCCTCTTTTCTGTAGGAGGTTGTTGCTCCTCTGTGTAGAGATATTGAGACAGATCTCCGACTTCATGTTCATTCCACTCATTTGAAAGGAACGGTCTTTGTGAACCCAACAAAGGTTATGAACTGCATTTTATGAATTGAGTATTGTGCAGTTTGGTTTCTGATGCTTACACTACTGTACTTACACTTTTGGTCAGACTGGGGTTCGTAACCTTTCATGGTACTTAAGAATGAAGCCCTTGCGACTACCTTTCAAGTTTGTTGATGTTAAATTGCTCGTAGAGAACCATCTAAATTGTGCATTCTATACTTACTCAGTGATGTCTAACTATGATAACAAGGTACGTACCATGCTCTTCCTATGTCAGATCAGAACTATTGTGTGAAACTTATGAAGTATATCGTCAAACACTTGCTTATGATTGTGATGTTGAGTATATTCTAGATATATGCAGAGATGCATCAACTAGGAGAGCTGAAATATGGTGTTGAACTGGAAGATTTCCATCTTAGTGTGGATACTATGGATCAAGATTTTGATCTAAAAAAAATCATGCAAAATCTTGATTCATTTAGTGAGAAATACTCCTACAACATTGTCAAACAGGTGGGTACTAATACTCCTTAAGTCCTTATGCCCTGGAAGTAGGACGTTTTAGTAATCATAGTTCATGTGAACTCATTTTCAAGTCAACGGATCATAAATAAAAATCTTAATATTTCTGACAAGAATAGTCATAAATCCCCTTTGTATGCCCTGAGCCCCTGAGAAGCAAGATTTTGTAGTAGCGCTGATGTATTAGTGTGTGTAATAGTACTTAATTAAGACATATTTTCCTACTTCGCACTTTCTAATATTATGCCTAAATTGCAAGTGTACATTCCAGCAAAATCTCTCTCTCTGCTTGTGAAGTATTTTTTTGTGGACTGATTTTTTTCTAATAATTTATTTTATGCAGGTGTTTATTGAGAATGATCTGGATGGTCAAAGCCGAAAAAATTTAAGAGTTTTATGTGTCGAACACATTGCATCTTCAACTGCCATGTGCAATTTACAGCAAATTTCTGCAGCTTCAGACTCCATTTCGATGTTCTTAAACCGGATGTTTGTAGATCTTCATGAATTGCTTCAAAGCGACATTGAAATTGATTTATTGAAGGATTTTAAACATTCAGTGGTAATTTTTATTCCTAAAATATTCATACTGTATTACTTGTGGTTTATAGGGTGAAATATACTTGCTCTGTCACTGAGGATTGGCCAATTTTCCCTTGGGCTGCAACTTGTTCAGAACACATTGAAATGTTTTTCGTATGAATTATTTAAGCTATCCAATTCAATTAACTTTCATAACTTATACCAGAACACCGGAGTGTCCAGTGCACATCCTGCTACCCAAGGGGAGCTGAAATTTTCCCTAGGGAGGCTTGGACTTGGAGATCATACTCTGGACTTGCTTGAACAAGTACAAGCTGTTGTTACTAGAATAGGCAACGTACTAGGTCTGATGATAATACTTACAGCTGGCTGCACCAGCTATTCCAACAATATCTCACGGTGTGTTTCAAAAACTTCCTCATTAGAACTTATTATTGCATGTTTTTCTTCATCAAGTAGGACTTTTTCATACTTGTAGATATGTGAGAAAACCTAATAATGACTTGAGCTACTCAACAAGTTGCAAGCTAGTGGGTTGGGATGATGACATTGCTGAAATTGGGAAAATCTTGGATATGGGCACAAGAAACAGGGATGTATCAGAGAATAGATTTCAGCCGTTTCCATCGTTGGTAATAAACTTTTCACAGGTACTCTGTTTCATTCACTAGTTACTATCTTTGCTAGTTTTCTAGTATGTTTATTTCCAAGCCACGTGGAACTATGATTTCAGTCGACAAATGAATTATACTGCAATACTTACCACGCATTTATGTACCACCGAACACTGTATGCCTGTTTGACTACCATTTAATATAATGGTCATAAGGTAGATAGACACCTCTACCTTTTTGACGTAAAAAAAACTTACCATTCTGTGGTTTGACATCTACATCACACACACGGGTGGTCCTAGCAATAGGGCAAGGGCGGCCGCCCTGTAGTCGGCGCCGACGAACCCCCCTTCTCGAAGCGGCGGCGGTAGTGAGCCACTAAAGACAGCAGCTTGATCTAGCGACGGAGGAGGCTATGGGCTGTTTTCGCTGAATCATAGCCCACCCAGTCCAAGTGCCCAACCCAACCAAGTATCATTGCCTACACTCCGACCTTCCAGATCGGGCGATTGGCAGATCCAATCCCCACCCTCTCTCAACCCTAGCCTTAGGCGGCGGCGGTTGCGCAGACAGCAGTAAGCGGCGAGCGCGCGCAGCGCAAGCGGCTGACGGAGCGGCAGCTGGTCAAGGCGAGCGGGTGGATGGAGCGGAAGCGAGGCGAGGCCACGAGCGACGGAAATACCGAAAGCACAGTGCAAAGCGGCGGCGGTGCGGCGTGGCGGCTCATGGTTGGGTGTGTGATGGTGCAGGCGGTGCGGACGGGGGCAATCTGGCGAGCTCGCTCCCGCCACCTGCCTGCGGCGACACTGTCATTGCTCCTCCCTAGCGAGAGTGCTAGCGCGTTCGACGCCTGGCCGGACTCTGCTCTGGCCCGCACTTCGGTAGGGCGGCGTCCGGTCCCATGGTTCATGAGGCCCAAACTTGTCTTGCTTGCCTCCCATATGCTCTCCCTATTTGGTAACTAATTGATCGCGGTGTGTTTCAGTTTTTCCTTATGTGATTTGTTCTTGTGCTTCAGTTTCCCCTTGTGTGATTTGTTCTTGTTACTTTGAGGAAATGTCGTACCATCGCAAGATCGGTAGATGGATTTAGAGTTTGCAGCAGTGTCCGAGCGAGTTAAGGTACTAGGAATTGTGTTTATTTTTCTAAAGAGCAAACATAGAAGTAGGCTAGTGAAATTTCTACTTGATGGAGTAACATACTAACATGAGTGCTTAATGCATCTAGGATGTTTGTATATTCCAAAAGGATCTATTTTGTTAGTTTAATGAGCACTTTTTCTCTGGAAAAAGAGGTTAGTTGAAATTATTATTAATTCATTCAGTGACACGCTGTATGGAGCCATCGAGCCATCGAGCGAGGACCTAGTGACCAAGCTCTAGTGGTGTGCGGGGAGACGGCGGTATCCGGTACGTCCACTGAGGAAGCGGCACCTGACAATATGGCGACGAGCTGCCATACCTAAGATTTAGTTCTAGTCCACCACTGATCACACACCTGCTTTATTCTCCCAGTGTGCAGAAGGGTATTTATTACGTTGTTCCTCGATGATGAGGAAACTGATGTGCCATCTTGTACCTTGTACACGTAGTGGTCTGGATAAGTACCACTATGGCTAATATGCTGCTTTATGCTATATTATTTTTCTAATGGTAAAGCATGGTTACTAGTCGAGGGCACTACTGGTACATCCCGAGTTCAGTGCATACATGTCCTGATTGTGTGTGCAAAAAACCATGCATGTTTTGGTGTGCACAGTTTGCCGCATTTCCACATGCATGAAATATGTATATGGTTTCCCCAGACATCTGCGCAAATGATTATGAGAATATAATTGAAGATATTTGCCTTTATGTTTTCCTTTTTTAATAATTTTCTGAAAGCTTAACTTTTCTTGCGTACTCGTAGAAGCTTCAGAGCAATGAACTTAAAGAAATGAAGGATTTCTTTCGAATTGTTCCATCTCTTATTGCCAACATGGTGGACTCTAGATTTCTTCTCAAGGATAAACTATTAAGACGAGGGCATGAAGTCAAGAGCGCTGTCCATACTAACGATGGTTTGCTACTCGGGGTTGCTTTTGTCCTCAAGGTAACTTTGCTCTGATGCAATGCTTGTTTCCTGCTATTTTGCTTTACCAGGACCATATATGAATGTGTTCTTGTGGCTGCTGATTTACCTTGCTGGTAGTTACATTATCCAGTTTCTGATGCTATGGTTCTTTTCCTGTGCTTATAAGTTCTTGCTCCCAGGTTAGTGTATAAATATCCTACCGTGCTTCTGTTCCAATCTGATGTCATTTTCAGGTTTTGGAACAAGAAAACTCATTCGATGAACTCAATTGGTTTGCTTCCACAAAAACAAAATTCGAGGGAGAGATGGTGGACAGGGACGACAAGAAAATAGACAGAAACATGAGTGGGACTGCTTTCACCAATCTAAAACTTTGGCGTCCAAGTCCACCCGTTAGGACAGAACTACATAAGGTACTTGTGTTATCATCTTTGTCCATTCATTCTCTCTGCCTAATGATAGGTCCATATCGGATTGGGTCATAAGAAGGCAATGTTTCTCTTTTCCTTTTGAGAACTAAACGTCCCTCATTGTTCCATAACAGGGTGTTGTTGACAAGGGAATGCGCTACCGGCAGGAGATCGAGCTTGTAGAGTGCGGCCTCAGGCTTGCTAGAACAGTTTTGAAATGAGATTAACAGATAATAAGATGCCTTCTCTTTGTTTCCTGTTGATGATTTTGCATGAGCTTAGTAGTATTTTTTGCATGTACACTAACAAGAACTCAATTATGGAGGTCAGAGCTATTGAATCGTCTGACCTTAGCAACGAAGTTACGGAGACTGTACTACTGTAGTGCCATGCCATATCTGTTGTGCGCAAATGCGGCCCAGTTCTTGGACAGAAAATAAAGTGGAAGAGGACCTGCCATGTTGGATATGAATTCTCTTGTGCTCCCTTGGTTCCTCTATGTCGTTCTAGGATTTTGCACCGCAACCAGGACGCCTATACAGGAGAGTGAAGAGACCATATTATCCTCCTTAATTAGCCCACTTACTGCTCTTGGACGGTGTGTTACTTTAGTTCACAGTAGTAAATGACCTTGGGAATAATAAATTGGAGGGGTATGTAAAAGAAAAAAATGGTAAAAAGTTATCTCGAAATTGTAGATTGGCATGTATGTGAGAACAAAATTGGAAAGCTAGAATTACATATATTCAGGAACTGGGGAGTACTAGTCATTATAATTAAGGATATTTGATTATTTGCTATTCTAAAGTTGTGAAATTCAAGATTTGTCATTTCATGTGTTTATAATATGTGGGTCTCAGAGCCATATGTTATAGACACATGAGTTGTAAATCCTGAATTGTATATCTTTGCAGTAACAAATAAACAAATCTCCCTTATAATTATTATGGTTTAATTTCACAACAGCTAAAGTTCTAGAATTCAGTATGTAAACATCTCATTGTACTCTAGCCATCACAGTTTTGTGCAACACTTGCATCCGTAGGTGACGTCTCCGCCCTTGCCTCTCAACGGGGATGGCGCGACGTACGAATCTCGGCGCGCGACGCCTCCGCTTCTCGGCTCGTCCCCTCGTTATCCATTTGCTCACTCCCCGAGCTAGTCCCCCGTCCCGACACACTCCGCTGTTCCCCCGCTCCAATGGCGCTGTCTCCGACGGCTCCCGCCAACTCCTCCTGCTTCCACCCCCGCGCCGTCGCCGGCCTACCCTCCTCTCTCAGGTCGGTCACCTCCTCCGCCTCCTCCATTTCTTCGTCGTGTATCCGATCACCCAAACCCTAAACCCTAACCCGCCCCCAACTTCTCTCCATTTCCCCCCATTTTGCAGCGTGGGCACCAAGGTGTTCGTCGGGTTGAAGGCCCAGACCAAGCTCGGTGAGCAAAAATAAAAGAAAACGCTCAATTATACGCTGGATTCGTCTTTTGTGTTTTCGGTTGTTGATTTTGGTTTGGGGTTGGAAATGCTGAGCAGGTTCGTCGGAGTCTTCGTGCCCGAATGTCAGCGCCGGGTTCTACAGCGCCGTCAACCGGAGGATCTCTCTGGGGTACGGTAGCCTTTCTTTGCTTGGTGTATGATTGTGTTTATAAACTGGAAGTTACACCATCGTATGATGTGATTCTGCACAATCGTCAGAGTTAGCTGCACACTCCATTTTGGGTGGTAGTCATCCTTGTTGGGTTAGTTCAGATCATTATCAGGCGTCGGAAATACTAGTTTTATTTATCGTAATATGTTAACGAATGTTTTTTATTGTGTCGAGTGGCTGTGGAGTGTTAGAATAGGAATCTTTTTTATTTCCTTCTCTGCCGGTATTTCTTTATCTGTATATGGCATATTCCCTTTGTACTCCCTATATATATTGCTCATTGGACATCATGAATACACACACACAATATTCATAACATGGTATCAGAGTTAGGGCACTAACCTAGCTCTTTCCGCTGCCACATCCATCGCCGTCGCCGACCTCGGGTTCTTGCACAGTTGAAGCCGAGCTGGTTCCTGGTGCTGCCCGCCCGCAGCGCCTGGAAGAAGCCGTCCGCCACCGCCGCCGTCACCAACCCGCAACGCCGTTTGTACGTTTTACCTCAGTGATTACTGCTGTTGGTTTCACTGTCAGTTCCCACGATCCTGCTCTTTTTGTCCATATCTCATCTCGGGGTAGGACACTGCTTCTTCTGTATGTTGATGATACGCTCATCACTGGTGATGATTCCTCATTCATCACGTATGTAAAGAAGCATCTCGGTGAACAGTTTTTGACGACTGACCTTAGTTCTCTTACGTACTTTCTTGGGATTGAGGTCTCTTTCATGCCTGATGGCTACTACCTCTCCTAGCAGAAGTATGTCCAGGATCTTCTTGATCGGTCTGGTCTGACTGACACTCGCACTGCTGAGACTCTCATGGAGCTATCTCTACAGCTTCGTGCCATTGATGGTGATCTTCTTGAGAATCCTACTCGATATCGCCATCTTATTGGGAGTTTGGTGTATCTTGTGAGCACTCGTCCTGATATTGCTTATGTTGTTCATATCTTGAGTCGGTTCATTCCTACCCATCTTCATTACAGTCACCTTCTTCGTGTTCTTCGCTACTTGTGTGGGACTATCTCTCGTCGTTTGTGTTTTCCTAGCTCCATCTCACTACAGCTTTAGGCGTACTCCGATGCGATCTGAGCTAGTGATCCTTCTTATCGTCGTTCTCTTTCTACTTACTGTGTTTCTCTTAGCTCCTCCCTGATTGCCTAGAAGATAAAGAAGCAGACTGCGGCTTCCCGTTCGAGTGCAAAGGTTACTTAGTTGAGGTGGCTACTTGTAGATTTTGGAGTGCCTGTAATAGGACCTACGACTTTTCTGTCTGACAGTACAGGTGCTATCAGTATTGCCCGTGACCTAGTAAAGCATGAGCTCACCAAGCACATTGGTGTGGATGCTTCATCCACTCGATCATAGGTGCAGGAGGAAGTGCTTGCTTTACAGTTTGTGCCTTCAGAGTTACAGATCGTTGACTTTCCAAACTCAGTATGTGTGATCCACTATGAGTTTGGAGGGGGGGGGTGTTAGAATAGGAATCCTTTTGTATTTCCTTATATGTATATGGTATATCCCTCTTGTACTCCCTATATATATTGCCCATTGGGCCTCATGAATACACACACACAATATTCATAACATGGAGATTGAGAATGTTTTAAATCCCATGTTGATGGATGAACAGTGCTGAATGTTCACTAAGGCTCTAGTCGGACGGCAGACCAGCGCGTAGTACCTAATCGCTGATTAGGCGAGCCTAGGCGAGGCTAGGCGGCCGTCTAGGTGGGATAATTCGGCTAGGCGGGCTAGGTGGAAGGGTGTCGCCTAGCGCCTAGCCGGGCTAGGCTGAATATTGAAATGATCTTATTTTGTTTGCAAGCTAAGATGGTAGCTTGTATCAGTCAAGGATCAAATAAATTCTTTATCTGTTTTTGTTCTAAGCAATAATCCGCAGATTTGTTAACATTTGAGGTAGCCAAATATATCAGAATAGTGTTGGTGCGGTTTGTTGGACATATTTGTTCCCTTAATATGTCTCAGTCTACTTCAATTTTACACTTGTTAGGTTATCGAACAAGAGGGCTACCAGGGCACGTATTTCGATGATGCCTGTTGGTACACCACGGGTGCCTTACAGAACACCTGGTGAAGGAACCTGGCAATGGCTTGACATATGGAATGCTTTAGTGAGATTTCACAATACCTAATGCGATGCTTCCTTGCACTCAAGTAATTCTATTTTTCTCCCTGTGCATGGGTAACTAATTTGAATTGTCCATGTGCAGTATCGTGAACGGATTATCTTCATTGGGGACAATATAGATGAAGAGTTTAGTAACCAAGTATTGGCAAGCATGTTGTATCTTGACAGCATTGATAACACAAAAAAGATTCTTCTATACATTAATGGCCCAGGAGGAGATGTAAGAACTTGACAATACTACACTTTTGTTCATGTTGGTTGGCCTTCTTTTATATCACTTACCCGTTTTATTCTTTGGGCCATGATTTTGTATCTTGCAAGTGGTATTATCATCTTAAGGATTCGAAAACCAAGGTGTTTTTTTCCAAGAGTTTATCGTAAAAATATAAAATTGGGATGAGCTGATCGGATGTAAGTCATGCAACATAAGTTGCTAACTTCACATGCATAGCCCGATGAAGGGACTGCAATGCTACTCAGTAGGTTAGCAAGTGTAGGGATTGTCTGAATTTTGTGATCTTATTTGTGGAGTCATATATATGCTGTCCTCTTTGTAAGGGATAAACTACTACAAAAACATATATATCTATGAAATCGGAATACTCATTCTGGAAGGAGAGGATGTTATTCAAGTGGTGATCATCTTGGAAGCAAAATTAAGTGAAAATAATATTTCATATGTAGTTGCTTTGATTGTTTGGAAAGCTCACTGGAATTTTAAGTCTATTGGAAATTAATGTGGGCACCATTTTATTGGTGAAGAGTACAGTTGATAAATGCAACAGGAGTACTTTAAAATCCCTGTTTTTCAGCGTACCTTGTGACATATGAACATATGTTTGTTTTGATATTCCAAAATAAATAACAGAAGCATCTGACCAAATCAACTTACTCTTAGCTAACCCATGTCACTTACTAATTTTTTTGGGAGAGGCTTTCTAATTTTTGTATTCATGAATGATGTTGCAGCTTACACCTTGCATGGCGTTATATGATACCATGCTAAGCCTAAAAAGTCCTATTGGTACTCACTGCCTGGGCTTTGCATTCAACTTGGCCGGATTTATTCTTGCAGCTGGTGAAAAGGTATTACTACTCTAATACGACTTCCTTTTGGAATATCTCTGGCTTGATTATGCTTAACTGTTGTACTTATTTTTTTTCTGCTGTTTTATACTATCAAGGGTTCACGTACTGGTATGCCTCTTTGCCGTATTTCACTACAGTCACCTGCTGGAGCAGCTCGAGGCCAGGTTTGGGGTCTAACAGAAGCTTGCTAATTGGTTTACTATTAGAAGTGCCTATGTTTTACAGTTTTTTATTTAAGTGCTTTATTGTACACTTGTTTTTCCCCACAGGCCGATGACATAGAAAACGAAGCAAATGAACTTATTCGAATCAAGAACTATCTTTACGGCAAGTTATCAGAGCACACAGGTCATCCTGTCGAAAAGGTGAGCATTTTCCACTGCACGCTGCTGTTACTTTGTTCCTCATCATCTCTTGTTATAGTTTAATGTGCTACGACAAGCTTTCGGTTACTCTAAAAAAAAGCTTTTAGTGTGTCCTGCACCCTTCCACAACGCCCAAGGGTTTTGATTTGCTCTGTTTTTTCAATATCATACTAAGTCAAAAATCTGATGTAGAATACGATGTTACTCCTTTCCCTATATGTGCAACATTCTCATGATTCAGCATGGTTGCTCTCTGCAATTGCAATCCCAAGCATTCCTCTCATCTGAAGCATTTACTCATTTGCAGATTCATGAGGACCTATCTAGGGTAAAGCGCTTTGATGCTGAAGGAGCTCTGGAATACGGGATCATTGACCGTATTATTAGGCCTTCTCGGATCAAGAAAGAGGGATCCACTGGTCAAAAGGAGGATCTACGAAATCTGGGACTTGGCTAATAGATGTTATTGCATCAGAGTTATACGTGTTAGACTGCACTATTTTCCTCCCTCGCTCGTGCTTTGAAATCTTAATGCTTTCTTTCATCAACAGAAGTTCATGTGGAGATATGAGATTTACTTTGTTGTCTCTAGTGTTCTTGGACATAAGACAGCAATAGCAGGCAGAACTGCAGTGGTGAAATGTGGCAGTCGTTCTTCCGTTTTACCATATAGATCGAGAAATGCAGCATACATTTTCTAATTTCATGCGAGAATGTTCTTGTTGGAGCAATGAGCTGTCTGAACATTTTCAATACTTATACCAGGTCGCCTGGTACGGGTGACGCGGGACATCCAGTCCAAATTGAGCCTTCAATTTCAACTAGACCAAGAAATAGTTTATCAAGCAAGAAGATGTACTTGTGCATGTTTAAAAGTGGGAATTAAATGAATGGATATACTTACTAAGACCTTTCACACTAACAATGTCTCATAATGCATGAATAATCATTACATATAGATAGGGTGGTTTATAGACTTTTAGAGTTTAAAGCAAATATGGATTTTGCTACTACTAGTTTAGACACTTCGGAATTAGAAACCAATTTGAGTTTTGCTTCTACTATTTTATATTTATAGAATACTTAGTTATTAAGAATGATGATGTCATCATATATATTTGTTGTCAAGTATGAGTTGGATATGTATTGTTAAATAGATGTAGTTTAGTTACTATCTAGTTGTTTAATAGTTGTATGTGAGTTGTATGAGGCATGACGGCCTATAAATAGAGGCAAAGTCCTCTAGTTTTGCAACTTGGTTCATGTACTCAACATACCCATCAATATAACATGTTGTTCTTGCCTTAGATCTTGGATTAGATCTTGTATCCTAAGGGCTTTGGATTAAGCTCTCGTCTTCTGTGGATTCGGATTGCCTCCTTTTGGCTTATCTTCGTCTCTAGAACGATACCTAGCTCAGTATGTTGAAGTTGTTCATTCAACCCTTTGTGTTGTTTTCATCCATCAACACATTGGAGAGATTGCTCCAATACTTGTGTTACATCAGTTTGGTATCAAAGCTCGTTGTCTATTTTGTAGCAGCAAGTAGAATTGCTCCTCCACAACCTTGTGCTGCTTCACCAGGTGCCCGTGTTGGCGTGTGCTGCTTCATCAGGAGCTCATGTCTGCTCTATCTTCAGAACAGTTTGAAGGGTTATTGCGGGCAAGAAGGTAGGAGTAGCTTTCGATGGAGCAACGCTGGTTGTGACATGCTACCTTACTTCCTATAGAAAAACGTTTAGAACATTTCTTCAGACAAAAACAAATGCTTTGAGAAGGATGCTGATTGGTAGGCGAAGAATATCACTAGAAGCCCAAAGACACTACCACAAGTTATTTAAGCCTGTGTGACACATATGGTTCTCACAAATGCCGCAGATATCGTTGACGAAACAAATTCAAATGTGAAACAACTACAAAATTGACGGTCCAACATACATGGCTGTTTACCCCTCACCAAATTGCTAACAGTGCCAACCTACCATCTCCCACTCCCAGTCTCCTGCATTGCCACATAAACTCATGTTTGATAATTTCACCGTTTATAAACAAAGACCCTGTTTGGTCGAACTCCATCTCTACGTTTACACTGTAGGAATCCGAGCCTTCCAGCTCTCGCCAATTGCTGGGGCCTAAAAATTTAGAGGCCAAGGAGAAGATTGTTTGATTGTGAGTAGCCCTGGCCCTTCAAATCCGGCCGAATGCGGGAGCCGGATGTCTGCATCTGCTTGTGCAGCCGACAAGTACAAACCAGAAGCGGATAAGAGCACAGTTTGTTATGTGATGATGACGCCCAGGTAGGGCCTTTTACCACACCAACTCCAAGAAAGCAAGAAGAGAGAGAGAGAGACTTTATGAAATAATTGAACTACATGAAAAGGGGTCGTTTTGGTTAGGGTCCCAGCAATGGTCAGCATCACCATTCATCAGAGTCGTTGAGAGGCCTGCAGGGCATGCATGCACTGATGCACATACTACACACAGACAGAGAGGGAGGGATCCGAAGGAGGAAGCGAAAGAAAGAATCAGCCTTGCCTTGAGTCACTCCTGCCTGCATGCATCTCTCCTCTCTCTCTCTCTAGATGGCAGATGGCAGCCACCTAATTCAACTTTCCTTGCTTTGCAATGTAATGGCTCTCCAGTCCTAGGATGTACCACTAGACCTCTAACCCACCTAGCTAGGCTATCCATCTCTGCTACTATGCTTTGAGCTTTGGATTATTTTACATCATTGTCCTTCAGTCAGAGTGAGAAGAGAACAATTCTGCTCCTAAATATTCTTAAGGCTCACCAACTTACTGGGTGGTTTATGCATGGTAACTAGTTAACTACCCTTGTCAATTCAGACAGAAGCAGACCAGAGCCAGTTCTCTTCTCTCTGTAGAATGAGATCGATGTACATGTAAAATTACAGTAACACTTTTTTTAAGCACAAGAAGATCGCGTCTACTTACGGACAAGTACTACAAGACACTTTCACATATCTGCAAGAGAGTGACATACTCACATGTACATGTATACAAGTTTTCAAGTTTCACGATGGGATCACGTTTGTACGAGCGTATAACACGTATGACGTATGTATATACTATGTATGTACTATACTGAGCACTGACACTCCATTTTTTTGAGAGAGGGGTCAGATCTGACACTTGGATTCTAGGCCAGTGACCATGCATGAGCCAACACATTGTTGACCGACCGGACGGCCGATGTATTAACTCTGACTTTTCAGTTTCATTTAGAAATACCCCAAAAATACATGCAATCTTGTCTGACATATATGCATGTAGGTGTGTGTAAAATCGACCGGCCGGGTGAAAAAGCAAATGTCGCCGTCGCCAAAAAGTTATCGTCCCGTGTGGCAGTCACTCGTGTCCTTTCCTGAACAGAGAAGCGAGAGAGAGATCTGAACCAAATCTCCTCTCTTGCTCTCGCCTGCACCGCTGTACGTCCCTGCATTCGTATGATCATCGCCTGGTACAAAAACAAGAGTAAGATTTTCCTTGCAAAAAGAAAAAAAAATGAAAGAATAAGATTGGATTAAGTACATCGTTCGTGTCTAAACTCTTGCTCTAGTTTAATACTCGTCTCTGAATTGTAATATCGGATAAAACACATACTCCAAGTGTCAATACCATGTAAAAACCATCCTTTATTCTTTTTTAGGGTTGTTTCGTGCCACGTGGAAAAAAGAAACATTTTCCCGTGCCACCGGGACGTCCACGCCGACGAAAGCCTTCTTCATCGTCTCCTCCCCCTCTGCCTCGCCAGCATCCACACCACACGGTTTCCTCCACCAGATCTCCTCCTGATTCCCCTCCTCCCTTCCGACCGGTCCCCACCGAACCGCCACCGCCCCACCGTGCACCAGGCGTTGCCGCCGCTACCGGGCTGGGCAAGAAGGGAAGCCACCCGCTTCGACGCCGCGAGTGCGGCGTTGCGCCCGAGCTCGCCGCTTGCCGCCTCCCCTTCGCCACGCTAGCGCGCCTCGCGGATCTCCTTGCGATCACGCTTGGCGACGCCGCCCGTGCTCATCGGCGAGGGGGACGCGGTCGCCATTGCAGCACACCTCGACATGGCGTCAGGCTCCTGGACGCTTGCAACGCCATTGGTGCCCGCTTCGACCACCTCCTTCGCCGTTGCCTCATCTCCTGCTTCGCGCTCCACCTCCTGTCGTCATCCTCGGCCTCGAGGGTGTCTCCGCTGCGGCGCGCGTCCTCCTCGCTGTGGACACCATCTCATCCCTCGCAGCGGCAGCAGCGGTGGCCGCCAACCTTGGCGGCGGCACCCTTGAGGCCGCCTTCCCCTGGTCTCCGGAAGCTTTCAGCGCTGTCTCAAGAAAGCTCTCCGACCTCGCCACCAACCAGGAATGGGCAGAATAGTGAGTGTAATGGGGGATGATGGACGATGCGTTCGCCTTCATCGCCAGGAACGACGGCATCGACACCGAGGTGGACTACCCTTACACCGCCAAGGATGGCAAGTGCAACCTTGCCAAGAAGAACCGCAAGGTAATTTTGGTTATGAGATGAAACGAATTACAATGTAAGATGCAATTGCAACTGCCATTGGACATCGTGGTTGTCAAGGCTATCCATGATGGTCTCAAGCTGAAGAAGTAGCCCTGCAACCACAGGGCTCTGTTCAGGTGTTGTGGACTGCAGATACACAAGGAGCGTATGCATCATGCTGAAGGAGCCTCCCTCTTTGATCATCTGAAGAACACAATCTGCAGTCAATCGCCTGAAGAAGAATGGTAGAATCAAGAAGTTAACACACAAAGTTAGAAGACCAGTGCACATGGAAGGCGTCGGTGCGGTGGAAGGCATCAACAAGATGCTCGGAGAGGAGCACCTACTGCTGCGCCTACGGCGTTAGGAACTTCTACCTCGTCTAGGGGTGCTGCCGTGCCAAGGGCGCCACCTACTGCAAGGACCATGCCAGCTGCTGCCCCTCGGACCACCCTGTTTGCAACGCTAAGAACCGCACCTGCTACTGCACCTATGGCTTGTGTTGAGGTAGATTTGTGTGTCTGTGTGTGTTTTGGTTTAATTTCTTGGATTTGCATGCTACTTTGTTTTGCTACTTACAATTTCGTTCTTTTTTTTATCCGACTGGACGACAAGCACTGGTAGCCACGTGGGTCAAACATTGGTTAAAACCACTCTAAAACGGATGAAGGGGTATCTTTTTTGCAGTATTGACAATTCGAGGATGCGTTTTACCCGATATTACAGTTCAGGGACGAAAATTAAAGGGGAAATTGGCTATAGGGCACTGCACATTCGCGTCATTAGCCAACGGATATCCAAAAAACGTGGTGCAGCCAGAAGACATTGCAAGAACGTGTAATTTTGCTGTTAGACACTCCTCTCATTAAAATAATATATCCGAGTGTAAAATGTCCTCAATGCCCTCAATGCGCAGTGCATGGCTCGATCTGGTTCAATCGGCTACAGTGTCGAGCTTGGTAGCTCTAATTGCAATTCTAATGGCTTTGGACCCACATGTCATACAAAATACTAATGAATTATTAACAGCTAACTAATTGCACTTAACACTAATCACTAATTGTCCTCATTTCTTCTCTCCAGGCAAACCGCAAACATCAAGCATCATCAAGCATCAGTAAATAGCAAGCATCAAGCATCAGCATGCAACAGTAAACCGCAAGCAACAAGCAAACACATCCAAGAGGCATGGGCGCAGGCGACGCCGGGCCGAGCTAGTAGGGAGAGGTGGTGGTGCCATGGGGGCAGCACGGGCCGAGACCCCATGCTCCTGCAGCAGCGGGTTCGCGTCTGACGATGGCGACGACAACGTACCGCACCGCCGCGCCGCCGCCGCAGAGTTGGAGTTGAGGCGGCGCCTTCGGAGTAGCACGGCGCACTGGTGGCGTGAGCCGAGCGGTGGCGGCGGCGCAAGGAGGAGAACCAAGAACCGCGAGACCCCAAGGGCTCCTACCGGCGAGCAATGTCAATCGAGGCCCTCCCGCACCCCTCCCGTGGCGGCGCTGCCCAAGCGCACGTCGTTAGGCGCCGATCCGACCATTTGACTCGTGCCTGACCCGCGCACCACTACGTCATGCGCAGACGCCATTGGCCGGCGGCGGCCATCCTCACCGCCTTTCACCGCTCGACCGCCGTGACATGCAGGGGGACACCGCGCCCACCTCGTGGTGCGGCTCGAGCTCCCTCCCTCGCCTCGCGCTTCGTCGGCATCGGCGGACCCCACGCTCGAGAACCACGTCGGGTGGGCCATTGCAGGGAGGTCTTGTGCACAGGCTACAAGGACATCGCCCTGCCTCCTCCTACAAGCACCAATTGGTGGCTGGGCCAAGCTCCGACACCGGGCGCCCGCGCTCTCTGCCATGAGGGAGCTTCGGCAGGGAGCAACAACATCAGGAAGATGATCATCGGCAGGGAGCTTCGGAAGGAGGAAAGAAGGTATAGAGAAAAGAAATGGGGGGGGGAGAAGAAGAACCGGGAAGAAATGGGGAATGGGAATGCCAGGGGCAAAATTGTCAATTCATGTTATTTCTCTCTCCCCTTCGGACTGAAAATGATATAATAGTGCCCTCGGTATCCTATGGCAAAATTACACGTTTTTGCGGTGTCTTCTGGCTACACCACGTTTTTTAGATGTCCGTTGGCAAATGACGCGAATGTGCAGTGCCCTGTAGCCAATTTTCCCAAAATTAAACTAGGGTAAGAGTTCAGGGACGAACAATGTACTTAATCCAGTAGGATTTGATATCGATTAAAAACTTTACGGATATAAATCCAAATTCTAACTTTTAGGTATGCTTCACTGGCGAAGCCGATGGCTCACCGGCGCCTGGTCGAGTGCTAGACGGCATTCGTCTTCATTTGTCTCCGACACCGGCAAAGGAGGTGCAATAAAGGAGGCAGTGGCATGGGAGGTGCGGGAGGAGATTGTGGTGGGATGGTAGACCTCGTCGACAAGGCGACAGGATGAGAGGGGTGGGACGACGAGGAGAGGGCAGGAGAAATCTAAGATGTCAAATCTACATCCAGGGGTGGAAGATTCGGCTAGTTGAAAAAATCCACTAAAGCAATGTATAGACATGTTGGAAATAATCTTGTCAACGCCGTTTGTTTGTATGCGCGTGAGGAGTGTTGTAACGGTCCGTTTTTCGAATTATACTTAGTATTTGTTTTTGTCGGTTGGTTTCAAAAACTTATTTCAACTTAAGTTGTATTTTCAAAATCTCTTGCTTCTACCTCAAGTTCAAAATCTCTTTTTCCTCCTTTCTGGGCTCAGCCCAATTTCTCCTTTGGGCCTAACCTGTTCTTCCCTGACCCTTTCTCCGGTCCATCCCCTCCCTCTTGGACTTCTTGGCCCAGCTCCCTCCCCCCTCCTACTTTCTTCCCCACCCGGTCGTCACACCCACACCACCTGGTCACCTCCCTCTTGCCTGCAAGCAAAGACACGACACTCTGCGCCACCCCACCTGCCCATGGACTCCGGCGTCCCCTCCCTTCGCATGGTCTTGTCACTCGGGCACCGCTACGTCACCTCACGCCCGTGCCCTTCCCCTTTTCCCCCGCTCCTGCTCTGCGCTCTCCTTGACAGCGCCCGTGCTCCGCACCTACTCCCCTGCTGCCCGCGACTCCGGTGGCCGTCTTCGTCAAGTCCCATCGCCATGCGCCTGTGCGCTGCACCGCACACACGCATGCCTACGTCGCCCGTGCGTTTGGCCAACACTGCGCCTGCCTCTGCCGTCCTCGTGCCTACATCAGCACCTTGACCGCGCGTGCCTTCCCTGACGCACCCATCGCCTAGGACCGCAAAAGTCGTTGCACACAGCAACCCCGCCCGCACTGTCACGTCATCGCGTAGAGCCGCCCACACTGTCATGTCATCGCGTAGAGCCGCCCACACCGCTCCTCGGGACACCGCGCGAGCTCCCCGCGCCTCCAACGGCTCCCTCGCCCTCTTTCCCCGGCTATAAAAGGAGCTTTGAGCCTCCCCTTACCTCCCCTCTTTGCCCCCTTCGCCGATTGGTAGGTGTCCCCAAAGAATCGCCTAGATTTGGCTTCTTCTCCCCCTCCAGCCGAATCACCCCCTCCATCGCCGACAGAGTTACTCACCGCCTCAACCCAATCACCGCCACCAGGAGGACCTCCTCGACACCCCGAAGTCACCCCACACCACCCCGAGCATCTTCTCCCTCCTCAGCGAGCCCTCCGCGATCACCGATGCTAGCTCGCCTCGAGCATCCCCAAGCATCACCATCGCAGGAGCCACCGCTATTCCTCTCCTCCTTCAGTTCCGGTCGACTCCTTCATCATGATCCTCCAACATCTCCGACCACGAGCTTCCCCACGCCGTTCGTCGTCCACCGACCTCCTCCTACCTCTCTCTTGGTCTTGGAAAGCCCCCTTCCCCGTGCCCTGTTTTGCCTCTCGTCCCTTTCGACCACGTCCCGTAGTCGAAGCCCTTTCGACCACATCCTGTAATCAAAACCTCCTTTCGACTATGTCCAGTAGTCGAAAACCCCTTTTGACCACTCGTGTAGTCGAACCCCTTCGACCACGTTGCGTAGTCGAACCCCCTTCGACCACATTGTGTAGTTGAACCTCCTTCCGACCACTTGTGTAGTCAAACCCCTTCTGACCACTCGTGTAGTCGAGCCCTTCGACCACGTTGTGCAGTCGAGTCCCTCTTTCAACCACATCGTAGTCAAGGCCCCTTTTCGACCACGTCGAGTAGTCGAAAGCCTCCTTTCGACCAGGTCTGCAACCAGGTAGTGACGTAGTCGAAACCCTTTTCGACCACGTAGTCGATACCCTTTTTCGACCAGTACTCGAAGCTAATAGTATTTGCAGTGACCAGTATTCGATGACAACAGTACTCGAAGCCAGCAGTGCTCAACACCAAAACTTTGGAAGCTTCGTTCTCCTCTGTTATAACTCCGATTCTAGTGAAATTTGTTTCTAAATTTGTCTAAATTCAAGATCTTGCTTTTGTCACTGGTCTTATTTAATTTGGAGTTCATTTACTATTTATTTAATATTTATTTGCTCTCTTTGCTTGTTTGATCTTTTCCGATGCGTTCGTCCGAGTAGAGTTCGAAGACGCGGGAGATCTCCACTTCGATCAAGCACAAGATTGTCAAGACTCTCTTACCTTTAACCAAGGCGAGTTGATACTTTCATCATTTTGGGCCTACATTTTATGTAAATTATATTGATTTAAATTACCAAAATTGCATGCTTTAATTCTTTAATCAAATGTATATTAAATCTTAAGGTAGTTAAACACCCATTTGATGATTAATTAATTATTATACCATCCTTTGACAATTGAATCCATTATTCATGTCACCCTAGTAACTATGTGGTAAATACTAGTATAGGGTGTACTTAAGCGACATGTTAGTCTTGCTTAAGTACCAGGGCATTAAAATGCCTTAATCATCATCTCTTCAAACATGAAATGGTTTTGGGCAGTCATTGGAAGTCCATGATTGAAGCAAATGAGATAAATTGGTTTTACTACTCAAAACCCTAATAACTAGCTATTACCACATCTGGGCGGATGGAATGGTGGTGGGTGCTGTCGGAGCACGAGAGTGGTTGGTATGTGGTATGAATCGCCCGAATGGATTGAGGACTTAATCTTGTCATGACCTCCTGTGTAAAACAAGTACAACCACAAGTCTGCAAAGTGCAACTTGGCTTAGTAAATTTATTATACCCTGAAAGTCATCTCGCTGGAGGGGTAATAAGGGAGTGCAAGCTCGGGATATGTCCAGCTTGAAGGGGACACTGATGCAAGGTGAAGTTGAAGGGGCGAGGTAATTTGAAAGGTTACTGTGGTGATCTCTCAACTACATGACCAAGGAATCTTGTAGGGCAACAAGTTGATTATCTCTTGTGGGTATAGTGTACAACCTCTATAGAGTCTAAACTATTTAAATAGCCGTGTCTACGGTCAATGGAGGACATAAGAACCTACTAGAGTTAGTTCTATTTCAAAACCTTTATGGGTGGGATGAAAATCAGGTCGGGCTCACCTAGCCCTGAGATTGGATTTTTTTCTGAGTCATCGTGCTCAGTGTTGTTAATATGTGGGGGATAGCCTCAATCAAAATAAGTATAAGGTGGAGGTAACCTCTGTTGTTATTAAATATTGCACAATTACTCTCTTTAATAAAATGCAATTTGGTTAAAATGCTAAGTGATAGGAATTTGTAATTATGATAAATGAAAACATTGCTTTAGCAAATAAAAGAACCCGAGCCATCCTTGTTATGCCTTGCATGTATTATTATTGCATCTTATGTGTTGGCTCGCGAGCACAGAAGTTGTGCTTATTCTCGCTCTCTACCCTAAACCCTTCAGATCATGCGGATCAAGGAGATTATGAATACTACGAGGATCCCGAAGTCGAGGGACAGGGCAATGATGAAGAGTAGTCTAGTTCTGTAGTCTAGGTCTCGCCTCAGTCTAGCTGACTTCGTCGGTGCTTGCGTGCATCCAATATTATTCAGGTCTTTGGTTAATATCGGACACACATGGGCTTTCCTAGTCGCTTGCCTGTGGAGAGATGTGCTCTACCCCTTTTGCTTCTGCTGTAGCTTCCGCTACTTTTGTATGTAATCAATTTGGCATGTTCGGCCCTTATTGTAAAACTCAACCCAACGAGGTCTATGTCACTCTGATGTTTGTAATTTATTGAATGGTTTAGTTCACGCCATGTATGAAATGATTCAACAATGTGCATGTGAGTGTTATCTACTGATCCAGGGAATAGCACAGTGTTTTCACAGAGGATTTGGATTTGCGAAATTCGGGTCCGACAAGTGTGCATGTGTAGTGGGTGTGGCGTCGGAGTGGTGGTGTACTCTGAAAGTAAGGATCCATTTAGAATTGCAGTAGTGTATGTGTTGCACCATGCTAAAGATCATAATTATAGATGTAAAAATATTTGTAGAACTTCCGCAATTGCATAACGATGCAATGCACTTGTTTATATACACAAGAGTCCAGGCTTGCCAGACGTGTACAAAGACCGAACTGGATACAAAGACTGAACCGGATGTCGGATGGTGAACAGATCGATCAGGATGTTGCTACTAGCTAGCTTGCCGTGTTGAATACAAACATGATCTACAACATACGGCAGAAGATAAACTACCAAATATACAACAATCTTTCTATCTTAACATACCCCTGCAATCACAAATCAATAGATTGAGATTGTGCCGTAGAATCTTGAGTTGTTGTACTCCCAACAGCTTGGTCAGACCATCTGCAAGTTGATCTTGTGATGGCGCGAATCATATCTCGAAAGTCTTTTGCGCTACTCTTTCACGAACGAAGTGGAAATCAACTTCGATGTGTTTTGTTCTGGCATGAAAAACTGGATTTGTCGACAAATATGTCGCACCAAGATTATCACACTAGAGAACTGGTGCCCTCGCTTGAAAGATCCCAAGTTCTCCTAGAAGATATTGAATCCAAACTATTTCTGATGTCACGTTAGCTAATGCCTTGTATTTAGACTCTATACTTTATCTTGAAACCGTGGCTTGTTTCTTCGAGCTGCATGATATGAGATTCGATCCGAAGAAAACAAGGAAACCGCCAGTAGAGCGTCTATCATCTGTGCATCCAGCCCAATCTGTGTCAGAAAACACACTAACTAGTGTTGGTGCAGACTTCAGGATCAACAACCCAACTCCTGATGTGTGCTTGAGATATCGCAGAATTCTCTTGACAGCCGTCCAATGCAGATTAGTAGGAGACTGTAATAAATGACACACCTTATTAACTGAATATGATATATCTAGTGGATTCAGTGTTAAGTGTTGCCAAGATCCAACTATACTTCTGTATTGTGTTGTCTCTACCGCAGAAAGCATCTTCCCTTCTATTCTGGATTGTTTTTTCTGATGTCGACATTGGCGAGGCAATGGGTTTACACTCCTCCATCCCAACTCAAGATAATAATTTCGAAGTATACTTGGTTTGTGACAAGACCGCACCTGTACTAGACCAATTGATTTCATTGCCCAAAAAATAATGAAGATCACATAGATCCTTCAAAGAAAATTCGGCTTGCAATGCTTGTATATATAAGTTCCTTCACTACCTAATCCGAAGAACCTGTGACTATAATGTCATCCACATATATTAGCATATGTATGATCTTTTCTCTATGATTATAGATGAACAGTGAGGTATCCGCACGGGATGATATAAAGCCTAGCTCTTGCAATTTAGAGCTTAGTCTTGAGTACCATGCCCGAGATTACTGATTTAAGCCATATAACACCTTATCAAGTTTGCACAAGTAGTTTGGAAATTGCGGATGCTCGTACCCAAGTGTCTACCTCATGAACGCATCCTCTTATAGAATGCCGTGAAGAAACACATTCTGTACATCCAATTGTCGCAAGCATCAACGACGAGAGATGGCAATTGACAATATGAGTCGGATTGCAGTTGCCTTCACCATTGGATTGAAAGTATCCTCATAGTCTATGCCAAATCTCTGTTTGAAACCCTTCGCTACTAGGCGTGCCTTGCATCGATCAATCATCCCATCCGCCTTCATTTTCAATTTGAACACCCACTTGCAATCAATAGTATTTCGGCCACGATCAGGAAGAACAAGATGCCACGTTTGGTTCTTTAATAGAGTCATAAACTCCCGGTCCACTGTATTTTTCCAACAGGGTTTCTCTAGAGCTTCAACGTGTGATGTCAGCTCCATAGTGGCTAGATTTGCATGATGTCTCCTAGTTGCATCATAGTGGATAGTGTTGTCCTTGAACACTTTCGGTTGTCGTACACCGTATTTCAGACGGGTTTGCATGAGGTGTTGTCTAGGTGGCGTGGGATCAACTATGTACTCCATTGTTAGTAGTGCTGATATCATCATGTGTAGTCGACGTTGATGTCTCATTAGAAGGCGATGTCGACGGTACCGACGAAGGGATAGTTTCCTGTAAATCATCAGGAATGGCTTCCAAAATAGGATCAATATACAAAATAGTGTTACCAGGTATATTGTAACACCCTGGTTTTCTGAGCCTTTTTGAAAATTTTCAAAATAAAAAGAACAATTTTGTTTTGATGAGAATTCAAAGCTTAACATGAGGTTTTCAGAATTTGAAGTGTTTAAAATGACTAAGTCAAACTTCAATTAATCTCAAGCTTGATTTATTTGCTGGTATTCAAGCTCTCTGGAGCTATCTCTCCTTTTCTCTGTAGGATCTACTCTTCCCTTGCCCAGATCTCTTTCCTTTATCCTGCTTGGACATTCTTTTATGTCCAGATCTTCCCTTTTGTTTGGCCTTTGGTGCTGTTCTCCTTTTCATGTCTGCTCGAGCCTTCCCTTGTCTTTTAGAATTCCCCTCTGTCCAGACCACCTTCCTTGTCCAGCTTATCCCTTGGAGCAGAACCTTCCTTACTCCCCTTCGTGGTCTAAACCTCCTCTGAGGTTTAGACTTTCCTTGCAGCCAGACCTCTTCTAAGGACTAAACCATCTTTGTGGTTTTGACACTCCCCTTTTTGTTTCGGCATTCCCTAGGTCTAGACTTCCTTTGTGTAGCCCTCTTATATGCCCAGACCTCCCTCCGGTTTGACCTCGCCGGAACTCCCCTCACATCTTTTATTTGGATTCTTATCATCCAGATCACGTCTTTGTTGGCTTGAATCTCCTTGGATTAGACCTCTTTAGGCCAAGACCTCGTCTTTGGTTTCTTTTTGGTTTAGACCTCCTCTTGGTCTAGACCTCTCAAGTGTTTGGACCTCCCCGTGTCCTTCAGGACCTCACTGTGTCCTTTAGGACCCCCTCCCCTCATTCATTTGGACCTCCCTATGTCCTTCAGGACCTCCCTGTGTCCTTTAGGACCTCCCCCTCATTCATTTGGACCTCCCCGTGTCCTTTAGGACCTCCCTGTGTCCTTTAGGACCTCCCCCTCGTTCATTTGGACTTCCCCGTGTTCGTTAGGACCTCCCTTGTTTAGATCTTGACCGTTAAGACCTCCTCTTTGGAGATCTTAGCCGTCAGGACCTCTCTTGTTTAGATATTGACCGTTGAGACCTCCCCCTTTGGAGATCTTAGCCGTCAGGACCTCCCTTGTTTAGATCTTGACCGTTAAGATCTCCCCCTTTGGAGATCCTAGCCGTCAGGACCTCCTTCGCTTTTGATCTTGACCGTCAGGACCTCCCCTTGTGGATCTGACCGTCAGGACCTCCCCTATGGATCTGACCGTCAGGACCTCCCCTTTGTGGATCTGATCGTCAGGACCTCCCCTTTGTGGATCGTCGGGACCTCCCTTTGTGGATCGTGAGTCGGGATCTCCCTTTGGATCGGCCGTCGGGACCCCCTTGTGGATTTGACCGTCAGGACCTCCCTTTGTGGATCTGACCGTCAGGACCTCCCCTTTGTGGATCTGACCGTCAGGACCTCCCCTTGTGGATCTGACCGTCAAGACCTCCCCCTTGTGGATCTGACCATTAGGACCTTCCCTTTGTGGATCTGACCGTTAGGACCTCCCTTAACCTCTACGGAATCTACTCTAGGTCTCCGTAGGACCTCCCCTCCGGGCTCTGACTGGTCCCATATGTTAGCCACGCCTACTTTTCTTTATCCTTTGACCATGTACTTGGCACTTGGAAGTCTTCAAGCATTTAATGCCTGTTGTGTCGCATTAAATACTACAACCTTTTGGCAGCACCGAGCTATCTTTAGTCACATCTTTTACCTACTCCCATCTCCTCTTTTACCTACTCTTGAACACGTTTACTCTCTAGCCATATAAGCTGGGGCAGCCCTTCATCTTTACCTTTTTCCCTATTTTCATTCTTTAGCTCACCCAACCAATTCTCTAGACCTCCCTCTAACCATTGAGCCTCATTTGGCCAGCTCTCTGGATCCTCTCCCAAGCAGTCGAACCTCCTCTAGTCAGCCCTGTGGATCTCCTCTTGGCCATCAAACCTCTCTGTTGGCTCTAGTTTTATGTTCCTTTGGAGTTCTTTTGGTTTTTACTTGGCTTTGGTTTGATTTGCACTGTTTTAACGTGTAGACCTCGACGTCTCTAGAGAGCCCGAGCTTTGTGAGGGAGAAGGCCTGTAAAGCTAAAGCTTTCAAGCAAGAGGCAAGTTACACTCTTGATCATATTACACCCATTATTTCAACCTATATATATTCCATTTCAACTGTTAATGCATGCTTACTTTACTAAGTTATTTCAATAACTGTCTTTAAATTCATAGCTATACCTAAATCCTTTGTATGTCCACTGTTGACCTTGAACCAAATATTTTATCACCATAGGAAAACCTGGCTGCTACATTAGTGTGAACCAGGATCTTTGGAAAAACTTGATGCTTAGCCAAGCCTAGATCAATTCTTGTTTTGGGAGATTTCACTGCCAAAGACTAATGTGTCAAATGTTTTAATCCATGACATTGGGTTGTCATGGAGTTTTATAAAAAGGTTTATAAAAGGCAAACAAATGGAAAATTGGTTTGGACTGGGGCGAATTGATTGCTTGGTTGGTGCATGTCCATGCACGAGCTCAACTCGGGTAGAGTTGAGGCTCAGGGGTTCTATGGAAGTCGTCCTAGTCACTTAAGGACCGATCTTTTAGTCTATTTTGCCATGCCACACCGTGCAACCACATGTCCTGTATGGGCAGGACCTAGCTGATTAATTTGCAAAGTTCCACTATAGTTGTCCATTTGGTTGAGTTGGGTGGTCCTTCATGACCTACGTACATGCATTCCCACTGGCACAAGAGGGGGCCATGAACTCTGTGGGTTTCTATCCACAGGGGGGCGAAACTTTAGCGATGGGGGACTACAGTGGAACAATGCATTGTAAAGGCCTTGTCATGAGCTCTAGTCCTCTCACCAAAGGAAGTGTGAGGTGGCATTGACAAATGCCAAACAAACTAGGAATATCATGTCATGTGGGTAAAGCTGTACACCTCTGTAGAGTGAAAATCTATTCGAATAGTTGAGTGTGCGGTCAAGGACATGCTAGCAAAGCTGCTCTTAGTTAGATGTTGTTTTTTGTTTTAAAAAAGATTTGACAAACTTATTTTTGTAGGGATTTCTATCCCATGGGTTTTGGCGGGGAGCCATGTGACAGGAGGGTATCCTTCACCAATTGTGATGAATGTTATCCAACTGAAAAATGAGATTTGCAAAATGAACTTTACTTATTGTAATTGCCTTGAACTTAGTACTTGTATTTGAAATAAACTTGGCTTTATGCAAATCAACCATATTAAGCCTTCCCTTGAGATATCCATTTATGCATGTCATTCTGTTATTTGACGGGTGTAACTTGTGAGCACGGTTGTTGTGCTCACTCTTGCGTGAAAACTATTTTGAGCAGGGAAAGAAAGCCTTGAGGTGATCTGTGCAGTGGACCAAAGGGTCCTGGACGACTAGGATGCGCCCTCCAGCCGATTGCCTGTGGTGTATCGGGTGGCCTATTGTTTATCTTCTGTTGTATTATGGTTTGTTGGCTTGTATGCCTTCCCTTTTGTAAACAGCTTGTGTTGAAGTTATGATATCACTTTTGTATGCTGTGTGAGCTAGCCAGTGATCCTTGGGACTAGTTCAGTTGGCACGGGGGACCTTGGAGTGATCCAAGCCCTCCACGACCACCCTCAGGTTTGGTCGTGAGTGGTCCTGGGGTGATCCCAGCCCTCCACGACCTCCTCTGGTTGGTCGTGGGAGGTCTTGGGATGACCTCTAACCTCCACGACTTCCCCTGGTTTGGCCGTGGGAGGTCCTCGGGGTGCCCCTTGGCTCCACGACCTCCTCGTGGACTCTCTTAGGACCTCCAGGTGGTCCTACCGGACCTCCTGGGCGGTCCTGGAGGTCCTCTCGGGTGGCTCTGTTGGATCCTCTAGGAGGTCTGGATGGACTTTCCGGTTGATCCAGGAGGGGCACTCGGGTGGCCCCGGGTCGGGCGTCACATATATGCCTAGTTATACGGCCACCCCATCATCCACAATGTCCATGCTCAGAAAAGAGGAAGGAGTGGACAGTGGTGGAAGAAGCACTTGGTTAAGAAAAGACCGATTTTCAAAAGATTTTGACATCTCAGAGAAAGGAAAGATATTATCATCAAAGATGGTGTCTCGAGAGAAATATACTCGACCGGTGGGAGAGTAGAGACACTTGTATCCTTTATGATGACTACTATATCCAAGGAATACGCATCGCTTAGATCAAAACTGAAGTTTTCGATCATTATAGGGACGAAGGCACGACCAACATGACAACCAAAACTTTTCAAGAATGTGTAGTCTGGTTTTGCACCAAGCAGTCGTTCTATTGGTGCGGAGGTTTGAATCACTTTGCTATGTACTCTATTGATGAGGAAACATGTGGTTTGGAATGCTTCATCCCAAAACCGCATGGGCATAGAAGCTTGGGCTAGCAAGGACAACCCTACCTCAACTATGTGTCTATGCCTTCTTTTGTCCAAGCCATTTTGCTGATGCGTGTGAGGACACAAGACATGGTGGGAAATACCAACATGTTGAAAAAAGGAATGCAATTTTTGGTACTCCCCTCCCTAATCGGTTTGGACATATAATTTTCTTGTTGAGCAATCTCTCGACATGAGTTTGAAACTGGATAAAAGTTTTCTCAACATCAGATTTGTTCTTAAGAAGATATAACCAAGTAAACTTACTGAAATTATTTATAAAAGCTCACATAGTATTTACAACCTCTGGCTGAGATGCCTGTAGGCCCCCAGATATCAAAGAAGATAAGTTCTAAAGGAGAGGACGACACACGTGCTGAACGAGAATAAGGTAGCAGATGACTCTTGCCCTACTGACATGCATTAGAAATAGTGGCATTATTGAACTCAGTAGAATAGGGTAAACCATAGAGTTGAAGAACTTGATATACTATTATGGAAGAAGGATGGCCCAGACGATAGTGCCACTGCTCTCGGCTAGGTCTGGTGACGGACAACGCCTTCTTCTTTATGATTGAACCTCTAGGCGACGACAAAGGATAAAGACCACATTTATTGGGTCCTCGAAGAATAACCTTCTTCGTGACCCGATCCTTGACGAGAAAGAAGTCAAGATGAAAGTCAAGGAAAATATTATTGTCATTAGCGAGGCGATTGATGGAAAGAAGTTTTTTGTGAGCTTTTGGAACATGAAGGATGTTTCTTGAGAACAAAGAGTTACGTGGAGTATGGATTTGAGAGTGACCAATATGAGCTATATGCACACCTGACCCGTTTGTAGCATGTACTTGATCCCTGCCGAAGTACTTTTCATGTATGGCCAACTTGTCTAGTTCATTGGTTATGTGATTTGTAGTGCTGGTGTTAGTATACAACGATGGATCAACTGAGTAGGATCATGTGGTAGAAGTAGCAGCAACACGATTATATTCAGATTGATAGGAGTGGCCGAACCAATGATAGCACTTGAGCGCTACATGACCAGTCTTTCCGCAAACTTGGCATGTCGGCCTATTCCCTACAGGCATGTTGTTGCCATTGGTGTTGTTGTTGGAGAATTGTTGGCTTCGGTTGTTGTTGTAGTTCTGACCACTGCTGCGACGACCACCATAGACACGGCCACGATAACCTCCTCTGCGCGATGTTGCATTGGCTAACGAGCCCCCGATATGATATGTTGCATTATTATGCTCCTGTCGCAGTTCATAATTCAACATATGTGCATATAGATCACTGAGCCCGATAAGATCAGCCCGTGTGGAGAGCGACGCGACAAGAGGATCATAGTCGGCATCAAGTCCACAGAGCATGTAGAAGATGATCTCCTCCTCCTCCAGGGGACGCCGACAGCGGCAAGGTCGTCGGCAAGACCTTTCACCTTGTTGAAGTAGTCGACAATGGAGAGCTCCTTCTTCTGCATAGTAGTGAGTTGACGCCTGATTTGGATCATTTGTGCTCTAGATTGTGATGCGAACATATGTTCGAGCGCCATCCAGACTTCTGTAGCTGATCCCAAAAAGATAACACATGATAAAAATTCTAGTGATAAGGAGGAGAGGAGCGTACTAAGTACCATCTGGTCTTGTTGCAGCTAGATGTTGTAATCAGGGTTCGGAACTTGAGAGACGCCTGCATCTGTAGCTTGAGTAACCATCATTGCAGGAGCTCTCCTTGATCTATCTACGAAACCCAACTACTGTTGGCCTCGAAGGAACTAAAGGAGTTGTGCCTTCCAGAGGGGATAGTGATCGTGTGCCAGTTTGACGTTGACGAGATGGCCGAAAGAAGCCAATGACTGAAACATCCTGGTAGACATGGTTGCATCGATTGGAGATGTACGGGGCCTGAGTTTGAGGAAGTATATCTTGGCAACGTCATGGTAGAAGAAGTGGCTCTGATACCATGTGAAGATATTTGGAGAACTTCTGCAATTGCGTAACGATGCAATGCGCTTGTTTATTTACACAAGAGTCCGGTCTTGCCGGACGTGTACAGAGACCGAACCGCATGTCGGACGATGAACAGATTGATCAGGATTCTGCTACTAGCTAGCTTGCCGTGTTGAATACAAACATGATCTACAGCATACGGCAGGAGATAAGCTACCAAATATACAACAATCTTTATATCTTAACAACATAGACAATATTTCATTCGGAGAAGCGCAGCACCATATTGCTAGCCTCTCTCTCTCACTGCACCGACATGCATGGTGCATGCCTGCCTTATCCCTGAGCTCGATGGCTACTCTCACCTCTCATGGGGATGGATTAAAAGCCTGCAGATCAGCCCGGCCTGGGCCCTCTCGATCGCTCTAGAGTTTTATATGGATCGATCAGCGATTCAGCGACTGCCACTGCCCCGGCCACGACCAGCCTCGATCGCATGCATGCGCACGCATGTATTGCACACACAAGCTCCACAAGCTGCTAGGCCACAGCTGCAGCACGATGGACGCAGGCAGCGGCAGCGCAAGGCTCTGGCAAGCTAAGCTGGTCCCTTTGGCCGTCCCATCTCTCGCTGTTGCGCGCCATACCTCCCAACTGTTGCTTCCTCGAAAAGGCGCCAGGTGCGTGCACGTGTGCCCCTGACCACCACCTCTCCCTCTCTCCCCTCTCGCATCACATATATCACACCCACACACATCACATCACATATCACCTCTCTCTCTCTAGCCTCTCTCTCTACAAGCTAGCCTCGATTCAATTCTTCAGGTGGCCCATACCTCACCTCTGCATTGCATCCATGTCGTCCATGCCTGTTAAATTACTGCTGCTACTCACTCCTCACCACTGGAGATAGCTACGCTGCTGCTCCTTCTGCTGCTGCTGCAGTAGCATGCTGCTACTGTTACTTGCATCAGCCTCAAACTTCGCGCTCGCAAAGCTGCATTGCTAGCTCATGCAGTAAAAAGGCCGGGAACCAAACCAGTAACCTGCATGCAGCCTCCATAATCATTTGCTCCCTTTTTACTGCATGTATCGATCATCGATGCACGCTGGATGCTGCAATGAGCTAAGCCTGCAGCTACCTTGCCTCGGTGGTTAACAAACCAACCATGCATGCAATTGCATATGCATACGATCGAAGCAGGCAGGGCCGCAGGGGCAGGCAGGCATGCACTGTGGGGCCCCCCTGTCACAGAGATAGGGGGAGGAATAAGGTTGGAGACTCATACACTGTGGGGCCCACCTGTTATAGAGATAGAGGGAGGAATAAGGTTGGAGACAAAGGTCTCCAACCCTAACCGAGCTAGGCTTTTGTGTTTGGGGGCTGTGGCTGGCGGCGGCGCGTGCGAACGGGCGGCTTGATCGCGTAGCTCACCGGCCGTTGGAGCAGCTCTTCTTTCTACACCCCGAATCACAGTGAGATTTTTCCCCTTTTTGTTCTTCCTCTCTTCCGATTTGATTTCGGTTTTGGGCAGTGGGAGCTGCTGCGCCGCCATGGTTGGTCACGGCATCGACGGCAGTGAGATTTGACTCCCCCTCCTTGCACACTCCTCGTTTAGTTCCTTGCGCCATCTCCCTGTTGAGGCCGTGGTGAGGAAATTGGGGTGTTGCGCCATTGAGGTTTGGGCTCGGCCGGCTTAGGATTGATTTTGGAGAGAGGCTTCGAATTAGTGGTTTTTTGCTCCTTGGTTGCATTCGGCTGATGCATCTTCGGTTGGTTCTTGTGTGTCATTCCCTGTACCTCGACTTTGCAATTTGGTGTCCCAGATTGCGAATTGGCATTGTATCTCCGTCAATCTCGTTCATTAAAATGCGGCATAGCGGGACAATTGGTTTTATGATTCAGCGCCTTTGGCGTGCCTTGCCAGGTTTACTATTCGGTGGCTTTGAGTGCCATCCACATCGTGAGCATCGTTGATTTCTATTATGTGCATTACTTTACCAAAGTGTGTTGTGCTAGTTGATTATGTAATTCTGACTAGTACTGGGAGACTTGGTTTAGTAATGTTGTGGGCTCGAATTAATGCTCGATGTGGATAATTGTCTTATGCTGAAAATGGAATGATAGCTAGATCAGACTTGAGCTAATTGTTTTGCTTACTGTTGTCATTTCATCTTTAGCAATTCAGTTCAGTCTCTTTTAGTAGTTCGGTTGCTTTGTGCCTACTGAATGTGATTATTTTGTGCACTGTGATACCTCTATTTCTTTGTTAGCCGAAAAACAGTAAGGGTTGTGATCTAATTTTTTTGCATTGAGAGATATTTTGTTCTTCTGTTAGTCGAAAAGCTTAAAAGTGTTGTTGATGTGATCTCATTTTTGCACAGTGACATAATTAATCCTTTGTTGGTTGAAAGTATAAATTGCTATTTATTGCTTATGAGATAATTCTTGACATATTAGTAAAGCATTCTTTTAAGCTCAAAGTCTGACTAATAGTTGTCATATCTAATTTGTGAAGAGTATAGACATTAGTGGCGAGGAGGCCAAGATCTTATCTTGTACAGCTCGGCATCTGAGGGCAATAAACAATCAAATTAAATCTTAGCATTATGCTGATTTCTTTTGTTGTCAAGTTCTATCTTTTGCGCATTTTATACTATTTAAATGACATGAAGATGATACATGCTTTTATGTTATTTTTGTCATTTAAATGCTGCTGAAAATATGCTTTAATTGTAATAATTGTTGCTAGAATTATTTATAAATATTTACTAAAACCGCTAGTTTTACAACACTAGCTACTCCCATATCATTCATCGTTGCTCCACTACCTTCTATTCGTGTGTAATAAATCTTCCTTTTTACAATTGCACTCTGTTAATTTGGAACACGTGAATGAAACATGAAAAGTACAGTTCAGGCTCGTTTGGAACACGGGGATTTCCCCGGTCATGTGTGAATTGAACTGTTTATGTGAAATTACCACGAAATTCCAAAGTCCCAAACAGCCCTCGATTGCTAAGAAACTTGGAAAAAAAATTCATGTATTCTAAACCGGGCCTCAATATCTACAGACACGTGGGAAATATTTATGTATTCTAAACAGGGCCTAAATAATTGCGGAATGCCATGTGTGCATGCAACAAAAGCAGCAAATGCAATCTTACTAAAAGAATATGCATGTACATACACTGTTGTTAACTTTTACTCCAGTAAATTAATCTGCACAAGCTGTAAATATTAGCAAGGCAATAGGCATGTGTACTGGCTCAAAGAGAATTAACCACAAGGAGAACGATGTGCCACCATTGGAGCCGGCTTATTACATGTATATTAATAATTGAGTAAATTTTACTTTGGACCATGTAATTTTACCATGATTTCACTTTGCATTACCTCTTCTTAATTACCATGTGTTGCACTTTGCACCAAGGTAAGGATTTTGCCGTCTTTTTCGGTGCTCGCTGACGGTAAACAACAGTGAGAGAGAAACATGAGAGGCGTGCAGGGAGCTTGCCGGCAGCAAGGCACGGCCGATGAGGTGGCAGCAACCCAAAAAATAGAGAGAGAGAGAGAGAGAGAGAGTCATTGTGCCGCCACCGCCAGCGATGCTTCGGCTATTCTTCTCCCCTTTCGATCTATTTCCTACCTTCATCTACCTCTCCTCTCTCCATCCCGTGCCTCACCGATGCCTTCCACGTCGCCGTTCACCGTCGGCGAGCATCGAAGAAGGTGGCTAAATCTTCACCCTGATGCAAACTGCAACACATGGTAAGAAGAGGTGGTGCAAAGTAAAAAAAAATTGATAAGGATGGTGCGAAGTGAAACTATAGTAAAATTATATGGTCCAAATGAAATTGACTCTTAATAATTAAACACACCTGTGAACGTCCGGTTTGAGACATAAAATATAGCAATAGTTGTGTGTCATATATACGTGGTGAAGTGGTTGGGCTAGCCTGTGCAGCGCTGCAGCCAGAACAACCAAAATGGAAAGGAACAGAGGAGGAGAGCTAGCAGCTTGTCGTTCGTTGGTGAAGTGGTTGTTCATGTGATACCATCTATCCATCTATTTTAGCCATCTAGCCAAGTGCCTTCACACATCTGTTCATACATGGAACCAACCCAAGAGAAACAACAACGAACTCACCCATCATTCTCCATAAAATACGCAGGGTTGTACAAAGTTAGCTAGTCATGTAGCCTCTTTCTCCGGCTGGAGACTAAGAGTAAAGATAGATAGAGACATATTAATTAGTATATCATCAAAGCTGCTTAATTAATTACCATTAAGTCCTTCCTCTCCAACATGATGATGCATTGCTTAAGTAAATAAGGTAAAAGTAAAACACGAATTAAGTAATTTAACAGGTAGCAAACACTAACGGAACACTAGTTTTAACCATCCATCCCTTGCTCTTGCAAGCAGATTTTACCACGGATTAAACAAACACAAGATGAGGAGCATAATTAGCAAAGGGCGGAAGAAATTGATTAACTCTAATTAGCTTCCATTCCTTCCATGTCCATGCATGGTTGCATCCGTCCCTTCCATGTGCATCAGTACGGCGCCACGCGGCCGCCGCCTCCGCCTCCTCCGGCGCTGGTCCACTCGTAGGTGTCTCCGGGAAGCTGGATGCCGTTCATCAGGTTGTGGGGGAGCTGGTCGGGTGCCAGAGATAGCTGCTGGTGTGCTGGCAATGGGAGCGGCGGAGGCGGCGGCGAGGACTGCGCCGCCAGGCCCGGCGGCGGTTCTTCGTCGTCCAGAGGGAGGCGCTCGTAGGAGGCGTTGCCGAACGAGGCGGCCATGATGACCACGGGCCCGGAGGCCACGAGCGCGCCGGCGACAGTGCCGCCCACGACCTGCCCCTGGCCGCCGGAGACGTAGACCGTGAGCCCGGTGGCTAACGGAGGGGTCAGCGGCGGGAGGAAGGACCCGGAGAGCGAGAGGATGTCGAAGCGGCCGACGAGGCTGACGACGGCGCCGGGCCCCGCTCCAGGCTGCCTGATGGAGACGTTGGCGACGGCGCCGGTGCCGCTGAGCACACAGACGCCGACCTGGCGGCGGCGCGCGAACGCCGCAACGCTGTCGACGACGTCGCAGCCGGCGGCAACCTCCAGGACGTGTGCGCGCAGCGCGCTGGCGCTGTCCCGTGTGATGATGACCGGCGGCTTGGCCTTGTTCTTGGACCCAGCGGGGCGGCCCCTGGGCCGCCGCACCACCACCGCCGGCTGGTGCTCCTCGGCGGCCCCCTGTTGCCCCGCCCCCACCTGCTCCACTCCCGCGCCTCCGCCCTCGCCGCTCCCGTTGCTCCCTGCGCTGTTGATGGTCTTGCTCTCGTCCACGAGCTCCTGCTTCGTCGCCATCCCATTCCCACCGCCCCCGACAAGCTGGTGCTCCTGGAAATGCTGGAACGCCGGGTGCTGCCCCGGGTAGTGGCCGTGGAACGGGTGGAACGCCACCGGCGGCGCGAAGTGGTGCCGGCCTCCGTGCGCCGCCGCCGCCGCTGCCACGGGATCCATCGATCGATCAACGAATTCTTGCACGTTCTTGGCCGGCTACTCTTGGTCTTCGAGTTCTTGCTGGATGCTGCTGCTGCGAACGAGACGACGGTGGTGGTCAAAGGAAGAGGGGTTCGTTTGGCTTGGTGCGGTGCGGTGCCGGGAGGCCGAGAGGGGGTTAAGACAAGCGCGTAGATTGGGGGACGCGGGGCCCACCATGGGTGGGTCCCACGAGGGTTCGGCTCGGGCGCGGGCGGCGTCGTCGCTGTCGTCTGATCCTGATCGCGATCGCGCCTCGCCGGGCTACTGCTGGTGCTGGCCACGTCTGTCGCTGACATGTCTGATTGCACGCGAGCGGCTGTGTTGACCCTTTAGGCGCCACACCACCCTACCCTTCGGCGTCACCGTGCAAGCAAGCGTTAACCATGCATTTCTTTTGTTAGTACTAGTGAAATGTTATTATTTGCTACTGTTGTGCCTCATCAAACTGCCGTAATACCAAACGGAGCGTAGGGTACTAGGGTGGGAGAGTTTTGGAATATTGAACTCTTTTTTTTTTGCGAGAAATGGACTATTTTTGGGGTCTGATCTTTTGCATGCAGAGACAGAGGCGGAGGGAGAGGGGAGGCGGGCTGACAGGGCCTGCCCCCCCCCCCCTCATTATTTTTTATTTCTTTTCATTAGGACATAAGATCATTATAACTTTGCTACGATTAAGCCTCTACTTATTCAATTATGTGATTAAGTAACGGTTAAGGTGAAACTGAAAAGTCTAGGAGTTAATTTGTGACACGTGAACCCATCTTATGTAGCATCTAGATTTTTTTTTTCTTCCCAAATTTTTAAGCTAGTATTGAGTCTAATTTATACCACACAAGTATATGATATTTCATCTCTCTGCATGTTTAGAGTTTGATCAAGCACTTCTTCCTTGTCCCTAGCTTCTGTTGCACTATCTATGACTCGGTGAAGTGTGCAAGTGTTGTTACAGTATACATCTTGTGTAACAAGACTATTAGAGATAGAATAAATCTGTTATGATTTGTATTTGTATTCTTTTATAACTCACGGTCGTCGCGCACTCTGCCGACGTCCACCACTGAATTTCTTCCTCGTGGTCTTTCCTCTCTTTCTTCATCGCTACCAGTGCGCAACTCACGTTCGACTACCTACTGTTGGCGCCTCTAATCGTTGCACCATCGACTTCCCTCTTTCTTTACCGCAGCAATCTTGTTTGCCGTTGTCCCCTCTTGTTCTCAATGACCAACACAGATTTATCTCCAGTGTCCCTCTTCTTCTTCTTTCTTTCTTTTTGGTTGCATACTTGCACCACCCGTCTACTCCGGCAATCACCGTGTTGCACGACTCTCTCTCTCATGCACTCATTTGCGCACCGCCACCGCCGTTGAGTCCTCCCACTACTACTGTTTCTGCATGTCCCTCGACATTGATGGCTGATCTGTGTTGCCTCGACTATAGTGACCTTCTTCGACTGCGACAACCTCGACACCGCCTTCTCGCTACATCAATGTCATCTTCGTCTACGGTGACCTACCACGACTACTTCATCAACGGTGCCACTCTTCATGATCAGCAATCCTACTTCGACAGACAACTTCACCACCGGCTCATATGGCACTCTCATCGACTTCTACTCTAGCTTGAGCATCCTCATCGGCTTCTTCTCCAGCCTGAGCGTCCAGCTACGCTCCTACTCGGACTGCCGGGGGATGTTAGAGTATATGTATGGCAAGATTATAAAAAGATAGAATAGAATCAATTAGGATGATTTGTATCCAATATGCTTCCTTCCATACTCTAGTAACCTTCCATATCTCTAATAGATTGACTTGAACTCTAAGTCACCGTGTATTCTATATATATGCCCCCCAGGCTCGATCAATACATTACCAATTATTCCGGTTATTCTACCCTCCTTCATGATGTCAGAGCGGGTTCGCATCTGGACATGTTCCTAGCTATCGCCAAATTCTACTGCGCGTTGCCCAGGAGAGGCGATGTAATCTCCTAGGGGCTGCGCATTGTAGATAGATGACCTCACTCTTCCTCTCCTATCCGATAGATCGATTTCTTTTTCGCCGATCAGTAGATCAGATCTAATTTTTTAGCTTCTTCTCCACTGCTGACCATACCTGCCATGGTGATTGACTGCCTCTTCATTGTCTCTCCTCGTGCCTCCCCGGTCGCCGCGCACTCTGCCGGCATCTGCAAAATCCAGCGTCACCGACCGTAGCTGTGAGTCAACATCACCTTTCTTCCCGTCGGTCGTGTTTCCTTTTCTCATGCTTCGTTATTTTTCTCTTCTTTCTTTTGATCCGGTCCAAACACATGCAATCAGCCCTCCTCATGCGTTGCATGCATGCCAATTGTTTTGCTTTCCCCGTAGATTGAAACCAATCTGCTCCAAGTCATCTTCTCTGCCGACGCGATCTTGTCGCGTCTCTGCATAAGAAACTAGTTGCTGCTGCCCTAGTGTGCCGCACCTTCTCCATGTAGCCCATGCAAGAACACGAATCCAATAGATCGTCGCCACTCTTGTTTTTTTTTATCTTTTCATTTTCCCCCTGCTGGATCCCTGTCGTACGGCTTCCTGTTCTCTTTGTTTCTTGATGCTTGCCCCTGCCAAAGTGCTCTTATGCTCCGATAGACCATGTTGTTTATATTCCGGCACACGTTGCCTACCATGCATGCCCTCTCTCCTGTTGGAATTAATATAGGCTAGGCCCAAATTTATATTCTAATTAATTCCTGGTAAATCTCAAAGGTCCATGTGCATGTACTAAAACTGTTTAGTCCCACATGGAGGAATGAAGGGGAGCTACACCACTTTATAAGCTGGAACGTGGTAGCCCTCTTGTGGAATTGGAGAGAGCCAACACACACGCGCGCTCGCTCGCCGAGCCGAGCCGAGCCGTGCGGTGCGTGTGCGTGTGTACGCAGGCGTGTCGGGTGCAGGCGCGATTTTCTTTATCTATTCGAAAATCGAAACGCACTGACTCGTAATTGATTGCGAATCAATGGCAACCATTGGTCCTGGTCTCTTCTGGCTCATGAGATACAATCCATGACCACAGAACTTGAGTAATTCAAGTGTGTGTTATGTGTGACGAACCTGGTCATTGGGCCAAGGATTGCAGCCAACGCAAGGGTGGGAAGAATCAGCAAGGGCAGAATTCAAAGTCTGCTAATATTGTTGTTGGTACTACTGAGATGGGAACGACAGGGTATGGTAATTTACCTACTATTCTTTCCGTATGTCAATCTACCGATTGGTGGATAGACACTGGTGCTAATATACATGTGTGTGCTGATATTTCATTGTTCTCTTCTTACCAGGTCACTCGGGATTCAGCCGTTCTAATGGGGAACGGCTCACATGCTACTGTTCATGGTGTTGGCACGATCGATCTGAAGTTTACTTCGGAGAAGATTGTGCAACTAAAGAACGTGAATCATGTGCCATCGATCAATAAGAATCTATGTAGAGATGGCTTTAGACTGGTATTTGAGTCCAATAAATTTGTAGTGTCCAAGTGTGGACAATTTGTTGGTAAAGGCTATATATACGGAGGCTTGTTCCGCCCATCTCTTTCAGATTTGTGTAATAATGTTGTGAACCACGTTTGTTCCGCCTGCTAAAGGTTCTAAATGTCAAGTTTGTGTGCAATCAAAGCAGCCTCGTAAGCCTCATAAGGCCGCGGAGGTAAGAAACTTGGCACCATTAGAACTCATACATTCAGATCTGTGTGAGATGAATGGTGTGTTGACAAAAGGTGGTAAGAGATATTTTATGACTTTGATTGATGACTCCACTAGGTTCTGTTATGTGTATCTTTTGAAAACTAAAGATGAAGCTCTTCACTACTTAAAATCTATAAAGCAGAAGCTGAGAACCAACTTGAAAGGAAAATCAAAAGGGTTAGGTCTGATCGTGGCGGAGAGTACTTTTCTAATGAGTTCAATTTATTCTGTGAGGAACATGGTATAATTCATGAGAGGGCGTCTCCCTATTCACCCTAGTCAAACGGGGTTGCTGAAAGAAAGAACCGCACTTTAACTGATTTGGTTAACGCCATGTTAGACACATCGGGTCTTTCCAAAGCATGGTGGGGGGAGGCTATATTGACTTCATGTCATGTCCTAAATAGGATTCCTACAAAAAATAAAGAGATAACCCCATATGAACAATGAGAGAAGAAAAGACTATCACTTTCATACTTGCGCACTTGGGGTTGTTTGGCGAAAGTCAATGTGCCAATTCCTAAAAAGCGTAAGCTTGGACCCAAAAACGTGGATTGCGTCTTTCCAGGCTATGCTCACCAAAGCGTTGGATATAGATTTCTAGTGGTGAAATCTGGAGTACCTGACGTGCATGTTGGTACAATTATAGAGTCCAGAGATGCTACATTCTTTGAGGATATTTTTCCGATAAAAGATATGCCTAGTTCATCGAGTCGGGAACTCGATACAATTCTGAACTCGCCATTCCAATGGAATATTTTGAACAAATCCTGAGCAAATTCACGAGGAGGAAGACAATGAAACTCTAAGGAAGAGTAAAAGACAAAGGACTGCAAAGTCTTTTGGTCCTGATTTCATTGTGTACCTTGTGGATGATACTCCAAGTACTATTTCTGAAGCGTATGCTTCTCCAGATGCAGAATACTGGAAGGAAAGAGTCTGTAATGAAATAGATTCCATTATCTCTAATGGAACTTGGGAGATCACTGAGCGTCCTTATGGTTGCAAACTGTGTAGGATGTAAGTGGGTGTTCAAAAAGAAGCTTAGGCCTGATGGTACTATCGAGAAGTACAAGGCACTGCTTGTGGCCAAGGGTTATACCCAAAAGGAAGGCGAAGATTTCTTTGATACTTATTCACTTGTGGCTAGATTCACTACTATTCGAGTACTACTATCTCTGGCTGCCTCACACGGTCTTGTCGTTCATCAGATGGACATTAAGACTGCTTTCCTAAATGGAGAGTTGGATGAGGAAATTTACATGGATCAGCCAGATGGATTTGTAGTAGATGGTCAAGAAGGAAAGGTGTGCAAGTTGTTGAAATCTTTGTATGGTCTTAAACAAGCACCTAAGCAGTGGCATGAAAAGTTTGATAGAATTTTAACATCTGCAGGCTTTGCTGTGAATGAAGCTGACAGATGTGTGTATTATCGCCATGGTGGGGGCGAGGGAGTCATTCTATGTCTGTATATTGATGACATACTGATTTTTTAGACCAACCTTAATGTGATTAAGGAGGTCAAGGATTTCTTGTCTCAGAATTTTGAGATGAAAGATCTGGGAGTAGCTGATGTTATCTTGAACATCAAGCTGTTGAGAGGTAATGATGGTGGGATTACATTGTTGCAATCTCATTATGTGGAAAAGGTTCTGAGTCGTTTTGGTTATAGCGACTACAAACCCTCTCCAACACCTTATGATCCTAGCGTGTTGCTTAGGAAGAATCGGAGAATAGCTAGAGACCAATTGATATATTCTCAGATAATTGGTTCACTCATGTATTTAGCTAACGGTACAAGGTCTGACATCTCGTTTGTTGTGAGCAAACTAAGCCGTTTTGTTTCCAATCCGGGAGATGATCATTGGCATGCTCTTGAGAGGGTAATGCACTATCTAAAGGGTACTATGTGCTATGGCATTCATTATCTGGGTACCCTGTCTTGGAGGGTTATAGCGATTCAAACCGGATATCGATCTTTGATGAGATTAAGGCCACAAGTGGATATGTCTTCTTACTTGGAGGTGGCGCTGTTTCATGGAAGTCTTGCAAGCGCACCATCTTAACGAGGTCAACAATAGAAGCGAAACTCACGGCATTAGATCGCGCCATTGTTGAAGCGAATGGCCGTGAGCTCTTGATGGATTTGCGGTGGTTAAAAAGCTGTACAAGCTATTACGATGAATTGCGACAATCGATGTGATTGTCAAAGTGAACGATTCTAAGGATAATATGAAATCATCAAGACATGTGAAGAGAAGATCAAGTCTCGTCAGGAAATGAGAAACTCGAGTAATAGCTTTGGATTATATCCAAACGACTAAGAATCGACAGATCCCTTCACAAAGGGTTTATCACGAAATGTGATAGACAATGCATCGAGGGATGGGTTTGAGACCCGTGAGTTATACCATAGTGGTAACCCATCCTATGTGATCGGAGATCCCGTGAAGTAGGATTGGCGAAACAAGCTATTGGTTAACTGGGAGGAGAGTACCTTTATAGACCCACTCCATTGGAGATGCAATTCTCTCCTAAATCTGTATGGCAGGTTGATTTTTATCTTAATGTGTTCTGTGGCTTGTTAAAGCAAAGATCTTTGCCCTCTGAGCGATCTTGAAAGAACACACCTATATGAGCCCGATCGCTAGTCACAGTCTATAAAATAGGGTAATTTCTAGGAAGCTCATGAATAGGCCAGAGTATGACTTATATGCTCCAACTCTTGAGGATGCTGGCGACCTAGTATCGATTAACGACTTAAGTGAAACTTATTCACACAAAAATATCAATTCAAGGCTTAGTCCATTGTGCGATTGTGGATCGTGTAGTTTATGTTCTAGATGGATGTTCAACCTTAACCGGTCTCTATCAAAACACAGGTATATTAAAACAATACTGTGGATCAAGACATTTGACATGTGCCCTTGGGATCTGACGGGGGATTGTTGGAATTAATATGGGCTTGGCCCAAATTTATATTCTAATTAATTCTTGGTAAATCTCAAAGGCCCATGTGCATGTGCTAAAACTGTTTAGTCCCACATGGAGGGATGAAGGGGAGCTACACCACTTTATAAGGTGGAACGTGGTAACCCTCTTGTGGAATTGGAGAGAGCCAACACACGTGCGCACTCGCTCGCCGAGCCGAGCCATGCCGTGCCATGCGTGTGCATGTCTTGCAGCGTCTGTGGCGTGTCAGTGCGGTAGCGATTTTCTTTATCTATTCAAAATCAAAGCGACTTGACTTCGTAATTGATTGCGGATCAATGGCAACCGTTGGTCTCTTTATTTTTTGGCGAATAGAGTTCTGGTTCATGATTGGTCTTTGGACTTCCTGGCGGCTGTTGGCCTTTGCACTTACTGGCGACTGTTGGCCTTTGGACTTCCTGGTGACTGTTGGCCATTGGACTTTCTAGTTCTAGCTATTTAAAGAACAGAGTCTGGTTCTTCTCCAAGGTTACACACAACAGAACTCCACTATTTTTGTTGCTGCCTCTGGCTATCTCCATCCCGGCGAGGTGCGTGTACGATCGCACTAGGAGAGCAGGCCTCTGGAACCTTCGTCCTTGAAGGCTTGCACGAGCGAGGGCGAATAAAGTTTTTGGGGAGCGTTCGCGCGACTGCTCACTTCTACGTCTACATCAAGTGCACGACTACGACTCTCTACTACGTTCTACATCAACTGCACGACTACACGACATCCATTACATCATGACGAACAACGACATTATCAAGAATTTTGGTGCTACTTCTTCTTCTACTGAATCTGGGTATGTTACTTGGTTTGCTTTACTATTTGTTATTGTGTTGAACGTTGAGATAGATATGCTAGTTTCTGTCTTTCTAAAAATTAGTATGCCTATAGTGTTCATAGATACCTGCTTTGTGTTTGTGAAAATAGCTAAAGTATTTTCTATGTTTTATCTAGTATATTTCTGAATTAAAGTAATTCAAAAATGCTTATATAATCAACATCTAATTCTTTGTTTTTTGCTCTTTTCTCTCTCATCCATGTCATGTTTCTGGTTGGATATCCGCATGCATGTCCAAATTGCTTGTCTACTCCGGCAACCGTCGTGCAGCTTTGGCCCTCTCTTCTACGCCAATCTATGCACCGCCACCATCGTCGAGTCCTCCCACTAGTGTTGCTACTGCATCTCCATCAACACTGGTGGCCGACTTGTGGGTCCCTCATCCCCCAACACCTGCTATTCGACGACCTCAACTACGGCAGCCTCCCACGACTTCTACTTTGACAACTACATAACCAACCTCTCGACGGCAGACAACTTCACCAACGGCTCCTCGCATGGCACTCCTCGTCGGCTTCTATACTCCATCTTGAGCATCATCGTCGGCTTCTTCCCCAGCCTGAGCATCTGCGACGCTCCCGCTCCGACTGCAGGGGGATGTTATAGTATACGTCTTGTGTAAAAAGACTATTAGAGATAGAATATAATCAGTTATAATTTGTATTTGATTCATTCCTTATCTCTAGTAGATTGACTTGAACTCCAAGTCACCATGTACTCTATATATATGCCCCCGAGGCTCAAGCAATACATTACCAATTATTCCGGCTATTCTATCCCCCTTCATGTGCGTTGAACTCCACCAAACTCAAATTATCATTCATCATGCTCATGATTTTTGTTCTATTTCATTTTTGATATAAAAATTTCCCTCCTACGAAAACCTCTATTTTTGTAAATACTTAAAACGTCTATATCGTGTTAGGACGATAACAAATTCATGTCTCTCGAGCTCTCGGCCTCCTATGGCTCAATCCTGGCTCCGCCCCTGGCAGGAGATAGATGGGTTGAATCACAGTAGATAGCATGACGTTCGTTACGATATATTGTTTTTGGTTCTACGAGGAGGTTTGGAAGAACTTTCCTGAGAAAAAGACACAAATGTTGCGGAAAAGCGTCGGTTTGCATGATGCATGATGAGAGAGAAAATCTTGAAGTTGACTACTAATTCTTGAACGGGTTGATCAGATCAACGTTTGTATGAGAAATGACTCATGTGGATATCATTCTGTCTTGACGTAGATACTCCGAAGTTGATATACGTAGGAACATTGTACATGTGAGTGGTATCCAAATAGTCAACTAAACTATCGGTTCACGTTTCAAGTAATCGCCTGATGGAACATGCCTGATCTACGTCATCCATTGAACCTTTGGCACCATTCCTCGCACATTATGTTTCGCATTTTTTTTGGTTTCACTTACTGTGTTTAGATGTGATCATTTGTTAACTATTTACATCACACTATGTAGAGTTTTGAAATGTTAAGCTCTGGTGTTGACGCCAAAAATCAACACACGGAAAAACAGCACCAACGCGCAGCACCTAGACGGAGCTAGTCGTGGTACAACGCGATGATGATTTGCCCTGGCTTGATCTTGAAACCCAGCCGAGCAGCAAGCAGAAAGAGGTCGGGAAAGGGATAGAACTACGGGAAAGCTATGATAGAAAAAACAATAGATGTAAATTGTATTGATCGATTGGTTGATTTTTACAATCGGCCATGACTCTCTTCTATTTAAAGGGCGGCAGGTCTTAGCCGTGAGAGCTCAGGACTCTTAAACCGAACCAATGTTACAGATATGATTCGGTTATGATCTCCAAACCTTCTATAATTGACAATTTTTTCCTTTTCGGTCACATAAGTTCCCTTAAGGAGCTCCTAGAGAGAGGTCTTGGACACTTGGCGGGAAGTCTTGTGGGAGGTCCTGAGGAGGTCTACGCGGGAGGTCTTGAACGGTCCTAATGAAGCCTCGTAATGTCCCTAAGGAGGTCCTGAACATTCCTGATGATGCCACGTGAATGTTTCTAGGGAAGGTCTTGGACGTCCTTGATTAAGCCGCGTAAATGCTCCAAGGAGGCCATAGACAGCTCTGATTAAACTGCGTAAGTGCTCCGAGGAGATCCTGGACGGCTCTAATTAAACTGCGTAAGTACTCCGAGGAGATCTTGGATGACTCTGATTAAACTGCGTACGCGCTCCGAAGAGGTCCTGTGCAGCCCTGATGAAGCCATGTAAACACTCCTGAGGAGATCCTGAACAGCTTTGATGAAGACGCGTAGCACTCCGGAGGAGGTCCTGAACGGCTTTGATGAAGACGTGTAGCACTCCAGAGGAGGTCCTGAACGGCCCGGATAAAAGGCGCGCGAGTTCTCCAGAAGTTTTGTGCGGCCTGATGAAGCCACATGAGCGCCCTTGAGGAGGTCCTAGGCGGCTCTGACGAAAGCGCGCGAGAGTCCCTAGGGAGGTCTTGGGCGGCTCTGATGAAGCCACATGAGCGCCCTTGAAGAGGTCTTGGGCGGCTCTGATAAAGGAGTGCGAATGTCCTCGGGAAGTCTTGGGCGGCTCCAATGAAGCCACGTGAGCGCCCTTGAAGAGGTCTTGGGCGACTCTGACGAAGGCGCGCGAGTGTCCCTGGGGATGTCATGGGCGGCTCTAATGAAGCCACGTGAGCGCCCTTGAAGAAGTCTTGGGCGGCTCTGATGAAGACGCGTGAGCACTCCTGAGGAGGTCCTGGGCGGTTCTAATGAAGCCACGCAACACTCCGGAGGAGGTCTTGAGCGGCCCTGATGAAGGCGAGCGAGCACTCCCGAGGAGGTCTTGGGCGGTTCTGATGAAGCTACGCAGCACTCCTGGGTTGGTCTTGGCCGATCCTGATGAGGCCACGTGAATGCTCCTAAGGAGGTCCTGAGCGGCCCCGATGAGACCACATAGCGCTCCTGGGGAGGTCTTGGCCGACCTTGATGAGGCCACGTGAATGCTCCTGGGATGTCTTGGGCGCACTTTTCCTTGTCCTCACGACCTTCTGCTTTACAAAGACCACCTTTTGGACGTTTTGCAAGGACCACCCTTTCGAAACCAAGACTTTCTGTTTTACGAAGACCACCATTTTAGTCGTTTTACAAATACCATCCTCCAGGTCCTCCTAAGAGGTCTTCGCGGATGTTTTCCAGGATCAACCAGGATGTCCTCTAAGATCTCCAAGGAGGTCTTTTGAAGAGGTCGTTTTTGAAGCCAAGACCTCCCAGGAGGTCTTTGAACAGGTCGTCCAGGACCTCAGGAGGTCTTTGAGGTCAATCTGCCTTCCGATTCAAAACCGAATTTAGTTGAATCAGCGGTAGCTTTAAATTTCTTGTCGTCAGACCTAATCAGCATTGCAACGACCATTATAGATGCCGCATCTTGTCATCAACACTCTTTTACAAAAATAGTAGACTAGTTTGGTATATGGTCTTTGCATGCGGGAGATAGAGGGGTTGAATCACCAAAGATAGTGTGACGTACGTTCTCTGATATAATCGTTTGATTCTATAAAGAGGCCGGGAAGAAATTTGTTGAAAGACATAAATGTTGCGAAAAAGCACTGGCCTGCATATGCACGATAGAAGAAAATCTTTAAGTTGACTGATGATTCTTGATTCAGCTGTTGAGATCATCATTTGCATGATAAATGACTAACGCGGATATCATATGTCTCGACGTGGATGGTCTGATGTTGTTATACGTGGGAACATTGTACATGTGTCGAGTAATATCGCTCGGTAGAACATGCATGATGACACGATCTACATCAACTGTTGTCATAGTATGTTTGACATGTTCTTTTTTTACTGAAACTATCTTTAGATGGGGCCATTTGTACCTATCTAATTACATCACAATACATAATGTGTGAAAAACAATTAATGGTAGGAAAATGTCCTTACTGCTACTATATGCACATACCAGTATACCAAACCACAATACAAGAAGAAGGGGTTTTGATCGTGTTGTGCTCGACACAGATTGCCAAGAGTTGCTTGGCCCGTGGAATCGGCTAGATGATTGGTCAGATATCACATGCATTCTAGCAGAAACTCTTCCCCTCTGGGAGGATTGTATCGCTTTGATTGAGTAATAAAGCTCTTGGTTCCCTGCAAAAAAACAAAGTGGGGAATGCATGGGAGAGGGGAATTTTGAACCTCTTAATTCTTTCACAAAAAGTAAACGTCTTCAGGATTTGATCTTTAAAGGTGGTTGATGGATTAGATAACATAAGCATTGTCGATGTTTTAATATCGAACTTATGAAATGAATGCTGGGGGGCTTCTTAATCGAGGCTATGCAAGATGAGACACAAGGATTTTAGACATGTTCGGGTCTCTCCTGGGAGAATAACAACACTACTCATGTATTCTTGTATTGATTGTGTTTACAACAGGAACGAAGTCACCAAAGGCTATAAATAATGACGCATGTCTTGTTCTGTTGCTTCTGGCACTATCTTTCTGTCCACCGGCGTTATCATTTATGTAGTGTCTGAGGGGGTGAGAGTTGTCCCGTGCCAGGGGGCGTCTCAACGATTGATACAATGTGCACGTTTTGATAGCGGTTATTGTCATAGACACACTCCTCCCGCTTTCTTCTTGCAGTTATGCCAGAGACAGAGAGTTATGTGCAGTTATATCAGAGGATAACGACATATGTTCATCTACTACGTACAAATACACAGTGTATAAAGTTTCTAGTCGATTTGATCCACATGCATGTGGGCTTTATCGATCAAAGGGTGGTCGTGATTGACCTAGTCGTAGTAAAGTTTACGAGTTACGACCATGATGTGATCGTAGTGAAGCTTACGACTATGATGTGATCGTAGTAAAACTTACGATCATGAGGTGGCCGTAGAAGATCTTACGACTAGATGATGGTAGTAGAATGACTTGAGACCATATAGGGTGATCGTAGAATGACTTACGACCTCTAGGTATGTAACATTCCCATTTTCAAACGGTGAATAGTATTTGCTTTCAGTTCTCGGACTTTCAAACCTTATTTCAAAATTAGAGTATAATTTCAAAATCTTCTAGCTTCTAGCTAAGCTCGGGTTTGTGTTTCAAACCTTTTTGCAAATTCTCGGATTCAAATTTGGATTTGAATCTTTCTTTTCAAAATTTGGGCCCTTCTCAAATTTTGCCCTCCTCTCTTTGTGGGCTCAGCCCGTAGCCTTCTTGGGCCCCGGCCCATTTGCCCTCCTGGCCTCTCTGGCCCAGCTCCCTTCTCTTCTTCCTCTAGCTGGCCGCAAGCCACAAGCGTCACGCCGCCTCTGGCTCTCCCCCGCCCCCATTAGCACACTTGCTCGCCACGCCCTGGCTTGCTCCCTTAGCCTCCCCTGCCCCTTTTCTTCTGGTCAACTGAGCCGCCCCATGATCTCTACGCAGTGCATGAGTGCCTACACTGTGACGCCACCTCCCTACCACCGCGTGCTCCCTCTACCATGCCCACACCAGCTGTGCCTGAGGCATCACCTCCGCTACCTACGCCCCTGCTGCAGCGCCCACGAGGCTGCCTGCCACCACCTTGTGCTCCCTGCCACCTCCTACTCTCAGCGACGCCACCTACTCCACTCTGGCCGTGCCCATCCGCGTGCCCCATGCCTCTCCATGACGTCGCTCCCTGCCGCCCACGAGCTTCCCGGCCGCTCCGTCCCTTCCACCACTCGCCTAGGCACCAAAGTCGTCGCCGCTACCTCCGCCACCCGGTCGTCGTCGCCCACTTGCCATTGCTCCATACCCTCGCCCTGCGCTCTTGACCACCTCAGGACCGAGCAAGCGCCACGTCGCCCGGCCACCAAAGTCACCGTTGCACCAGTGAGCGCCCATCCCCACGCCTCCGCATCTATGCCGGCCACCATGGCGCCTCCCCAATGGCCGCACACCCTCCCCGGCTATAAGAGCCCCGGCCACCTCCCTTCTCCCCCCTTCCCACCTTTCTTCTTCGTCGAGTAGGGCCAAGGCCGCACCCGAGCCCCTTCGGCCACACCACCTCGCCATCGTTCTCTGCCCGGATCAGCGCCTTTATCGCGCCGACCCCATCACCACATGCCCCGCGATGCGAGGAAGCCAACCCCCGCCTCCCCTTGTCTTCCCCGCTACCAAGGAGCACCGCCGCCGCCACCTCTTTCTTCTCTGCCCGGCCCGCGTCGCTGGACCTCTCTGAAGCGCCTCCGGCCTCCCCGCCCGGCTCCATGCCTCCCTCGTGGCCGTGCGCAGCTCATGTGCACGCTTTCACCATGCAGCTCAGCTCCATCGCCGGTTCTCCGTGGTACTGCAGTGCCACCGCCGCTTGTCCTCTCCGCGCCAACACGCCGGTGCGCCGCCAGCTGCGACACCGCCTCCCCTAGGGCCGCCACCTCTTGGGTGACCCCTTTCTGGTCTTTGTCGGCACAGCACACACCTCAGCCTCGCCAACAAGGCCCGAGCCAGATGCACTGGCGCTGTGGCCTTTCCCCTGTTTGTCCGAATGAGACAAGCCGCCCGGTTGCTTGGTGTTTATTAGCAAATCTTGGTCTTAAGGGAGTATTGATTGCTTAGCTACCAACTTAATTCAAATAATTGGTTTAGCTTTGTTAATCACTGGTTTTTGTTTAGCCCCTTGAACCACTGCCGACGGGCCCAAGCATAGTTAAAAGTAGATTTTTTTAAATCGGGTTCTTGTTGTGTGTGGCAACAACAGTAATTGCGCGTGTTTCCGTGCACATCTCCTTTGATTGTGGACCCCACACCAACTAGCTACCTTCTCTCTCCCTCCTTTGTCTTTTTCTCAATTTAATTCCATTTCAACTTCGAAAGTGCCATTCTCCTCCGTCGTAACTCTGATTCAAGTGAAATTTGTTTCTAAAATTTTGTAAATTTAAGATCTTGCTAATAGCATAGGTCTTGTTTAATTTCAAGTTAATTTGTTTATTCTTGTGTATCTATTTGTTTTTCTTTTGCTTGTTATTCCTTTTTTCGGTACATTCGTCCGATTAGAGTTCAAAGACGCGGAAGATCTCCAACTTGGTCAAGCACAAGAATACCAAGACTCTCTCACCTTTACTCCAGGCGAGTCAATAATTTGATCATTTTGAGTCTACATTTTATGTAAATTATATTCATTTAAAATACAAAAATTGCATGCTTTAATTGTTTAATCAAATATATGTTAAAGCTTAAGGTAGTTAAATACCCATTTATTGATTAATTAATTATTATGTCATCCTTGACAATTGAATCCATTATTCCATGTCACCCTAGTAACTATATGGTAATTACTAGTTATAGGTTGTACTTAAGCGACATGCTAGTCTTGCTTTAGCACCGGGACATTAAATGTCCCAATTATCATCTTTCAAACATGAAAATGGTTTTACGCAGTCATTGTGGGTAAATGACTGAGATGATTGAGTTGATGTATTTTACTCCTCAAAAACCCTATAACATGTTGTTACTATATGGGCGGATGATATGTTGATAGGTGCTAATGCAGCCCAAGGTGGATGGTATATGGAATAAGCCACCCAGATAACCCCTAAGGACTTAATCTTGCCATGACCTCACGTGTAAAACAAGTACAACCACAAGTCTACAAAATGCAACTTGGCTTAGTAAACTTATCGGACCCTAAAAGTCATCTCACGGGTGGAGGAGTAAAAATGTGCAAGCCCATGCTACGTCCGGCTTGAATGGGACACCAATAAAGGGTGAAGTAAGCCGGTCGCTGTGGGGTGGTTCAACTACTCCAGATCGCCGAGGCAAACATCCCGCACAACGTATGGGTGTAACCCCATATGGGTGAGACGACGGAAGGGGCGAGGTAGTTTGAAAGGTTACTGTGACGGTCGCTCGACTACATGACTAAGGAATCATGTGGGGCAACGAGTATGACTATCTCTTGTGGGTACAGTGTACAACCTCTGCAGAGTTTAAACTGTTTAAACAGTCGCGCCTACGGTTAAAGGCGGACATGAAAACTTTACTAGAGTTAGTTCTATTTCAAAAACCTTGTGGGTGGTATGAAAAATATGGTGGGCTCAGCTAGCTCCGAGATTGGATTTTCCCTGGGTTTTCAAACTCAGTGGTGTTAATGAGTAGAGGTAGCTCCAATCAAAAGAAGCATACAGTATAGGTTCCGACAGAGGGGACCTCTACTGAAATAATTATTGCACAATTACTCTCTTTAATAAAATACAATTTGGTTAAAATGCTAAGTGATAGGAATTTGTAATTATGATAATTGAAAACATTGCTTTAGCAAATAAAAGAACTCAAGCCGCCCTTGTTAAGCCTTGCATGTATTATTACTGCATCTTGTGTGTTGACTCGCGAGCATGGAAGTTGTGCTCATTCTAGCTCTTTCCCCCCAAAACTCTCAAAAGCAGGAAATCCTGAAGATTACGACTACTATGAGGATCTAGAAGTTGGAGGCCCAAGAGACGATGAGGAGTAGTTTAGTTCTTTTAGTCTAAATCTCGCCCCAGTCCAGCTGATTCCGCTGGTGCTTGTGTGCATCCTATATTATCCGAGTCTTTGGGTAATATCGGACGCACACGGGTTTCCCCAGTCGCTTGCCTACGAAGAGATATGCTCTCACCCTTTTTGCTTCCATTTTCGTTTCCGCTGCTTTTGTAATGTAATCAATTTGGTCTGTTCGGCCCTTATTGTAAAACTTGACCCGATGCGGTCTATGTAAATTCTAATGTGTTAAATTAATGAATGATATGGTTTTACGCTATGTATGAAATGATTCAACAATGTGTCTGTGAGTGCTATCTACTGATCTAAGGAATAACACAGTATTTGCATAGAGGATTCGGGATTAGAAAATCCGGATCCGACAAGGTAATTGTAATCTTTCTCATCATTAATGATGAGGGGTATCTCTAAAGGTTGTGTATAGATACCATTATCTATATAAGATATTATACATAAATAATTTAATTAATTGAGGATTAGTATATCCTCGTCAAGCATCGTAACGTTCTCTTTTATAACCCTTCTCTCTGTAAGGGGTTCATGGGAAAACCTTTGTTGACAAAAAAAAAGACAGTTGCGACAGACAATCGTTGGTCTGCACGCTGATGGAAGAAAATATTGAAGTTTACTACTGGTTCTTGAATCAGCTGTGCGGAATTCCACTCGATAGATCAGCGCACGATCGATCTGAATCATCTGTTGCCAATCTAAACGGATGTATGCACGTGGATGGGTTACATATATACTCTCAAGATAAATAAACTAAAATTCAAATGCTCAGGAATCAAAATCTAGCACTGGACCACTTATTTTCCCCCTCGTGACGCCACAGCAAAAGATAATAATACAGCAATCTATTCTGACAAAATTGAGGTATATTTTCCCCCTCGTGCGTTCGATCGTTCGTCATACGGATGCTTTCCCTTTTCTATTTTTTTTTCTAGTATATCATAATTGAATTGCTTCCCTGTTATATATTATGATAGAACCTGTTATGCCGGACAACTCGTACTGACAGTGGCGGAGCCAGGAATTTAGCAATGAAGGTACACACTTTAAGGTTGAAAAAAAAATCTTGTACGATACATATGTAATTTCAAAAGTCACACAATTACACAAAAAAGTTCAAAATTAGTTAACAATGCAATACAAATAGTTCAAATAAAATCTTACATAAATAAAAGAGTCTTAAATAGCTAATGGAAATCACAATACCACACGACGCGATCTCATTCCTTGGAAGCACTTGATTATATCATCATCGCTAATCTTCGAGAAGATATCTCACTCTATAAAGGTGACTAAACAATCATTCAGTACTTAATTGCTCATACTATTTCTCAACTTGTTCTTCACTAGATTCATCGTCGAAAATACTCTTTCAACGCTCGCTGTTGCCACCGGTAGGAGCAATACCAATTTAAGAAGCAAGCACACCAACCTATAAATATCATGCTTTCTTGTTTCAATAAGTTTAGTAGAAAGCTCACCGAGATTCTTTAGGTCCTTAAATTTATCATCACTTCGCATATCATCAATGAAGTTATCAAGTTGGAAAGAAAGTCTCATTAAATCTGTGCTTGAAAAATCATTGGGATAAAAGTTGGCAAGGCTAAGCACTTTGTCCTTATCATAAGAAGCAAATGAATTCAGAGAATTTAAAACGGACATGCAAACAAGCAACTCCATATTAGCCTTATCAAACTGATTGTCAAGCTCTTAGAGAACATTATCAATGATGCCAAGATACACTTCTCTTTTAAAATGATCATCATTTGTTTGTTTTGGGTAAAAACGTGATAATTTTCCATAAGGCACATGTCTACCATTCGGCTTAGGAACTTTGATGCCATATTTAGTGCAAAATGATGTTACCTTTTCTTGAAGAAATTCTTCTCACCCATCATACCTCATTCATTGCATTCTATCATTAGCCAAATTAACAAGTGCTATAGCATTAATAATATATTGGTCTCTCTTTGGCAAAGACTGAGACAACTCATCTGTGTATCTAAGTATGACAAACATCAAGTGTGCATTGAAAATAAAATTAAATGACTTAAAGGCTCCCACCATAGCATGTATTTTTTGTCAATCATTCTTATGTGAGGGGTCTTTTCCAAGCTGTATGAGTACTTTTAGTGCAAAATGATGTTACCTTTTCTTGAAGAAATTCTTCTCACCCATCATACCTCATTCATTGCATTCTATCATTAGCCAAATTAACAAGTGCTATAGCATTAATAATATATTGGTCTATCTTTTGCAAAGACTGAGACAACTCATCTGTGTATCTAAGTATGACAAACATCAAGTGTGCATTGAAAATAAAATCAAATGACTTAAAGGCTCCCACCATAGCATGTATTTTTTGTCAATCATTCTTATGTGAGGGGTCTTTTCCAAGCTGTATGAGTACTTTGCGGATTGTTGAATACATACCAATAATATGCAAAATAGTTCTATAATAAGAATCCCAAGGAGTGTCACTGGGCCTAGCTAACCCCATCTCTTGATTTAATCCCCGTCCATTTTCTATCTCACTCAATTCTAATACATTCAAAACTTCTTAGGTTGAATTGCTGAAATTTAGCCAATGCAAATACCAATTACTCACACACACACACACACACACACACACACACACACACACATATATATATATATATATATATATATATATATATATATATATATATATATATATATATATATATATATATATATATATATATATATATATAATTTTTGGGGTGCCTGTGCACCACAGGCACCCCCTGCTGCCGCCCATGCGTACTGATCCATCGATCACACTGCCTTAAGTACATATTGATTGAGCATGTAACCCAACTAGCCAAGTGCAAGCATGTATATATACACTAATAAACCTCCAAATCATTTCCACTAAATGTTCTTAAGTTAATTTCAGCATAGAATAAGTACATATTGATTGAGCATGTAACCCAAGCCTTCAATATTACCCGATCCAGTGAATCACTACGAAGAAAACAATCTTTAATTAGGTCGAAATTACAGTGAAATGGCAATGATATTCCTCCCAAAAAAATAAAAGAAAGGCAATTAATGACATTGCAGTACCACTGAATATGCATGTACGTACACCGTTCGTTTCAACTCAGAAAAC